>OX381721.1:27954426-28554426 GCA_947462335.1 Harmothoe impar
GTGATGATTGCTTGTTTGTATTTGTTTATTTAGTCTGCCCATTACATAGGCTTATAGCCTGTATTATCGTATAGAACAGAGTATATTTGGCCCTCACTGACAACCTCAACTCTTGTGGAAGAGGGTGCTCAGTGAGTCTATCTATACCAGGTGGAGTAGGTATAATATGCTAGAGATGTTAATTAGCATATAGGTGAGTTATTGTCTTATATTAATTTTACTTATTATGCTTAGGCCACTCAAAAAAAATCTGGTTTCTCATAACCAAGCACTGAAAAATATGACGAGGGCGTTTTTTATTTAATTTCTTTTTTCACTGAGGCGCCAAAATGTATAGGAAAAATGTAGATTTTCTGCGAACAAATTTCACACTTAAGTATTTAAGCGTTTATTAATTTACAGAATTTGGAAAATGTAAGATATTCCTAGGCCACTGCATTACTGACAGTATAAGTTTTAATTTGATACCAAATATGACAATATTTCTCAATATTTAACACATTTTTTCATTAAAAATGTACAAAATAAAAAAAAAAGTTTTCCCCAAATCATGATTTTCATGATGCGCGCGGTGATGAGAAACCAGCTTTTTTTTTGAGTGGCCTTAGTTAACAATTTTATTAGTTAATGAGATGGTAAGAATGATGATGATGATGATGATGATGATGATGATGATGATGATGATGGTGGTGGTGGTGATGATGATGATGAAAATTTGTAATGGAAGGCTGTGGACATAATGTGATGTGAACACTGTGTAGCTCGGGCACAAACATCCCTCCACACACAGCCTTCCCAAATAAAAAGTCAAATCTTAAAGGTCAAGATAAAAGGGGTTCAAAAGCCTTGTAAGGGTCAGAAACTCCATTTGCCCCCCCCCCCCCCCCCACACATACACACTTTTAACCCCGCCCCCTCATCACTGCATCATCACAGGTAGTAGTATCAGAAGAGGTAGCAAGCAAGTATACCCCTCCCCCCCCCCCATACATGGTATCATAACAGGTAGCAGGCAAGGAGACCCCCTCCTCCCACTGCTACTATTACCTGTCCCTACTGTAAAGCTGTCAGCCCAGCATTCCCAGACCTACACTGATAGTCCACCCCTCCTCTCACCCGCTGGGACCCTTTTAGTGCAAAACCATTAAAAGAATACCTACACTCTACTGAAGCAAAAACAATCTTGGATGAATGAAATAAATGTTATAAAAATGCATGAAATAACAAAGAACCACCCAGTGGGTCCATTTATTGATGTATATCATTTTGAGTGACGCAAGTCGAATTGCAGTCTTGAACCTATTCCTTTGAAGGCATATACAGTAGCAGGAAAAAAGTAGAGCTTTAGATCTATTGCTGTGTGCCCTATTTGGGGTAGTAGAGGATTCATTACTAGGGACATAACCAGTTTCCTCAAGTGATGTTTACAGTATGTAACTATGTCAGTATCCTCAAGTGATGTTTACAGTATGTAACTATGTCAGTATACCCTTGTGGTGTGTCTCTGTGTTGTTATCTGGGTTGTTTATGGGTTTGTCCTTGGTGGGGTAGGTAAAGAGTCATATAAGTACACCCAGGGCGCGCTTAAGAACAGCATAACCGTTATACTAAAGGGCAGGGGCAGAAGAACTGGAGCAAGGTAGAGGAAGATGAGAAGGACGATGGGGAGGCAGGGGAAGGAGAAAGGGAAGACCTGGAAATATATGAGGAACTGTAGCAATAATAATAACATCAGGATTATAAAATGGGATAAAACGATAAAATATTACAAGGAATGAATTCGATGCCTTTATTGTCCATTTATATTGATCTGATATTTTGTTCCTATGTAACCTGGGAGGAAGAACCAGGGTGTCATCTGGGTAGGGACAAGGTACCCTTGAAGGAAGAGCCAGGGTGTCATCTGGGTAGGGACAAGGTACCCTGGGAGGGAGAGCCAGGGTGTCATCTGGGTACCCTATGAATACAAATACTTTCAATTGACATAGGTTACACGTAGGATTCTGGTAGAATACAACGTTTATGCGTTAATGTTGAAATATGTATGTTGAACGTACACGTAGGTTTACGTGAAATAACATTAATACAACGTAAAATTACGTTACTAAATTACGTATCCCATACGTATGATATACGTTGAAGAAAAAAATACTTTTTTATCCCCAAACAAAGATGATATTCTATTTAATGAGAACCAGACCTAATATTGGCAAAGACCTATACCCATGTGTATCCCCTCATTATTCAAACCTGATAGAAATGCTTAAAAAGCAATATTCCACAGTTTCTGTGGTTTCAAGTCTCTCAAAGTCAGAATTGGGTATATGACAACAAATGGTGAGAAATGTCAATATGAATGTTATTTCAAATTGGTGGAAAAGATAACTATATCCTATCTTTCAATGACAATTGTGCAGTATTATTCTGCATATATGTTGTATAGACGTATTTCAACATTAACGTATGAACGTTAATCTACGTAGAATATCTACCAACTATCTACATAGAAAATATGTAGAGTGTTTATAGGGTAGGGCCAAGGTACCCTTGGCGGGACAGCCAGGGTGTCATCTGGGTAGGGACAGAGACCCTTGAGGTAAAAGCCAGGGTGTCAACTGGGTAGGGACAAGGTACCCTTGAAGGAAGAGCCAGGGTGTCAACTGGGTAGGGACAAGGTACCCTTGAAGGAAGAGCCATGGTGTCAACTGGGTAGGGACAAGGTACCCTTGGAGGAAGAGCCAGGGTGCCATCTGGGTAGGGACAAGGTACCCTTGAAGGAAGAGCCAGGGTGTCAACTGGGTAGGGACAAGGTACCCTTGAAGGAAGAGCCAGGGTGTCAACTGGGTAGGGACAAGGTACCCTTGGAGGAAGAGCCAGGGTGCCATCTGGGTAGGGACAAGGTACCCTTGAAGGAAGAGCCAGGGTGTCAACTGGGTAGGGACAAGGTACCCTTGGAGGAAGAGCCAGGGTGCCATCTGGGTAGGGACAAGGTACCGGGAGCCAGGGTAGGAACAAGATGGGGGACATTGGAGACTATCATTAATACTATATATATATATATATATATATATATATATATATATATATATATATATATATATATATATATATATATATTTATATACATTCATGGATATATGGTATGGTGGACAGTGAGATAATGAGATCCATCAGATACAAACTCACCTGACTTTGTAAGATAAGTAACTGTCCAATGGTTTGTTAGGCACGAGGGTCATGAAGTATGTTGAGTTGGGATGGAATCAAGGGGAGTAGGGCTCTAATTAGGACTGGATCGGGATACTACTTTTGTCAACAGTGCAGGTATGTAATATTTCATTGGGTTATAATTACATTTAATATCAAATCTAATATCATATCCGATGGTGAAATAACAGTTAGATCACATACATACCGTTGGTCACAAAATTCAGTTCAACATTGCATCAATGTTGAATCAATATTGAATCAATATTGACAACCAGTTGTCAATGCTGATTCAATGGTATGTACCCACTGGGATATATGAGATGGATTGCATGTCCTATACACACGTTGATGTCTACTAGTTACCAGAATGATGAATTATAGAGTCTAATATTATTTGATATATATACATACATGATAGACCACTGTATGGTAGGCATAGATCTACATCTTTTTACATGTATACATATATAACAGATCAAGACAGGACCGGTTGTGGTATAGGATGTCAGGATCTAAGTGATTACCTATGATGCTAACTAGTAGTATAACTTGCACTGTCAGAAGTTAGTGTAGATGCACAGTGAGATATACTGCAGATGTACAGTATGAAAGAAAGTGTTGTATTTCTTTGTTTCCAGTATTACATACTGTTCAGCTACACTCACCTACTGTAAAGCCAACACACGAGAGGTCGTCGGTTCAGATCTCCACTGGGCACAATCAGTATTACTATTGGAATGCAGCTGAATCATACTGATAAACCTACTCAAAAATTGAGAGATTAGTATTGCTATGTTAATATAGGTAGATTTATGTTTCAAATAAGACATAGAAAAAAAAACTGAGAAAAATATTGTTGCCCTCACTGTCAAAGGCCCACTCCCGAATCTCTACCTGTATATGTATGACCGACTGAAGTAATCTGTACGTAGGGATACATGTCCCTTTCTAAGCAACCAGATGAATTACATAGAATATTGACCACGCATTAGGCCAAAAAAAAGGTTTGTTTCAGGTCACCCGACCGACCCTATCTAAACAGGGCCGACTCTACGTTTATTTATGCAATTTTGAAGAAATTTTCATATTTTTAGACTTTTTTGGGGTCAATTTTAGGTTTACAACATTTTGGAAAAAAATCTCTCCATTTTTACACTTTCTCGGGCCAATTTTAGAGAGGAAGTAAAAAAATAATTTAAAAAAAGTAACGACCTACCGACCCTAGAGTTTCTTCCCATGTTACCTGAAACAAAACTTTTTTTTTATTTGGCCTTAATAGTTCTTACTATTACCTTTCTGTACTGATATGTTGCACTTGCGCTACATTTTTGGGCGAAATTAATTTTTATATTAAGAAAACGTGGTTTCCCCAAAACGGGATGGGCTCTCAAAAAACATCACTTAATTGGTGATTAAATTTGAAAGGTAAAAGTTTGTTCTCCTAAACATAACTATGTGCTACTAGTTTCGTCGTTAAGGTCGCACTTTCACATAACAAATAATACTGTACATAGTTTATTTTAAACTATGAGTGAAAAGGGTGTTTTTTGTAACTTAAAGAGTACATATAAATAAGCTACATATGGCTGTATGGCGAGAGCCCTCCTTATGTAATGAGATATATACTGCCTAATAAAACAATTAAACTCAAACTCAAACTTATCAATTTCCAAACATGACTCGCGTCCCAATCAACTATCTACCTACGTCCGTACGTGGAATTTGTGTTAATTAGATGGGTGGTGTGGTAAGCAACACGTGTCCCTTTCTAACTTGAAAATAAGGGAAAAGAAATAGTGATTAAGTTGGTTTACATAAGTGATGACCAGGTATACGTACAGACACGCTATGTGGCAGCATACCACAACCTCTACCCTAATACATGCAGGGACAAGCCCAGAAATGTGAAAAGGAGGGGGGAGGGGGGGTCCACCAAACACCAAAGTCAAGGGATCAAAATATCATAGAAAAATCTTAACGTTTTTTTTCCAAAAGGGGGTCCCCCCCCCTTCAATTGAGTACAACTGAATCCGTCCATGACATTGTACCCCCCCCCCCCCCCCCTTCAATTGAGTACAACTGAATCCGTCCATGACATTGCATGGGTTAATGTGCATATTTTAACATGGAGCAGAAAATAATGGTCAGCCCCTTGAAACGCCATGCCGAACTCATTCTCACGGTTTATTATCAAATAAAAATCATGAATGCATCATGTCAAGCCTTTGGGAGTAAATACAACAATAAATTATAGTGAGTTACTCGCCATAGTTGAATTCACGTGTCATGACGACCCGGCATGACGAGCAAGGGCGTGCTTTAAAGGGGATGTCCCGTTTTCAGGTATTAACAGTTAATTTACAGTGTTTTTTTATGTTGTCGGACGTTACCATCATTATATACAATAACTTTAAGTATACCCATGCCATGGTAGTACGTGGCAATGCCTGACAACATCCAAAAACGTTATGCTAAAGAGTACATATAAATGAAGACCTGTTTCAAGCACAATACATACTATTGTGTTTCTTTTCTTTTACGGTAGATATTGTTTAACCCTTTAAGGACGGCATAGCTCATTAATGTATCATGCCTTAGTCGTCATGATGTATGAATGCAGCCCTCCAAGCTACGTACGTGGTTGAGACACTGGGAGCGACTCCCGTAGGGTCGGCATGATGCACCAATGCAGCCCCAGCGAGTTACTTGCCGGGGCTTCATTGGTACATCATGATGACAAATATCATCTTTTATTGACATCTGTCCTTGAAGGGTTAAGAGAAATCAAATACAAGTGTCCTACATCTGTCACCGAACACCTGTTTGCTGAAAATTGTGTTTTTGATTAAAGTGACTCGTATCAGCAAAGGATGTGCATACACTAATGCATATGTAGGCCAGAATTTACTCCACTCTCTCAAAATGTCAATAACATCAGGCATGTGTCATAACATCAGACACAACTTTTAGGCCTCTTTATTTAAATGTAACATGATCCGTCCATAAGGACCCATAACGTACTTATACTTTGAAAGATGTATGTTCATATTGAACAATAGAGTTTATTAGTAATACATGCCCTAGGCTATGGTAATACTCCAGGATAAATAAAAGAAATTTCAACTTCAACTCCAACTTCTTCACTATGTGATCAGAGTATATTATGTATTTGCACAACACGTAAAGATAGGCCCAAACATGTACAGGCTGTGTCTCACGACCTTGGGACAATGGTTTTGTCTCTGATCGGGTGCCGTCTCTGACCGGTTGCCGTCTCTGACCGGCTGCCGTCTCTGACCAGGTGTTTTAAAAAGAATTATCCTCATATATATAAGGATTTGGAAAAACGTTATGGCGGTCGTTATATAATCATAGTTATAATTATACATGTAATTACTGTAGCCCCCTGCTGTTAGTATTTTGACCTTATCAAGCCAAGCCGGTCAGAGACGGCACCCGCTCAGAGACGGCACCTGGTCAGAGACGGCACCTGGTCAGAGACAAAAACATTGTACCAAGGTCGTGAGACACAGCCTACACATTGTTCAGAGAAAAATGTGGTCGTTAGATGGAATCTCACCAGAGTCAGGCATACCCCTGACTCTAGTAAGAGAGTAGTCTGGACTCTCTATTCCCTTAAATTACAGTTAGGCTGGCCCCTCTTCAAATGTCATATAAAAGTCTCCGTTCCAATATACAACTGGTATTCCACATTAGCAAGATGACCTGTGGAGAGCGCCATATTCATTGGTACCAGTGTATATCCTCTAACCTCCAGCAACCAGCTCGGGCAAATCTCATGTCCGAGATTAGGGTACAAACAGGGTGTGGGTATTGTGAGTTGGTTGTACCTTGGCATTCCTTATGTCACCTGTCCCTCATAGAGTAGTGGTTAGCATGATGGATTCATGATGTAGAGGACCTAAGCTCAAATCCCTGTCAAGTCATATCTTGGTGACCATACCATGCATTTATATTCTTATATATCAAATATGTTTTGCTTTGATAGGTAGAAGTGAGTAACAACCTTGAAATTATACCAAAGAAATATAAATAGTGTTTGGACAAAATTTGTATTGCTATTTCTTCAAAGGAACTATATTATATAAATAAGAAAAGGTATTGGTGGTATGGTCACCATGACATGACTTGACAGGGATTTGAGCTTAGGCCACCAATACCTTTTCTTATTTATATAATATAGTTCCTTTGAAGAAATAGCAATACAAATTTTGTCCAAACACTATTTATATTTCTTTGGTATAATTTCAAGGTTGTTACTCACTTCTACCTATCAAAGCAAAACATATTTGATATATAAGAATATAAATGCATGGTATGGTCACCAAGATATGACTTGACAGGGATTTGAGCTTAGGTCCTCTGCATCATGAATCCACCATGTCAACCACTACTCTATGAGGGACAGGTGACATAAGGAATGCCCAGGTACAACTCACTCACAATACTTACACCATGTTTGTACCCTAATCTCGGACATGAGATTTGCCTGGGCTGGTTGCTGGTGACCAGGGGGATACGATTGGTACCAGAGTAACACATGGTGACGCCACCAGTATCTCGCTAGTGCCTAATAGAAGCTGCATGCTAATATTAGCTGTGTGTACCCGATACAACACAATATATATGGGACTTAGAGGATCGATATACTATAGTATAGGAGTGCAGACGCCCCCCCCCTCAAGTCAGAAAAAGCCCAGGTCGCCAGGTAGCTTTTGACCCCTCTCTCTGCAGCCACATATAGCCCAAGTTCAAGTTCAAGCTCAATACATTTTTATTGAGTACAGTTATGTATACATGTTAACCAGTCGATAATGGGCGGACCAATGATTAAACAGCTGGGATATACATATAGAGGATGCTGTTATATCACGGACCCCCTGTCCCCTCTCCTCTCATCTATATCCACAATACAGAGCTGGTATCTAGAAGCCCCAATGGGGGCCCCAATACACCCCCAATACGTTCAATGACGGTATATGGTAGCTGGTTCTATATCATGGATTAGATTCCCGTCCAACCACTTTTATCACCTTCATATCCACTAAACCAGAACCCAGAGCGCCCACCCCCTCCCCCACCCTCAGACATATACAACCGGCCTCATT
This sequence comes from Harmothoe impar, assembly GCA_947462335.1. Taxonomy (NCBI): domain Eukaryota; kingdom Metazoa; phylum Annelida; class Polychaeta; order Phyllodocida; family Polynoidae; genus Harmothoe; species Harmothoe impar. The sequence goes on from OX381721.1 coordinate 27,962,766, forward strand.
CTCACCTCCTGAGGACAAGGTGGGAGGGGGGCAGGTGGGAGGACGGGGAGGGATGGTGGGTCGCGGCAAGGCGGCGAGGTGGGAGGGTGCTGTGTGGCGGAAAATAATAATTTCCAAATCATTTTTATTTACCATAAAATCCCAGTGGATCCCCCTGGTGGTGAGCCCCGTCCCAGACCTCGTCCGTCCGGTCTCGCGGTGAGGCGGGAGGAGGGGGGAGGGGGAGGGGGGAGAGGGGGCGGGGCGTCAACGCGGAGGGAGGGGGCGGCCCACTTCCGCGCCGTGCCGATAGCGCGCCGCCGACTTCGACGATGGCGACGGTGTCGCCCTCCGGTGGAGGCTTGTAGACGGCAGTGTTGTCCCATAGGCCGGGGCTGTGAGGTATGTCAGGGGGACTGGAGCAGTCAGCAGCAGCCACAGTCGTCTCCTCAGCTCCTAAGGAATAAAACAGGGCCGGTGTGCAGCGGGGTGTGACAGACGGGTTGGGAGCCTACCATTCCCGAGCCCTGACGGAGAGAGGCAGAGGCCGAGTGTCGGCAACCCTCCCCGCGCCTATACGCATCACCCAGGTACGTACCAAACCTTGCTATACACCCCCACACTCTCCCCGATTAATCCCAAATTGTAGGATCCCATTCTGGAGCCTCCATGTTGATTTTCCTCCAGGGGAAATAGTAGTAAAGGTAGTCTTACTGAGGGCTTCCTCCTCCCGGGCCTCCCTCCCCTCCCCCCGGCCTCCCCCGCCTCCCGGCCCGGGCCGCGCCGCCAGGTCCCGGAGTCCCGACAGGATCGAGTTGTGAAAACTTCAAAGGAGATTTCAAAGGAGTACAGAGGAAATCGGAGAAATATATGACTGTGTGAGTAAAATTACGCCAGGAAAAGGACCTAGTGTTCTTCTGGAGGTACTTAACTGATTACACATTAAATGGATTATCTCTGTCAGCATCAATTACCATGGGATCAGATTATCCCCGGGATTAACCGGATTAAGGAGTCGCCCTGCTCTTGTGGCCACCCTGGATCACCGCCACTGAAGATAGACTAAAAACTGGATCTTTGATTTTATATTTAAAATGTCAATAACATCCCATATTTACCCCGTGTCTGTACACCCAGGCTAAAACATGCTATACAGGTTATTGGTGTCTAAGGTGTGTGTGTGGCATCGCTGAACCACTCAGTATTAATAACATCATGCCATGTTAGTTTGATTAATAATTTCCCCTATACACCTTTAAGAGGCTATACATGTGCAGGCATACAATGTTAAAGTCAGTACCGAGGCAGATCCATACGGCCCGACTCTGAGAACGCTAAGACGCGATAGCGTAACCAGCGGCGCGTGACGGGGATGCGGAGGGGGTGGGGGTGGGGGTGGGGGTGGGAGGGGGGGGTTGCAGAAGCGGTAGCACAGGTAGACATGTAGGTGGCTGTGGGGGCAGAGTGGTGGGACTGGATTGTCAGGTGGGAGGGGGTCAGGTGGGAGCGTACAGGTGAGGTGGGAGGGGGTTTGGGCCTGAAATGGAGGTTACGGGTAGTGACGCTAGGGGGCGGTAGTGGCGCCAGGGTGGTGGTGGCGCCCCCTGGATTAGGTCTACACTGGGGGCCTGTGCGGCAGTGAGCAGGGACCCTGTGCATGCAGCACTCTACATGTATCATCCTCATTATGTGTGTGTAACTAGCACTACAATAGTGTGTCTACATCTAATCTATTCGGTGTATAGTTAGCCCTTATGCCTCACATTGTATGCATACGTAGTATTTAAATTAATGGTGAGCCCTAGGGATGGACCATGAGAGAGGAATGCATATGAATTTCTTACTTAGTCAAATATAATGATTAAAATTTGATTTGAACGGATTTCCAATTTTGAAATGATTTAGGAAGTATCGATGTAATTTAAAAGGGAGGGAGCGTGTTTGTGTGAGGATTGGGGGGGGGGGGGGGTGAATGGTCCCCCCTCCTCCACTTTGCCCCCCGCCCCTCCTCCCCTTTCAGAGTGAAGACACGCGCGGTCCACGTTCTACCAGTACCATAAGGTTTATTACTATGTTTTAAATGTACTGGGAAAAGAGACTTTTAAGTGCGCACTGAGTGCCCTTTTCGCAGACCACGTCACATATGTAGGCCACCCCTACCCCCCCCCCACCCCCCACCAAAAAAATAATAATAATAATAATAATAATTGAAGGTTATAAATAATTATAAGTTATAACTGAACAACTATAATGCATAGGTGACCTAGATAGCTGACACTGAAGTTACTTTCCTTAGTCCAAGAGCATTACGTTGACATTTTAATTAGATACATTTGCCATCAGTTGCATATTGTATAAATCAGGCTAAACGAGTTAGATAAAACTGTAGCACAGCCCAAATCTATATACCCATACACTAGACAAACAGGAGTAAACAGGTTGGCTAACTTAACATGACCTGTTCACGCCAAGATAAATAATACTTTTTATTTTATTTTATTTTATAAATGACTATAGCACTGAGAGGCATGGCCCCTTTGTAACGCTAGTTCTTCCTCTGTGTACAATGTAGAGATCGACAGCCTGTAGCCTTCGGGGCCCACCTCCACCTTAGCGGCCAATCCTACCTTATCATCCACAGAGGGGTAGACCATTTTTAAAAAGTGAAGGATTTGGTGGTAAAAACGTCATTGCTGCGTGTCATGGTCGGTGGCTGCGGTTTGTAGAACTGGTTTAGCTCCCCCATGCAGTAGCACCCCCTCCTCCTTTTTGAACATCAATATAGTCAGTAGACCGAGTGACCTATAAAGGCTACAAGTCTCAGGTGTGAATCAACTCGTTCTTCCACATTCTCGGCAGCACTGGAGGAGCCCCCTATCTGTTTGTAAGGCTGCCAAAACATGTCAATACACCAGGGACGTATCATGGATGTAGATAAAGAAAACCTGGCTGCTGTATCAAACTAATTTATAGAGAATTCAAAAGGGCACTCGTTTTTATTTCTTATTTTTTTCCGGCATCTTTTCTTTTTTTCTGGGGGGTGGGGTGGGGGTGGCTGTATTATTATGAATATGGAATGTAATCAAATGCGGGCAATCATTCTGCGGTGGCATACTTTAGATCTTTTAATTGACAAAAAGTGTTTAAGGTCATGCCTATGACGTCAGTATTTCCCATTGGATTAGATTATGGAGGGAGGGGGTGGTATACACCACACGTAAAACCTCCAGAGACAGGGAGGCCCTCTGGTGAGTGTAATTTCTCAGTATATCATCTATGAGTAAATTAGTATATATTTTGTATATGGATTCCAATACCCTCGTCTTCCCTGCGCGTATACGAGACGTTCATCATACACACCTCATTCCCATTGAAATAATAAAGTAGGTATAAAGGCATAGGTAATCTATACCAGGTCATATTTACACTGTAAATAGTTAAACCAAAAATACGTCCTTTTATACTGTAAACCAACAGTAGATTATACTGTCCGTTGCCCACTAATACCGTAGTATATACTGTAAATCTTCCATTATATAATGTGCAGCTACACGAACTTCTAACAGTGCATCCATGGATATATAGGATTGGCTTAATTTCTTCCATACTCTTTATTCATTATGGAAATGAGGCAACCTTTCAAACATTGAATTTCAGTATGTCCCTTCATCATATGTATATGCCCTTTCCACGGCTATACCCCTCCACTATATGCCAACGTAAGGCGGTGTAAGGGTATACATTATGTACATAGCTGTACCTATAGCGGCCAGGGTCACATATCTGGAACATCATTATGCACTATATGGACAGATACCCAACACCCGCCGCCCTTCCCTCTCCATACCGTTGCTTCCAGACTTGTATTTGCTCAGGAGGAGCATTATTTGTCGCCATGTCAGCCCCCCCTCTCCCATCAGCTGCTGCCCTCTGCCGCCACAAGAGGACCTTCAGTCCCATGTCTAGTGCCTGCCACTTTGCTGCTACCGCAATACCTATAGGGTTGATTCACCTACAGTCGGACACATGTCATACCTTGAGACGGACACTTCATTTTGTGGTTATTCAAGCATTTTAAGGTCTTTGTTACTGAATAATGGGAAAGTTTAAGTGTTATTTTTTTCAGAGAAAAACATACCACTATAACTATAAGTCATATTGTACATGGATAACCTCAAATTCCACTGTCTGTCTCAGGGTATGTGTCCGACTCACGGCGAATCTACCCTATTTCTGGGCATGCCCATTAGAATATACCTTTCCGTTTCATGGATAAGACAGTAGGTCATAAAATCAACCTCAGATGGTATTCCATGATAACTACATCTCACTCCATGCTTTAGAGCACCACTATACATACACCAATATTGTGAACTACATTAAATTTTCAGAATATTTTCTTGTGACATGCGGCCCTTCCACCCTACCCCCCCCCCCCCCCATCATACCAACAATCAGCGCCTATAACTAGTGGCACTCGGAATCACCGCATTATATCGGTTGCAACCCCCCCCCCCCCCAAAAAAAAAAAAAAAGAAGAGAAGGAAGCCAATTGCTTTTGACCACCCCCCCCCCCGCCATATATGTGTGTTACATGCATGCTGTTTACCTATGTAAAGACAGGAAATTACACCATTAGTTCCCTTTTGTCTGGATGTTACCCCTTTCAGGATCGCATAGTACTCTGCCCTATATATACATATGTACATTGTATCACCAGGAATCCTGTCGAGAAACCCTCATTTAAAGCGCTCGTGATGTCCTAGAGATATCATTGCTGCTATACATACACTGGCGAGTTACTCTCCATGCATCACAACAACAAGGGTGTAATGTATTACTTTACTATTAACATGCTATTTAAGTTAAACCTTAAGGCAAGCGTGTTGGGAGATTGCAGGGGGTTGCAAATTGAAATACTTTGTCATTTCAATATGCAAACATAATTATAAATCATAATGGGTACATTTATGTGACAAATACATTCTGCCGCTGTCCTTGTATTTCTAACCCTTTTAAGGCCACATGGTATGCCCTTGGTCGCCATGATGCGTGAAGGCAGCTCTGGTGAGTCTATTTGTCAGGTCTGCATTCATTCATCATGCCGACCTGCGGAAATGTATCAACCCCAACTTGATGAGTTATACTCGCCAGGTCTGCATTCATGAATCATGACAATAAAGGTCATGGTGCATTATGCGGTCCTTAAACCCGCAGATCTTACTGTACGTCCAGTAACAGTCAGAGTGCAGTCGGGACAGGTACTCAGCCCTATATATAGGGACGCTGGGGGTTTAAAGGGTTAAATGCGGTGAGGTGCTGGGAGTTGAGGTTGATGTCTCTGGACACTGGCCTCAGCTGTGGAGACCACGTGTGGTGTTGGTGACATGCCAACCCGTCCTACACCCGTGCCAAGCTCCCCTCCAAGTGTGTCTGTGACACCGGGATTACCGTAAAGTGGACAGCGTAATAGGATAACGCTGATGTATTCAACTTAACCCCTTAATGGAGCAATCACTCGCACTTAACCACATAGTAGACTAGAACAGTACTATAGGAATGTGAATCGGACATGTTTGATGATTATGCCGCTTTAACACTCCAACACAGATGTCTTAAACATAATAGGTAAAGTGCTAATTATTAGCTATATGTGGAATATGTATACTGTAGGTAGCTACAGTGAATTGGGGCGAGTAACTCGCCAGTGCTGCTTGCATGTATCAAATGGTCGGTATGATACACCAATGCAGCGCTGGTTAGTTAATCATCGCAGGCACTGCGTTAGTGCATCATGCGACACTTGGACACGGATCCTTTATTTATCATACCAACCTAAAGGGCTAATGATTTAATTACCAGGAAGATGTAACATGTGAGATTATATATCATAATGCCAAGAGAGGCCAACATACTGAATCATGATAGGCTACAGGAACAAATGATGTACCAAGCACGAGTTGCTCATGTACCTCTGCTGAGCTATTCTTTAACCAGCATTTATAAGCATCTGTATAGAATATGCACGGGGAGGGATATGGATTCATTGGTTCAAAAATTAGACCATTGCTGATGGGGATTTGGTCCAAAACAGCGCCTTTTACAAAGAAGGCATTGTGAAAACGTACCCTCGCCATGCAGCCGCACACAGTCGGGTAACAGCACCCCAAACCCGCGTATCTCAGATCTTATGTCTCTGGAACTGAGCCCAGAACGATAGCACTACAGATATATACCTTGCTTTGATCTCTCTATTCCCACTCTAGATCTATTTAGGATCTAGGTGAGTAAAAGGCCTGCGTAAAACTCGAGGAACTATGTACACATATACCTGTAGCTTAGGTCTCGCACTTACCTTTTATAAGGCAGATATTTGAAACAGGTGTCATATATGAAGTCTATAGGGGTCAGGCTGGTCGTCCTGTAGGCGGCTCCATAACTTAAGGTTGTACCGGCGAGGCAAGCACTGATACAACAATCACAATGGGTACAAGCTGTTACATAATGTGCCCTAAGAATTCCGCAGTGAAGGCCAGGGAATTATCTCATTGGTTGATAAAGCATCCAGCTACAGGCCTATAGTATAGGTATGTAGCTGGATGCATTATCAACCAATGAGATAACTCCTTGGCCTTTACTGCGGAATTCTTAGGGTGCATTATGTAACAGCTTGTACCCATGTGACCGCTGGTACCAGTGCTTATCTCGCCAGTTACAGGCTTAAGTAATGGATGCGCCCACAGGACGTCCAGCTTGACCCCTATAGGTCGGACACGTTTTAGAGAATGTTTCGATCATACATACATTGTAAAATTCCGGAAAGGAAAGTAAGGTCTTGATTTGTTAGGCATGTCAGGTGACCGGAAACACACCTATACTTTTGGGCAAACAGTTGACTAGCATAAAGGTTGACAATTACAGAATAAAGATCTTTAATTAAGGCCATTTCAGCATCCTGCCAACTCTTCACGGTGCGTGTCTTTAAGCCTTTAAGGACGGATGTCGCTAAAAAGACATTTGTCGTCATGATGCACCAATGCAACCCTGGTGGGTATCGACCCCTAAAATCGACATGGCGACATGGTAACTTCTTAAAATCGACATGGCGACATGGCAATTTCTTAAAATCGACATGGAACATGGCCATTTAAGTGACATGTGACATGGCCATTTCTTAAAATCGACATGTGACATGGGGCTTAGTGACATGAATAGAAAAATTCTCATTTTGTGTAAAGTATGCTACCCAACTCTTTCTTCAAATTCTGTCCTTGTGGGTAGTCAAATTTCAAAAATTTCCTGGGGCATACGGCCCCAAGAGCCCAATTGTATCAATTATGGTGCACCTACATTTTCCCTTAAGTGACACTACACTGATAATAATACCTATAGTCAGTAGTGACTATACCACCATATTTTGACCCCCATAGTCAGGGGACTATATAACTTAGTCACATATTAGTCATAAGATAGTCAGTAGTGACTATATGTGGATCACACAAATTGATGATGTCACAGGAATGTGTGCACAGGAAACAGTTAGGATTCAAATTTGAATGGTCCATGGACTTCAGGTAGGCACATCCTCTTCTAAACCACTGTTCTATGGATATCCCTGCTTGTTATATGTTATGTTACAGTTGTCTATGACAACCTAAGATGTTCTAGGGTGCATGAGTTCTCATGTTTGATAGAGTAATCATGGTATTTTGTTCAAATTTTGATAACATAGAAATACATGAACAGTGTATGTCTAGACTGACATAGCATAATAGGCTTACACAGGAGCCTGTAACCTGCCCTGTTTTATACTAGCCTGCCACCTGCCAGGCCTTGTCCTGTCTGTCCCCTGTCATGCCTTATCCTAGCCTGTCCCCTGGCCTACCTTATCCTGGCCTGTCCCCTGCCATGCCTTATCCTAGCCTGTCCCTTTCCCTGCCCTATCCTAGCCTGTCCCCTGCTCTACCTATCCTAGCCTGTCCCTTGCCCTGCCTTATCCTAGCCAATCCCCTGGCCTGCCTTATCCTAGCCTGTCCCCTGGCCTGCTGTATCCTAGCCTGTCCCCTGTCCTGCCTTTTCCTAGCCTGTCACCTGCCCTACCTATCCTAGCCTGTTCCCTGTCATGCCTTATCCTAGCCTGTCCCCTGCCCTTCCCTAGTCTGGCCTGTCCCCTACCCTGCCTTATCCTAACATGTTCCCTGCCCTGCCTTATCCTAGCTTGTCCCTTGCCCTGCCTAATCCTAGCCCATCGCCTGGCCTGCCTTATCCTAGCCTGTCCCCTGGCCTGCCTTATTCTAGCCTATCCCCTGCCCTGCCTCATCCTAGCCTGTCCCCTGCCCTGCCTTATCCTAGCCTGTCCCCTAGCCTGCCTTATCCTAGCCTGTCCCCTAGCCTGCCTTATCCTAACCTGTCCCCTAGCCTGCCTTATCCTAGCCTGTCACCTGCCCTACCTATCCTAGCCTGTCCCCTGTCATGCCCTATCCTAGCCTGTCCATTCCCTTACCCTATCCCTACTACTCTGCTCTGCCTTGCTTTGCCCTGCCCTGCTCTACATTATTTTGCCCTGCCTTATTCTGCCTTGATCTACCCTTCTATACTCTACATTACTCTGCCCTGCTATGCTCTGCCTTGCTCTACTTTCCATTACTCTGCTCTGCCTTACTCTGCCTTTCTCTGCCTTGCTCTACCCTTCTGAACCTTGACCTGCCTTTCGCTTATTTCTCATGATTGACTATATCTATTAGTCATAGTGACTACTTTAGACCATGAAACCATTAAATTCATAGTCAGTTGACTATATAGCCCAAATCAGCCGATTTAATGGCTGACTATAGGTTGACTATATGACTAACTTACATTAGACATAGGTGACTAACTAGGTATAGCCGTTTTTTCTACGTTCACGTGACTATAGAAACGTAGTCCGTAGTGACTAACATTTCCAGGCCCATTATTATCAGTGTAGTGACATGGCTTTTTCCTTAGTGACATGCGACATGGCCATTTCTTAAAATCGACATGCGACATGGGGACCCCCCCCCCCCCCATCTACCCCCCCCCCCTGGTGAGTAACTCGTCGGGGCTGCATTGGTTCATCATGCCGACCCTTTGGGAATGCCTCGAACCTGTAATGTCGTCATGATGCTTGAATGCAGCACTGGCGAGTTGTTTGCAGTCCTGGCAAATAAACCCACCAGAGTTGCATGCATGCATCATGGCGACCGAGGGCATGATACATTAAGGTGGCATGCCATCATTAAAGGGTTTAAGCAGAACCTGCACGTTGGTTGTCGGGCTTTGTTGCAGGTGTGTTATTCAAGAAGGGAATGCTGACCGGAATGTTTCATGATGCATACAATTACCTGGAGAATGCCTTTCAGTCCTTTCAAATGATACAATGTATGGCAATATTCCAATGATAAGTTGGACTCTTGTCAGTTGGGCTTCAGAAAAGAGTTTTCTAAATAGTCATCCACATACTGTATCGGTCGGGGTCTGTTCCGTAAGACGGAGAGACGATATAAAGCGCTCTTCCGCGTCATCTTTGCGCATTTGGACCGAATTGGACGTAAACATGTTGCGCTATCATCCAACCCTATCATAGTACATGTACCCAGTACCTGCTGTATTATTTAGCCTAGCTCTTGGACGCAAAGACAGAACCCACTTAACTTAAAATATATATCGTCAAGATGGATTCACAACAAAAACACAGACAAGTTGTTCGTACACAATTGATGATTGGCATTTATTTTTGGGGTTTCTTTTACATCGAGGCGGTGGGAGAGGTATTTGTTGTTTGTGGCTACATTTTGTCTAATTTTATTAGATTTCTTTATGCTAGTCATTTGAAACGTACAGGCTATGTGGCCATGGAAAGAAAACAAGTTAACCACCAAAAAATGAAGCAGAAATGAAATGTGACTATAAAGCAGGAATAATAAAACTACAAATAATCCAATGAAATAATTTAAAGTGTAGATTAATAGCGAGGATGGGGGGTAATAATTAAGCGACTGGGTTGCCTCCAGTATCCAAAAGATACATACCGGAATATATATATACCCCTGTAACATGTCCATAACAACCCCGTCAGGTCAACAGTGACAGGACAGGGAACCAATACAAAACCCTAATTACGCTGGTTACCACAGACGCCACAGACCGATACCTCACACTCACTGCATCACACACAGGTCGCCTAGAACCAGCGATGGGTACACAGGGGGACAAGATGGCGGCGGCCGGGGGCAGGAGCCGCTAGAGTCCTATATGCAGGTGACAGGTGCTATTTATACCCTGTGGCACTGGGAGCCCGTTTGGCGGACCCAGAACCGGTTTAGCACCTCCTCCAGCACCTATAGCTATCTCCTCCTCCTTCTCTACTTTATTATTCTCTATTTGAGCTCGTATCACGCCATATGGTCCGCACAAAGTCGCCGCAACTGTATGGGTCTTACATGTGTATACGGTTACCTTTCTTATAAAGGCCGAACCCCATATAAGCCACATCCCCAGTTTTTTGACAATACTAAAAGCTGCACAGGGGGTTTGGTTAAGTAGCGTACTGTAGTATACTTATAAAAAAATCATCTTATAAGCCGCACTCTAGGTATGTTTTGTACCAAAGTAAAGCTGGTTTTAATTCGGGTACAAGCTGCGGCTTATACCAGAGACTTTACGGTAATATAACTGCAATACATTGTACAAGTACATGCACATAATCCACACAAGCTTCACACAAGATTATATAGCTTGATAAATAGAGATTTTATAAGATGTTTTAGCATTTATTTCCCAATGTAGCGCTGCATCCTTATTAACCCTTGTCCCCTCTATTGCAGCTATAGGGTGCAGCACATTTCGCGGGTTGCTGAGTGGCGGTTGTCGGCCTTGTCTGCTTTTAGCTGGTCCTGCACCAGTTGTCCAGACAAGGCCCTTTTACCACGCTGAACGAGACTTACAAAGTTCCCACATGCGGTGACTGAGACGGTAAGTCACCATACCCTATAATGCATATAATATATGAGCAGCCAAGGCCGTTTTATTCTGATAACATTATGCCTTCCAAATTGGGGATATTTCGCAATATTTCCTCATTTGATACCCCGGAAGAGGGATTTACATGTTTTTTTTGCCCCTGCCCCGTGGGAAATTTTGGGACTCAGCTCCCTTGTATAGAGAAGTTTTTTTTGTTTTTTTTTTTAAAGTGCAAATAAACCGTTTTTCCATAAGGTGAGCAGCCATACGATAAGGATACTCCATACGGTATTGCTGCATGCTCATAACACAATTATAGATTATTCTGATTCATCATTGGTGGGCCTGTATTACTTAACTATTAGGCCAAAATGATATAAAAAAAAGGTTGGTTTCCGGTATTAAACATGGTCTGGCAAAGCAGACCCGGCCTGTCGGATTTTTTTTTTTTCTTAATTTTTTTTTTTGCTTATTACCTTTTTAGGGCCTGGTTTTAGAGTTTTTCCCGCAAAACCCTTTATAACTGTCCGATTTACGAACCGTAAAAACTGGAAAATAGCAATTTTTTCAAGAAATAAAAAAATAGGGGGACCCGGCACTGATTTGCTAGACCCGGTCGGGTGACCGGATACAAAACTTTTTTTTATTTGGCCTTAGAGTGGACCTGCATGGCTGAAATATAAACTTGCCTTTTGTAACCCGAAGGGAATAAAGAATGCTTTGGATTCGAACGACAAAAAAATTACTAGATCTCTTACTGTGTTCTCCTTCAAAAATGTCCTGCACATCAGACAGGAGGTGATAATAATTACCGATGTCTTGTTCTTCTCCCACAGGCGGCACAATGGCGATAGGAGTAGAGCCGGGGCGACCCCCGGGACTAGCCTCTCGGCCCCTCATTTTCTTCGGACTCAGCATCTTTCTTAGTGTCACTTTAAATAATCACCAAACGCTAGCACAAGGTGGGTGAATTATCTCTATATGACTGAAATAACATCGTCTAAAAGATATTAACTGAATTGTACTGTGTGTGCTTGTTTTAATTCAGTCAATGTTATACCACTCTAATTAATTGATTAATATGACCGCAAAAACGGGGTTTGAAATATCAGGTAAATCTTATTCAGTAACAAAGTTTATTAACATGATCACCAGCTTACCCCTTTAGGGTAGCATGCTGCTTCCATGCACCATTATAATACACACATGAGCTAAATAACGAGCGTAAAAGTAATAATCGTACCCACTTACCCGTTTATTGCATGCGTTTTGTCATGTGGAGATGACTGGCGCATTTATGCTGACTGTCATAACACTTTTATCACGCTATTAAAAAGTCTAATTCCAAGATGTGAAGTCATGTTCTATGTGATCATGACACGCGATGCAACAGCGCGGCAATATGCGGCATCACCCGGCAAACCATTTAGGGTAGATTCACTTTGAATCGGGCACATACATGTACAAATGTACTTGAATCTTTGTATATTCAAGCATTCTATAATCTCTATATATTTGTAAATATTGTTACAGTCTAGGTGTAATTTCTTCTCCAACAAATTAATAACCTGGCTTTTCCTCATCGTCTTCTCCTTCTCTAGTCCCCCACGTCTCTCCTTGTTGGCTATGGAGAATCCCTCTTTTTATTAGTTCTTTTTATTCTGACATATATATATATTTATATATACCGTAGGCTCTAAATGCTGTTCTTGTATGCCTGTCTGAACCCACAAGGGTTAAGGCTTTAAAATGTAACAACTACAACAACAAAGAACCACTAGAAATTGTAACGTACAGGAATAACTAGAAATGCTGTGTTCGTTTCACGGTATGTGCCCGACTCATGGTAAATCTACCCTATATCCCTTGAGGACGGTAGTTGTCTAGTCGCCACGATGTAACAAAATGCACCGCTGGCCAGTAATTCGCCGGTGCCTGGGGACGGGTGGGGATGGAACTTCGGCACTTCGGCACTTCACCCCTTTGTAATTTAGGTTTTATTCACACTAATACATTATATATATAACACTACATGCAAAGTTCGCGGCGCAATCCATGGTAGGACCCCTCTGTCTATATATCTTCCATGCAAGCGCGCTGATATACTAGTGATAGTAGCTCCTGTGAGTAAACACACAGAGGAGACAACGAAAGACTTCTTCAAACACATTGCAATTGGAAGAAATAAATGAAACTGAGAGAGCAATTGGCGCGAGTGAACAGCACATGGCGCACACAAACAAGGCGCGAATAGAAAACAAACACAGCATCAAGAGATAGCAAAGACCACCAACGAATGAACAAGTAGTGCAACAACTGGACACACATGAACTACCAGCATGAACAGAGTGGAAGCAAAAGACACAGCACAATAAATATCATAATACAAAAGTGAAGCAAAACAAGCGCGAAGAATGCAGGCGTTATACAGCAAAACACACTGCCTATTAAGGAGTACAGGGTATAAATTCATTAAAACTAATTTTATAGTGCCGAATTAAACACATTATCAGTATATTTGAGGACAAAAATTGCATTAATGGGTTAGATGATGAATACATCAAATTCTATCAAAAATCGATTTATTTCAATGTTTTTTTTTAGTAACTTTGCAGTTCCAGAACCATCAGTTAGAAACACAAAGAACACATAACATTATAGTTTTTAGGCTTTTTTTGCCATGCGCAGGTAGAATTGTGCATGATATGCGCCTGTGCGCCGGTACGCAGCAGTCCATCGTCATGTTACAGTTGCTTCGCAGCACTACTCCAACCGCGCAGGCCTGCTGGTTCAACCAACCTTGATATCACTTTTTCCTTATTTTTTTCTCTCTTGGGAAACTCATTTTCCTTGCACCAAAAGCAGAATGCTACTACGACATCAGCTTTGTGACTGATGTGGACCGTTCCCATGAGGACTGGAACAACACGTGGACTGCCATGAAGCAGTACATGCAGTTGGTGGTGAATGACCCCAGACTGCGCTTCGGTCCGCTCGGCAGCGAGCGAGACAAAGTAGCCCTCGTGTCAGCAATGAACGCAGGTTCCCCGGACATTGAGTTCTACCTGGATCAAGGCTTCGACCGCAACTATGTCCTTCGGCGGCTTCGGAACCGGAATCTCCACTATGGAACTTCGCTCCAAGAGGGCATGTATATACTGAGCCAGCGACGAAGGGGCGGTCCGGTGTATCATCCGTCTCGGGGCGACAGACCAACCGCCAAGGACTATGTGTTCCTGATGACCAACCGTCGCAGGCTCTCAGATGGAGTGCGAAGAGCTGCTGAAGAACTTAAGGCTCAGGGGAAGATATTGGTGACTGTAGGTATAGGCAATGACAACACCGTGGATCTAGCGACATTACGCCAAATGGCTTCGGAGAGGGATTTCCTCGTGGAGCTGCCGAACACCGATGAAGGCTCATTACGAGAGAAGCGGGATACGACGCTTAACTATATCCTGAACCGTAACAACTGTCCTGGGCCCCCACCAACACTTCCCCCTCCAGGTAGTGCCATGGGATGCTTCCACTTAATTTAACCAATGGGGTTTAAGTGGTAGAGGGTGGGGGGGGGGGGGGGGTAAACTGATACCACAAATTATTATGTTTAATTTGGCTATTTAATAACTCATATAATTCAACCTCAGATCAAGGTTTTATCTAATAACAATCATCAATGTTTCTTGTTTTATGATGATATGGGTGCATCAAACATTTTAAATGACAGCGAAAAACATGGTAGGTGCACATGTATCTATTCTTGAGAACGATAGTTACATTTCAGCATCTAATTCCTTAACAGAAAACACCATTAACTTTGATCATCGCTTTATAACATTGTTATGACGATAACATAATACTAGATGTTTTAACCATTATATTTAACATAGCAAAGAATCATGTGTTTGAAAAACTTGTGTCCTAAGATTTCATGAATGTATATGCTTTAGATTTCTTTCAAGTTCTCCATTTCAAAACATATGGAACATGTAACAAAACTATATGCAATTGTAACATTAATCTCTCACGAAATTTGTATATATTCAAATATAGATATCTATCGTGATATTGTATAAGTTGTGATAGTGTATATCAAATTTATCCAAAGATTATAAGTACTCTTTTGTCCCATTTCATCCTACTTTACATAAATTGAGCTGATAGTCAACCTTTCCCTTTTTGCAACAGTTGTTGGCCCACGAGGACCCGCCGGGAGACCAGGATCCCCAGGACCAACCGGCATTGTGGGCTCAAATGGACCACGGGGTCCCACTGGAGTAGTTGGACCACCCGGTCGATCAGGACCTGATGGTTCAGCAGGTCCCCTGGGTAAGGAGACATGTTTAGTATATAGGAACAATTTGATAACATTTCATATACTATAAATGGAGATATTTTCAGGTGTTTAATTTTTGCGATTGTGCTAAAAATACATTTTCCTGTGTGTTTAAATTTGCGATTTTTTGTTTTGAAGATTGTAGTAATATGTCTATACTGTATACATTTTCGCTCTGTACATATTTTCGCGGATTTTAAAAAATCGCGAAAATATGTAGTGCGGAAATATCTACGCTTACAGTACATTAATGGGCCTTTTGCGGTGTTATTACATGATGAAAATATCACAGAATCTAATTTGTTGTTGAAACCTTGCTGAATTCAACCAAACTGCAAAACTTCTTTCCCAACATTAACATGCATGATGACGCATTAGTCCAGCTGCCTTAGAGTCAACCAGTGATAATATCTCATTCATATCAAGCAGAATTGATGTTCCAATTCTTGTATTTGCATTCATGATTTTTGTTGTTAACTTCAGGCCCAGCAGGCCCGACCGGAGCCGCTGGAACTCTAGGACCTTCGGGCCCGTCTGGACCAGCCGGACCAGCCGGACCCACCGGAGGGCGCGGTGGTCCAGGATCCGATGGCGGAGCTGGACCCAGAGGAGGCAGAGGTCCGCCAGGCCAACCAGGCCGTCCCGGCGCATCCGGCTCAACTGGAGTTAAGGGTAGCCGAGGTACAAGAGGACCGTCTGGACTCCCGGGTCCCTCAGGAGCCGTTGGACAGACGGGAACACCTGGACGGGGTGGCGGTCTTGGACCGGCCGGATCACAGGGACCGCGAGGTCCTGCTGGTCCATCTGGAGGTGTAGGTAACCCTGGACGTGCCGGACCCTCTGGACCTCGTGGTACTCGAGGACCAAGAGGACCAACAGGTAATTATCAGTGTCCATATAATATATATATATTATATTCTGATAATATATATATATTATATTCTGATATAGAGGGTGCACAATCATTTACTGATGTTCATACAAATCTTCTGGAGAGGATTATACCACAATCATTTAGTCATGTCCATATACATTCTGATATATAGAGGGTGTGCGATTAATCAGAGATGTTTATAGACAGGGGTGGGCATATCTGAAAATCCTGGAGCCAATACATTACTGGTTGTAGCCAATGGTACAATTGTCAATGGGGAGGCGGACATTAGACCCTAGACATCTTATGCAGAGTAGTCGACTGCGAGGAACTACAAGTACAAGTATTAAGTCATGTCTATGAACAGTCATATAGAGAGCTGACATATAAGACATTGTAATATTTGGAACATAATTATTGCGTATTCCTCCCTAGTCCAAATAGTTTACACATTCTGCACGTTTCCTGTTACCCTCGACATAATTAAGCTCTCGCCATAAAATTGTACGTAAGACCACTGAGGAATATTTGAAGGACTATCTAGAGAAAAAGTGTATGGAATGATGGCATTACATTTACGAGGTTTCATCGAATGAATGTGCATATTACCATTGATAATTCTGTTTCACCATGTAGGAGTTGAGGGTGGAGTTGGATCGACTGGCCCAAGTGGACGAACGGGTCCCAGTGGTCCAGTCGGTGTAACAGGCGTGAGCGGACCCACAGGGGCAAGCGGATTCCCTGGCA
The DNA here is from genome assembly GCA_947462335.1 of Harmothoe impar. NCBI lineage: Eukaryota > Metazoa > Annelida > Polychaeta > Phyllodocida > Polynoidae > Harmothoe > Harmothoe impar. The sequence goes on from OX381721.1 coordinate 27,979,682, forward strand.
GCCGTGGATCACGTGGACCATCCGGACCATCTGGCCCAGCAGGAGAAGCAGGACCACCAGGCGGTTCCGGACCCCTCGGTCCCAGTGGACAACGCGGACCTTCTGGAGAAACTGGAGAAGGCGGTCCTCCTGGACCGCTCGGACGAGTTGGACCCCCGGGACCCTCTGGACCAACAGGAGCATCTGGACCATCAGGATCTAGTGGTACTCCTGGTTTTCGTGGAAGACCTGGTCCATCTGGACCTCCCGGCCCTTCAGGAGCATCTGGACCTACTGGAGTCACTGGACCGCTTGGACCTGGAGGAGCACGTGGACCTATTGGACCACCAGGGTCTCAGCCCGGGCCTGCTGGTCCAGCTGGAAGACCTGGCAACAGAGGACCCCCTGGACCTACGGGACCACCTGGTGCCAGTGGAGGCACTGGGACCGTGGGAAATGCGGGTCGTAGTGGACCACGCGGACCAGCTGGAGAACGTGGGGAGAGAGGAGGTCCCGGGCCCACAGGCGCATCTGGACGATCAGGTAGGGACAGGAATAACCCATAATTATTATGTGTTATTTTACATAGCAGTAGGCCTATCCCGTTTGTCTCCATTTTGTTGACCGGGGGTGGGGGGTTCTCCATATATTTTCTATAGGTAATATCTGGTAATATGTGTGAACATCACTCCAAATTTTGTACCCTAATTAAGGGGAAAAAATCAGCAAATATGGTACCCCTTTCACGGGAAATTAAACAAAAAAAAAAACATACCTTAATCATGAGTGACCCTGCAAAGTATACCCTTGTCACAGGTGCCCCATGAAAAAATATCCTAGTCATGGGTGATCAATAAGTAGGATTGCAAAAAAGGGCAAAATCAATGTCCCTTGTAAACTCTCCAATGGTCGTAAAATGCACCATCCCAAATTCCCTGAACAGTAGGCCACTTTCCCTTGAGATCTTGGTCACACATGTAGTCCCCCCCCCCCTCACCGAATCCAAATCGTATTGATCCCACCACTTCTTGAGAGGAAAAGCGGGAGAATTCGTGGCGCCAAATCAGAATCGCCACCTGCTGGATAACACGGGAACCCCATAATTCTGATCATGTGACACAATTTGGCCGTACATCAGCGGGCTCTGTTGATGTGGCGGTTTATTCTAATTCGGGTGGAGACTCTACAGTAGTGGAATACGGCTTGTTATCGGTGACAAACCAAAGCACAGATTATGATAGAGGCACTACGGTTAGCGCATTTAATATTTTCTACATTTACTATTTAGAATCAATAATATATCTGCGGTTGACTTGAGACTGACACGGGAGTATGGGCAGTATGGGGGTATGTGGGGGGGGGGGGGGGCGTAAAAAATTCTGACCCCTTTGGAGGGGGGGGGGGCATAACAAATTAGGCCCCATTTTAAAATAGCAAATGGAAGCCCGAGCGTTACTATGGTTCAAGGGGGGGGGGGCAAAAAATGTCGGCGAGGGGGGGGGGGACAAAAAATTGATATTGAAATAAATGAACACTTGCTCAGCTGTGACCCCACACTCCCAGAGTGACCATACACGTCCATGGCCGGTATGTTGTGACCCTTCAATAGCATAGCTTCAATACCCATGTAGGCCCTACATATTAGTACCGGTATTTGGAGGCTGCCTAGAGTAGAGTAGGGGCCTAGGCCAGCCTGTCCAGGTGTGAAAAACGGGCCAGGTCCGAGTGAGGTCGCTAAGGGCCTCTACAGTCACAACGCAGGCTACATCATATCATTTTGTAGGCCAATTTAGTGAATTTACAGTTACTAGTCTACCAGGTAGGCCTTAGCACTATTATCATCAATCCTCTATTCTAGGACCTTCTGGCCCATCTGGTCTGCCTGGTGGCTCTGGTGTCCTTGGACCTGCTGGACCCGTAGGTCCCTCTGGACCCTCTGGACCCCGTGGAGAAGGTGGAGAGACTGGCGTTCCTGGACCAGCTGGACCTGTCGGTCGCAGTGGACCATCTGGAGAGCGAGGTGAGCGTGGACCGGCAGGACCCACAGGAGGAGCCGGTCAACCTGGAAACCGAGGAAATCGTGGTCCCAGTGGACCATCAGGACCACGTGGCCCAACAGGTAAGCTATTCGAAAAAAGATATGTAACCTACGTACCGGTACTATGGTATTCACGCTCATACTAGATTATCTCTTTCCGAATTATGTTAAAGAATCTGAATGGTAATACATCCAACCCCGATCCAACCCAATCCGTTCATGAATATCATGTGAAGGATGCTGATCCTAAGGAAATCTAGACAACCATACCTGTATAGGTGTTGAGTAAAAAGTCATAATATAATAAAAGGAGACTGATGGTTGAGCTACTTGCTGGAGCTACAGATTTAGTCCTTTCAACGACAAAACGGCACAGCCTAGTGTTAAATTTTCTGATGGTTTTATATGCCCTGGTGAAAAGTCTCAATACAGTTGTTCATCCACGAGATAATCACTGAGATAGTAGATCCTATTATGCTGCCCATGCAGGGTTAATCACTCCTCCTGCACTTATCTATTTGCTGTGTTTTCTTCCACTCAGGGGCGGCTGGACCGGATGGACCGGCTGGAGGACAGGGAACCAGAGGTCCCCGTGGACCCTCTGGACCGTCAGGATCTCCAGGTCCCACAGGAGCATCTGGACCAGGCGGACCACGTGGACCATCTGGACCATCTGGTAGGTGTTATCACATATCTACACAGTAAATCGTAAATGCATGAAGACAATAAATTGGTCATTGATTTATCCAAAAGGAATACCACTCAATGGTAGTGTCACAAATATACAAATTCTTGCATTCTAGGACCCAGTGGACCCTCAGGGGCAGGTGGCCCGACCGGCGCTGCTGGTCCCACCGGACCTCGAGGAGAGGCTGGTGAGCGCGGACCTACTGGTGTTCTTGGAGTTACTGGAGCTGGTGGCAGCCCCGGCAGTCGGGGATCACGAGGACCAGCCGGACCTCCTGGAGGAACTGGTACAGTCGGAGAAGCCGGTCCAGCAGGACCAAGCGGACCAAGGGGACCTGGAGGTTAGTGCACAAGCCCTTTTTTTGCTTTTGACAGACATTTGAATAAAGTTTGTTCCTGAAAGCTTCATTTGGTGGTATAAATACTTTTTGATACTCTAGCATTGGTTGATTGTAAACATTCTACCTTCTAGTTCTACTGATCAGGATTATATAACATAGAACGAGAATAGGCCGAGATAAGCCTATTAGACTATTGCCATTTTTGCAAGTGATGAGGGTCTCGGCATATCCATTCAATGCACTAACATATCAGAGCAATAACTCCTCAACTTTGCCATGCTTGCAGGAGAGCGTGGAAGCCGTGGACCGACTGGGGTCAGTGGGCCCACCGGTGTTAGTGGCCAACCTGGATCTCGAGGATCACGGGGTCCAGCTGGGCCAAGTGGACCCACAGGGACGGCCGGAGAAGCTGGTCCTCTTGGCCGAACAGGACCATCTGGACCTGGAGGAGAACGTGGCGGAGCTGGACCACCTGGTCCGACTGGTGCCCAAGGCAGTAGAGGATCACGGGGACCGAGTGGACCAGCTGGACCAGCTGGAGAAGCTGGGGAAGCTGGAAATGCTGGATCGGCAGGACCAAGAGGATCGAGAGGACCTGCCGGTCCTGCTGGTCCAGGCGGTCCAACAGGAGCTGCCGGACCTGATGGACCTTCAGGACCTACAGGACCTGGGGGAGAGCGCGGAGAAAGAGGGCCTCCTGGGCCTACAGGAGGCGCTGGCCGCTTAGGTAATGTTTCTGTACTTCTCTTTATCTTATTTCCAAATATTAATGAGGTAATATCTCTCTAATTTGATTTCTATCATCAAAGATGGCACCAAAGGATACTTTATTCATTGATACTCAGCAAAACAGAATCCTATACTTGGAATGATCACGAAATCACTCACAGTATTTAATCATGCATTATACAAAGTTAGTAAAATTCTAATAACAGCATTAGCAAAATGTAAAATTATTATTTATATCTTTGTGAGCACCATTATATATTTTCTTCTTATCGATATTAGGACCCTCTGGACCATCTGGTCCTCGAGGAGAGCGTGGAGGCCCTGGACCGACTGGTGTTGCAGGACCCCTTGGACCCCGAGGTGGCCGTGGACCTAGTGGACCTTCTGGTGCAGCTGGAGAACCCGGACCTCTTGGACCAGCCGGTCCTGGAGGCCAACGAGTAAGCCATCTCTTCATTACTGTTATTAAAAAATAATTGAAAATGGTGTTAGTGAACACCCTAGCACAATTTTAAGATTTCAATGTTTCATTTCCCACTTTTCTGACATACTACCTTCCACACTGTGACACTGTACGTTGGCAGATTATGTGACACGACACACTGTTGGAGTATAGTATATCTGACAGTGTATACGGATAGGCTATGTGACAGTGTACACGCTGTCACTGGTAGAGTCTATGTGACAGCGTTTACTGGTGACAGCATACATTGGTTGAGTCTATGTGACAACGTTTTCTGGTTGATTTCAGGGATCACGTGGACCTGTCGGAGCAGCTGGTGTCACTGGAGCAGCTGGTCCACTTGGACCAGTAGGACCCTCTGGACCACGAGGTGAAGGTGGAGAGCGAGGACCATTGGGACCAACTGGTTCAGCCGGGCCCTTGGGACAACCAGGCTCCAGGGGACCACAAGGAACACAGGGTGGTTCTGGACCCACTGGAGCTGTAGGACGAACAGGCAAGTTCACCATTCTCTACATCAAGCAATGAAATATAGCAAGCAAAAGATTACTATGAATAAAACTGGTAATATCTGCTAAAATATCAAATATATTGTAAAACTGACTTTAAATAACGCTAGATTTTGTCACTGTTACAAAGTTGAAAGGCTACAGAAAGAAGAATTCATGATTCTAATAGTTGACTGGTTGACCTATCTGCAGGAGCTGCTGGCCGCACTGGACCAACTGGCCCCCGAGGTCCTGCTGGTGAGACTGGATCAGCCGGTGAGGGTGGATCACGTGGACCCTCTGGACCCTCAGGTCCACGAGGAGAGCGTGGAGGACCCGGACCGACTGGAGCCGGTGGCCGTACAGGTGCTGCTGGACCAAGAGGTGGATCGGGAGAACGAGGATCACGTGGTGAGACCGGTGAACCTGGACCCACAGGAGAAGGTGGCCTTCCCGGACGGCCCGGTCCATCTGGACCCAGTGGACCATCCGGACCTGCTGGACCCACAGGAGCAGGTGGTGAACGTGGACCCGCTGGACCCTCAGGACAACGGGGACCTGCAGGTTAGTTGATATCAATATTAGCATTAGTAAAAATTGTTCATTTTCTATCAGAAGAATATAACTCAATTTCTCAGGTCCTGGTAAAGATTTATAGACTTATTGCATGGACCTACACCAGTATCATGTAAAGAATTTGTCTAATGGATTCTCTTCATCCACTACTTCAGGGCCTGCCGGGCCAGCTGGTGACACAGGATCAGCCGGACCCTCAGGACCACGTGGTCCATCTGGACAAAGAGGAGAGCGTGGACCTAATGGAGAGCCAGGAGAGGGTGGATCTCCAGGACCTGCTGGACCACTCGGTCCTGCCGGGTCTCGGGGTGAGCCTGGTCCATCCGGACCAACAGGAGCTCTCGGTCAAGCTGGATCTCGTGGATCCCCTGGGCGTGGAGGTAAATTTTTACATCGTTTATAATGTTACAAATCAATAATATCAGATATTGAAGACTAATAGCTATGCATTAGGTCAGGAATGTATTGTTTAGAATTTGATTCTTCATTTTTTTGTAATTTATCATAGAATGTCCACCACACAGCATGAAAGGTGATGCAATATGAATTGTTTGGATTATTAAATATCAATATCGATGCTCAAACATAATTTTAACCCCCCCTCCCTGTGATTTATTCTTATCTTAGGACCAAGAGGCCCCGCTGGTGAGTCTGGCGAGCCAGGTTCTGCTGGACCTGCTGGACCAACTGGACCAAGGGGACCAGCTGGTGAACGAGGTGTTCGAGGTTCTACTGGAGTGGCTGGATCTGATGGACGGACTGGTACTCCAGGTTTTCGTGGTCAGCCCGGCCCTCGGGGTCCAGCTGGTGAGGCTGGTGAGGGTGGAGAGACTGGTCCAGTTGGACCACTTGGACCATCCGGCCCATCAGGACCTAGAGGAGAGGCTGGTGTGAGAGGACCAACAGGAGCAGGAGGCCGCACTGGTGCAGCCGGACCCAGTGGACCCAGAGGACCAGGCGGTGAAAGAGGTGAGGATGGAGAGGCTGGACCTCCCGGGCCTCTTGGCCCAAGTGGACGACCTGGACCAGGTGGATCCCGGGGAGAGGCTGGTGAACCTGGACCAGCCGGTGAGGCTGGACCACTCGGACCTCGCGGACCACGTGGACCTGCCGGTCAATCTGGACAGGGCGGAGAAACTGGTGTTGCAGGACCATCTGGACCATCAGGACCACCAGGCCAACAGGGTGATAGAGGAGCACGTGGCCCAGCTGGACAAACTGGATCTGCGGGTCCTCTTGGTCCATCGGGACCATCTGGACAAAGAGGCGAGCGTGGAGAGCCAGGTGAAGCTGGAGGTCCCGGCAGGGCAGGTCCTAGTGGACCCTCAGGACAGAGAGGAACCAGTGGACCAGCCGGACCAGCAGGCCCCACAGGAGCTGGTGGCAGTCGTGGACCACGTGGACCGGCAGGTGAACGAGGAGAGCGTGGAGGCCCTGGACCAACTGGAGCTGCTGGATCAATTGGGCGTTCTGGACCATCTGGACCAAGTGGACCCCCTGGACCATCTGGAGTTGGTGGAGAAACTGGTGTCGCTGGCCGACCAGGTGCAGGTGGTGAACGTGGACCAAGGGGTGAAGCTGGACCACCCGGACCCACAGGTAGTGCTGGTCCATTAGGACCCGCTGGCAACCGAGGCCAGAGAGGCCAAGCAGGAGAGCGTGGAGGACCTGGACCAACTGGTAATTATGAAATTTCAATTGTCATTTTCCTTGTTAAACTGAATGAATAACTTACTCATATCAAACAAATTTTTATCTACAGTTTAGCCAACCAAATGCATAGTAAATTGATGCCCCATGCTCCCGAGATCACTTTCTAACTGGACCTTTTTGTTTCAGGTGTGGTTGGTGGTCTTGGACCGGCTGGAAGCCGAGGTCCATCTGGACCTGCAGGACCTGCTGGAGAGGCTGGAGAACCTGGACCTGCAGGTCCTGCCGGACTCGGTGGACCACGTGGACCCGCCGGACCAACAGGCGAGGGTGGATCCACTGGAGTTCTTGGACCAGTCGGACCTAGGGGAACACGTGGACAGGGAGGAGAGAGAGGACCCGCTGGACCAACAGGTACAAACTAATCACGATCACCAGCATGTTTTTGTTAATTCATTTTTGACACTGGATATCTACTCTCTTAATATACCATTCTGTCAGATTAGTCAAATTTTCTTTTTGTTAAGATTCAATGTTTATATTTTATGAAGCACATCGATGCAATTTTACAGTCAAGCATATCCCACATTAGTAGAAATAAATAACCATTGATCTTGTTTGAGGCATTTAAGCTATTTTAAAAGCCATTGCTTCAATTCTCAGAGACACATTGAGAATTTAAAAAAAACTTGTGTGAGGTGGTAGTTCAAGGCGAGAGGAATAAATTGAATTTGACAATTTAAGAAAAATGCAATTCTTGTAAGAATATGTGTGAAATTCCTTGACAAACTCTTTTTTGGAGTCTGGCCTAAAATAACTCCTGAATTCAGAATGACCTGCCTAAAACATCATCTTTTATCATTTAAGGTGCTGCTGGACCTCTTGGACCCGCTGGACAGGGTGGACCCCGAGGACCAGCCGGTCCCGCTGGAGAGGCAGGCGAACCTGGAGAGGCTGGACCTGCTGGTCCTGGTGGACGCCCTGGGAATGATGGCAGAGCAGGCCCATCAGGTAGGTCTTAATCCATGGTTGTAGCCCTGACAAGTACTCACCAGAGCTGCATTTATATATCATGACTATACAGGACAGATGTCACAATTTACCTAATAATGACTGTAGAACTGTATTATGGGAAATAATCAAGAAGGTGATTTCTTCTACTATCCTGAAGGAGCCATTCTGTGATAAGTCACTGTAGGACACATGTCAAGCACTATGAACAGGAGCTTCAATTTTGCAACCTGTCACTTCAAATGGTAACTGCTGGCAGCACCAACTGTGTATGAATCTATATTCTACTACTCTGAGATTTACATCCACATGTATATTTTGCCTAGATCTCCTTACATTGTAAATGAATATTTTACCATTTATATTTAATAGGACCCAGAGGACCTCCCGGCGCAGGTGGAAGCACTGGTGTTCTTGGTCAACCGGGCCCCCGTGGTCCATCCGGACCGTCCGGACAACGTGGTGAAGCAGGGGAACAAGGACCCGCTGGACCCGGTGGACGACCTGGACCCCGAGGACCATCAGGACCCCGTGGACCCGCAGGAGAAGGTGGACCCACAGGAGTTAGTGGACAACCAGGTAGAGTAAGCCCTAGCTATAGAAAACCCATGTAGTTATATATGTATATTATATGTACAAATGTATATATACATGTGTATATATATATGATTATATGTTTATGATTGCTAACCAAATTTAAAACTTTAGTGGACAACCAGGTAAAGTAAAACCTAGCTATAGAAAAAACATGTGGCCATAATATGTTGATGATTGCAAACCGACTTTAAAACTTTCAACACAATTTAGAATTTTATTTTGATACATATACATTAAAAACACATATTAAAGTGTATGATATTCTTTACTCATATCAGGATCACGAGGACCTGCTGGTCCTGCTGGTCCAGGTGGCGAGCGTGGACCAGGAGGTCCCACTGGCGCACCTGGGCCCCTTGGACCATCCGGACCCTCCGGACCTAGAGGAGCATCTGGACCCACCGGTTCTGTCGGAGGTCCTGGCCGCTTAGGCCCCGCCGGTCCTGGAGGTGAGCGTGGACCACGTGGAGAGGCCGGTGAGGATGGTGCTGCCGGCCGGACTGGAGCTGCTGGACCAAGTGGCCGTCAAGGCGAACGTGGTGAGCGTGGACCTGCCGGACCCGCTGGACAGACTGGATCTGCTGGTGAACCAGGAATTGGTGGACGTCCAGGACCAAGGGGTGGAAGAGGCGAACGTGGACCTGCCGGACCTACTGGTTCTGCCGGACCACTTGGTAAATGTTCTATTTGCTTTCCTTCTTTACAGTCATTCAGATTTTTACGGATAAAATGATACTCTGTCAACTTGCCAGAACTTTTATTGGGTCTAATGACTATTGAATAGCCAAACCTAGACTTAGGCGCATTGCCTTTCTGCCGTCCGTACCCCCATCTATTTTACATCAATTGTGAGACGGTCTTTTTCTTTATCATGACAAGCTATGGAGAACATTGTAACACGGATACTTCATGTGATGCATTAATATATAAGATAAATCATATCATGTTCGTACAATTGTAATATATTATTATATAGGAGTGATGAGATGAGATGAGACATAGTAAGTCGAATGACATTTTTTACACCATGAAACAGTTTGGGTAGTCGCGTTTGATGGCTAGCTTGAAGTCCCTTAAGGACTCAATACGCGTGTAGGAGGGTTTGAGGTTATTCCACTTCATAATGCCATTGGTGTGGAATGCTGTCCCCTCAGGAATGTACATGATGATCCAGTAAATTTCCCATTTGTAAGTGTGACAAGTAAAGATAGAATCATTCAATTGATGTAAAAAAATATACTAAGTAGAATTAAGCAGGTATCATGACACCAACACCTATTCACTTCAGGACCACTTGGACCTGCTGGACCATCTGGAGAACGCGGACCCGCTGGCCCAACTGGAGGCACGGGAACCGCTGGTCCCATTGGTCCTGCCGGCCCGGGTGGACAGAGAGGAGGTCGTGGACCTGCAGGGCCTACTGGAGCTCAAGGCGAGCCTGGTACTGCTGGACGGGATGGCACCCCAGGTTAGTAAAGAAGAGTTACATAGTTGTAGACTTGAGGGCCTCATAGAGGGGCTGATGTGGAACTGAACTGAGTATTGACAATTTCAAAACAGTAATTTTTAATGAGGGAGTGTCCTAAATACAATCTGGTCATCCATTTGATTGTACGTAGAAGTAAGTAATTATTTTTGAATGCATGTTAAGAACCCCTGCCATTTTAGTTCATATATGAATGCATAGGAAGGCTTACCTTGGCCCTAGCCTGAGATAAAATGAATTATCATTACAACTTTATATATGTTAACTTTGTTATTCCCTGATATCGTTCAACAAATTTTCACTCATTCCTTATCTAGTCATAAAGGAGGACATAGCTGGTGTTTGATACAGGATTAAGACTCTTTGATCTGGATTAAATTAGCAATTGAGAAATACATTTCTCCCTTTATTTAGGACGCAGAGGCCCTGCTGGACCTGGTGGTGAGCGTGGACCTAGTGGACAGGCTGGTAACACTGGTGCTGCTGGATCTCGCGGACCAAGTGGACCATCAGGACCACGGGGAGAGCGTGGTGAAGCTGGACCCGTCGGTCCCCTTGGACCAGCCGGTCCCAGTGGCCCATCTGGTGAGCGTGGACCTCGTGGTGAGGGTGGTGCAGCTGGGTCAGGTGGCCGTACAGGATCCCCAGGACCTCTTGGACCAGCTGGCGCTCGTGGTGAGCGTGGCCCAGCCGGACCAACAGGATCTGCTGGCCCTGCTGGACAAGACGGTCTCCGAGGCAGTCCCGGTCCCACAGGAGAACGTGGCGTCAGAGGACCGGGCGGTCCCACAGGCGCTCTCGGACCAATTGGACGCCCAGGACCACAGGGAACACGCGGATCTCGGGGTGAAGCTGGAGAGACGGGTTCACCTGGAGAAGGTGGCCCTCTTGGATCACGTGGTGAGAGAGGACCGTCAGGACCCTCAGGACCTGCTGGACCAACAGGAGCAGCTGGCGACTCGGGACCACAAGGACGACAGGGACCCTCAGGTTGGTATTCTGCTAGTTTAAACAAAGTCAATTCTTTTTCTTTATTATGATCCGCACAAGGTACAATATAGCCCTGCTGACCAAATTTTTGGACTATTAAACTCACAGGTGTAGCTTGAATATAAACCACTGTACCTACTGTTCAAATTTATTTCAATGGTCAAATATGTCTGTTTAATGTAAATATTTATTTAGACTGTCCATAACATAGGCTATAAGTCTATTATCATGGAACAGTGTGCACATATTATCTATATGTATCTATATTTCTCATGTCATTGTCATGCCATACACACGAGGTAAAAAGTTACAATGACATAATTATGATGCTTCTTGCAACCTATTGTTAGCTTAAAAAATCTAATGAATAAATGCTTACTTTGCAGGTCCCCGGGGTGAGTCTGGACCCGCTGGTGAGAGTGGTAGTCCGGGACCTCTCGGTCCTGCAGGCCCCTCAGGAGAGCGTGGTCCTGCTGGTGAGGGCGGAGAACCCGGTCCAACTGGATCCGCCGGTCCCGTGGGCAGGCCAGGACCAAGTGGGCCATCTGGACCTCGTGGAGAACCTGGACCTGCTGGAGAGCAGGGTGAGGCTGGACGTGGTGGAAGAACTGGTACGTACTTTTTATTCATAGTAGAAATGATTGTCAATTGATAACATAGATAGTATGCGGGCATTGGAATGTACACTATGGTGGCTCTAGACTGTGGATAAAATGGAGGACTAAATCTAAATCAAAATTGTGATTTATTATTTTTGTAACCATGTATAATAAGCATGTCTGAGATAGAGACTCATGGTAGATTTCATATACTATATATAAACATTGTCATTTCATATAGGACCGAGTGGACCCCGCGGACCCGCAGGTGAAGGTGGACCCCGTGGATCAACTGGAGCCATTGGCCGACCCGGAGACCGAGGATTGCCTGGTCCATCTGGGGGTAGTGGTCTGCGTGGAGAATCTGGACCAACTGGTGCACTTGGACCATCTGGACCAGCAGGACCAACTGGACAATCTGGAGAACGTGGAGAGCCAGGACAGGCAGGCGAGTCTGGATCACCCGGACGAGCTGGACCGTCTGGGCCCCGTGGCCCATCTGGACCTTCTGGACCAACTGGTTCAGCAGGAGAGGTAGGGTCACCTGGTTCAGCAGGAGAACGTGGACCCGCTGGGAGCAGAGGTATCCCCGGACCCACAGGCAAGTGCCCAATTCACAATGTTTAAAGCAATGTTTCATGAAGTAAATAAAAAGTTTTAAAAAGGGATTAAGAATATTTATGCTCCAAATGGTCTGTTGTACTCTCGGGTTTGGTTGGGACAGCGATCTTTTATCAAATGCAAACTGCAGTGCTGTTGTATGGAAGCTATAGGAGTTATTTAATCTATTAAGTATTATAATGGCACTGACTCAAAAACGACTTTCTGGTTGGAGTTATCGCGTCCTTACCTCTGGACCTAGGTTACATAAGCTGGGGAGGCCTTTCCAGTTAGACTTGTATTATGAAAATCGTCGTAAATAAATGTTAAAGCTCTGAAAGGTAGAAGTACCATAACATGGTATGTTGATTGTTACAGGAGTTGCTGGACCCCTGGGACCGGCTGGAGAGGGCGGTCCTCGAGGACCCTCCGGTCCCGCTGGTGAGGCTGGAGAGGCAGGAGAGCCTGGAGCAGCAGGGACCCCCGGAAGGGCAGGCCCTGCTGGACCACGTGGTCCTTCCGGACCGGCCGGACCCACTGGATCTGCCGGTAGTTCGGGAGCCCTAGGTTCCCCTGGAACACGAGGAGAACGTGGAGAACAAGGTGAGCGAGGACAGCCAGGGCAGCCTGGCAACCCTGGTTCTACTGGAGTACTTGGATCAGCTGGGCCGCGTGGACCCTCAGGGCCCCGAGGCTCGAGAGGAGAACCAGGTCCATCCGGTCCAACCGGATCTGGGGGAAGTCCTGGTCCCCGTGGACCGGGTGGTCCTGGTGGAGAGCGTGGACCTGCTGGACCGACTGGAGCTGCTGGCAATTCTGGACCACGTGGACCTGCAGGTGAGCGTGGTGTCCGTGGTCCAGCTGGACCCACTGGTTCCCTCGGACCCATCGGACCTGGAGGACCACGGGGATCTCGTGGGCCCTCAGGACCTGCTGGAGAGGGTGGGCCCCGTGGAGAGGCTGGTACTGCTGGTAGAGCTGGTACCCCAGGCGCGGCAGGACCTAGAGGACCGGCCGGAGAGGCTGGAGCACGCGGAAATGACGGACAACCTGGACAGGCTGGAGAGGCTGGACCTCCTGGTGCAGGTGGCAGCAGGGGAGAGCGAGGTCCCGCAGGAGTGAGTGGAACCCCAGGTTAGTCACAACATGCTGTATTTATACTCACATATAGTCATTGTTTAGCCTGCCTAGCAGACTAAACGTTGCAATGACACGTGACTTTTTGCGCTGTACAAGCCATGTTTAAATCCTCTGTTGATTTAGACTTGCATAGGTCTTATATGATTATATATAGTTTAATCTTAATTTCTTTAATTGTGTGTATTGATTTTCCCATTGGATTTCCAAAATACCAATAGTATAATGTAGGTGTAGTATCTGGCACATCCTAGCTGAACCTGCATTGTCAGAGGTGCATTAGCTGATATTTTATATATGAATCTTTTTGTCTACCAGGATCAACTGGTACACTCGGCCCTGCTGGACAGCCCGGAGAGCGTGGAACCCCTGGTACTCGTGGCCCACGAGGACCTGCTGGACCCACCGGCACATCAGGACAACCTGGAAATGCAGGAAGCCGAGGCCCCCGAGGTCCAGCTGGACCCTCAGGTGAAGCCGGACAAGCAGGAGAGCCAGGACCACTGGGCCCAGTAGGACCCAGCGGCCAACGCGGCACCCGCGGAGAGGCCGGGGAACGAGGACCAGCCGGAGAGGCCGGACCTGCCGGATCATCTGGACGTGATGGTTAGTCACACTCATATTTATTTTTGTTGAAATCAATTTCACCTTCACCAAGATATGCACTAAGAAATACTCGAAGCTCGGGCCACCCCAACCCATGTATCCTTAGTTTGAACCAGTCTGTCCTGCACCTGGTCTGCCGTCATGATATACCAAGAACCCTTTGGCCTGAACTACAAAGGCGAAAATAATATTTTGCCATAATCTATAAGCTACCTTGATGGACGTTATCCTATGCTGGAACAGGCCAGCCAATGATGCCCCTGTTTATATATGACTTTCTTGTTTGAGTCATGGCATAACCATACTGTAGTGAGGTTTGTCTCTAACAAATTGTCTTATATATTCGATTTATTTCAGGATCACGTGGTCCATCCGGTCCCTCTGGTCCTGCTGGACCCACTGGTGCTGCCGGTAGAGCTGGAGAATCCGTGAGTATATATTTCCCCTTTATACAACATGATTTGTGTTATCATTATAGCGTCATGTATATCACAATCTAATCTTTATTTCTATATCATGATCAGTAATTAACAAAGTCACAGAACTGGAATACATTATTGTTTTGATATCTATTATGACGCATAATGAATAGAATGTAATCAAACGTCTATAAACTAAAATTAACTCCGTATAATTTACGCATCACGTTACTTAACTTTAAACCTGTTGTTTAAGATTCTTGGTACAATTGCCTATATAGGGACCCAGAGGCGAGGCAGGAGAGAGAGGTCAGGCCGGATCACCCGGTGCAGGAGGAGAGCGTGGACCCTCAGGACCCGCTGGCCCACTAGGACCCGCCGGTCCTCAAGGAGAGCGTGGATCTGCCGGTGAACGCGGTGCTCCCGGTGAAGCCGGCACTGCTGGAAGTCCAGGTACACTACACGCCCTTATCTAATCTAAAAGTTGAATTGAGATTGAGATATTTTCTTATGAGCAGCTGGGACTACTATGCCAATTAGCTATTGATAATCCTTATGGACTTCGATTACGCTTTGCATCATCAGTATCAGTGACAGAAATCTATTTTTAGTGACATGATAATTCCCCCTGAGGAAAAAGAAATAATACAATGAAATTAGAAAGAAGTAAAATGTCCAAATATCGCATGATGCTGTTCATTATCTAAAGTTTAGATTCTATATACACCACCATCATACCTTTGCATCTATAACTACTCCCCATAAAAGTTGACATGCTATGTCTATTTCAGGAGCTCAGGGCACTAGAGGTGGGCGTGGTGAGCGTGGCCCGGCAGGCTCTGGTGGAGCGGCTGGTGAGCCTGGATCTGCTGGACCATCTGGTCCTGCTGGACCTAGAGGACCCTCCGGACCAAGGGGCGAGGGCGGACCACGTGGACCTGTAGGAGAGTCTGGACGTCCCGGAGAACCTGGGCGTCGCGGACCTGCCGGTATGTACCCTATGTATATTGTGCACTGTAGTTTACAAGTTTACAAAAGCACACGCTGGCCCAACCATGCAGCAAACAAACCGTACAACTGAAAATATGGAATTTAAAAGGAAAGGAGAAGCATTAACACTCTCATGATATATAGATACATGTCCGTTTCATGAGCTACAATATACCCATCTTACCTTCTGAGCTTGTGTCTAATTCCAGGACCCCGTGGTGTGCCTGGAACTGATGGCGAGTCGATCACTGGACCTGCTGGCAATGTGGGTCGACCTGGCCCATCTGGACCAGCCGGACCAAGTGGCCCAGCTGGAGAAGGAGGAGAGCCCGGTGAGCCTGGACGTGCTGGACCTGCTGGAAGTCCCGGACCACGTGGACCTGCTGGCCCATCTGGTCAGCCAGGAGAGGGCGGACCAAGAGGACCTGCTGGAGAAGGTGGCCCACGAGGACCCTCTGGACCTGCTGGTCCAGCTGGAGAGGCCGGATCTGCTGGAGAACCCGGACCGGCCGGTGCTGCCGGGGAACGTGGTTCACCAGGAGAACGTGGTCAAGCAGGTGAGGGTGGACAACCTGGTGAGGCTGGTGGCATAGGACCTGCCGGTTCTCCTGGTCGTGCTGGTGAAGCTGGACAACCTGGTCCAGCAGGAGAAGCAGGACCACGAGGAGAACCTGGAGAGCGTGGCCGTGATGGTCAGCCTGGCCGTGACGGCGAGGCAGGAAGAGATGGAGCCCGAGGTGAGCCAGGAACAAATGGCCGCCCAGGTGCCAGAGGACCAGCCGGAGAAGGCGGACAAAGAGGAGAAGCCGGAGAGCGTGGCCGTGATGGATCCCCCGGACCTGCTGGACCAAGCGGAGAGCGAGGACCTTCAGGACCAGCCGGTCCTACCGGTGCTGCTGGAAGTGCTGGTGAGCGTGGCCCTGCCGGACCAAGTGGACCTGCTGGAGAGAGAGGCACAAATGGAGAGCAAGGACCAGCTGGATCTCCAGGCTCCGCAGGTAGTGCAGGTAGAGCCGGTGAGAGAGGTGAACGCGGTCCGGCCGGTAGTGCAGGCCAGACTGGCCCTGCTGGTCCAATCGGACGACCCGGTGAGAGAGGACCTGCAGGATCCGCTGGTACTAGAGGAGAGCGCGGACAACGTGGTGAAGATGGACGACCAGGTATGTTATGATTCCTTTATTCTCTCATTCAAAAATTATAATTGTAATTGTTAGTGTTCTACCCATAATCCTACCTATTGGTCTGTATGTATATGAAGAATGTTACTTGTATGACTGCCAAATACAAACTACAGGTTGTGTGTACCTTAGTGGCTACTTGAGTACACAAATGTATGGAGCATTAACATTGTTTGTTATGTCAAATTTTGGTCACCCATTACAGACGTTCATAACTGAGTAAAAAGAGTAAAAAAAAGTTTTAGCATTTGTTGAAATACTTCCGTAATAATGCATTAGATTCTTTTGGTCTTCATAACCATGAATGCATGTATGATAAACTTATAACTATCAAAATATTTTATCTGTATAGGAAATAACGGTGCTGACGGTAGTCCCGGTCTACCTGGAGAGGGTGGTCGAGCAGGAAGCCCAGGTCCAGCAGGTCCATCAGGACCTGCTGGACCGGCAGGAGAGGGCGGTCCCCGAGGTGAGGCCGGTCCCCGTGGATCTGCTGGAACCCCAGGTACACGTGGTGAACGTGGTAGCCCTGGTATCAATGGATCTCCAGGATCACCCGGTGAGGCTGGACGTGCTGGAGAAGGTGGGGCTCGCGGACCTGCAGGACCTGCTGGTCCAGCTGGAGAGGCAGGATCTGCCGGAGAACCCGGACCGGCCGGTGCTGCTGGAGAACGTGGTTCACCAGGAGAACGTGGTCAAAACGGTGAGGCTGGACAACCTGGTGAGGCTGGCGGCATAGGACCTGCCGGTTCTCCTGGTCGTGCTGGTGAAGCTGGACAACCTGGTCCAGCAGGAGAGGCAGGACCACGAGGAGAAGCTGGACCGCGCGGAAGTGACGGAAGACCTGGAAGTGCTGGACAACCTGGTAAGTGACTGAGTCAATCTAAACAAAGATATGATCTACAATGACTCATATCAATGAGTTGCTCACGAACTTACTTAAATCACTTTGTTGTCGGACCTGTATTTCCTACCATTCTAAAATCACAGGCAAATAAAGATTCACTTGACGATGTCAGAAATAAAAAAGTCAACAAACTGTGTATTTCTTCTTGTAGGAGAGCGAGGCTCCCGTGGACCTTCAGGCCCAAGTGGACCTGGTGGACCAACCGGTGCAGCCGGTGAAGGAGGTGCACGTGGAGAACAGGGGCCAAGAGGTCCAGCCGGCGGCTCTGGTCTCCGAGGTGAGCAAGGCCCAGCAGGACCCGCCGGACCTACAGGTCCCTCTGGCCCTGCTGGTGCAGATGGCGAGCCTGGAAACCGTGGTGAATCTGGCCAGCCTGGAACTGCTGGTCGACCAGGAACCCCAGGAGAAAGGGGCCCAGCCGGACCCGCTGGACAGGCAGGTCAGCGTGGAGAGCCTGGACCTAGTGGTCCTGCTGGCGAGGGAGGTCAGCGTGGAGGACAAGGTGCTCGTGGAGAGCCAGGTGAACGTGGCCGTGATGGATCCCCTGGGGAGGCTGGACGTGCTGGCTCACCCGGTCAGAGAGGATCGCGTGGACAGGCAGGAGCTGCCGGAGAACCTGGACAAGCCGGACCAAGTGGACCAGCAGGGGCTGCCGGAGAGCGCGGCCAGCCTGGTGAACGAGGATCAAACGGATCACCCGGACAGCCAGGAGAGGCTGGACGTCCAGGTTCTGATGGCCGTGCCGGAGAACCCGGACAGCGAGGATCTGATGGTCGTCCCGGAAGTGCAGGACGACCTGGACCGGCTGGACCAGCTGGAGAAGGTGGCCCACGTGGTGAGCCTGGACAGAGAGGAGAGGCCGGAGAGCGTGGTCGTGATGGACAAGCTGGATCTGCTGGACAAGCCGGACGTCAAGGTGAACAGGGACCTGCTGGACCTGCTGGTGAGGCAGGTGCTGCTGGACAAGCCGGAAGAGACGGATCGCCTGGTGAAGGAGGCCCCCGTGGTGAGCCTGGTGAGGCCGGCCGACCTGGAGAGGGCGGAAGACAGGGACCACAAGGTAGGTCTCCCTCCTCATGCACATAAGTTGTGTCATCATAGTGTTGAATGAAACTTGATGTATTTAAATGATCATAATTTCTATGATTCTAGGAAACTCGGCAATGCTTAGATTACTGGATATGATATTTTCAAAGTTATAATTATTGTTATCAAAATAGTCATAATTAGAAAAATTAAATAGTAGTTCATCAATAGTACACATTGAAACTAGTAAAGATGTCAGGCAACAAGATAATGCTATTCTAATATGTCATATTACATAATAATAACTTTCTCTCTTTAGGACCGGCTGGACCCAGAGGTCCTGATGGTCAGGGAGGTGAGCGTGGTCCTTCCGGACCTGCTGGAGAGGGTGGACCTCGTGGAGAGCCTGGTGAGCGTGGTCGGGATGGAACTGCCGGACGACCTGGTGAGCGTGGTCCAGATGGTCCATCTGGTCCATCTGGACAATCCGGCCCTGCTGGTCCCGCTGGCTCCCGTGGAGAAGCAGGCGCTCGTGGTGAGGCTGGAGAGGCCGGACGCCCAGGAGAGGGCGGCGCTCGCGGAGAAGCTGGCGAGCGTGGTCGGGATGGGGAGGCGGGAAGTCCTGGAGAATCAGGACCCCAAGGCCCACAAGGACCCGCAGGCCCCAGCGGCCCAACAGGAGCAGCTGGAGAGCCAGGACCCAGAGGACAAGGCGGAGAGTCAGGACAACCTGGACCCAGAGGACCATCTGGCCAGCCAGGTTAGTCAATTACTACAGTATCTGAAAATCCCCTTGCCATATCTTTGTCAGTCTGAGTTACAATCCATATTTACCCCTTGATTCACCATGCCAAATGTCAGCAATGCCTATGTGACATGACGCCATTTTAATGTAATTTTTTAAACAAGTCTATGGCTAAATATGCGTTAAATATGCAAAAACGTGACTTTTTCCTGCAGGTAATGCTGGAAGAGATGGTAGCCCAGGAGCACAGGGTGAGCGTGGTCCCCGTGGACCAGGTGGGGCAGCGGGAGAGCCCGGCCAGCCTGGAGAGGGTGGACGACCAGGTGAGGGTGGCCGAGCTGGTGAGCCAGGAGGCCAAGGTGAGCGTGGTCCAGCAGGCCAGGCAGGACAGCCAGGAGCCCCTGGTGCCCAAGGAGAGCGTGGCCCAACCGGACCAGCCGGTCCTTCAGGGCAGCGTGGATCCAACGGCCGAGCTGGGGAGGCAGGAGCAGCCGGTGAGGCTGGGGCACCTGGAGAACCAGGAGAGCGAGGACAACCCGGACCTGATGGACAGGCAGGCAATGCAGGTGTGTAGGTCTCTATGGATGTTACTGGTAGTCATTGTGTATAGGTCCCCCTGTGCTGAAGCCATCATTATACCACAACTACCTGACCAATCCATAGATCCCATGTAGCACCTACACCACACCCATCTAGACATGTAGTATGTAGTACCATTTTGTAGATTAACAGTGGCAGTCCCCATATAATGTATTCAAAGGTACCGGTATAGAAAGGTTTCAAATATCGTTTTCAGGGATGCCACTTTTCATGCTTTTGCAGAAAATACAGTTTTTTCATGAATTTTGCCATTAAATTTTGTTAATTTCCTACAAAAAAATGGGCTAATTTTCTGCAATAAGTAGGCTAATATTGTGAGATTTCCTGCATCTCTGAGTTTTAGAAAGCAAACCCTGTTACCCGTGCATTTAATGGTGACCTTCATATGCTGTTTTCCAAACAGAAGTATATTACACCATAAAACATTATGCGACTGTCAACATGACCCTGATATTCTAACTCAGAGTTGTGATGAACATGAAACGAAACATATGAAAACTAAATTGAGAATCTAGTGCAATTACTACAATATTCTACTTTTCCTACCTTCCTCAGAGTTCAGATCTCTTTTTCCTGAAAATGCATGCCATGATAGTGTATTATCTATATTTTTTTTGAGAACAATTTAACTTTATTTGGCGTTTTGTGAATGTACAATTACAGATTTTCCTTCGATATATATTATCGGGTATCCAAAATACATTTTTTCATAATTTCATGAGTTCATCTATTTCAATCATTCATTATTAATATCACAATCTCACAGTTTTGTCATAATATCGAACATTGTTATTGTTTATCCCTGTTATTGTATATCCTATATTTGGATTACCGGTATTTTTAACTCACATAGATTAATCATTTGAAGATAGGTTATTTAAATACTGCGCCAAACAAGTAAGGATGGAATTTCAGCGTAGCTGATGTTATAAACCACCCTATTTTAGTAATGAAGACATTTTTTAGTTATCAAAGGTTTAGTAATAAATCAATCGGATATATAAATATTACAATCAGTAAA
The DNA here is from genome assembly GCA_947462335.1 of Harmothoe impar. NCBI lineage: Eukaryota > Metazoa > Annelida > Polychaeta > Phyllodocida > Polynoidae > Harmothoe > Harmothoe impar. The sequence goes on from OX381721.1 coordinate 28,000,545, forward strand.
TACATCATATAGTGTCAAGTACCGTATGGTTCTACTTGTACTTATGTTATGTAAGAACTTTCAGTGAAATATTTCCACAGTTTGCCTTGTACATGGACAGTTTGCCTTGTACATATCTTTCAGAAAATTGGCAAACAATGTATTTTTCTTTTCTGCGCTAATTTGATTGATTTCAGTACATTAAACTATTCTTTTCCCACCCACCACTTAAGGACGAGATGGAGCCCGAGGCACAGATGGAGAAGGAGGTGCGCGTGGACCCTCTGGTCCTGCTGGTGAGGCCGGTCCACGTGGAGAGGCCGGTCAAGCAGGATCACCCGGATCTGATGGACAGGCAGGCGAGTCGGGACCAGCTGGACCAGCTGGATCAGATGGCCGACCAGGACCCGCTGGACCCGCTGGAGAACGGGGTCCCAGAGGAGAGGCTGGATCCGCAGGCTCACCCGGCTCCCGAGGAGAACCTGGAGAGAGAGGTAAGTCTCAGGAATCATTGCTATGTTTTTTATCAATATTCTTTTACATGATGAAAATACCGTAAATTCCCACTGATATCCTGCATCTCGCATATATAAACCACACCTGGAGCCTGTGAAACCTGGGTATGGTTATAGCGCTACAGTATACTTCTAAAAAACCCTTGTAAAACGTCTTCCCCAACTGGGGAAAACTCTATAACCTACACCTTGGGTTCTTGTGCCACCTGCTGATTTTACACAGACCTTTAGCTATTAAAGACGATCTTAAAATCAATTATCAACTACTTTTTCTGTATTTCTATTTGCTTTTTACACCATAAATCTGTAATATTGGATATAAAAAAGGAATGAATTACACATTGTGTTGACGGAATATATAACATCAAATTGAAAGTACATTGAAAGTAAATGTTCAAAGGTGGAACCTGTAGTGAGTCCACATGTAGATATATGTCTGTTCCTGTTCAGGACGTGACGGATCTCCCGGACCAGCCGGCGAGCGTGGACCACGAGGACCCGGTGGTCAGCCAGGCCAGGACGGTGCCAGAGGAGAGCCTGGACCACTCGGACCGGCTGGCTCAGCAGGCGAACCCGGCCCCCGGGGAGGGGCTGGTGAACGTGGTCAGGCCGGTGAAGCAGGACGAGCAGGCGAAGCTGGAAGCCGAGGTTCACCTGGTAGGAACCACAATATTTATTTATTTATTTATTTCAAATAACTTTATATCATTTATTGAGAAGTGTATATAAATAGTGTTTGGTGTATGCTGATACGTAGTTACAACATTCAAAATGAGTTTCCAGTTTTTATTGTTCTGACAGATTCACTGGTGAGAACTGTGATTGAGGGGCTCTCATAAGATGGGTGGGATATTTATATAGTACATGCAGACTTTTTAATAATATAAAACATTGAGGAATTGGCCAAATCTGACAATGCACCGTGTCTCCTTTAGGACGTGGTGGATCACCTGGACCCTCAGGACCTTCAGGACCTGCCGGAGAAGGTGGACAGCGCGGTGAGGCCGGAGCTCGTGGAGAGCCCGGAGAGGCTGGTAGACGTGGAGAGGATGGAAGACCTGGTGAAAGTGGTCCCCGTGGACCGGCAGGACCTGCGGGTGAACGCGGAAGTGACGGTCAAGCAGGCTCACAGGGAGAGCGTGGTCCACGTGGACAAGCTGGATCAGATGGCCAAGCTGGATCTCAAGGTAGGCCAATTTTTTTATAACTGCAGCATCATGTAGATGAGTGATCAACGTAATGAAGATTGATTTATCAATATAAACAATTCGTGCTGATAAAACTTAGTATTTTAGAATCAAATATAAACGATCTCTAATACACAGTATTAACTGCATGGAATTATTTAGATACAGTTCGTAGATAAGCTAATAAACAGGCCTCTAATAAATATGCATTGTTCCCAGGCCCCCAGGGTGAGCGAGGTGGTCCTGGCGCACCAGGAGAGCGTGGACAACCAGGCTCTGCTGGTCTCGCTGGAGAGCGTGGACAACCCGGAGAGGGTGGCCGCCCCGGTGAGGGAGGACGCCAAGGTGAAGCAGGAGCCCGTGGAGAAGACGGTGAAGCTGGTCGACCCGGAGAACGTGGACCAGCAGGACGTGCGGGAGAGCAAGGAGAGCGTGGTCCTGCTGGTCCAGCTGGGTCTGCCGGAGAGGGAGGACAGCCAGGCCGACCCGGAAACGATGGTTCTCCTGGTTCGCCTGGAGAGCGTGGCTCAGCTGGAAATCCTGGTCGTGCTGGTTCTATCGGCCGGCCCGGAGAAGGCGGAGCTAGAGGAGAACCTGGTGCACGAGGCGAGGCTGGTGAGCGTGGACGAGACGGCGAGAGAGGATCCCCTGGAGAGGGTGGACGCCCCGGTGAATCAGGACCAAGAGGCCCGGCAGGTCAAGCAGGACCCGCCGGACCCTTGGGACCTGCAGGAGAAGGCGGACCCCGTGGATCAGCCGGCCAGCCCGGTGAACAAGGCCCCCGAGGTGAGCCCGGAGCTGCTGGTAGAGCCGGAGAGGGAGGCCGCCCAGGAGAGGACGGAGAAACAGGAAGACCGGGAGAGTCTGGACGCCCTGGTCCTCAAGGTGAGGGAGGACAGCGCGGAGAACAAGGACCACGTGGAGAGGCAGGAGCAGCCGGACGCCCCGGTGAGGATGGCCGACCGGGTGAAGGAGGTGCCAGAGGACCCAACGGTCAACCTGGACCTGCTGGTCAAGCCGGCGCTGCTGGTCAACCTGGTGAGCGTGGACCTGCTGGTCCAGCTGGAGTAGGTACCCGGGGAGAGCCTGGTGAGGCTGGAAGAGCTGGTGAGCCTGGACAGCCTGGAGAGGCTGGACCTCAGGGACCCCAAGGACCATCTGGTCCCGCTGGCCCTGCCGGAGAAGGTGGACAGCGAGGCGAGCAAGGAGCACGTGGAGAGCCTGGAGAGGGAGGAAGACCTGGAAATGATGGTAAGTAGTTACCTGTATAAGTGTATAGTACACTGTATTAGGATTCTGTATTCTACGGCTGACACGGGATGTATGTTGAAAAGGCAAACACATCCTTAAAATGGAGACTCCCTATCTGGGCATTTCAACATACTAGTTCTTGTGTTGATATCAAGTTTCTTTTTTTTACTATATTGACATGGAATCATATATGGTTTACTTTCCCCCCATCCAGGTGCACAAGGAGAACGTGGACCTGCTGGTGAGGGTGGTCCTGATGGACCCCGTGGGCCGGCCGGTTCGCCCGGTCCCAGAGGACCAGCAGGAGAGGCTGGACCCCGTGGACAGGACGGTCGTGCTGGTGAGAGAGGAGCACAGGGTGAGCGTGGTGAAGGCGGACGGGCAGGAAACGCTGGACAGCCTGGAGAGGCTGGTGCACGTGGAGAGGCTGGTCCCGCCGGACAATCTGGTGAGCGTGGACCTGCAGGGCCTGCCGGAGAAGGCGGCCCCCGTGGTGAGCCCGGACAGAGAGGCAGCGATGGACGACCTGGAAGCGCTGGATCTCGCGGCCCTGATGGTCAGCCTGGTCCACGAGGCGAGGCTGGACGACCAGGAGAAGGTGGTGCCCGAGGAGAAGGTGGAGAGCGTGGACCTGCCGGCCCCAGTGGAGAGGGCGGCCAGCGTGGCACAGACGGTCGCCCAGGTGAGCCTGGAGCTCGCGGATCACCCGGACGTGCAGGATCACCCGGACAATCAGGACCTCAGGGACCACAGGGAGAACGTGGTGGCCCAGGAGAGCGAGGACAGCCCGGTGAAGGTGGACAGGCAGGAGAAGCCGGTCAGGCCGGACGACCCGGAGAGAGCGGCCCCAGAGGACCCACAGGTCCCTCAGGACCACAAGGTACTCAGGGCGAGCGCGGTCAAGCTGGTGAGGCTGGTCAACGTGGTGAGGGTGGACGAGCTGGAGAACCCGGATCTGATGGTACGTAAATCCAACTATTCTAGCAATTATCATGTGTATACATGTTTGTATTAGGTGTCTGATGATTGTGCAGAGAATGAAAAATTTCCCTCAAGAATTAATAATTTTTTAGTTTTTTTTCAAATATTCTTTAAAAAAAAAAATTTCCAGATTTTTGGTTGTGTGAATTCATAATATCTATTCTAAACGTAGTTGTCTAGCATCATGTCTTTATGAAAATCAAAATGGGAAATTTATAAGTCTTTATTTTTTGTAACAGGACGCCCTGGCGCCCCTGGACCCCAGGGTGAGGCAGGCCCACGAGGACCATCTGGACCAGCTGGAACATCTGGTCAGAGAGGCGAGCCCGGTGAGCGTGGACAGCCCGGTAATGACGGACGCCCCGGAGAGGGCGGCCAACGTGGTGAGGCTGGCGCAGCTGGTTCACCTGGCTCTGCCGGTACCCCTGGAACTCGCGGAGAGCGTGGACCAGCAGGGTCACCTGGCCGTGCTGGAGAACCCGGACCACAAGGCCCCGCAGGAGAGGGCGGCCAACGTGGAGAGGACGGAGCACGAGGAGAAACCGGACAAGCTGGAGAGGGTGGATCTGATGGTAGGCACTGATGCATTTTATAAACGTCTCTATCTATTGCTAGGGTCAAGATCAAGATGTGTGGGTAATTTATGACTACTTTATAGGAACAACCGTAGTGGCTTCAATAAGCCCTTCAATAAGCCCAGAGGTATTTCTAAGTGATAGACAAAAACAAAAATAAACATTTATTGTATAAGTACATGATATGTACAAAAAAAGTGTTAATATCTAATATATCTAATGTTCTATTAAATACATACTTCATATTTCTCCTTCTACAGGACAACCTGGTCCTGCTGGACCTGCCGGAGAGGCAGGACCTCGTGGACCTGCTGGACCTGCTGGCGAGCCAGGACGACTGGGAGAACAAGGACCGGCCGGTCCCGCTGGCTCCCCTGGACTTCAGGGTGAGCGTGGTGAGGCAGGTCGTGCCGGACCATCCGGTCAACCCGGCCGTGCTGGAGAGGGAGGTGCACGCGGAGAAGGCGGACAGCCTGGAGAACGCGGATCTCCGGGATCAGCTGGCAGAGATGGTGAACCAGGAGGTGCTGGAGAAAGAGGCTCCCCTGGACCTGCCGGACCTGCAGGTAAACTGACCTCTTCTCATTGTGATAATTATGTCCATGGGAATTCATGTATAGAACCCCTTAGACATGTGATTATAAAAAAAGATTTGTTGGGAAAACGCATTTGTATAGATTTATTAATACTTAGAATTACTAGCATTATCGGATGTATACATCTATATACCTCTGTAAGAATGATTGGAATATAGAATATCAGTATATCACGATGCTAATATACATTGATATGATTATCCTTATAAAAGGCCTTGCCAAATTCTCTTTACGTGGGATGCCATGAGAAGTACATTTCTCCATATAATCCTTAAAATCAATATTTTAACTAGGACAACCTGGAAACCGTGGTAGCGCTGGACAAAATGGAGAGCGTGGTGCTCGTGGAGAACCGGGTGCTGCCGGAAGTCCCGGACAGGCCGGCTCCCCTGGATCACGGGGAGAGCCTGGACCTGCTGGACGACCCGGAGAGGGCGGTCCCCGCGGAGCTGGCGGAGAGCCTGGCCCACGAGGACCTGGTGGATCTCCAGGACAACGTGGATCCCCTGGACGTGCTGGAGAACCTGGTAAGATATGAAGTCGTATTGATAAAAAGCAATCCCTATCTACACCCAATTTGATTTAAGCTCACATTGATTTTCTGGAGTAGCCTGCTTGACAAACATTTTGATATTTTTCTCATTAAGTTTTATGTATAAGGGGAATTATTCATCATTGGGGAATTATTTACCTTAGATTGTCATTATGCTTTCAGAGGGATTTTTCCTGTACCTGCTTCTAACTTAATAGTAGGGGGTCAGGTTCCAGTGAATTTTATATCTATTTATAAAAAAAATTGTCACCCCATTGTCATCATGCATTCAGCTTAGTATTTTCTCATGGGTTTATTATGGGACTTGCATTTAATAATATACTTTTGGCTAAAATTACAGGATCTGATGGAACTGCTGGAGCTCCTGGTGAGCGTGGACCTCGCGGTGAGGGTGGTTCACCAGGTTCCCAGGGTCAATCAGGACCTGCTGGACCTGCTGGAGCCCGTGGTGAAGCTGGACAGGCTGGAGAAAGAGGATCTGCCGGAGAACGAGGAGAGCCTGGTCGCCCTGGAGCGGATGGCTCACCTGGACTGCGTGGTGAGCCTGGAACCCCAGGAAGTGATGGACAACCTGGATCCATTGGTTCACAAGGTAAGAAAGCCAAGGACCTTTCCTTTTTGACTTTTTAACGTTCTACACTTGATATAATGAACTACTAATAATGTGTTCTAAGTAAGAAATGACTTATTTAAATATGTATCATGTAGAAATGTAGAAAAAGTAATCTAATGTAGATATGTAGAAAAAGTAATCTATCTACATGTATTATATATGTAAAGATAACATATAAACAAAGTAATCTGGGGATTAACTTTGGTTAGAAAAGCACAATTTGTAATAGTGTAATATAATACTATCCTTCACCAGGTGAGCGTGGATCCCCTGGACAGGCAGGTTCTCGTGGTGAGCCTGGCGAGCGAGGACGTCCCGGAGAAGGTGGACGTGCTGGCGGGCCTGGACCTGCTGGATCAATCGGCCGACCAGGAGAACAGGGAGAGCGCGGCCCAGCTGGCTCCCCCGGATCACCCGGTGAAGGAGGACCACGTGGTGAACCCGGTCCCGCAGGATCGGCCGGATCACCCGGCAGACAAGGAGAGCAAGGAGCGCGTGGACCTGGTGGAGCTCCCGGTTTGGGCGGCGAGCGAGGCCCTCAGGGAGAGCAAGGTGTACGAGGTTCTAACGGACGTGCTGGTACCCCCGGTGCACAGGGTGAGCGAGGAGAGCCCGGGCGTCCTGGTGAGGGAGGCCGTGACGGCTCACCCGGACAATCTGGACCAGCCGGCGAGGCTGGCCCAGACGGCGAGGCTGGCCCACGCGGACAGAACGGACAACCAGGAGAACAAGGTCCTCGTGGATCACCCGGAGAGGGTGGACAAGATGGACCTAATGGGGAACCTGGTCCAAATGGCGCAAATGGGCGACCTGGTCCATCTGGACGACCTGGAGAGAATGGAGCCCGTGGAGAAGCAGGACCTAATGGTGGGCGTGGCCTTCCAGGAACACCCGGAACAAGAGGTAAATTCTTGATTTAAAACATGTATGTTAAATATCATAAATCTTTATGTCTATAAATGCAGGGAAGAAATAACGATATGCTTAACCCTTTAGGGCCGAGCATCGACTATAGTCGATGTCATGGCTGGCCGAGCATCGACTACAGTCGCTCATCCGGGCATCGACTATAGTCGACATAACTCTATCAGACTATGGGAATCAGCAAAGGCTCGGCCCTAGGGGAAGTTCCTGTGAAAATATCTTGCCCCCATCACCAGAAAAAAAAAAGTTGGTCGGCATTAAAGGGTTAAGTAGCTATATGTATGTGAGCATCCATTAATTTGATTGGTTTGTGTACTCTGGGGTAGACACTAACGCTGGCCCGGGAGCCAATGGCCCATAGTTATGGGTCCGGGCCCGCAGTTTTTTCCAGAATAACATTCCCATGGGCCCCGATGGCCCACAGAAGTATTTTAAGAAAGTTTGTCTGACAACTATAGTCATGTAATATATCGTTGGAAAGAGGGAAATCCGCCCAAATTAATCATATTTGTCACACTCTATCATTGACGAATCAGGAATATACATGTTTTTTCTCATAAAGAAAACATAATTATGATCATTGGCCCACAGACTTTGGCCTGGGCCCGTAGCTCCAGAAAGCCCACAGCTGAAAAAGTTAGTGTCTACCCCTGGTACTGCATGTGTGGCTGTTTGTGTGCGGTGCCCACAGGTGTGTAACATACATATGTTGTTGTACAGGTGAGCCGGGACGACCAGGACCGAGCGGACCGGCTGGACAGCGTGGTCCCGCTGGTGGCGCTGGACCCGACGGACCCCAAGGACCACGTGGTCCTGTTGGTCCTCCAGGCCGCCCTGCTGCCCTAGCTGAACAAGGAGAACGTGGACGCACTGGAGTACCCGGCGCCCCCGGCCGCTCCGGAGCACCAGGATCAACCGGAGCTGTCGGAGAGCGCGGATCTGCTGGAGAAATTGGCAGACCTGGACCAACTGGTGAAGCTGGTGAGCGTGGAAACCCTGGTAGAGACGGAACTCCAGGCAGCCCAGGACCCGCCGGTGGTGCCGGCAAGCGAGGTCCGCGAGGACCAGCCGGAGAGGCTGGTGCTCGGGGAGAAGCAGGCCGGCCTGGTGAGGCTGGAACTAGAGGTGAGTGAGACGCTATTAATACTTTATATGCATACCTTGGTATTGTTTGATGGGAACAGTAGTGGGAGTAGGAAATGTGCCCGTGCTAGGTTTAGGTGCATTTACATTTATTTCGATGTAATTGTATTTATTTAACCTATTAAATAAAACAAAAAAAAAGAATTAGCATTTCCACATCCAAGAATCAAAATACCAACAAATCAGATGACCCAGTTTGTTAGAAACATATGAACAAATAAATTGGATATATACATTGAATAGCATCGTATTAATGTAAAGTGATCTCTGAATGAAGGCCCCAAGTGAATTCACATTTTAATTTCTAACGATATATTCACCAAATCATCTTTCATTTAGGAAATAATGGACGGGACGGGACACCTGGTGAGGCAGGTCCAGCTGGCCCAGCAGGACCCGCTGGTCCAACAGGACCCGCCGGCCCGGCTGGTGAACCAGGAAGCCGAGGAGAGGCAGGACCTCGCGGCCCAGGTGGTGAACGTGGAGGTCGCGGTCAGCCAGGAAGGCCAGGAGAAGGCGGTCGTGACGGAGAGCGTGGACCTGCCGGAACTCCGGGACAAGCCGGATCACCCGGTCCCCGCGGCCCCGACGGCGCCTCAGGCCCAGCCGGACCTGACGGCGAGCCTGGACCACGTGGAGAGCACGGACCAGATGGCTCACCAGGTACACCTGGATCACAGGGAGAACGCGGTCCAACTGGACCCTCTGGACAACCCGGCTCTGATGGACGCCCTGGTGAACCTGGAGCTCGCGGAACAGACGGACGCCCCGGAGAAGCAGGACCCGCTGGAGAACGTGGTTCAGCAGGTACGACCCTTGAAATTAGAAATACCTGATGCTTCAAACTCTCTTTGAGTCTTATTTATTATTTATATAACTGCAATTACATAGGTGACACTTATTCGTACCAGTACTTTTTCACGGGGATTTTTTATGTCAAATTTATGAAAATTACTTCCTGGAGTTCCTATTCTTTGTCAACCAGGCAGTGAAATCTCTGAACATACTAGAGACACAAAGTCAGAATTGACAATTTCATACAACCATCTCTATCCATACATTTCCCATCCCACCAGTAGCCAAGACAAATGTATAAAACATGCACTGATACAGCGTTATATACTTTATGATAACAGGAAGACCCGGATCAGATGGATCTCCTGGAGAGGGAGGAAGTCGTGGACCAGCAGGACCCACTGGACCCTCGGGATCAGCTGGTGAACCTGGCGCGCAAGGTGAACGGGGACCTGCTGGAGAGGCAGGCGCAAGGGGAGAAGGAGGACAACGGGGATCCCCCGGCAGAGATGGCACACCTGGAACACGGTGAGTAGTTATTCCACGATGTGTCATATATTTTAACATGAGTATATGGCACAGTCATGCAAAATATTGATAATTCCATGGGTGTAATATCTCGGAATTCTGCATTTTCTATGCTCCAGAGGACCATTCCTGTGATTCATCTAAATCCTCTGAGAACATGAAAAGTCATTAAAAAGCGGGGGTGGGGTTGGGGGTATAGACTCTTAAGATGAAACTGTTTTCGGCATTTTACAGCCCTGAATTCTAAAAACTCAATGTTTGTTCATAAATTTTATACTAGTAGTGAAAATATCAATAATAAATATTTACTAATTATTTTCTCTGTTTAGTGGTGAGCGCGGACCTGCTGGTCCCTCTGGACCCTCTGGACCTGCTGGACCCTCTGGGGAGCCTGGCAGTGCTGGAGCTGCTGGTGAGCGTGGACCGGCGGGTGAGCGCGGTCAGCCCGGTGAGGGTGGACAGCCCGGAGAACGTGGCGAGCCCGGACCATCTGGACAAGCAGGACGTGCCGGTGAGCGTGGTGCTCCTGGAACAGCAGGATCACCAGGACAGCGTGGAAGCAGAGGCGAGCCTGGACCAGCTGGAACTCCCGGTAGGGCAGGCGAACCCGGCGGTGCCGGCGAGGCTGGACGTCCCGGAGAGGCAGGAAGAGCTGGGGAAGGAGGTCCCAGAGGTGAGGCTGGACCCAGAGGCCCAAGTGGTGAACCCGGAAGAGACGGGTCCCCTGGAGCTCCCGGAGAACGTGGACAAGCTGGACCTGCAGGACCCTCTGGATCAAGAGGTGAATCTGGTCCAGCCGGTCAGAGAGGAGAGGCTGGAGAAAGAGGACCTGCCGGACCTGGAGGCCCCCGCGGAAGTGATGGACAACCAGGAGAGCAAGGACCAGCAGGATCTCCAGGATCCTCTGGACTGCAAGGTGAGCGTGGATCCCCCGGAGAAGCTGGCAGGGATGGTTCACCAGGACCTGCTGGAGAGCCTGGTCAGAGAGGCGAACAAGGACAACGTGGAGAAAATGGCTCACCTGGCAGTAATGGGTCACCAGGACCTGCCGGATCACCTGGAGAGAGAGGCCGAGCAGGAGAGAGCGGACGCCCTGGAGAAAGCGGTCCCCGTGGTGAGGCTGGACCTGCTGGAACACCCGGCAGAGATGGAGAACGTGGAGAACCAGGCCGTGCAGGAACGGACGGATCACCAGGCGAGCGTGGAGAGCCAGGAGCTTCTGGACCTGCTGGTTCCATCGGTGAGCCCGGAGAAGCCGGCAGGGCAGGAGAGCCTGGAGGAAGAGGTGAAAGAGGCCCAGCTGGAGCTGCTGGAGAACCCGGAGCAAGAGGTATGTTTTATTGCAATATAATATATCACTATTCAATATACCATAATCATTAGATTACATTGAAAATAATCTCAGTAGTAGGGACTGATGCAGATAAACAACACACATTCTTATCTAGCAATGCTAATGCTCAAGCATAAATCAGGGCGTATATTAAATGAGTTTTATGGAGTTGCCATGAACCTTTAAATATATCCACTATGTACCAATTATAGGATCACCTGGAGCCCCTGGACCTGATGGGTCACCTGGAGAGAGAGGATCTCCCGGTCAAGGTGGAAGTAATGGCGAACCTGGACGACCTGGAGAGGGTGGCCAACGAGGTGAGGCTGGCCAGAGAGGAGAACCCGGTGAGCGTGGACGTGACGGCGAGAATGGCCGACCCGGTGAGGCTGGCCGTCCTGGTGAGTCTGGACCTGCCGGACCAGCTGGACGTGCAGGAGAACCCGGAGCGGCCGGACCTGCTGGTCAGCCCGGAGAGGCAGGAGCAAGAGGAGAGGCTGGCTCACGCGGTACTGCAGGACAGGCAGGAGAGCGTGGAGAACCCGGACCATCTGGACCATCAGGACAAGCTGGCTCACCCGGAGAGCGAGGACCCGCTGGAGAACCAGGATCACCTGGTCAGGCTGGCCGTGATGGAGAACGTGGACCGAGCGGACCATCTGGACAAGCAGGTTTGTTTCTAGTTTGCTACCATGCTATAGAAAAGGACCTCATGAATAACCCTTCTTCATCACCTTCAGTACAGCTACCTAGAGTGAAGACATGTATTTCTACCAGTTTTTAGATTGAGAAATTGGTGTATATCTGCATATATCATATTGAAAGTAAATCTAGTTATACTTCTCAGATTATACATGCTTTTCTTAATATTCACAGGTCAACCTGGATCTGATGGTCGACCCGGAGAGCGTGGAGAGCGAGGGCCAGCTGGAACTGCTGGCCGCCCTGGTTCCCGCGGAAGTCCCGGACTTGGTGGTGAACGTGGACCGGCAGGACCCTCAGGCCAACCCGGCTCCCGTGGTGAGCCCGGTGCAGCCGGCCCCGCAGGACCGGCTGGTGGGCCCGGAGAGCGTGGTCCAGCCGGACCTGGCGGACAACCTGGAACTGCTGGACGCCCTGGAGAACAGGGACCAGCAGGAGAAAGAGGTCAGCCCGGAACAGCCGGGGAGAGAGGACGGGACGGAGAACGCGGTCGTGACGGAGAATCTGGAAGGGCAGGTCCAAGTGGACCATCCGGTCTCCAGGGTGAACGTGGTCCAGCCGGACAAGCAGGATCCCCAGGTGAGGCAGGACAACGTGGTGAACCCGGCAGAGATGGATCCCCAGGTCCAGGCGGAGAGCGTGGAGAAAGGGGACGACCAGGGTCTGCTGGGTCTCCTGGATCTGACGGACGACCAGGCGAACAAGGCGAGAGAGGATCCCCTGGACGTGGCGGAAGCCCCGGCAGACAGGGCGAAGCAGGAACCCGTGGTGAGGCTGGCCCTGCTGGACAACCCGGCTCCCCAGGAACTGACGGAGCTGCCGGAGAACCTGGACCCGCAGGAGAGCGTGGCGCACCTGGAGAGGCAGGATCAGCTGGCCGCGCAGGAGAGCGAGGTAGCTACTGATATATATTAAACAACTACTTTTTGGAGAACGATAATATCAAACACACCCTCACTATAAAAGCTGCTTCAAAGAAAAAAGAAATGTAACAACTGAACACAGGGGCACTTTCATAGATACTTCATAATAAAAGTGTCTTCATATTCCAACTATCTCAAAGATTAAATATTGCCCCAGTAAGATTTCTTTTTATAGCTACTTTTAGATAAATTTCAAATTATAGAAAATGCTAACAATTCCACATGATCTTGGATGCATGTATACATACGTGTATAATCATGCCTATCCTTCTCTTTCCTAACAAAGGACAACCTGGTGAATCTGGACCGGCTGGACAGCCTGGTGAGCGTGGATCCCCCGGACGTGGCGGCTCTAATGGTGAGCCTGGACGTGCTGGAGAGTCTGGACCCCGTGGAGAAGCTGGACGTCCTGGAGAACAAGGCTCACGTGGAGAGTCAGGCCCAGCTGGAGCAGCAGGATCTCCTGGTCTCCAGGGTGAACGTGGACCTGCTGGTCCCTCTGGGTCACCAGGCACAGATGGACGTCCTGTAAGCATAGAACCGACTCATTGACTTATACAGTATACTGTACTCTAAAAATGGATTTCAGTCATTGATGCCAATGCCGAGGGTACAAGATTTCATACTAAACATATGTGATACTGTAGTCGGCCCGAACAATTGGGAATAATGCTGTATTTTGTTTAACAAGCGATACCATCAGTGTCAAAATTATCAAACCACTTTTTAATTCATCAGATGCTACACGGTGCATTTGTTTTTTTTTCTCTTGAGTTTAGAACATTGTGGCTCTTTCTTAAGATATTGTAAAGAATGTAGATATATGAAGTGGAGAATAATGTTTGAGTAATCCATCATGCTATTTTGTACCTCAGGGTGAGGCTGGAGAGCGTGGACCTGCTGGACCCGGTGGAGAGCCAGGAACCCGTGGACGCCCTGGAGCCGATGGACAACCTGGAGCAATTGGAGAGCCTGGATCAGCCGGTAGGGATGGCTCGCCTGGACAACCCGGACCTAGCGGTGAGGCAGGTCCCCGTGGTCCCGCTGGAGAAGCTGGCCCTCGAGGCACCCCCGGTCGTCCCGGTGAGCGTGGTGCTGACGGTCAGGCTGGATCCGCTGGTCAGGCCGGGCGTCCCGGTGAACAAGGATCCCGCGGCAGTGCTGGAGAGGCAGGAGAGCGCGGACCCGCTGGACAACCTGGATCACCTGGAGAAGGCGGCCCACGTGGTAAGTTGTTGTTTTGAAACAAGTATATAAGATTTTTTAAAATAAAATATCTATATATATGTATTTTAAATGCCTTGGACCTATCTCCGTATTCTTTAGCTAGTTTTCATTTGTAATCAAACTACCAAATACAAAATATTAGTATAGTATTTTTGAGTGTTCATGCTAGAAATTCAATATCTATCCTTACAGGGCTTCATTTCACAACCTTTTCATCACCCAGCAATTAAAGGCCAATTTCATATAAAATACAGTTTACTAGTGATAACTTTCACCGGAAATCTTTAGCTTTAATACATGTACATTGATGATTACAGTGCTATAATATGTAAACCTATTTATTATATTCCTATACCATGAAGACTAATACAATATATAATCTGCTGTTTACAGGCTCTAATGGCGAGCCTGGTCGTGCTGGAGAAGCCGGCCCGAGAGGCGCCATAGGACCGGGTGGAGAGCCCGGTGCCCGTGGTGAGGACGGACCTGCAGGCAGTGCTGGACAGCCCGGAGGAGACGGTGCCCCCGGACCCCGAGGTGAACCCGGCCAGCCAGGAACTGACGGCCGACCAGGAGAGCCCGGAGAGAGAGGATCACCTGGCCGTGCTGGAAGTCCCGGATCTGACGGTCGCCCAGGAGAAGGAGGTCCCCGTGGTGAGGCAGGTCGTGCAGGAGAACCTGGAGCACGAGGCGAGCCTGGAAGAGACGGAGAAAATGGAGAACGAGGACAAGCAGGAGAGAGAGGCCCAGCTGGAGCGCCCGGTCGACCTGGTGAACAAGGTCTGCCCGGTCCCGGAGGTGAGCGCGGAGCTGCGGGAGAGCCTGGACGACCAGGATCAGACGGGCTCCAAGGAGAGCGCGGATCACCAGGACAGGCTGGATCTGCAGGACTTGCCGGCCCACAAGGAGCACGTGGAGAGGGCGGAGCTCGAGGTGAAAGTGGACCTGCAGGCCCAGCCGGAGAGCGTGGTTCTAATGGATCCCCTGGTATGTATCAGATCACTCACATCTAGAAGTCATAACATCAGGCCACCAATGAAGTGATTTTGATTTGATACCTCTTGGCAAAATTATTATTTGGCATTATATTTGCACTATTTGATATAAAGGGAAAAAAAAAATCCAGTAACGGTACAATACAATTGAATGATCTATAATCTGTAAAGGCATAGTAATATGTCTCAGTCAAGCTCCGGTACATATTTAACATTATACAATATGATGCAGGTGAGCGAGGAGCGGACGGTCGCCCTGGTGAGCCTGGTCCACGTGGAGGTGCTGGATCTCCCGGACAACCCGGCTCAGACGGTCGACCCGGTGAAGCCGGCCCCAGAGGTGCCGCCGGTCAGCCCGGTGAGGCAGGTACAAGAGGTCTCCCAGGCGAGCGTGGATCACCCGGAACTGACGGACAGCCCGGTGGTCGCGGAGAGCGTGGACCTGCTGGCCCTGCTGGATCAGCCGGCCGTGCTGGAGAACAAGGAGCCCGGGGAGAGGCCGGCCCGGCCGGAGCCCCAGGTGAGCGCGGCTCAGCTGGATCTCCAGGCGAGGCAGGCTCCCGTGGAACAAACGGATCTCCAGGGTCCCCTGGTCTGCAGGGAGAGCGTGGAGGTCGAGGCGAACCAGGAGCCGCAGGATCAGCAGGACGACCTGGATCACAAGGATCACAAGGCTCACCTGGAGAACGCGGTAAGAATTGTGACTTGTTGTGTACCGATCAAACCAAACTATATCCTTCTTTTTTAACATTGTGACAAGTCTGAACTGTCATTCAACACTACAGTATGGTTCTGAGAATGTCGAGGAATTTCAATCTCAGATTTGTGCAAAAACCCTATGGTCTGACATCTAAATTGTAGTAACTTTGTGAAATATACTCAGTTACCATGCTACACCTACTTCTAACGTGAATACATGTACTCACTTTATTGTTAAACAATGTATAAACCATGCATTATGCGTATCAATATAATGTTGCTGTCTGTATTCAGTAAATCATGAACTTCAAAAATCTTCATAGTTGTCCCTGTACATTTTATAGTACATGTATTGTAGAATTGAAAACCTTCTTACCAATATACTCATGACTTAAATCTTGGGTTTCCAGGACAAGCCGGCCAGGCTGGCTCCCCTGGTGCGCCAGGTGCGCGAGGACAGAATGGAGAGCCAGGTGCCCGTGGACCCGCTGGTCCCGGCGGAGAGCCCGGTGCCCGTGGAGAGGCAGGTCAGCGTGGATCTAATGGACGTGCCGGTGAGAGAGGAGAGGCTGGCAGACCTGGTGCGGATGGTGGCCCCGGAGAGCGAGGCGAGGACGGACGACCCGGAGAAGCTGGACGGCCCGGTGAGCCTGGACCAAGAGGAGAGTCTGGACGTCCTGGAGGTGATGGAAGCCCCGGTGAGGCAGGACCAAGAGGTTCAGCGGGTCCGGACGGTACCCCAGGACTGCGCGGAGAACCCGGACGCTCAGGACTACAAGGACCAAGTGGTGAGGCTGGACCTCGAGGAGAGCCAGGAGCCCGGGGAACACCCGGACAGAATGGAGAACCAGGCGCCCGTGGAGAAGCTGGACTGCGTGGCAGCGACGGCCGACCAGGAGAAGGTGGCCCAAGAGGACAGGACGGACGACCAGGAGCAGACGGAAGGCCAGGAGAGGGAGGCCCGAGAGGAGAACCAGGCCAGGCCGGTCCACAGGGAGCTCGTGGTGAGCCCGGACTTGCCGGAACCCCTGGACGGGACGGCGAGGCTGGTGCCAGAGGTCCCAATGGTGAAGCTGGATCTGCTGGACGACCAGGAGAGCAAGGACCTCGTGGTGAAGCCGGAGAGAGAGGATCTAATGGATCACCTGGAGAACAAGGAGCAAGAGGTCCCGCTGGAGAGCCTGGTAAGTGCAAATAGAATACTTATTCCTGTATGAACACGGAACTTGCATTTTCCATTAGGGGACTCTATGCAAGCATACAAATTATATATTGATTATTCATGGGGTATTTCATTAAACTTATAAAAATTAAATTTCACTTTCTCATTAACAGGCTCTGATGGCCGCCCTGGAGGAGCTGGAGAGGCAGGCCCCAGAGGTGAACCTGGTTCAGCCGGACGCCCCGGCCCAGACGGGCGTGCCGGAGAAGCTGGCCAGCGTGGAGAAGCAGGTGCAAGAGGAGGTGCCGGACAAGCTGGAACACCTGGACAACGGGGAGAAGCAGGAGCGAGAGGATCCCCTGGAGCCCCAGGTCCTGATGGAGAACCAGGACGGGACGGTGAGCCAGGAGCACGTGGAGAGGCCGGACCAAGAGGCACTGACGGACGTCCAGGAGAAGGCGGTCAACGTGGAAGTGATGGACTTCAAGGAGAGCGAGGACCTGCAGGACAGCCTGGACCAGCTGGACAGCCCGGAACAGACGGGCGGCCAGGAGAACAGGGACCTGCCGGTGCACCTGGAGAACGTGGACGAGACGGACAACCTGGTCTTGGTGGTGAAAGAGGTGAGAGTCATTGAGAACTGGCTTATAATCAATTTCACCTAAATATACCTAATACCTAATAATGTATGCATTTGAAAGGAATAATGTTGAATATTGGAGATCATTATATCAATAATGATTAACACAGCCAACAACAACAAAAAGTTTAAAGAATGACAGAAGTGATATTTTATTAACAATAACCTTCACAATGTTTCGGCACTAAATGGTCTAATTCAGGTATTGTTAAATGTTTATATGTTTAATATTGTAACCCCACCTAAACTGGCATTTCATTGATACTTTTCTCACTGTAACTGATGTTTCTATGCGTGTTTCTCAGGACCCGATGGACAGGCTGGATCCCCAGGTCTCCCTGGTGAGCGTGGACGTGCTGGTGAGCCAGGCGCCCGTGGTACACCGGGTCAGGCCGGAGAGGCTGGACAACGTGGAGAAGGTGGACCTGCCGGACCCGCCGGTCAGCCCGGAACTAACGGAGAACGTGGACAAGATGGCCGCCCCGGTGAGGCCGGCCCCAGAGGTGCCGCTGGTCCTGCAGGACCGAGAGGACAAGACGGCTCAGGTGGGTTACCTGGAGAACGAGGCCCAGCCGGAGGAGCCGGACTACCTGGTCAGCGTGGCTCTGACGGGTCACCTGGAGAGAGAGGCTCTGATGGCAGACCTGGCGAACAAGTAAGTCTGTTTCTAAGATAAATCTTTAACTTAGTCACCTCATAAGCCAGCATCCTTCATGATAGGCCGACCCCCCTACTTTGAGATTGATTATGAGCAAATTGTTAACTTTTAATCTATAATTATTGGAATAAAAATCCTCCTTTATAAGCAAATCCTCTGAATGCTAACGAATCTCCAAATTTCAGGGACCACGTGGAGGAGCAGGTGAACCCGGAGCACGTGGAGAGCCTGGCTCAAGAGGATCTGACGGTTCTCCTGGTCTACCCGGAGAGCGAGGTTCAGATGGCCGGCCAGGAGAGGCCGGTGCCCGCGGTGAGCCTGGATCACCTGGACGTGACGGAATATCTGGCCCAGCAGGAGCCCCTGGAGAACGTGGTGCTCAAGGCGCCCGTGGTGAGAACGGACAACCTGGAACTAACGGCAGTCCTGGAGAGGCGGGAGAAGCAGGACCACGCGGAAGCCCCGGTCTGCCCGGTAGCGATGGGCGACCAGGAGAGGCAGGTGCACGAGGACCAAACGGAGAGCCTGGAGCAGCTGGAGCAGCAGGTAAGACTCTCCCACATCATATTCACTGAAACAGAATTGAACATATGAATTCTCATTTGTTGTATCTGTAATCCTATTGAAATACCTGCTTCTTAGCATTAAGATACTATTTCAGGATAATTATATATGCTGGCATAGTAGAAATTCAATTAGCCATATGGTCTTGTTCTGACCCTCACTAACCCTCCTGGTGTCCCTGCAGGACGTGATGGTGAGCGGGGAGCCCCTGGAGAGGGAGGTCCTCGTGGTGAGCCAGGACGACCCGGACCTGACGGTTCTGCTGGACGTCCCGGTGAACCCGGTTTGGGAGGCGCCCGAGGACGGCCCGGTGAGGGTGGAGCTCGCGGCGAGCCCGGCCCGGCAGGACAACCCGGAACCCCTGGAGAGCGTGGACCTGCAGGCCCCAGCGGAGAGAGAGGATCTGACGGTCGTCCCGGAGAACAAGGCGAGCGAGGACCCGGTGGTCAGGCTGGTCAGGCTGGTGAGGGAGGTGCCCGCGGAGAGGCCGGGGCAGCCGGACAGCCAGGATCTGCCGGACGACCCGGAGAGCAGGGAGCACAGGGACCCAGCGGTCAGCGCGGTTCTGCTGGACGACCAGGAGAGTCCGGACAACGTGGAGAGCCAGGTAAGATTAATATCAATTATCTTAATCATTTTGATATCTTAGTTTTAATTTCAATTTACCAGTTATGCTCTTTAAATCAAACCAGATTGTGATATTTCTCAAATGGTTTTGATTTCAGTAAAGACTAATACAGAATAAATGTTGTTTATAGGAAGCGCTGGTGCACGTGGACAACGGGGAGGACCCGGATCCCCTGGACTCCGAGGTGAGCCCGGTAACCGAGGATCTGACGGAAGTGCCGGACGTCCCGGTGAGCCTGGACTTAGGGGATCAGCTGGACCAGCCGGCGAAGCTGGCGGTCGGGGAGAACCTGGACCAAACGGTCAAGCTGGACAACCTGGTATGTCATTTTAATGATATAAACATACATGTGTAAGCTATGATAGAACAGATTTTTGTATGGTCTATGAATTCAAGAAAGCAGCCTCATCAGAAACCAATAGCTCCAATGCTTTGCGATACTCATATATTTCATTCTGTTAATGAATATAAAAGTCTCTGTGATTCAACCCAAGAATAAAATGCTTTTATATTTTATATCATCACAGTTTACATTGTTTCTTGTTCACGTTCTCAGGAGAGATCGGTCCCGCTGGCCCTGCTGGTGAAGCTGGACCTAGGGGAGCTGCTGGCTCACCAGGAGCCCGCGGAGAGCCCGGACGCCCCGGTGAGGGCGGTCAACGTGGTTCCAACGGACAACCCGGCGAGCAAGGACCCGCTGGACAACCTGGACTTGCTGGACAACCCGGATCACCTGGACTTCAAGGAGAGAGGGGAGCAGCCGGACCTGGTGGTCTGCCTGGCTCTGACGGACAATCAGGTAAGGCATTGAGATACAATCAATTGTGATTAGCTTTAGAGTAGTATCAGAAAAACCCAGACCTGGATTAAGAGATTCACGTCACAAATAAAGCTCTTTTTTTCTTCAGAAGGAAACTTAGGCAAGGTGATAGATCCGATTAAATGAGTAATCCATTATATGTTATATCATGTATATTTACTCATCTTTATATCATCCCTTTATGTGCTTATAACGACAGAATCAGAACTGATCTTCATTTATTTGTCATAAACTTTAACACATGTTTGTAACATGTTTGATTTGACAAATAAGAGCATATCCAAACCTTAACAAAATTCTCAGGCACAATTAAGGACTGTTGATTCATTGCCATTTATTTCGTCTCTCAGGCCGCCCTGGTGAAGCAGGACCTCGCGGAGAGCCAGGATCAGCTGGATCTCGCGGAACTGCAGGCCGACCCGGTGGACAAGGTGAACAGGGACCAAGAGGCCAGCCCGGCCAGGCCGGCCGCAGCGGCCCTCAGGGTCCCGCCGGACGCAGAGGTGGTAATGGAGAACCTGGGGCCCGGGGAGAATCCGGACCGGCTGGACAACCCGGATCCCGTGGTAGCCCTGGAGAGGCAGGACTTCGCGGTACAAATGGTGAAGCTGGACTCAGAGGTACTGATGGCCGCCCTGGTGAGCAAGGAGCTCGTGGAGAACCTGGACAGCGGGGTGAGGATGGACCTCGCGGACCTGGAGGAGAAGCAGGTGAGTGTATTTCATTTCAAGTACCTAACGACCATCGAGATAAGCTGAACCCTAGGTATGAAGCTAGCCCTTTAGAGAACAAGAAATAGACATTCATTACATTCATTACATTATGATACTTGTAGCATAAATGAACTTCAATGTATTAAAAAATCTTATCCTTCTATAACAGGTCAGCCCGGTTCTGATGGCCGTCCCGGAGAGGCAGGACCCCGAGGACAAGACGGTAGTCCCGGTCTGCCCGGAGAAGCCGGTCAATCTGGACCACCCGGACCCTCAGGACCATCTGGCCAGGCCGGTGAACCCGGATCAGCCGGATCACGCGGTCAGCCAGGCCGCGCCGGCCCGGCTGGTGAGCAAGGACAGCGTGGTGAGGCCGGGGCACGTGGTGAGCCTGGCAGTGCTGGACTACCCGGAACTGACGGTCTACCTGGTGAGCGCGGACAGGCCGGACAACAAGGCCAGGCCGGCTCTAGAGGTGAGCCTGGACCCGCAGGACCCAACGGTGAACAGGGTCTACGTGGAGAACAGGGTCTGAGAGGACCTGACGGACAACGGGGTCTGCCCGGTGAGAACGGACCCTCCGGACAAGCTGGAGAGCAAGGATCCATCGGACGACAAGGAGAGCCTGGTGCTCGTGGACCTAATGGACAGCCTGGAGAGAACGGACCTGCAGGTCTACCTGGTCTTCGCGGACCTAATGGTCAACCAGGTAATTACGTAAATCTTTATCAATATTCTTGACAAAAATAATTCAGCTAAGGGGTAGGTTAATTTTCGTGAATGTTCTTGTACTTGAAAAGATAATGACTACAACTGTTTATCGTATGCACCATCATTTTCATCATTTAGAACAGAATAACCCAGAATCCAGAATAAAAGACAACACCAAAATCCCTTACCACAAATGTAGCTTGTGAAATTTCACCATGAAAACATACATTACTGGTAAGATTGTTTCATTTGTTATATTAACTTGTTTTTACATAGGACCATCTGGAGAGCGTGGACAGGCTGGAGAAGGCGGACCACGAGGAGAGCCCGGTAGGGCTGGTCCACAAGGACCCCTCGGTCCCGCTGGAGAGGCAGGACAAGCAGGAGAGCCCGGACAGGCAGGACAGCCTGGACCCAGAGGCTCCGATGGAATTGCTGGACCACGTGGATCTCCTGGTAGGTCTTACGTTCTCATTCAGACTTTTAGGACAGCATATTGGTGTTCTGGTAATGCAGTATGCCCTTTCGTAAGCGTGCAGTTTGTGGAGGGATAATACATTTTCGAGAAACTTTTTTAAGAAATCTATTTCTGTGTGTAGAGATGCCACTTTCCCTGCCTTTGGAGATTATGTTAATTTCCTACAGAAAATTGACTAAGATTGTGAGCATTCCTACTTTTTGTCGACGACCTTGTGGCATCTCTATGTATGCAAGATCAAGGCACATCTCATCCTAATGAAATAATACCGTTAGCAAGTCAATATTGGGGTAGATTTAATCTAGGAGTCCATGCAGGGTGCAATGTGTGCTGAAATGCTGGATTCTATAAGGTCTTATCAGGAGTAGGAAACTCCTAATATAATCCTAATATACCGATTCTTTTTCTGATGTATCATAAATGTATATCATTTACTTTTAGGTGAGGGAGGACTGCCTGGACCGCCTGGTGAGGCTGGTCTGGCCGGACCACTCGGACCATCTGGAGAGCGAGGAGAGCGTGGACCAAACGGTGAAAGTGGACCACCCGGACCCGCAGGATCCCCAGGTACTGTGTATATGCTGATATGAGAGAAAATACTGACCAAGTAACCTGCTGAAAGATATTTTCTTGAGAAATACTAAACCACGCAAATGTCGTCTTTCTTTATTAAAAATATAGATTCCTTGATGAAGAGCTGACAAATATTTTAACCCAGCTATGTGGCATTTGTTTTTATGGACCAAAATACCCGATAAACCGTGTCTGGATTTTAGGGGTTGTATATGTAATTTTTAAATGGAAAAAAAACATTTACTGCTCTGACCTGTGTGGGTAAATATCTTATTCATATTAGTTACTGGAATGATTTGTTCAGATCAGGCATGAGAAAACACAGGTTTCATTTTGTGTTTTGTTATTTCACAGGTCAACGTGGAGAATCAGGACAACCTGGACCGGCTGGAGAAGCTGGTGAGCAAGGAAGAGCCGGACCCGCTGGAGAAAGAGGTCAACCAGGATCCCAGGGAGAGCCCGGAGAGAGAGGCGGTCCTGGAGAGGCCGGTACACGTGGTCTTCCTGGCGGACCAGGATTCCGCGGCGGACCTGGTCTGGCCGGTCAGCCCGGACCCCCCGGTGGACCTGGTCTGCCAGGACCAAGAGGTCCAAGCGGACAGAGAGGAGGCCTCGGACCGGCTGGAGAGTCGGGTCTCGCTGGACCTTCAGGACCCTCAGGACCACCAGGCGGGAGAGGAGAGCCTGGTCCATCTGGTGAATCTGGACTCCCTGGACCCCCAGGATCTGGAGGAGAACGGGGAGGCCGCGGTGAGCCCGGTATTCCTGGTCCGTCTGGACAGTCTGGTGTCCCTGGACGGCCCGGAGAGCAAGGACCCCGTGGAGAGAGCGGCGAGCGAGGACCACCCGGTGAGGCCGGTGAACTTGGAGGAGCCGGATTCCCAGGACGTCCTGGTCCACGTGGAGAGCGTGGACCTGACGGTCCTCCCGGAGAAAGTGGCGCACAAGGACGAGCCGGAACGGCTGGATTCAGAGGTACCCCCGGAGAGCCTGGACCCCTCGGTCCCAGTGGACGTACTGGTTCAGCTGGTCCTTCTGGACCCCGGGGTGGCCCTGGAGAGCGTGGACAAGGTGGCGAGCCTGGACCGGCTGGAGAACAAGGAATCAGAGGACAACCTGGAAATCAAGGACAGCGTGGACCCCCTGGAGAGGCTGGACCCCCCGGTGAGGGAGGAGCCATTGGACCATCTGGACCTAGCGGACCGCGTGGATCACGGGGACCGTCTGGACCATCAGGAGCATTGGGAGAGCCAGGCCAGCCTGGATTCCCAGGAAATGCTGGACAGCGTGGTGAGCGTGGTCCATCAGGTCCCACTGGCGCTCTTGGTGCTACTGGCTCCCCCGGACAACGTGGTAATCGAGGTCCTGATGGAGAGGGAGGCATCCAAGGAGAGCCTGGTCCTCCTGGACCAAGAGGACGCAACGGTAACTTTAATTCTAACCTCACATACTTCTCTCAGAGCTTTTCTCATGATGACTGAGCTCATAAAAATTGATATATGCCATTTTTAGTTGTTGTGTATCTTCATTCAGCATTATATTCATTAGTATTAAAGGTATACATGTGGATTGTTGATGTTGCAACAATGAACTAATAAAAAACGAAGCTGGCCATCTGCCCAGATTATAAATAGGCAACATATCAGGCATCAAAACCAGTAGAGTTGAAGAAAGAGCAATCAGAGTAACGTTAACTCACCATGCATAATTTATATCCAGGCTTCAGAGGACAGGCAGGACCTCGTGGAAATCCAGGTCCGTCTGGAGCAGCGGGAGGCCTTGGAAGAGCAGGACCCCGAGGTAACATCGGACCACCTGGCCAGCCTGGACCTCGCGGAGAGAGCGGTGTATTCGGGCAGCAAGGCGCAACCGGTAACCGTGGAGGCCGTGGACCTGGTGGTCCACCTGGCGAGTCAGGACCAAATGGACTTACAGGTATGGGCAAAACTTGGAAAATTTCTCTCCCTTATATATCTTAGTTAATTCATTGTAGCAATTTCTGCCCTTTAACCATAAAAAACGTATGTCTTACTTAAAATTGAATTACCGGTACTTGTGCATATTGATAATTTGGAAAATTTCCAGAAAAAATATACCTCAATAGAAAGTGTTTCTTAATGGGAATTTTGTTAACTGTTTGATTTTGACTTCAGGTGTCCGTGGTCAGGACGGTAGACGGGGCCGAGAGGGACCCAGAGGTCCACCCGGAGACACGGGAGCAGCCGGTGAGAGCGGAAGTCGCGGACGAAATGGTTTCACAGGACCACAAGGAGGTCGGGGAGCCACTGGACCCCAGGGTGAGGATACATCCGTTTAGTTATTAACATTCTTAGTATTTCTTTTAATATGAGAAATATCAGTATTGAGATATTCAGGTACATGCCGCCTTCAATCTGAAATTGTATTACCGTAAAACCCCGCCTATAAGCCGAATTTATTTTGGCGTTTTTATTTCCTATAAGCCTAATTTTCCCCTTCAAACTCACATTCGGCTTATAGGCGGGGTTTTGGCAAGGAAAATTTGAAATAATACTGTAGAATGGTATGAAAACTTAGTCACTAATTTGACTCTATCTTAAGGCCTTATTTATCATTTTCCTGTGAAGTATACATATTAAATAAACGACACATGGTATTTCAATGAAATAAATGATTAGAATATGCTTTAAAACTGTTTTTAGTGAGGCTTAAGTGGGAGGGGCAAGGGGACCCTAAGATCTCTCAAGTCACATTCGGCTTATAGGTGGGGTTCTCCTGAATGTCAATATGATTTCATATAAGCCGAATTTTTTTCCTTAAACTCACTTTCGGCTTATAGGCGGGGTCGGCTTATAGGCGGGGTTTTACGGTATTTACCCTTTTTTTTTATTCAGTTAATGGCAATTATCAGATTCATGAATATGTAATATGGATATATATATATATATGTATTTAAGATATAACTTTGGAGGATGTTAGACTTTGTTCAGACTCTCACAACTACCGCAATGAAGAGATCCAATCACATATATAGTCTACCCCCTTTTTTTATATCTCTTGTTTTCATACCATTATCCTCAAACAGCTATAGTTTAAGATGTGTATGAAATACCTTCTTCACATATACGACACATGTGAGGCAGCATTTCTTCAACCTTGTTTATAACTTGCAGGCCCGGAAGGTCCCCGAGGACCTCTCGGTAACCGTGGTGCAACTGGTCCCCGTGGTGGCTTCGGCCGCACCGGTGTACAAGGAGCCACCGGCAGGACAGGCAGAACCGGCGCCACTGGTGGCGATGGAAGCAGAGGTATGCCATACATTTGTCATGTATTTTATTTATTTTATTTTCTAAATTATTTGGTATAGTCAATAATACTTATTTTCAACTGCATCTATCAATGTCAAGTACTTTATACCTGGTTATTATCTCCTAGGCGTATTAGAGATATAAAAGAGGTCTAAATTATTGATTTGAATGCATTCATCTTATCTGCATGACTTTTAACATCTGTGCTACAATATTATCAAAACTAATTGCAAAGTCAAGCAGCAGCCTTTTTACTGAGAATCTTTTTTTTTTAAATCTACGGAATGGATTCTAAAACTGTAATATACTGCTGATTCTATGAGCGATTAAATGTTAAAATCAGTAAGTTTACACCCGCTTGTTCACTCATTCTCCAGGTGCACCCGGACAGACTGGCGTGCGCGGAATCTCCGGAGCCTCTGCGCTTGGTCTCGCTCAAACCTTTGATGACGAGAACATTGTGGACGATGTGAAGAAGATTGGCGTCCAGGAGACCAAGGAGAAGGGCAAGCTGCAGCTGCTGACCCTCATCATGTGTCTCTGGTTCGGTCTGCTCACCCTGGCCCTCGTGGTCATCCTCGCAGTTATCTGGAAGAAGCTGCGAGCACCCGCCACGGGCCACGACATCACCACTCTCAATGACAGCGAGTCTGCCTTCGCAGATTCCGTGTACAACAAGTCCAGCGTAGTGGACTTCGATGGACCTTTTAAGAGTGGCAAGTGGATGTCGAGTTATGAGTGCGGCCCCCAGGTTTCAGCATCAGAGACAACCACGACACAAGAGGACCCCACGGGAGTCCACCAAGCGGCCAGATAGGGAGGGATCTGCCGCTCTTTCGTATTAATTGAACACCATGCACAAGACGAAGAGACATTTCTAGTAGAAAAACCCTCCGTGCTCTTCACATGAAGAAACACGCAGATTTTGCCATGCGTTGTTTTTATACACGAGAAGTTTAGTGACCGCCAACATGACCGAGGCGACCCGGACGTAGTCACATTGTTATAATGATTTTATCAGTTCGCATTAACCCCCTAAATACAACCTTACCACTAAACCATGGCAGTATGCTCCGCTTCACTTGGAAACAGGACCAATGTCTTTCAAGCACAATAATCTACTCGCGGCTGTCTATACAAGTTTCCTTCATAGCCTTTTGTTATCTCGGTATCCGAGTATTTGATGTAACATACCGGTAGGAGCTGCAAACGCACAGTCTTCTTGTCAGCAGCCAGTGTTCAGACATCCCTCATTGCAACTTTCTTTAACTTCAAGTTTAAAGTTAAGTCAAGTATTTCCCCCCGCCCATTTCGACAGTCTAAATCTCCCCGCTGCCACATCAAGACTTCCCCCCCAGACCTTCTGTTTAAGAAGATACTTTTTAAAATTGCAGCCGTGTTTAGATTTTTCAACATTCTCTCCATCAATACCGCAAACGCACAGCCATACTACCCATATATGTTGATGACGTAGCACACAACTCATGACGTCATGTATTACGTGAGCCAGGTGCTGTATAGGGTATATGACGTATATGACGTAGGGGGAGAGGACTGTCATAGGGTCCTTCTGTATAGGTGTTTAATATACAACTAAATGGCCGTACCTTGACTATGCCGTAAGAGTGGTAGTATATATGTGTATAATAGTAGATTTACTCGCAGACTTAGGGGAAAGGGATAAAAGATGCATTAAACATAAAAAGCTTGGACATTCCGCCCTCTTCACTCGGTCCCTGGATCATATAAAGAAATGTGATACCGCAGCAATATCCTTATATTACCCATGTCTTTCAAATAAAAGAGAACTTGCTTGAATGTATGCGAACAAATGCAAGGTATATATAATATATATGTTATATTGATATAGAGATATGTGTTTGGATGTATCCTTGTTTAATAACATTCCGATTCATTGCAAGGTAGGGTTTTGTGTTTCCAAGTTGTGGTCAGAGAAGGTGATCATTCAGCTCATTGTTCCTACGCAGGTCCATGCAATGGGCCCTCACAGCATTGCAAGCAAACTGAATCGACACTTTATGATGGATTAGATCCGTATTCAAACTTTATGTCACTGATATTTAGGTGCTTTTAATTGGAAGTGAATCGTTATGAGGAATATGCATTATTTTTCTCCTCCGCCTAGCCCACCGCCAATGAATTCATGTGATCGACTGAGTAAGCAACGCAAGAGAAATTTTAGACGAGCAATATTAATAATAATACTCATCTGTTATGTATAATACGAGGTATCACAGCACTAATGTACAAAATGTCTTCCATAAATGTAGAGTTTTGTGTAGAGACTGGCTTGTCGTCCGGGATTTTTAAAAGGTACATTTTTTTTAATAATGGGTAGACTTCAGAGAGATTTGAATTACGAGCCATTTAAGTAGAAAAGTCATCCATAAGAACATAACGCATTGTCTAACCATGCATTAAGCGCATCATGTATTTAAATACATTTGCAATAAAATGTGCTTTTATACAAAAATATACTCATGTTTTCTTGTTTTCTGTATGTTTTCCCCCTGTGATTGTAAGGTCGACTTGCAGACTTCTAAATTAACTATAGAGCTAAGTTGTTCAATCCCTGATTCCTGTACTGAAATTTAACATTTGCCACACAAATCCCCCCAAAAATTGGAAGAAAATACAATAATTCCTAGGGCCTACCCTCTTTTCTAGGTAAGATAATTATGGATACCCCACGTACAGTTTTGACCCGCGGGTACCAATAATACATTCTGCACCATGAGAGCATAATGAGATTTACATGAGTTTGAGTTTGAATATTTTTATTTGGCATACCATATTTGGTAAATCCATTATCCAGTAATGTCTTTCGACTACAGCCAAAACAGCCACCGGATTTCCAGTAGACTAGGGATAGAATATATTAAGTAAGACATCTTAAATACTAACAACTCTTCCCTTGAAAAAGATTCCTTTACAATCAGGGTAGTCGTAATGAACATTTATACATGCTGGGTGCTGTTTCTCCACAAATTTGCGGACCCCCCTATCTTTATCGAATGTGTATTCCGCAAATTTGTGGATGTCCGCAAATTTCGTTTTTTATACTCAAGCATACACATACGGACCTCCGTATTTATTTGCGGACATCCGTATATATTTTCGGAGCTCCATAAATATATTTGTGGATGTCCGCAAATTTGCGGACGTCCGCAAATTTGTGGAGAAACAGCACCCAGGTCTGAAATATTTGGCTTAGTATGTGCGGCACATTGGTATCCGTATATCGTTATACTCAGAAGCAGAAGAAGACATGTTGGGCTACGGTACAAAGGACCCAATTATAATAATACTTACAATTTAAATTATTTATGCATCTTTCCATTTTGTGCTAATAAAATTAAGATCACTCGAAAAAAAAATTGTTTCTCGTCACCCGGTAGTGATAAATATGACGAGGGCGTTTTTAATTTCAATTTTAATTTTTACTGGGGGCTAAAATATAGATAGGGAAATTAAGACTTTTTGTGTGTTTTTCACATTTTAGTATTTAAGACTATTGCTCCATGACAGTTGTTATAATGTAATTTATTCCAGCTCTCTGCGTTACTGACAGTATAAGCTTTAAGTTTAATTTGATACCAAATATGCCAATATTTGTCAACTTTTTGACAGATTTTTCATTAAAGATCTAAAAGAGATAAAACAATTCTCTGAATCACGATTTCCATGATGCGCGCGGTGATGTGAAACATCTTTTTTTTGAGTGGCCTAAACACAATTTGCTGAGATCCATCTAGTAACTTATATACATTAACCCTTACGGGTTTGCAACTGTTTGTTGTGTTTTACCAGGGCGTGTAAGGCCGCCCCCCGGGCCGCCCCCGCACCCCTGCACCCTCAGGTCACTCAGGGGGTGGCCGGGACACCACTGGTCACTGCCCGGCCCGGACCCCGCCCCTCGGGAGGCCCGAAAATTCGGGGGTAGGAGGGGACTTAATGAGTCCTGTAACACTACATGTTGGAGTGATGATCCTGGGATTCGTGCTGTGAATGCAAAACATGTACACCCACCCATATAGCAAGCAATATGTTGACACAATGCCAACGTTACAGCAATGTTTCTAACATGTATGATGCCCGTAAATTACGAATGTTGAATACTTGCAGGCCCGTACATTTAGGGGTTAGGGTGCACTAAATGAGTCCTACAAGACTAAGTACTGGAGTAGTGATCATGGGATTTGTGCTGTAAATGCAAACGTATACATGCATGCATTCTGGTGTATCAATACATATTATATATTATGTTGAAACCGGGGTTGAAACAAAGTATGTATACAACAACGATTCTCACATGCAGTCAGAGGGTGCCCCCCCCCCCCACACACACACACACCTCCCCCGGGTACACAGGGGGTGGCTGCAGAGGGATAAAAAGCGAGCTGGCGACCAGGCTGTTTCCCTGGCGACCTGGTACTATAATTAAAGTGACCTGTGGGGTGTTTCACAAGGAGAAAATAGATACAATTGATTTTACATGTTTTCTAAGACCAACTTAATATCACCCAATATTAATTTTATCTTGGTGTTTCACAAGTTTCAATTGTATCTATGGTCATATACTT
Organism: Harmothoe impar; assembly: GCA_947462335.1. NCBI lineage: Eukaryota > Metazoa > Annelida > Polychaeta > Phyllodocida > Polynoidae > Harmothoe > Harmothoe impar. The sequence continues at coordinate 28,030,902 of OX381721.1, forward strand.
AGATACAATTGAAGATAATAATGTGGCTTGTGAAACACCAACATAAGACTAACATTTGGTAAATGTAAGTCAACCTTAATAACCATGTAGCATTAATCTTAAATACGCTCCCCTTGTATGATGATCACATAGGATCAACATAAGTGTTGTTTAAATGTGTATAACCAGTTTATTTTCATCCTGAATAAACAGATATTTGCAGGGATTCTTGTGTGTAGTTTGACACATATATTGCATGAAAAAAACGTGAAAAATATGTAAGGAAAATATTAGTGGGCATGGTATGAGCTCCACGCTAATATGCATTGTGAAACACTTATACATTAGTTGTATCTAGATTGTAGGCCAAAGACCCTGACTTAACATCTTGGTTGTAGACCTTTGTGAAACACTTTTTATAAGCAGTATACAATTGATACAACCAAATGTCGGTCTTAGTGGTTATATACAATTAACACCTCCTATAGAAACACTTATTCTACAATTAATTGTATGTCCCCCTTGTGAAACACCCCACTGGCGACTTTTGGACAAATTTGGCTATAGTAAAAATAATCTAAAAAGCGACTTTGTGACCATGGGCCCTTAATTGCGGCGACTTTCCGACCTGCGGGCGGACCCCTCTGCACCCCCCCCCCCCCCCCCCAGGGCGCTCTGAGCAAGAGCCCCCAGCCCCCCTCCGAGGGGATGCATGCCGGTGGGAAACGTGCAAACTTGTAAAGAAAAAAGAAGAAAACTACAAAACAAAGTATACAATTCTAGACGTAAAAATAGCCATAGATTACATTCCTGACATAGCCTCAAGAAGTCGGCATTCTAGGGGTTTTAAATATCAAACTGGGCTCTGGTGATCTATGGACACTTTCCTCCAATAGTCGGACAGCTTAGGATAGATTACTCTCTCCTTTGATGACTGAATCTCGAATTATGTTGGTTCTAAGGGAGTGCTCATTTTTTAACAACAGGGGGGCTTTTCGCACAACTTTTTTTTTTAACAACAGGGGAGTAACGCGCGGGCTTTTCCCCTCAAAACAGGTTGAATTTTTTTGCCCCCCCCCCCCCAAGAGGGGTCTGAATTTTTTACCCCCCCCCCCCCCGGTCAAGGGGTCCAAATTTTTTTACCCCCCCCCCCCCCAAATCCACCACCCCCCCTGTTGTTAAAAAATGAGCACTCCCTAACTTCTAGACATGCTATACTCCCAATCATCCCCGGGGGGGGCACTTAGTATATTTTGTATACACAGGTGTGCGGCTGGCAAGGGTAGTTTTTCAGCAAAATCTCCCTAGCAAGGGTCCTCTTTTGGAGAAAAAATGTCCCTAGCAAGGGTATACTTTCGACAAAATGTCCCTAGCAAGGGTCACTTTTCCAATAAAATTACCCGATTTTCACCAAAATGTCCCATTTTTGCCCATTTTCTGCCAAAATTTTGCTGACAAGGGTAAAATTTCTCGGTAAAATTAGTCATCCATGATACATTAAGTGTTTTTCCTCTTCAAAACAAGGGCTTTTCGGCCGAAAATGCCCTAGCAAGGGTTGGTTTTTGAAGCAAAAGCTCCCTAGCAAGGGTAAGGGTTGTCATTTGTCCAGCCGCACACCCCTATCAGAAAAAATTCAAGTACCCCCCCCGGGCAATCATCCCAATGCTTGAATGCCGCATTGGTGAATTCCTCGCCAGGACTGCATTCATGTATCATGACGATAAAGTGCATAATGCATTTAATTTAAAGCATGGTTATGTCATAACTATTGTCAACGTCTAGTGCATGCAGCGTGGCTCTAAGTCTAACAGTCATCCAACAGTCCCCATTTATGTTAGGCGCAATACATGAATTCGCGCAATGTCATAATCCCGTCATAATGCGTCTTGTAAAACACGCCAGTATACTCATCGAACAGAATTATTGTTATTGCATTAGCTTGACCTTAGCTGGGGTGCAGGCATCCAAACTCTCATTGTTTTATCACATCAAAGGTGTTACTGTTTTAGAAATGTGACTTGCCCTACAGAGGGTTGTTCACACCTGCAGTCAAGTGTGAGATGCATGAGGAGTGCCACCTGGGTGTTATCACACCTCCACATAAAGTGGGGCACAGCATACTCAAACCATATTGAAATCCATGGATTGAAATATGTATTTAAATTCGATATCTATATTTTAGGTAAGAACAGATAGGAGTTCTGAATTATATCTATAATTATGTAATCACTCTATCCATCAAATGTCAATGTAGAAAAAAACCGTCTCTAAATCTAGTGAGGTTTGTTTTGCTCAGAACATTGACAGGTTTCCTAATTGCATGCCTATATACAACCTGTAGTTGGGGACTCTATACCCGAATACTAATTTACTAATATGGGCTAATGGTCCTTATATGAATGATTGTAAACTATATTTTGGGAGGACTCAACTTTATTATAATCCTTTTATCATCTAAGAAACATCTATTCTCAAGCGTTGAATAAACTTCACTTTGTAGTTATATTTGATAAGAAAGGTTTTATTATTAGGGCATACACTATAATTGTAAATGTGTTTTTGTGCATTTCGAATGGTCTCATCGAAGTTCATAGATAAGTCACGTTTCAATGATTATCAATGATAATGAAGACAAATAGAGAGCTTGTTATATAAAATAGGTTTTATTCCCTTCAGGCACATTTTGTTAAAGAGGATATTACATAAAGCTTTTTGCAAATCATTACAAAAAATAGTTCTATGAACCGCGCAGTTGGATGTATATATTTTATCATCACTTTTTTTTCATTAAACGAGCATTTTTCAGACACAAAGTCAATAAAAATTCACATGATAAAATATATGGAAATTTAATGAATTGTACAGTCATGATAACATATATATTATATAACATATGCGCCGTTTTCGTGGGATGGGGGAGGTGGGGGGTTCAGTATAAGCTGGCATGGCGGATATTAATCGAATTAGCATTAATATTGATAAAAGTAACATCAGAGCCTCCTTTTTTCGTGTGCGGACATGATTATTGTTATAAGTACAGTCTTTTTGGCTCACATTTTTTTGTACGCGTGCGCGGCTTGTGGCTTGGTATCACAGAAGTTAGCCGAGTGAGCGGGTATGGTGGTCTCACCCACAGCCAGTATCCCCCTTAGTGGGCGTCCTAACCGTCAGGCAGTAACATAGGGGGTTAGAGAACTTAACAGGTGACTTTGCAAACTTAATTTAAGTGCCAGTCAAACCCCCCTTGGCTGTGGGCCTGCAGACATACCTGGACTTAGGTCGGGTAATACGTGTGCGTATGTTTGTTACCTGGATGATATCACTACTGGAATGTTTACCGAATGAAAGACACTGTAAGCATGGAGGTATGGGCCCAGTTACATCTACTCTATAAACTATTCTTCATATAATCATAATATTACTCTTCTCTCTTCCCACAACCTTGAATGAAAGACACAAGTGAGATTCAAAAATCCTCTCTGCTACCACATATATAACATAATGTATACGATTTGTCGCGTCATCATATGGAATTTTACACATTAACGGATTCAGTTTTGTTCAGTAAATAGTACACTATTTATATAATAATACTCACATATACCATGGGTCAGTGGGTTTTGTTGTCAGAAAGGACCTTGACCATTTGTTAAAGAAATGCTTTCCCCCCCAATAGAAAATATAAAATGCGCCAACAAAACACAATACCAAGATCCTCATAGCACCAGATACAATGCGTAAACAGTTGGGCAGGTAGGGCAGGCATCAACCACGTATATTGATAAGTTTGTCTTTATCAATTGAGTTTGATATAATTATCCTGAATAAAATGTCTTAAATTCTGAGACAGGTGCTAAAAATGGTAATTTTATCGACAGAAATCATCATCCGACAGATTCTGGAAATAAAATGTGAGCGAAGAATAGGAAGGTGGGGAAGAAGGGATGGCAGTTTCCCCCCACATAGTTTCCATGGGTAGAATCTGAAATTGTTCTCTTGTCAAAAACCCTCTTATTCACATATACACTAGCAGGTTTACATATAAGATGACGCACTTTCCAATCAGTATAATCTGTATATATAAAACAACATATTACATGCAGTATGACTAACAAAGCTATTAACATCTATTCATGTTATGTATATATATATATGTGTGTGTGTATACACATATATTTATAAATGGGGAGCACAGGCTCGGCATAATGCTTGCTGATTGGCGTGAGGTTGGTCATGAAATTCATTCATTTTGTTTTAAATGTTAATATTAAAATTCTACTCTGCACCCCACCATTAGCCAATTGTAGTACTGCTGATAGCCTTTAAAATCACTGATGACATTCAAAGATATACAAAATGTCTTAGAGGAGAAGGCATGAAAGTAATTATAAAAACTCTATTTATAAAATTCGCCGGGCCTTCCCCTCGTTATGATGGTTGAATGTCCATGGAAACTACCACTAAGTGGCGCTGCGCTCTCACAGGAAGGATGCCCCTGTGTCGCTCTTACGCAGTCCTTTGAAAGGGGCATGGCGGAAAGCCTTGCGGGAGGTGGTCAGATGGTCCTTCCCATGGACTCCTGCCTCCACACTTTCCTCACCATCCTCATGCATGGCCGCGATATGTTCCAGAGTTTCCTCATTCAGCTCTGAGTCCAACCGTCGCACGTCGACTGCGGTCGCATCCTTGGAAGCACTCTGTGCTGGCATGGTGGGGAAGTCCTCACTGTCCTTGCACCCATCATCCAAGTCCACGTCCACAATACTGCTGCGGTCATAGTCGAAGGAAGAACCACAGGAGGAGCCTGTCTCCGCATCCGAAATGATGGACATGGCGGAGGTGCTTGCCGCGCTGCTATGGTAGCGTGACTTGAGTTTGCGATAGACAATAGCTATTACAACGATGAGTGCCACTGTCACTAGTGTCGCCCAGGCAATAACACCAGCACTGAGTGCATTCAGTGTTAGTTTGTTTGCATCTGCACTATTCTTAATGCCTTTCTCAATGTCTTCTGCTTCACCTAGTTTTTGAGCCAAGGCTGTAAGAAGAAAAAATGAGGAGTTTTATCATTGGGTTCAGGGAAGTGTGCTACTTAGAAGCTATGTATATTTAACATCAGCGTACCACATGTTCATGGACAGTGCAATGCAAAATAATTATCTGTAAATACAGTTGATAAAATTTACATGGGAGAACGATCAATGATGATTTAAATATATTTACGTCAGTTTGGAAAATGGGCATGGGCAAGCAGCAAGGGGGGGGGGGTGTCGGAAAATTATTCACCAACCCCCTATGTTGTTAAATAATGACCACTCCCTTATACTCAACTACAGTGTCGATCAGGCCCATTTACTTTATTCCTTTAAATGACACTCACCAATTGCGCCAAGTCCAGCGAATCCTTGTGGGCCACGCTGTCCTGTGAAGCCAGTAGCTCCGCGTACACCGGTCTGTCCATTGCGACCAGTTGGTCCTGTAGCTCCAGTTAGACCCATACGGCCAGTTGGTCCAGCCGCACCAGTGGCGCCAGTCTGACCACGGAAGCCAGCCTCTCCCCGCCGTCCTGCAAAGTTACAAATAGGTTAATATTGAGAACCCAAGACAATCTGTGTAAAGGCTGTATTGATGCTTCACTGTAGTATATAAATGAGCACAATGCTATTTCTCTGGTAACTAGGAAATCTGTCTCACATTCAAAAAGTTAGTTTCTTTGTCAATAAGAGTGGCCATACATGTCCCAGCTAGCAAGGATACGTTGGGCCAACGTTGGCATTGGTCGGCACCGTCCCAGGCAATATTTGAACGTTGTGCCAACGTTGGCTGGCAACGTTGGTACAACGTTGGCAAAACCATGTTGGACCAACGTTGGTAATAATCCCAGTATTTTGCCAACGTTGATACAACATCACATAATTAATGTCAGACCAACGTTGGTAAATTTATGTTGTATCAACGTTGGCAATACACCCAGTGTTCTGCCAACGTTGGTACAACGTCACATGATTAGCGTCATGCCAATGTTGGTAAATTGATGTTGTAGCAACATTGGCAATATGACCACTGTTTTGCCAACGTTGGTCTAACGTCAGATAGTTCATGTCATACCAACGTTGGCCGAACATTGACCCAACATTGCTTTCTCAACAATCCACCAGAGGGCATTGAAGGTTACCTGGAGATATTTTTGCCAGCATATCCATTATATACTCTCACAATTGGTCATTGATTAGGCCCTATGTGTATAACATAGCCTCTAAAACCAAGGATATTCAATCTACAATCTATATCATTCTTAATTACCACCTTTCCTCACAATATAACCAAATGCTACTTATATTGCTACTATGACACCCTTTTGCGGGTAACGGCAGGTACATAAGATCTGAAGGATCAGGTGTCTTGGTATCACCTCTTGGCCCTAAAAGCTGAGATTAAGGTGAAATGCAAAGACAGAAATGGCTGATTCTAAAATGATGATTCTTGATAGCCATGTCTTGAGCAGAGTTGATCACATTAGAGTGAAAATGATGCTTAATGTTGATCAAAATCAGTTTCAGACTGTAAATCCAAAGCATGTTTGTACAACGTCTGTCCAACGTTGGGCCAACTTTATTTCATGGTGACGTCTTACCAAAGTTGGCTCGTACGGACAAATAAACATTGGGTCAACGTTGATATTTGACATTGGATCAACGTCCTTTTTAAGGTCTAAATATGGTTGGCTAGACGTTGGAACAACGTCAGAATATGACGTTGGGCCAACGTTGATGCAACGTCATTTTGTCGTGACGTCATGCCAACGTTGGCTCGTACGGACAAATGAACGTTGTACCAACGTCACTATCTGACGTCAATCCGACCTTGTACAACGTTAGTCCAACGTTGGGCCAACGTATCTTTGCTAGCTGGGGTACTAATCACAGAGATAATTTATATACACACTTATCAATATCAATCAAGATCAGAGATAAAAATTAATCTTCGCAATCTCGCCTATATTCCCAATCATTACTGAAATTATCATTAACATGACCATTTCTCCTTCTTGTGTAGTAAGTTGGCTGATTCAGCTTTTAAGTAAACAACTCAACTCACCTCCAGGTCCTGTTGCACCTGTCTGTCCGGAGCGTCCTGTAGAACCGGTGAAGCCATCACCACCACGTTGGCCAACAGGTCCTCGTGGTCCGGATGGTCCGGGACGTCCATTAGGACCCTCAGGTCCAGTTGAACCAGTGGCACCTGTGTTTGATAGGTAAAATTTGTGTGTGAATCTTTAGCTTAATCAGTCACAGAATTATTTTGTTTGTGTCTTAAAATCGGTTAAAGTGATGGGGCTGGAGATTTAAGATGTTAGACAAAATCATTGAATTACATTGTATACTAAACAGTGTTTTTTACGCATAGTAGATACATGATAAGATAATATTTCAATATTAGCTAGTTGAGCATTTGTTAATGATATATGATTTTGTTTTGATATATTTTATCCAAACTTCCATTATATAAGCATAAAGAACATTAGTAATAAAATAAATTCTGTTCTGACCTGCATTTCCACGTTGGCCAAGTGGTCCGGCCGGTCCAGGGAATCCATTTTCTCCACGTTGTCCAGGTTCTCCTCGGTTGCCTTGTTGTCCTGGCTGACCTCTCTCTCCAGATGGTCCAGAGCGTCCATCAGGACCCATTGGTCCAGGAGGTCCATTTTGACCGGTTGAGCCAGCGCGTCCATCGGGTCCAGGTGGTCCATTGGGTCCACTTTCACCTGAACATGGAGGTAATGAGCATGGATTATAAATGAAATTGCATTGTAAAAAATAAAATGAAATAATGCCAGTTCAATATTAATTACATAATAATCTTTACCATATTGGTTTCAAGTTGATTCTTGGTAGTGAAGGGTTTTGATCCAGATTAAATCAGGCAATGTCATTAGTTATTTATTCTACGTCTTGCCTTGCCAATTTTGGGTGAGGTCAAAGTATGGAGTGGAGGATGGGGACCACATAAAAAGTAAGTATGTGCTGAACATCATGGGTTCAAACACAATGAATCATTATAAGCTGTGGATAGATGATAAATCAGATATTATTGCACAACTCACCTTGCTGTCCTTGTTCTCCAGCAGGTCCACGCTCACCACGTGTTCCTTGACGTCCTTGGAGACCAGCCTCACCCCGCTCTCCAGGAGGTCCTCTGGGGCCGCCTTGTCCAGAAGGTCCAGGGGATCCCCGCTCGCCACCTGGTCCAGAAGGCCCACTGGGCCCACTGGGTCCAGAAGGTCCTCGTGGGCCACTTGGTCCAGGCGGTCCGCTTTCACCTAGAAGGCAAAGCAATATACTTACATTTAACAATCATGAAATTTCCAGATGAGCTCCTTTTTCCTACCAATATGTTTCCTTCTAAGTGCAGCCAAGGAGCTAGTCACAACTTTTTTTTAGTAATCTACAGATATAGTTGTTTTCATCGAGACATTTTTTGCAGTGATTTTGTGTAAGTTTAGAAATCAGTATTATGAAAGACCAACATACCTCTTGGTCCACCCGGTCCAGGAGGTCCACCTTGTCCACGTTCCCCAGCAGGTCCTCTGGGTCCAGCCGGTCCAGGCTCTCCCGCAGATCCTCTCTCACCAGGTTCACCTCGTTGTCCAGGTGGTCCAGCATTTCCACGCTCTCCTGGTCCTCCAGGGCCTCCAAGAGGTCCAGCAGGTCCAGATGGTCCAGGTTGTCCGAGGGGTCCAGAAGGTCCAGGACCTCCTCTTTCTCCTGCGGGTCCAGGTGGTCCAGCTTCTCCAGGGCCACCACGTTGTCCAGGTGGTCCACCCGATCCACGTTCTCCTGAAGGACCTGGTGGGCCACTAGGTCCAAGTGGTCCAGATTGTCCACGGGGTCCAGCTGATCCAGGTTCTCCCCGGCCTCCTTGTTCACCTCTAGGTCCTGATGGGCCAGATTGGCCAGTTGATCCAGGAGGTCCAGCTGGACCTGGTGGTCCACCCTCACCTCGCTCTCCACGTTGTCCAAGAGGTCCAGAAGGTCCCAATGGTCCTGGTGGTCCAGATTGACCACGTTCACCTGATGGGCCAGATGGGCCAGGTGGTCCTGATTCTCCACGTTGTCCAGAGGGTCCTGGAGGACCTCCCTCTCCTGGTGGTCCAGCCTCTCCACGAGGTCCAGATGGGCCAGAAGGTCCAAGTGGTCCAGATGGACCAGATGGTCCAGGTTCACCGCTCTGTCCACGCTCTCCACCTTCTCCACGAGGGCCAGGAGGTCCTGCCTCTCCACGTCGTCCTTGTTCTCCTGGTGATCCTGCAGTGCCAGCCGGTCCCGATGGTCCCAATGAACCGCGTGGTCCAGCTGGACCAGATGGTCCAGGAGAACCAGCCTCACCACGTTGTCCTGGGCCTCCAGCCTCTCCACGTGGTCCTGGGCCTCCAGACTCTCCACGGGGTCCAGGGCTTCCAGGGCCTCCACTTTCTCCTCTTTGTCCAGGAGGACCACTCTCTCCCCTTGTTCCTTGTTGACCAGACTCTCCGGGTCTTCCTTGTGCACCAGGCTCACCTCTTGCACCACCCTCACCTCGTTGTCCAGATTCTCCACGCTGACCTGGGGGTCCAGATGGACCACTTGGGCCAGGAGGTCCAAGTGGACCAGCCTCTCCTCTTTGTCCAGCAGGTCCAGGTTGACCAGCTTGACCTAGATAGAAAAAAACAGTAAATATACTGTTAATGGGTACTCCATTATTTTCTCTAAAGAAGGATGATAATTCATTTTGTTTATATATTGTCATAAATTGCACCAATAACTTTACAGATAGTTCCAGAATGTTTTGATTCTTTTAAAATAATAAAATCTAATGCTATCATGAATACATACCAGAGGGTCCAGCAAGTCCAGACTCTCCACGGGGACCAGGCTCTCCTCGCTGTCCATTTGGACCAGCAAGTCCAGACTCTCCACGTGTTCCTTGTGCTCCAGGTTCTCCCCGCTGTCCAGCTTGTCCAGGTGATCCGGGTTGTCCACGCTCTCCTGCAGTTCCAGGGCCACCACTCTCACCACGTGGTCCTTGCTCACCACGCTGTCCTGCTTGACCAGATGGACCAGGTGATCCAGGTTGGCCAGATGGACCAGGTGATCCACCCTCACCTCGCTCTCCACGTTGTCCAGGAGATCCTGGTGATCCATTCTCTCCACGTTGGCCAGCTTCGCCTCTCTGTCCTGCCTCTCCTCTTGGTCCTTGCAGACCTGGAGAGCCACTTTCTCCTGGCTGTCCATTCTCTCCACGTTGACCAGATGGTCCAGCAGGTCCAGATGGTCCAGGTTCACCGCGTCCTCCAGATTCTCCTCTTGGACCAGGTGATCCAGGTGATCCAGCTTCTCCTCTTGGTCCAGCGGATCCTTGACTACCAGGTGTTCCTGTTAAATTAGAGAGGCGTCAGGTTAAGAGAACAAACTTGTAGATGATATGAAAATGATAATTAACATTTAGATGCGATCATAAGAATTAAGTACATTGATGGTAACATTATGTCAAGAAGCTGTAATCCATAACATTGTTGGTTGGACCAGAAAAATGACTGAATCAGATTTCTTCTCCCAACATCAAACTTTACACTCATGGTTCAAGGCGTAGCTACAAAATGGCACTTTTTGATTGTGTAAATTCTGCGACTACCCTGTTAATTATAAACAATATGGGAGAACAATCAATTATGAATCAGAATACCATGGTAAAGACTTACCTGCTCTTCCAGGTTCACCAGGCTGTCCTCTCTGTCCACCTTCACCACGCTGTCCAGGCTCACCACGTCCACCAGGAGCTCCAGCTGATCCAGCTTCACCACGTGGACCTGGAGATCCAGCCTCGCCTCTCTGTCCGGGCAGACCTCCCTCTCCTCTTTGTCCAGCAGGTCCAGCAGGGCCTTGTTCTCCACGCTGTCCAGCGGAACCAGGTTCTCCAGCAGGTCCTGGAGATCCGGGCTGTCCATCGGGTCCAGGCAGGCCACCTTCTCCTCGCAGACCCTGTGAACCCTGTTGTCCAGGCTCACCAGGCTGACCGTTCTCACCACGCTGTCCTGCCTCACCACGTTGTCCCTGTGGTCCAGGTGATCCTGCTTGTCCAGATGGGCCTGCAGGTCCAGCCTCGCCACGTTCTCCTCTCTGTCCTGAAGGTCCAGGTGATCCATTCTCTCCACGCTGTCCAGCTTCTCCACGCTGTCCGTTTGGTCCAGCAAGACCAGGTTCTCCACGTTGGCCAGCGGGTCCAGGAGACCCAGGCTGTCCTTGTGATCCACCTTGTCCAGCTTCTCCTCGTTGTCCAGCGGGTCCAGCAGGTCCACGTTGTCCTGTTGTGACATAAAGACGATTTTGCAGTGAGAATATGCAAGGATAGATATATAACTGACTGATGAGAGGTTGAAATCAAATATTAACTGTCAAAAGAATAATAGATAGCTCCTGATTTTATGACCATTACCAATAATTTTTATCGTCATAGGTCATCAACTAATTTATGAAAATACATCTCAAGGAAATGTTGTACATATATATCTAGGAGGCACTTACCGGGTGAGCCATTTGGTCCAGCCTCTCCACGTGCTCCTTGTTCACCACGTTGTCCAGCAGGTCCTTGTGGTCCTCCCTCTCCACGCTGCCCTGCTGGGCCAGGTTGTCCTGACTGGCCATCTTGTCCAGGCAGACCTCTCTCTCCAGCTGGTCCAGCTGGTCCAGATTCTCCAGGCTGACCATTTTCACCACGCTGTCCAGGCTCTCCACGCTGCCCTGCTGGGCCAGGTTGTCCATCAGAACCGGGGCTTCCAGGCTCACCACGTGAGCCAGGTGATCCAGCTGATCCATCTCTTCCAGGTTCACCACGAGGTCCTTGTTCTCCGCGCTGTCCAGGTGAGCCAGGTGATCCACCTTCACCACGTTCTCCACGTGGACCTGGGGAGCCTGCTGATCCAGGCTGGCCTGAAGGTCCAGCTTCTCCACGTGTGCCAGGTGAGCCATTTGATCCTGCTTCTCCTCTTGGGCCAGCTTCTCCACGTTGTCCTTGTTCGCCTGGTTGACCAGACTCTCCACGGGAACCTTGAGGTCCTTGTGGGCCAGACTGACCAGGTGATCCGGCTGCACCGGCTTCACCACGCTGTCCAGGGGATCCTTGGCCTCCGGGTTGTCCTGTTTGAGGTGAATGCATTTAATTATTATAACAGTTCTATACATATAGTAGACCAATCAGTTGCATAGCATGGTTTACTACCTGAAATAATAGCTATCCAGAATAGGAGGTTTGTGATCCTAAGTTATTTTACATGAATTAATTTGACTTAAGTTTAACTGTTAATTTTACCACGTGGAAGGGGTTAACAGAAGTACTTCTTTTTCATCAGCATGACTCAAAAGTGCTCCTTATAATACAATATGTATATATTAACAAAGGGTTTACAGGTAGACAAAATATTCTTTGATTAGGGCATCTATTTCCATAATACTTACCGGCAGGGCCTGATTCACCACGTGCACCAGGTGATCCAGCTTCACCACGTGGTCCTGGTGATCCAGGTGATCCGGCGGGTCCTTGTGCTCCACCCTCTCCACGTTGTCCACGGGTACCAGGTGATCCAGGTGATCCACCCTCACCACGCTGTCCAGGTTCTCCACGTGGTCCAGCTTCTCCTCGTTGTCCTGCAGGTCCTGCAGATCCAGGGCTGCCTGCCTGTCCACTTGGTCCAGCCTCACCACGAGGTCCTGGGGATCCAGCTGATCCTGCCTCTCCACGGGGTCCTGGTGATCCTGGTGATCCATTCTCACCTCTTTAAAAAGAAGAGATATTATAATAAATGATACACAATGAAGAAAAAGTTCAAAAGTAAATACCCAAGACAATTGTTATATCAAATGGCATCTCATTAAAAACTATTTTCAATTAATTCAGCATATTGTCTGTCTGCTGTTGTGTCTATATCATAATTCTCATATTGATAGAAAGTACAAAGCAGTGTAAAATCAGTGGATTACCTGGCTCCTCCTTCTCCCCGCTGTCCATTAGGTCCGGCCTCTCCTCTGGGTCCAGCAGCACCCTGTTGACCAGGAGTGCCAGGTGATCCCTGTGATCCAGGTTCACCTCTCTGTCCATTAGGTCCAGCCTCACCACGCTCTCCACGTTGGCCTTGAGTTCCAGGAGATCCAGCCTGTCCAGATGGTCCAGCAGGTCCTGGCTCTCCCCTAGATCCAGGTGTGCCTGCAGATCCAGGCTCTCCTCTTTGTCCAGAGGGGCCAGCTGATCCTGCTTCTCCACGCTGTCCAGGCTCACCTCGTTGTCCATTAGAACCAGGGGCTCCAGCTTCACCACGTGGTCCCTGCAATCCACTCTCTCCTCTTGGGCCAGGTGATCCAGCGGATCCAGGTGATCCTACACAAAATTAAGTTTCTCATATAAAATATCTGGTGTGACCCTAATCAATAGAATCAACAGTGGAACGTGTATCATAGGATCTATCTGAGCTTGTTTCACACCTAAATCTTCACGTTTTCTAAACAGTATGTATAATTACAACACTGATTGCATCAACCTTGCCTTTTGATAGGACATAAGTATATAAGTTCTAACACATATCATACATATCAAGTTATGTTAAAGGTGAGATCAAAAGTGTCATAAGCATACCTGGTTCTCCTCGAGATCCTGGGCTGCCAGCACCTCCAGCCTCGCCTCGTGGTCCTGCCTCTCCTCGTGATCCTTGTGGTCCTGCTGATCCTGGAGATCCAGCTGATCCACTTGGTCCAGCCTCTCCACGCTCACCACGAGGTCCAGGTGATCCTGGTTCTCCTCTAGATCCAGGTGTGCCGGCAGATCCACCCTCTCCACGTGGTCCTTGTTCTCCACGTGTGCCAGGTTGGCCTGCACGTCCAGCGGATCCCTGTGATCCCTGTGGTCCAGCTTCTCCACGTTGTCCAGGAGAGCCGGGGCTACCTGCTGATCCATCGGGACCAGGTTCTCCACGTGGTCCACCTTCTCCACGTGGTCCTTGTGCACCAGGGGAGCCAGGCTGTCCATCTTGGCCGCGAGGTCCTCCTTCACCGCGCTGTCCTTGTGGTCCAGGTGATCCCGCTTGTCCTTAAAAACGAATTAATGCATGCTTTGTAATTCTATTCCCATATAATATTTTCAAAAAGCCATACTTTATTATTCATGAACATTATGTGCTACTCTTACTATTCAAAATGCTTCTAAGCAACCAATTATTATCTCATTCTTTTATTAATAATACCATGAGCTGATTTCTTTTATGTTAAACATGTAAAGTAGAACATACCTGCACGGCCGGGTTCCCCAGACTCTCCTCGTGGTCCAGGGCTACCAGGCTGTCCACCTTCTCCACGTGGACCTGCCTCACCACGTGAGCCTTGGGGTCCTGATTGGCCTGAAGGTCCAGGTGATCCGGGTTCTCCTCTTGATCCGGGAGAACCAGGTGATCCACCCTCTCCACGTGGTCCTGCTTCTCCTCTCTGTCCTGCCTCACCACGTTGTCCAGCCTCTCCACGTGGTCCTTGTGGTCCTGCTGATCCAGGGGAGCCAGCTGATCCAGGCTCACCTCTAGAGCCAGGGGCTCCGGCAGATCCTCCCTCACCACGAGGTCCTTGTTCTCCTCGCTGGCCTGCAGATCCAGGGGATCCAGCTTCACCTCTCTGTCCAGCTTCACCTCTTTGTCCAGGTGAGCCAGGGGATCCCTGGCTACCAGGCTCTCCACGTTCTCCTTGACGTCCAGCTCCTCCCTGTGGTCCAGCCTCTCCTCGGGATCCAGGGGAACCCTGTGATCCTGGTGTTCCAGCAGAACCAGGCTCACCACGTGAGCCTTGGGGACCTGCAGAGCCAGGTGCTCCAGCTGATCCTCTCTCTCCTGGTCTGCCTGCAGATCCTGGGCTTCCAGCCTCTCCACGTGCTCCTGGGGATCCATCTGAACCTGGTTCACCACGGGGGCCTGCCTCTCCACGCTGCCCTGCGGATCCTGCTGGTCCAGCCTCACCACGTTGGCCAGGTGATCCAGCTTCTCCTCTTGGTCCAGGGGATCCTGCACTACCAGCAGGGCCTGAAACACAACGTTGATAATGTTTTATTTATGTCTATTCATGTCAATTTAATTTGATTAAGTATTTCGTAACATCAATATTATAAATATCTATTTTATTTTGTCTATTAGCTTTTTAGCCTTAAAAAATATGTACAACCTTATTACCAGTTGCATTTATCACTAATGATATCTTCCTAATAATTCTCAATTACAAACTACCACGATTCGCCAATGATTTTAAAGAAAATTGGGATTGTTTATAATGTTACTTTGTAAGCTAATACTTACCAGCCTCTCCACGTTGTCCAGGGCTTCCAGCTTGGCCATCAGTACCAGGTGATCCTCCCTCACCACGTGGTCCTTGCTCTCCCCTCTCTCCTCTTGGTCCAGCAGATCCAGGGGAGCCGGCTGATCCGGGTTCACCACGTTGTCCAGGAGATCCTGCTTGTCCACCCTCTCCTCTTGGTCCAGCTTCACCACGAGGTCCAGGCTCTCCACGTCCTCCTTGAGGTCCTGCAGGTCCAGATTGTCCAGCGGGTCCAGCTTCTCCGCGTTCACCGGGACGGCCTGCACTGCCTGGTGTTCCGGCTTCTCCACGTGCGCCTCCCTCACCTCTCTGTCCAGGAGTTCCTGAAGGTCCAGCTTCTCCACGTGGACCAGGTGATCCAGCTTGTCCAGAAGGTCCAGATGGTCCCTGAGGTCCTGCCTCGCCACGAGGTCCGGGTGATCCAGCCGATCCCTGCTGTCCAGGGGATCCAGCTGTGCCAGCCTCTCCTCTTGGTCCAGCAGGTCCAGCTGGTCCGCCTTCTCCACGCTGTCCAGCTTCACCTCGTTGTCCAGCGGGTCCAGGTGATCCAGCTGTGCCAGGCTCTCCTCTTTCTCCTCTAGGTCCTGCGTTTCCAGGTGATCCTGGTGATCCACCACTACCTGGTTCTCCACGCTGGCCTGGTTCTCCACGTGAACCCTGTGGTCCCTGTGGTCCAGCAGGACCAGCAGGTCCAGCCTCTCCACGTTCTCCTCGTGTTGCGGGGCGGCCAGGTGTTCCAGCTTCTCCTCTTGGTCCCTGTGGTCCCTGTGGTCCAGCTTCTCCTCTTTGGCCAGGAGATCCAGCTGATCCGGGTGAGCCGTCTGTTCCAGGCTCTCCACGTTCACCTCTTTGTCCAGGAGATCCAGCTCCTCCAGCCTCTCCTCTTGCTCCGGCTTCACCTCTCTGTCCTTGGCTACCTGGGCGTCCATCAGTTCCTGGGCCACCTCTTGCTCCTGCTTCTCCACGTTGTCCAGCAGGTCCCGCAGGTCCAGCTTCACCTCTCTGTCCCGCAGGTCCAGGTGAACCAGGTGTACCTAAAATATATTAAGTAGAGTTTGTAAAACCATATAGACCTACCTACATTGTACATATTATATATATCATACAAATATACATATATTTTTATTAGCTGTCAACCAATTGCTGGCACTCCTTGAGTTTCAGGCAACAATATAATTATTCAGGCTAAATTAACCCAGAATTGATATCCTAGCATCAGATGTACACTGAGCAATAAAGCAATAAATTAAACGTTTATGATCATATATATGACAAAATGTCAGTAGTACAGTTCTAATCCCTGATATTCGTTGTGTTGGACTTCAGGGATTTAACCAACTGGCTATTAACATGGTATTTACCTGCTTCACCCCGAGATCCAGGAGTTCCAGCTGATCCACCCTCTCCACGTTCACCGCGTGGTCCTTGTGGTCCAGGCTCTCCACGGGATCCTTGTGGTCCTTGCGGTCCACTTGATCCTGGGGATCCAGGTTGTCCTCTCTCTCCACCTGGTCCAGGTGCTCCAGCCTCACCACGAGTACCCTGGGGTCCAGCCTCACCACGTTGTCCAGCTTGTCCCTGTAGACAAAGAAGAAAGGCATGATGCAACAGTTGGTATTCAAAATTAAAGAAGGAATAATGGTTATTGACAGTATACAGAAGTTTGATCATGTATTATTATGTAGCAAATACGACTATTAACCCACATGTGCTACATCATACTTAAAGATTATTAATCTGCAATGGTCTGAAAATAATTAATTTAAGCTGAAAACATTACTACATTAATAAATAGAAAACTTACTGAGGGTCCAGGGGATCCGGCCTGTCCTGCACTTCCAGGTTGGCCACGCTCTCCAGGTCTTCCAGCTGAACCATCTGATCCAGCCTCTCCTCGAGAACCCTGAGGTCCTGCTTCTCCACGCTCACCTCTTTGGCCAGGGGATCCAGGTGATCCAGCAGGTCCTGCTGGTCCGCCCTCTCCACGCTCACCTCGTTGTCCTGGAGATCCAGGTGATCCACCCTCTCCTCTTGCACCAGGCTCACCACGTCCACCCTGTGGTCCGGCTGGTCCAGCCTCACCCCGCTGTCCAGCAGGTCCAGCTGAACCAGGGGAGCCAGCAGATCCGTCTTGTCCACGCTCACCTCGCTGTCCAGCAGGTCCAGCAGGTCCGGGGGATCCTGTAAATAAAATTAATTGTATGATTATAATGGATATATAAGGGAAACGGTAAAGGGGGAGAATCCCTTTTCAGTCATTAATTGTATCAATATTCATTAATGCTCTAATAAGATAAAACTTAATTACATCACCATTTGATATTTAGAGATATGTTGTGACCTTTTTCTGTAAAGTTATTGCAAGACGGTGCAGTATCTTAACATTTATTCATTCTGAAACTAACATTTTAGATGATAACCCATAGAATACTTGGATTACCAGTGTTCAAATTCTTTAGCAGAGCTTAGAAAAATCTACCTACCAGCTGATCCTGGTTGTCCGTTCTCTCCACGAGCTCCTGGTTCTCCTCTCTGGCCAGCTTCTCCTCGTGGTCCTTGTGGTCCTGCACGTCCAGGGGTTCCAGCAGATCCTCCTTCACCTCTCTGTCCAGGTTCTCCTCTGGGTCCTGCAGCACCTGCCTGGCCATCAGTTCCGGGCTCTCCACGTTCACCTCTTGGTCCTGGGCTTCCGGCCTGTCCAGGTGATCCTGCTGAGCCATCGGTTCCTGGTTCTCCTCTCTGTCCAGCGGATCCTGGTGAACCAGCTTGTCCTGCTGGTCCTACCTCTCCACGTGGGCCAGGAGATCCTGGGGAACCACCCTCTCCACGCTCACCACGTGGTCCAGCTGATCCAGCAGGGCCAGCAGGACCAGCGGAGCCGGGGCTACCTTGAGATCCGGGTGTTCCAGCCTCACCTCTTGTTCCGGGTTCACCACGCTGACCAGGCTCACCTCTAGATCCTTGTGGTCCAGCGGGACCAGAAGATCCAGCAGGTCCTGCCTCTCCACGTTCTCCTCTTGGGCCACCAGGGCCTGCAGGTCCGCTTTCTCCTCTCTGGCCATTTTCTCCTCGTGCTCCAGCTGGTCCAGCTGGTCCAGCTTCACCTCGAGATCCTGGGCTTCCAGCCTCTCCTGGGGATCCAGGTGAACCGGCCTCACCACGCTCACCACGAGTTCCAGGGGCTCCTCCCTGTCCATCACGGCCTATTCAAAGTAACATGCATGAAATTTTATTATTTCTATCTTCATCATCAAGAATACACTAAATGATATTAATCTCATACACTTTGGTACTTGAGATTCCATATTAACCCAGCTTATACTGGGGAGACCTTTGAATTAATGCTTAAATCCATTTAAAGTATATATATATCTTTAAGCCTTTCCGGAACACATTGATTTCCCTAGAAACATAATCTAAAATATGGAGATACAATCTATAATGTTTACATACCAGGAGATCCAGCAGGTCCAGCTTCACCACGTTGACCAGGTGTTCCAGCTGATCCAGGCTCACCCCGTGAGCCAGCTGGTCCAGCCTCACCACGAGTTCCGGGAGACCCAGCAGGTCCAGCTGATCCAGGCTGACCACGTTCTCCACCGCGTCCAGGCTCTCCAGCCTCTCCGCGTGGTCCTTGTTCACCTCGTTGTCCTGGTGATCCAGCTGCACCTCCCTCACCGCGCTGTCCAGCAGGTCCAGCAGGTCCGGGTTCTCCACGAGAGCCAGCAGGGCCAGCAGGTCCAGGACTTCCGGCAGAGCCAGGAGAACCACCCTCACCTCGTGGTCCTGCCTCACCTCGTGGTCCGGCTTCTCCTCTAGAGCCCTGAGGTCCTGGGGAGCCTGGGCTACCAGCAGATCCATCTTGTCCACGTTCGCCTCTAGCTCCAGCAGACCCTGGTCTTCCATCAGTTCCTATGAGTAAATAAAAAATATGAATATGAAGAAATTGTCAAATCAAAAAAGCGGTTAATACATGTTTTCGTTTGACAAGATTATAGTATAGTAAATTGAGTAGGTTATGTGGCTAAATGGTACATATATGAAGTATAATGGATGTTACAGCATCTCTTACCTGCTTCACCACGTGGTCCAGAAGGTCCGGCAGGTCCAGCTTCACCTCGCTCTCCTGCACGTCCTGGTTCTCCACCAGGTCCACGAGGTCCCTGGGGTCCCTGTGGTCCAGCTGAGCCAGGTTGTCCACGCTCTCCTCCACGTCCTGGTTGACCAGCTGTTCCTGGTTCTCCACGCTGTCCGTTTGATCCTGGTGATCCAGCTTCTCCTCGTGGTCCTGCCTCTCCACGTTGACCTGGGGTTCCAGCGCCTCCTTGTGGGCCAGACTCTCCTCTGGGTCCTGCACTTCCAGGGCTTCCAGCTGATCCAGGCTCTCCACGGGCTCCGGGCTCACCACGAGGTCCACCCTCACCTCTTTGTCCAGCTGGTCCTGCACTTCCTGGTTGACCAGCAGTGCCTGGTTCTCCACGTTCTCCTCTAGGTCCAGCGGATCCAGGTGTTCCGGCCTCTCCACGTGAGCCAGGTCTTCCATCTGATCCAGGTGATCCTGCAGGGCCTGATTCTCCACGCTCACCACGAGGTCCAGCAGATCCTGCTGGTCCAGCAGATCCAGGTTGACCTGATGGTCCTGCTGGTCCCTGAGGGCCAGATTCTCCACGAGTTCCTGAAATCCAAGTAATGTAGGCATAAGTTTAACATGTCCAGTCTATCTCTCAAGTGTTCTAAACATCTAGAAAAGTCCTCTGCTATTGTCCAGTTCAGTACTGGCACAAATCTTTCACGAAGAGTTTTATAATTTGTATTTGACAACTGAATATATTTTTGTGTATTTTCCAAGATCATTTCATTGAGAAAAAGTGAGCAAAAGGTTAACATCAATGAACAAGTATTAAACATACCTGGTGAGCCTGCCTGTCCAGAAGGTCCAGGTGATCCAGCCTCTCCTCTTGGTCCAGCCTCTCCTCTTCCTCCAGCAGGTCCAGCTGGTCCAGGTGAACCAGCTTGGCCTCTTTCTCCGGCACGGCCATCTGATCCTGGGGATCCAGCCTCACCACGGGGTCCTGCTTCTCCAGCTTGACCAGGGGATCCAGCTGATCCAGGCTCTCCTCGCTGTCCAGGCGATCCATCAGATCCAGGTGATCCAGGTGCTCCACGCTCACCTGCCCTTCCGGCAGATCCTGGAGATCCTGCCTCTCCACGTGGTCCAGCCTCTCCTCGAGGACCACCTTCTCCACGTGTTCCAGCTGGTCCAGAAGGTCCTGCAGGTCCAGATGGTCCTGCAGGTCCAGCCTCGCCTCGTTCTCCAGCACGGCCATCAGATCCAGGTGTACCTGCCTCTCCTCTGGTACCAGGCTCTCCTCGTGGGCCAGCAGGTCCACTTTCACCTCTTGATCCAGCAGGTCCTGAGGGTCCTGAGGGTCCACTTGGTCCAGCAGGTCCAGCCTCACCACGAGAGCCAGGAGATCCATCTCTTCCAGGGGATCCTGGAATTGATATAACATATTTTAGCATACTGACTAATAGCAAATGATTACCACAATAGTTAAGCACGGATGTGAATTTGGTTTCTATGCTGCAGCGGTAGACACTACCACTTTCGGCCATGGGCCAGTTGCTTCAGAAATCTATAATGCCTTACACCTAAAACTTTGGGCCCATTAACCTTTTTACTTTTTCAAGAAGTTCAAGGTATCCTTGTTTAAACTGCATCAACATTTAACCAGAAAGACTATGGGATGTTCCCTTTACAACAACATTTAACATCCAATATAGTTATATATTATCCTACAACTTTCCTAATTCAGTCCCGTGGGCCACCCAGGCCCAGAGGAAGGCAAATCTTGAGAAAACCGTGGGCCCAGACCCAAAACCATGGGTCACAAACCACGAACCATTGAATCTGTATTAAATATACAAATTATATACTGTCTATCCACAACTCATATTTGAAACATAACATACCATCTTCTCCGCGCTGGCCTGCCTCTCCTCGGGGACCTGGTGATCCTGCAGATCCAGCTTCTCCTCTTGGTCCAGGGGAGCCTGCTTGGCCACTAGGCCCAGCTGGTCCAGCCTCTCCACGCTCTCCACGTTGTCCAGGTGATCCTGCGGTGCCAGCCTCTCCACGAGCTCCACCCTCTCCACGGGCTCCACGCTGTCCAGCAGGACCAGCAGGACCTGGTGATCCAGCTTCTCCACGAGGGCCAGCAGATCCAGGTGATCCTGCCTCTCCACGCTGTCCAGGTTGTCCAGCACTGCCTGGAGTTCCAGCTTGACCACCTTCACCAGGCTGTCCACGCTCTCCAGCTTCTCCTCTCTGTCCATTCTCACCACGTTGTCCAGCTGGTCCGGCTGGTCCAGATGGTCCAGCTGGTCCAGAGGGTCCTGCTTGTCCCCTCTCTCCTGGTCTGCCAGGTTGACCATCAGTTCCTTTAAAAATTGAGAAAAACAGTAGTGTGAAGTTTGTCTCTAATATTGTAAAACACAAGATTGATGTTTTATATATTTCTAAAAGCAATGATAAAGCATTACAATACATTATGGGCAGAATTGTTATAAAGTATATCTTATATTTTGAGACGTTTTCTTTAGAGAATATCAAATACATAAAAAAAGAGCTACCAAGTGGTGGCATCAACACAAACCTGGTTCTCCACGGTTGCCAGGAGTGCCAGGCGCTCCACCTTCACCACGGGGTCCTTGTGGGCCTGCCTCTCCGCGCTCACCACGAGGTCCAGCTGATCCTGGTGATCCAGGTGATCCAGATGATCCATCAGGTCCACGTTCACCACGTGGTCCTGCATTACCAGGTGCACCAGATGGGCCAGCTGATCCAGGCTCACCACGTTGTCCAGGGGTTCCAGGCTGGCCATCAGGGCCTGCGGGTCCAGGAGCACCAGTTTGTCCTCTCTCTCCTTGTTCAGCACGCCGACCGGGCTCGCCAGCGGGTCCTTGAGGTCCAACCTCTCCACGTGGGCCAGGACCTCCTAGTGGTCCTGAAGGTCCAACCTCACCACGAGGTCCAGAAGGTCCAGCAGGTCCGGGTGATCCTACAAAAGGAAACATGAATTATAGCTTCTTGCATATTCTATGATATCTATATTGTAGCCATAAATAAGGAGCTCTTAAAGACACTCGCTTACATTTCCAAAGAATCGTTTTGGAGCATTTTTTGTTGACTTTTAATGGTTCTCAAAATTTATATTTCACATATTTGTATTTCACATATTTATTGATTTAATGAGTTGGCTAATGTCTAATTTCAACATTGTCTTATACATTCATTGTACCATTGATGAAGATCAATGAACATACTCATACTAAACAATCATTGAATGAATTCCTCAATTTCTTACCTGCAGATCCAGCTGTGCCTGGTTCTCCTCGCTCTCCTGCTCCACCTCGTGGTCCAGCCTCACCGCGCTGTCCTGCAGGTCCTGCTGGGCCTAAAGGTCCAGGTGAACCAGCTTGACCTCTCTCACCAGGGCGTCCATTAGAGCCGGGTGTGCCACGCTCACCAGCTTCACCACGTCTACCAGGGCTGCCATCAGATCCAGCTTCACCACGAGATCCTGGGCCACCACGAGGTCCAGCTGAACCTTGAGGTCCTGGACTTCCAGGTTGGCCAGCTGGGCCAGCTGTGCCAGGCTCACCTCGTTCACCTCTAGGTCCAGGTGAACCATCTGTTCCAGGGGTACCAGCCTCGCCTCTTGGTCCTTGAGGGCCACCCTCTCCACGGGAACCTGCAGGTCCTGCTGGTCCAGATTCTCCTCTTTGTCCAGGGGATCCAGCTGTTCCTGGTGATCCACCTTCTCCTCGAGGTCCAGCCTCACCACGACTTCCTGGCGTTCCTGGTGATCCACCTTCTCCACGTTCTCCACGTGGTCCCTGTGGTCCTTGTGGTCCAGATGGTCCAGATGGTCCAGCAGATCCAGCAGATCCTGGTGTGCCAGCCTCTCCTCTAGGGCCAGGTGATCCAGCTGTTCCAGGTTCTCCACGTTCTCCTCTTGGTCCCTGTGAGCCAGGTGATCCACCTTGTCCAGCAGATCCAGGTGCTCCTCGTTCTCCAGCTCGGCCTGCACCACCAGGTGTTCCAGCCTCACCACGAGCTCCAGGCTCTCCTCTCTGTCCAGGTGTACCGGAGGGTCCAGCCTCTCCACGGGGTCCACTGGGACCTGCTGGTCCACTTGAACCAGGAGTTCCAGCAGGGCCAGCCTCTCCACGCTCTCCACGTTGTCCTCCGGCTCCAGGGCTACCTGAAATTTTTTATGTAGAGACTCATTACTAACTGTGGAATTACACATAAGCTTTTTATATGTATATATATATATATATATTCAATTTACCCAATTAGGGATGAAATAGCTGTATTTATATATAATCATTGCTGTCATATGACTTATTTTCTTTCTTTTCATTTTCAATATAACAATATTATACCTACAAAAATTACCAGTTACCAATTATTCAGTTAAAGCTAAAGGATCACAAAGCATTAACAAACTCACCTGGGCGACCATCAGTTCCAGGCTCTCCACGTTCTCCTTGTGGTCCTTGTGGTCCGGCTTCTCCTCTGCTTCCAGCAGGTCCTGCCTCTCCTCTGGATCCAGCAGGTCCAGCAGATCCTGGGGTACCACGTTCTCCAGCTCGTCCATCAGTACCTGGAGATCCTCCTTCTCCGCGGGGTCCCTGTTCACCTCTCTCACCAGGTCGACCGTCAGTGCCAGGCTCTCCTCTTGCACCGGCAGGACCAGATGGGCCTGCAGATCCTGGCTGTCCACGCTCACCAGCACGTCCGGGTTGTCCATCACTGCCAGGTTCACCACGCTCTCCACGCTGTCCAGCAGAACCAGGCTCTCCTCTACCGCCTTGAGGTCCTGAAGGTCCTGCAGATCCAGGTGTTCCAGCTTCACCACGCTCTCCTCTAGGGCCAGGTGATCCAGGGCTTCCTGCCTCACCACGGGGTCCTGCACCTCCACTCTGTCCAGCGGGTCCAGAAGGACCAGGCTCACCTCTTGATCCTGCGGGTCCAGAAGGTCCAGCAGATCCGGGTCTTCCAGCTGATCCAGGCTGTCCTCTCTCTCCAGGTGTACCACGTGCTCCTGGCTCTCCACGACCACCAGCAGGTCCAGAAGGTCCGGCACGGCCTGCCTCTCCAGCAGGTCCCTGTGGTCCACCCTCACCGCGCTCTCCAGGTCGACCATCTGATCCTGGTGTACCTGGCTCTCCACGAGGTCCACCTTCTCCACGAGATCCTGGGGATCCATCGCGTCCTGGAGATCCAGCCTCACCTCTTGGTCCAGGTGACCCTGCGGGACCAGCAGGACCAGAGGGTCCTGGTTCACCACGGGCGCCACCTGATCCTTGTGGTCCAGGTGATCCTAAATGGATAAAAATAAATGGATGAATATCAACTTCAGGAAGAGGAATGTCTCGTATGAAGTAGTATAATATGATAATCAGACTGAAGCTATTTTTACCCCATATGGACATATGACATAATGCATTGGTAATGCATTTAGTTGAATTAGTTTCACACAGTGGTGCTAATCAATAACTGTTGTAAATATTAAACACACTTTTATTTTATCCTACTAGATAGGAGCAGCTTATTACAACAATTATTTATGTATACTTTAATGTAATATAGAGTAATTAATGATATACTCACCATCTTGTCCTCTTTGGCCAGGAGATCCTGCAGTTCCAGGTTCTCCACGTGATCCAGGTGTTCCAGCTTCACCACGGGGTCCTGATGCCCCGGCTGGTCCAGAAGGTCCAGGCTCTCCACGTGATCCAGGTTGTCCATCACTTCCTGGGCGGCCTGGTTGTCCTGACTCTCCACGGGGGCCAGACTCACCACGAGGACCTGCCTCTCCACGAGGTCCAGCAGATCCAGCAGGTCCAGCAGATCCATCAGATCCAGGTGTTCCAGCCTCTCCTCTTGGACCGGGTGATCCAGCTGATCCAGGTTCTCCTCGGGAACCAGCAGGTCCGGCAGGTCCAGATTCACCTCTTGCTCCAGGCTCTCCACGTGAACCAGGAGTTCCAGCGGGTCCTGACTCTCCACGGGGTCCAGGTGAGCCAGGCTGACCATCAGATCCTGAAATACAAATTTAAATGTATTCAAATCGAAAACAACCGGACAAAAAATCAATACCATACACTCAATTGAGAATTTCCAATCTCTCTCTTGCAATCACTATACTTTCTGGGACTTCCAGGAGTTCACATGTTTGTGTTTTACAAATTATGGTAGCCATGTTTATGTTCTCACCTGGGGATCCTGGTGATCCTCCCTCTCCACGGGGTCCTGCCTCTCCACGCTGTCCTGATGGGCCAGCAGGGCCAGGTTGACCAGATGGGCCAGCAGGGCCAGATGGGCCAGGCTCGCCACGAGCTCCGGGACGACCGTCGGATCCAGGGGTTCCACCCTCTCCTCTCTGTCCAGGTTCACCTCTCTGTCCTGGGGAGCCAGCACTACCTGGCTCTCCACGAGATCCAGCAGGTCCAGATTGTCCACTTGGGCCAGCTGGTCCTGCAGATCCTGGCTGACCACGAGAGCCAGCAGGACCAGGTGATCCCGGAGATCCTTTTGGAAAAATTGAATAAAAAATATTGTTTATATTGTAACTAGGCAATATACAGAGTGTTAAAGACATATATAGCCACATATGGTTAAAATTTGAATTATCAAATGTGTTATATGAATTGATTTGAACTATATGATGCACCACTTTAAAGAAGATTTGCTGCAGGGTTTTAATCAGTTTTAATCAATCCCATTTTAGCAGGACAATTAGAATTTACCTTGTGATCCAGGTGTTCCAGCCTCTCCACGTGGACCTTGTTCTCCTCTTGGTCCACCCTCACCTCGTTGGCCGGCTGGACCAGCAGGGCCGGAAGGTCCGGCGGAACCTGGCTGTCCTCTCTCACCACCTCTTCCAGGGCTTCCAGGTTGTCCAGCTTCACCTCTGGGTCCTTGTTCACCACGTCCAGCTGGACCGGCCTCTCCTCGCTCTCCGCGGGGTCCTGGTTGTCCAGATGGGCCAGCAGGTCCAGATGGACCGGCTGATCCAGGCTCTCCACGTGATCCGGGGCTTCCAGCAGATCCAGGTTGTCCATTCTCTCCTCTAGGGCCAGCCTCTCCTCTAGGTCCAGCCTCACCTCTAGATCCAGCAGGTCCTGCAGGTCCCAGTGCACCGGCTGGGCCAGGCTGTCCTCGGCTTCCTGCTTGTCCGGCAGATCCTGGTTGGCCAGCCTCTCCTCGAGGTCCAGCTTCTCCACGTGATCCAGGGGTACCTGCTGGTCCTGGCTCTCCTCTTGACCCTGCTGGTCCTGAAGGTCCTGAGGGTCCTGAGGGTCCTTGTGAGCCTGCTTCTCCGCGAGGTCCAGGTGATCCTGCAGTTCCAGGTGAACCCTGGCTTCCAGGTTGTCCATTCTCTCCACGTGGGCCTGCTTCTCCTCTTTGACCAGGCTCTCCACGACCTCCTTGTGGTCCGGGTTGTCCATCGAAACCTGGGCTTCCAGGAGTTCCTGCCTCTCCTCTTGGTCCAGGTGAACCAGGTGATCCACCAGGGCCAGCTTCTCCACGTGATCCAGGTGTGCCAGCAGGTCCGGCCTCACCACGCTCACCTCTTCCACCTTGGGGTCCTGCTGGTCCAGCAGAGCCAGGTGATCCTGCTTGACCACGCTGACCAGGCTCTCCACGAGATCCAGGCTGTCCAGCTGATCCAGGTGTTCCTGCCTCTCCTCTTGGGCCAGATTCTCCTCTTGGTCCAGCAGATCCTGGGGTTCCAGCTTCTCCTCTTGGGCCGGGAGATCCAGCAGGTCCAGAAGAACCTTTGAGAAAATTCAAATTGAGTACATTAGTTAACAACAAGAAGTTGTAATATTACCACTTTTTACTTTTATTAATTGTACACAGAAGGAACTTGAGAAAGGAGCCCAATATGGTTGCGTTTAGTCATTTTGTCTGATAGTAGTCAACAAAACATTTACACATATTATGTTCTTCTGACAGTTTTGCAATTTGACCTTTCATTATTTCAAATTATAAAGTAGAAAATATTAAATTGCTAAAATAATTCTCACCAGGTGATCCATCGCGGCCAGGGGATCCAGCTGGTCCAGATTCTCCACGTTCGCCTCTAGGTCCAGCTGGTCCAGCTGAACCAGCTGAACCAGCAGGTCCAGATGGTCCAGGCTCACCACGTGATCCAGGGGTACCAGCAGATCCAGGTTGGCCTCCTTCACCACGAGGTCCTTGTTCTCCACGCTGACCTGGCTCTCCACGCTGACCAGCAGGTCCTGCTGGGCCGCTAGGTCCAGGTGAACCATCAGAGCCGGGTGTGCCAGCCTCTCCACGAGGTCCAGGTGATCCAGCTGATCCTGGGGTGCCAGCCTCTCCACGAGGTCCACTCTCTCCACGGGGTCCGGCAGATCCAGCAGGGCCAGATGGACCAGAAGGTCCAGGAGATCCAGCTGATCCAGGGCGACCTGCTTCACCAGCCTCACCACGTTGTCCAGCAGGGCCAGGAGATCCAGGCGTTCCTTCAAATTGAAACACACATAAATGTTCATTCTATACATTACATGTAAACTATTTACTGGTTCTGATATATTACTGGTAATTGAACAATAAATCAACCATTCTTAAGGCAGGAAATTAAACAGTGCATGATTAGAAATACTACATTTCAGATCACCTTAAGATTCTGAAGTATCAACACAATTTTAAGCGAAATAATACTCACCATGATTAATCAGCTATGCAAATATTTCACAATTTTAATAAACATTTATAAACCATATAAAAATTTTATGTTCAGAAACCACAAAGAGAACATACCTCCTTCACCCCTAGGTCCAGCCTCGCCTCTTTGGCCAGGAGATCCAGCAGGTCCAGCTTCACCTCGTCCTCCACTTGGGCCTGCTGGTCCAGGTGAACCGTCACGTCCAGGTGATCCAGCCTCTCCACGTGGTCCGGGTCGTCCAGCAGATCCAGGTGTTCCAGCTTCACCACGTGGTCCACCCTCTCCTCTGTTGCCACTGGGACCAGCAGGTCCGGGCTCACCTCTGGCTCCTGGGGAGCCTTGTTGACCAGGTGATCCTGAAAACAGTATTCAAAGTTTGTCTTAATTCAAAATGAGATGATCATGAGAGCATACCTAGCCATCTATATAAAAATTACATGTATCTATGAATAAGAGTCTCTTATTACTGAAATGTTATGAGATGTGCCAAGGTGCAATATTTGTCTATTTAAACTAATCTAAAAATGTTCAATGTTGTTGTACCCACCATCGCGTCCAGGTGATCCGGCGGAACCTTGTGGTCCTGACTCTCCTCTTGTGCCTGGTGTGCCTCTTGCACCGGGTTCTCCACGTGATCCAGGAGATCCAGCTTGTCCATCGGGTCCAGCAGGTCCAGCGGGACCAGACTCACCACGCTCTCCTCTTGGGCCAGCTGAGCCATCCCGTCCGGGGCTTCCTCCCTCACCACGTTCTCCACGCTGTCCTGCTGGACCAGGGGATCCTGCTGAGCCAGGTGTTCCTGCCTCTCCACGGGGTCCAGGGCTTCCAGGTCGGCCAGCCTCACCAGACTCTCCACGTTCGCCTCTTGGGCCACCTGCTCCAGGTTGTCCGGCAGGTCCTGAATTAAAGAAAGAACAAATTCAATTTAGTATTCAACTAACCTAGGATCATATGAGAAATAGATTAGTGTATTCCATGATAATGTTACATCATGTAGAATATCTCAATGCAGCTTCGTAAAACACTCTAGATTTAGTCATAATAGTTTATAAAGGTCTAATCTCTAATGCGTATTAATGTGTTAGGACTGCAGGATGTAGCACAATTATTGTCAATTTGTCCAGGGAGAATTCAGTAGCATTCAATGTTATGATACATACCAGAGGGGCCAGGTGATCCAGCTTCTCCACGGGGGCCAGGAGACCCATTGGCTCCTGCCTCTCCACGGTTTCCTGCCGGTCCTGAAGGTCCAGCAGGGCCTGATGGTCCAGATGGACCTGGTTGACCTCTTTCTCCTGGTCTGCCAGCAGTTCCTGGAGTGCCACCCTCTCCTCTGGGTCCTGGTTCTCCTCGTTGTCCGGGGGTACCTCCCTCTCCACGTGGTCCTGCCTCACCGCGAGGGCCAGGCTCACCACGGCCACCAGCAGGTCCAGAAGGTCCAGCAGGTCCAGATGGTCCAGCTCCTCCGCGTTCACCAGGGGATCCAGCAGAGCCAGGTGTTCCTGCCTCTCCGCGTGGGCCAGCCTCACCTCTTGATCCTGCTGGTCCAGCTGGGCCAGGTTCTCCTCGAGATCCGGGTGTACCAGCCTGGCCAGAAGGTCCTGAAGGGACATGAAATGAAATACTTTAATCTGATTTCTATCATTTACTCACTGGTTGAGCATCACCTTGTTAAGGCTATGCATATACATTTGTACTTCTCTGTAACTGAAACGCTGGAAAGAGCTTATTCGGGTATTTATACACAATACCACTAAATTCAATCTGTGTTTAAAATATAAAAATCATACTGCATGTATAGTAATGAATGTTAGCTGAGTAATAATCTGGAATGCATTCATGGTACATGTAATCGAATCTCAACATACCAGCAGGTCCAGATTGTCCAGCAGATCCTGGTGTTCCAGCTTCTCCTCTGGGTCCAGCTTCTCCTCTTGATCCAGGTGATCCAGGAGATCCATCTCTGCCAGGCTCACCACGGCTTCCAGCCGGTCCAGACTCGCCACGTGGTCCAGGTGAACCATCACGGCCAGGGCTTCCAGCAGATCCAGGTGTACCTGCTTCACCTCTAGGTCCACCTTCTCCACGAGGACCAGGCTCACCGCGTGATCCCGCTGGTCCAGCAGGTCCTGCTTGTCCATCACTTCCTGGTGAACCAGGTGTTCCAGCCTCACCGCGGGGTCCGGGTGAACCATCACGGCCAGGTGTGCCAGCCTCTCCTCTTGGACCAGGAGAGCCTGGGGTTCCACCTTCTCCTCTTGGTCCTGATTCTCCACGCTGTCCTGGGGATCCAGCAGGTCCACTAGGTCCACTTGGTCCTGGACGGCCAGCCTCACCAGGCTCGCCTCTCTCACCTGCTGGTCCAGCTTGTCCCGCAGGTCCTAAAATTTAAGAACAGGATTGTTTAAGGTATGTTGTATATATGAAATATGGTTTCAAGGAATCCATGATAAATAATGTATAGTCTGAGAGGTTGTGAACATAGACGACAATTAATTTAATATTCAAGATTTGAACATACCAGATGATCCAGGAGTTCCAGCCTCTCCTCTTGGTCCTGATTCACCGCGAGCACCAGGCTCACCACGAGAACCAGCAGGTCCAGCAGGGCCAGATGGTCCAGGGGAACCAGCATTTCCTGAAGGTCCGGCTTCACCACGCTGTCCAGGTGTTCCAGGTTGTCCTGACTCTCCAGGTTGTCCACGTTCTCCTGCGGGTCCAGGTTGTCCTCGGTTACCAGCGGGTCCAGCAGGTCCAGCAGGACCAGCAGGTCCAGCCTCACCTCGCTCTCCTCTTGCTGGTGTAGGACCTGGTGGACCAGCCTCACCACGGGGACCTTGCTCTCCTCGTTGGCCACTGGGACCTGGGGATCCAGCATTTCCTGCTGGTCCAGCGGGTCCAGCCTCACCACGTCCTCCTGAAATGCAAAGTGAAAATATTAAGGTTTTGTTTCAATTTCCAAAAGCATATACGCTTGGTAGTTGTTTCTGTTATCAAATATTTTATTCTTTCCCATTTATATTAAGCTAAAAAGTAATGTTTTAATCAAAATCATCTATTTACCATCAACTATTATATGTATGTCTTCCTGTTTTATAGTAATTTACAAACCTGGTCGTCCATCTGATCCTGGAGAGCCGGGAGTTCCAGCCTCTCCTCTTGGGCCAGCCTCTCCACGTGATCCAGCAGGGCCGGAAGGTCCTGCTCGTCCAGCCTCTCCAGCAGGTCCTGATGGGCCAGGTTGTCCTCGCTCTCCAGGGCGTCCAGCAGAGCCAGGGGTACCTCCCTCACCGCGGGGTCCAGCTTCTCCACGTGGGCCTCCCTCTCCTCTTGGTCCAGGTGTTCCTCTCTGTCCAGCAGGTCCTGAGGGTCCTGAAGGTCCAGGCTCACCACGTGATCCAGGTGTTCCTGCCTCTCCTCTTGGTCCAGGAGAGCCTGCAGATCCAGGGGTACCTGGTTCTCCACGCTCACCGCCACGACCAGGCTCACCAGCCTCACCTCTTGGTCCAGCTTCACCACGTGAACCAGCAGGTCCAGAAGGTCCTGAGGGGCCAGATGGTCCAGAAGGACCAGGCTGTCCTGATTCTCCACGGGGACCAGGGCTTCCAGGTGATCCATCACGTCCTAATTAAGAAACAATATTGTATGTTTAAAACGTAACTATAATCATAAAAAAATAATACATATTAGCCCTAAATGTGTAGCTCTATGACATGAATTTACAGAGCTCAAGATATAACCCAATACATATTGTTGATATATATATGTTGATACAAATAGATACATGTACAAAGGGATGAAGGAGCAAACGTACCAGGTGATCCAGCTGTTCCAGGTTCTCCACGCTCTCCCGGTGTTCCTGGTGAGCCATTTTCTCCTCTGGCTCCACCTGGACCTGCAGGTCCTGCGGGTCCAGAAGATCCAGGGGTTCCTCCCTCTCCACGCTCTCCTCTAGGTCCTGGAGATCCAGGTGTACCTGCTTCTCCACGAGGTCCAGGCTCACCACGAGAGCCGGGTGTACCAGCCTCACCTCGGGGTCCAGATGATCCTGCAGGTCCAGATTCTCCTCTTGGTCCTGAAGGCCCAGAGGGTCCAGAAGGTCCACTGGGACCAGGTTCTCCACGTGCACCAGCAGGTCCAGCAGAACCAGGAGTTCCAGCTTCACCTCTAGGTCCAGCTTCTCCTCGTTGACCACTGGGTCCTGGTTGACCATCTGATCCAGCTTGTCCAGCTGGTCCAGGGGATCCAGCTTGTCCTAGAAAACATGATTAGAGCCATTAGGTTTATACTTGAGCATCACCTTCACTAGGTTTCACCCATTTATTAAATGGGTTTATATTGCATTGTTAACTTAGACAATGATGATTAAGGAGAATAAATCTTCAAACTTGATAATAATAAGGTATTCACCCTACTATCAAAATATTGCCTCAAATATCCCAGCAATTAAACAAAATATTGAATTAAAATTCACAGAAACTTACCTGGTGATCCAGCATTTCCATCCCTGCCAGGGGTTCCAGCCTCTCCTCTTGGGCCAGCCTCTCCACGTGATCCAGCAGGGCCGGAAGGTCCTGCTCGTCCAGCCTCTCCAGCAGGTCCTGATGGACCGGGTTGTCCTCGCTCACCAGCACGTCCAGCAGAGCCAGGGGTACCTCCCTCACCACGAGGTCCAGCTTCTCCACGTGGGCCTGCCTCTCCTCTTGGTCCAGGTGTTCCTCTCTGTCCAGCAGGGCCAGAGGGTCCAGCAGGTCCAGCCTCACCACGTGCGCCACCAGGTCCAGGCTCACCTCTTGATCCAGGAGTTCCAGCAGGGCCAGATGGTCCAGCTTCTCCTCTTGGTCCAGGGGATCCTGCTTGTCCACCTTCTCCACGTTGACCTCTTGGACCAGCGCTTCCAGCTTGTCCAGCAGGACCAGCTGGTCCAGCTGGGCCAGGTTGTCCCGCAGGTCCAGTCACCGAACGTCCAGGCTGGCCAGCAGGTCCAGCCTCACCTGTGGATTAAGTTAGAATAAAATATCTGATCTAAAGAACCATAACTTAATCATTTCATCCATTAAGAATACCCATTTGTGCTGTGTGATGATGGGTTGTGGTGATGATTATATAGATTTAATGGGTTTTTTCAAATTCATAATTACATACACCTTTGTATACTGCATTGATGTCAGATCCGATCTTCAATGAAATATAAGACTACATTGATAGAAAGAGATATATTATTCAATGTACTCACCAGCGGGTCCAGCCTCTCCTGCAGATCCAGGGCTTCCAGCAGGTCCAGATGGTCCAGGTTCGCCTCTTGCTCCAGCTGGTCCAGCTGGGCCAGATTGTCCCGAGGGTCCAGCTGATCCTGCCTCACCACGGGGTCCAGGTCGGCCAGCGGTTCCAGCAGGTCCAGCTTCTCCACGCTCACCAGGCTCACCACGTGTTCCAGGGGTGCCTCCCTCTCCACGGGGACCAGCCTCACCACGCTGTCCAGGTTCACCTCTTTGTCCAGATGGTCCAGCAGGTCCAGATGGTCCAGATGGACCAGCAGGTCCTGGCTCTCCACGACTTCCAGGGGTTCCAGCAGTGCCGCCTTCACCACGAGGTCCAGCTTCTCCACGGGGTCCGGGAGATCCAGCAGGGCCAGATGGACCAGATGGACCAGATGGGCCAGAAGGTCCAGGTGATCCTAAAACGAAAATGTCACACATATAAAAGTACCCAAACTACCATTTTATATACAAATAGTAGATATCAGTACTTAACTTGTAGCATCAATAGCTCTCATATAACGTGTTGATTGGATTAAATGGGATTTAGCTATCATGTAGACTTTGCTATGAGAGCTGAATATAAAATGCCTTCAGAAGATAATCTAACAGTTAAATATTGATTAACTTTAGGTTACCAGGTTGTCCAGCAGTTCCAGGCTCTCCTCTGGGTCCACCTTCTCCACGCTCTCCACGTGGTCCACCTTCTCCTGCAGGTCCAGCAGGTCCAGATGGTCCTGCCTCACCTCGGGGTCCGGGGCGTCCAGCAGTACCAGCTGGTCCAGCTGGTCCGCTCTCTCCTGGTTGTCCAGATTCACCACGGGGTCCACCAGGTCCAGAGGGTCCAGCAGGGCCAGATTCTCCAGCTGTGCCAGGTTCACCTCTCTCTCCCCTAGGTCCAGGAGATCCAGCTCTTCCAGGGGATCCTGAAAAAAGTTGATAACATTTGTGTAGTAAATAGTGCTGATTTACATGACTAGAGTAACATGATATATACTAGGAGCTATTTCTTTATCTGGCCGAAACATTTATCTCAACTGTGACTCAAACTCAAAGATATAACTTTGACTCTATGAAATAATCTTTTATGGTCCATGATTACATGTATCATGTGTTACTCAAGAGAATATTCCAATTTTATTTTATACCTGGAGTTCCAGCAGGTCCTGAAGGTCCAGCCTCTCCAGGTTGACCACGCTCTCCTCCGGGTCCACGTTCGCCTCTAGGTCCACCAGCTCCTGCTGATCCAGGTTGTCCAGAAGGTCCAGGTGGACCGGCCTCTCCACGTGATCCAGGTGTGCCAGCAGTTCCAGGCTCTCCCCGTGGTCCGGCCTCTCCCCGGTTACCTCCAGGTCCAGCAGGTCCAGATTCACCAGTAGGTCCAGCAGGTCCAGATGGTCCAGATGGTCCTAGAATAATGAATGATACAAATTTAGTATGAGGGTATTGTTTAACTAAGTTAAATTATGATGACAAGAACTGATTTTGTCATTGCGAAGTTTATGACACATTAAATGTTAATTGTAATATCAATGTTGGTTTGTAACATATTTAAATTTCATTGTAACCATTCTATATGAGTTATGCAAACTCATTCTTATGCCTACCTGAAGGTCCAGCTGGTCCAGCCTCTCCTCTACCTCCTGCAGGGCCAGGCTCTCCCCTTGGTCCACCAGGTCCTGATGGTCCTGATGGTCCAGGTTCTCCTCTTGATCCTGTCGGTCCAGCCTCTCCTCTGGGTCCAGGGGATCCACTTGGCCCAGATGGGCCTGATGGTCCAGATTCTCCAGCAGGTCCGGCAGGTCCAGCTTCTCCACGGGGTCCAGCGCCTCCCGGACGGCCATCAGAGCCTGCAGAATAATATATAGTCATTGTTTGAGAGGCTCCAAAATATATCCTCTGGAATTTTCCAGTAGAATAGCTGCATAATTTGATATTGCTTTTTGAATTTAATTTTAATGCAATAATGGAACTTGTAAACTTAATAACAATAATTGAATGTGATTAATATCAAGAGTGAATTTAAACATCAAAATTGAAAAACAGAATATATAACCATCAGGGTTAGAAATAAAAGACAACAGTACTAAATTTATGTGAATTTACACAGAAAATAATATTGATCTCTAAATTACCTGATGATCCAGGAGTTCCTGCCTCTCCTCTTGGTCCACGTTCTCCAGCAGTTCCAGGGACTCCTCGTCCTCCATCAGGTCCACGGGGTCCAGCTGGTCCTGAGGGTCCAGGAGGACCTGACTCTCCAGCTCTTCCTGCCTCACCAGGAGATCCACTCTCTCCTCTTGGTCCCCGTTCTCCACGGCTACCAGAAGGTCCTGCAGGTCCAGCCTCACCACGATTTCCGCCAGGTCCAGAAGGTCCTGCAGGTCCAGATGGTCCAGCGGGTCCTGCTCCTCCATTTTCTCCTCTCTCACCACGAGGTCCAGCTGGTCCGCGTTGTCCACCGGGTCCAGCTGGTCCAGATGGTCCGGCGGGTCCTGGTTCTCCACGAGCACCAGCAGGGCCAGGCTCACCACGGTTACCACGTGTTCCTGCCTCTCCTCTTGGTCCAGGGCTTCCAGCGGGTCCAGAGGGACCTGCAGGTCCACTTGGTCCGGGCTGACCACGTTCTCCTTGCTCACCTCGTTGGGAAGGTGGTCCTGTCTCACCCCGTTCACCTTGGGGTCCAGAGGGACCAGCAGGTCCGGGCTCTCCACGGGATCCAGCAGGTCCAGCAGGACCAGAAGGACCTGTGAGAAAAATGATTGTTAAAAAGGTATCAAGACTAGGCAAAGGTCCTAGGGGAAGCACTCACCATGCTCAGCAGGGTTTGCATTTGTTTTCAGCTAGTTGACCAAAGAAGACTGAAGGCAATGGATATACTACATATGAGTGGAAGGAGCTATTCTTATTATATTCATGTTTATTAATTTAATAAACAATTTTTGAATTTGGAAAATTATTGCAGTACCGCTATTTCAAATATCCTATGTCTACTCTTCCATGAAATACGTTCGTAAAAAAGATGAAATATAGCCTACCGAATTAAGAAGGCTATATTAGCAAGCTATTACATGGTACAGTTTAAACAATTTATATACATTACCTGTCCTTTACAAATAGAAGAATCAGAGCCGCGGATGGTCCATTATTAAAACTGTATACAGCTCATACGCAAAGGGCTAAGTTGTCACCGGCTAATAGTGCACATGGAATAGTGAATAATGCTAAAGGGCTTTCCCATACGGCACCTGGTGGCAAAAAAATACACAACACCGTGAAAAACCATGATAGAACCATGATGATAACTCCCTTTCATGTAAATGCTCCAATTTACATATATCAACCGTCTAAATACCACACTATAATATTCAGCCTTTCATTACCACACTACTAAAGGGTAATCCTATTACCTCAAATGACTACCCATTCTATCGGTTCCTAGTGATCTTCTTTACATAGCATAGGAAGTAGTAAATATCTTACACAAATACTGTCATCCTCCCTGATGAAACGTGGTATAGTCTACATCATGATCATATCCACTCTCCTTATCCAAACTACTATCAATATGAGGAAAAATATCAAGTAAAAGGAGGAGTTGTATCTTCAATGATTTGATACATGCATGTCCACTAGAACTGATCAACTTCTTCTGATGAGAATAGAGAAACGAAAAATGAAGGATCCTAAAAGTACTCAAGACAAACTAAACAAGAACATTCTCACTGGATATATACATATGCACAGACACAACAATAAGAGATGACACACATAATGAACAGTAATGAACTCTCACCAGGTTGTCCAGCTTCACCAGAGGTTCCTCTGGGGCCTCCTTCACCACGGGGTCCAGGGCTACCTGCGGGACCAGTCGGGCCAGCAGGTCCAGGGGATCCTGAGGGTCCACCCTCACCTCGCTGTCCACGGGGACCACCTGGGCCAGCCTCTCCACGGGGTCCAGCAGGTCCAGAAGG
The DNA here is from genome assembly GCA_947462335.1 of Harmothoe impar. Lineage (NCBI taxonomy): Eukaryota > Metazoa > Annelida > Polychaeta > Phyllodocida > Polynoidae > Harmothoe > Harmothoe impar. Next base: position 28,068,254 of record OX381721.1, read on the forward strand.
ACCAGACTCTCCTCTGGGGCCAGCAGGTCCAGATGGGCCAGGTTGGCCTGAAATGCACAGTAATAATTTCCTTTTATGATATGATAGAGTGGCACCATCAAAATATAAAGAGTAATTAGATGATAACTCAAAAATGAATCTCTTGTCCATCCATATAACTAGTGTGATGCACTCTGCATTATACAGTCAATTGTAGTTAGTTGTTTTTATCCCACATTATGACTTCCCATCAAGTATTGTTAATTACCTAGCTATATGCCTATATACTTACCAGCAGGTCCAGCTGTTCCAGGCTCACCACGACCACCAGATGGTCCAGCAGGTCCAGAGGGTCCTGAAGGTCCAGCGGGACCAGCCTCTCCTCTTTCACCGGGTCCTCCACGTGCTCCACCAGGACCAGGTGCTCCACGGGGTCCACCTTCGCCAGCAGTTCCAGTGGGTCCAGCAGGTCCAGCAGGTCCAGAGGGTCCAGCAGGTCCAGATGGTCCAGCCTCACCTCTAGGTCCTGGGGAACCGGGTGTACCGCCTTCACCTCTGTTTCCACTTGGTCCGCTTGGTCCTGATGGTCCAGATGGTCCAGCCTCACCACGAGCTCCAGAAGGTCCAGTTGGACCAGCAGGTCCTGGACTTCCAGCTGTTCCAGGTTCTCCACGGGGTCCACCCTCTCCTCTTGTTCCTGCTGGGCCAGCAGGTCCCGATGGTCCAGATGGTCCAGATGGTCCTGGTGATCCTCTCTCTCCAGAAGGTCCAGCTGGTCCAGCGGATCCAGACTCTCCACGAGGTCCAGGAGATCCAGAAGGACCAGCCTCTCCTCTTTGTCCAGAAGGTCCAGCAGGTCCAGCCTCACCTTTAAGTATATAACAATAATTGATTATCTGAGAATATATATATTTATGTATGTATAACAATACTCCATTATAGTAGTCAGATGGTCACTCATGAATTACTTACATAATTGATCCAGTTTTGCACTGTCCATTAATGTGTATACTGGTAATGGCCATGTTTATAATGTAATATCAATTAGAATCATACAAACCTGGTGTTCCTGGCTGTCCAGATTCTCCACGTGTTCCACGCTGACCTGAGGGTCCAGGTGGTCCTGACTCTCCTGCTGAACCAGTAGGTCCAGAAGGTCCAGGCTCTCCACGTGGTCCACTAGGACCAGCGCTGCCAGATGGGCCAGCCTCTCCACGAGGTCCAGATGGTCCTGCAGGTCCAGATTGTCCTGATGGGCCAGCTGGTCCTGATGGGCCAGCCTCTCCACGCTCACCAGGGGTTCCAGGAGTTCCTCCTTCACCTCTAGGTCCGGGTTGTCCTCGTTGTCCAGCAGGTCCAGCAGGTCCAGCTTCTCCACGGGTTCCAGCCTGTCCAGCAGGTCCACTTGGTCCTAAAGGGAGACACATTATATTCTCATTTTAAAATAGCAGAGGGCATGCACATGAATATGATATGGAACAAAATTAGATTAATACTACTACTAAAAAAACGCAACGCCTCACCGAAACGTTGTGATCAATATGAATAATAATCGTAAATAAAAGCCAAAAATAAATGTTCTGTCATGTCTATTATATGATTATTAGATTAACTTACCATGCCAGAAATGACCAAACATATTATAGAGAAAGTATTCAACAAGCATTTGAGTTGTAACTATACATTTATATAAATACCTGGGCTTCCAGCAGATCCAGGCTGTCCACGTGGTCCACCCTCTCCTCTGGTTCCTGCAGGGCCAGCAGGTCCTGCAGGGCCTAGAGGTCCAGCTGGTCCAGGCTGTCCTCTCTCTCCCGAAGGTCCAGCTGGTCCAGGGCCTCCAGATTCTCCACGAGGTCCAGGAGATCCACCAGGACCAACCTCTCCTCTGCCTCCGGAAGGTCCAGCAGGTCCAGACTCGCCTAAAATGGTAAGAATTAAAAAGATTATAATCATGAATTCCATTGTGGAATCATCTAAATTTGTGAATAATGCTTCTTCCAATTAGTTAAAATATACAATGACAACTTCTCAAACAACATTGAAATAACTTACCTCTCGGTCCTGGGCTTCCAGGTTGTCCACGGGCTCCCGCTGGTCCTGATGGTCCAGCAGGACCTGATTCACCAGCAGGGCCTTGTGAACCACCTTCTCCTCGTGAACCTCGGGGTCCAGCACCTCCTGCTGGGCCAGCAGGACCGGCCTCACCCCTTGGTCCAGGTCCTCCAGGCTGACCTCTTGTTCCAGCAGGACCAGCAGCACCAGTTGGGCCAGGAGAACCAGCATTTCCAGGAGTTCCTCCAGGTCCGGCCTCTCCACGCTCACCACGCTGTCCACGGGCGCCACCAGGTCCAGGTGGTCCGGCTTCTCCACGGGAGCCACCTGGGCCACTAGGTCCACTTGGTCCTGAAATAAAGATAATAAAGATAATTATTGGTTTGGGAATTGGTCACAATTTTATGAAACTGTATAGTGTACTTTCCATGATAATAACAATGAAAATCTTTATGCTATGAAGATAGTAAACACAAATGACACCAGTGTACTGAATATCAACAAGGTGGGGAGGGGGAGACTGGATGGCATAGCTTTAAATACACCTAAAACAGTCGAGTTATTGAATGATAAAGACATATCTCACCAGCAGGCCCAGATGGTCCTGGCTCTCCTCTTGGTCCACCTTCACCAGCTGGTCCAGCTGGTCCAGCAGAACCAGGTTGTCCTCGTGGACCACCAGGTCCAGAAGGTCCAGCCTCTCCACGTGGTCCACCAGGTCCTGATTCTCCTCTCTGTCCCCTTGGTCCAGATGGTCCAGAGGGCCCTGGGGGTCCAGATTCTCCACGAGGTCCAGGGCTACCACCCTGTCCTGTAAATTAAGGGACATATTCTTTAGCTAATGCTTAACTAAGGAAGATAATATGCACTATTGAGCAACAAAGTATACATTGAGGTAAAACTATTTGTTAAAACAACATATTGAAAGACAATATAATATAATTACCAGAAGGACCAGGCAGGCCAGATTCTCCACGAGGTCCAGCTTCACCAGGTTGACCAGATGGCCCTGAAGGTCCTGAGGGTCCAGAAGGTCCAGAAGGTCCAGCTGGGCCAGCTTCTCCACGGGTGCCTCTTGTACCAGGTTCTCCTGCAGGGCCTCTTTCACCACGTCCACCTTGTGGTCCAGATGGTCCAAGTGGTCCAGAAGGACCCGCTGGTCCAGACTCTCCTCTGGGTCCACCTGGTCCGGATGGTCCAGCTTCACCACGCCCTCCAGCAGGTCCAGGCTCTCCTGGCTCTCCTCTTGGTCCACCTGGTCCAGCAGGTCCAGATGGTCCAGCAGGTCCAAGAGATCCAGCAGGGCCAGCAGGTCCTAGGGAAATCAACATAATAGTATCATGAGTGAATGTCTTTTCAGTAATGCAGAGCGTCTAATTTTGTATATATCAAACAGTGATTAGTCATCATGAAACAAAGGCACAATGTAATAGAAAATCTCACCTGCAGGTCCAAGGGGTCCTGCTTCTCCACGTTGTCCTCTTTCTCCTGCTGGTCCTGCAGGTCCTGCCGGTCCGCTGGGCCCAGATGGTCCAGCAGGTCCAGATGGTCCAGCCTCACCAGGGGCAGATCTGGGTCCCGCAGGTCCTGAAGGTCCAGGGGGCCCAGCAGGTCCACGTTCGCCTCTGCCTCCAGCGGGTCCAGCAGGTCCAGATTCACCAGCAGGTCCTGGCTGTCCACGGGGTCCACCAGGTCCTGGAGATCCGCGTGGTCCTCCAGCTCCGGTTGGTCCAGCAGGTCCGAGGGGGCCTGATGGTCCTGCAGGTCCTGATTCTCCACGGTTACCCCTTTGACCAGCAGGGCCAGCGGGTCCTGTAACATAATTATAGATATCAATGAATCATTGATTAATACAGTAACTTTCTTCTATGAATTGTTGATGAATTCTGAGTGCTGTTATCTTTCCAAACCCAAAATGCAGAGATTATTATAATCATGCTTACCAGTGGGTCCAGTTGGTCCAGGTGAGCCTGCTGAGCCACCTTCTCCACGTTCTCCTCTTGGTCCTGCATTTCCAGCAGGTCCAGCTGGTCCACTGGGTCCTGATGGTCCAGGTTGTCCACGGCTTCCCTGGGGACCTGGAGATCCTGCAGCACCAGTAGGGCCAGCGGTTCCTGCAGTTCCTTGTGGTCCAGGGCGTCCAGGGGTTCCTGCTGGTCCAGCCTCACCTCGTCCTCCAGCTGGCCCAGCTGGTCCTGATGGTCCAGATGGTCCAGCCTCTCCTCTTGTTCCTCTGGGACCGGCGGGTCCAGGCTGACCTACAGGCAATAAGAGATGATTTTGATTTGGCTATTGACTTCAGTGAACTGAATAGACTGATAATACAGTAATACACTAGCTAGAAACTTAGTTGACATGAAAATCAAAAATATGAGTTATTTTTTGTCTCTTCTTGTGCATACCAGTTTCTCCTGCGGTTCCAGGTTCTCCACGTGGTCCACCAGGTCCACTAGGTCCAGATGGTCCAGATGGTCCAGGTGCGCCTGTTCTGCCTCCAGGGCCAGGTGGTCCGCCTTCTCCACGTGCACCACGGGGACCAGCTCCACCTCGCTCTCCAGCAGGACCAGCAGGTCCAGCCGCACCGGCGGGTCCAGGCTGGCCTCTTGGTCCACCGGGTCCACTGGGACCTAAATAGAAAATTGATGATAAAAGTGTTGTTTAGCTAATAATCTACGTTGTTGGTTTGTCTGTAGATGTGGTTTGTCTGTAGATGTGCAATAAATGCTAATAGACTGCATGGTAGAGCTCCGGAAATACATCTGAGTCAGAGGAATTATAAACTCTCAATAGGACACTGTAAAACAGATGTCATCTTTAGTATATATACGATCAGATTCACAATGTAGGATTAGAATAGCATGCTAACAAGAAGAATTTTAACATACCAGCAGGTCCAGCTGGTCCGGGAGATCCACCCTCGCCTCTCTCTCCTCTAGTTCCAGCAGGTCCCAAAGGTCCTGCTGGTCCAGAAGGTCCTGCTGGTCCAGCAGGTCCAGACTCTCCACGGGATCCAGCAGGTCCAGGTTGTCCACGTTCTCCTCCGAGTCCAGGTTGGCCACGTTCACCAGCCTCTCCACGAGGTCCGGGTGATCCACCAGGTCCACTTGGTCCAGGAGAGCCTCTTTCTCCACTTGGTCCAGCTGGTCCAGCAGGCCCTGATTCACCTCTTGGTCCAGGTCCACCACGTGGTCCGCCTGGTCCACTTGGTCCAGCTGGTCCAGCCGGTCCAGATGTTCCTATCAAAAATGAGACACATTTTGTAGCCTTCTGTTTAACATTGAAGGGAAAGCCACCTATAGAACTGAAATATGAGAAAATTTGAATGAGCGTTAAGAAAGCAAAGTCATCAAAGTATCAAAGCAAATAATACCGGCAGGTCCAGCAGGTCCGGCTTGTCCCCGATCACCAGCACGTCCTTGTTCACCTACAGCTCCACGTGGGCCTGATGGACCAGCGGGTCCAGAGGGGCCTGGAAGTCCAGACTGGCCTCGCTCCCCACCAGGTCCAGCAGGTCCTGATGGTCCAGAGGGACCTGGGGGTCCAGATTGTCCACGGGGTCCAGCTGGTCCGGCTTCACCACGATCTCCGGGACCTCCAGAAGGCCCTGATGGACCGGGCTGGCCTCGAGGACCAGATGGTCCGGGTCCTCCAAGCTCTCCAGCAGGACCTGAGGGCCCAGCTGGTCCAGAAGGTCCAGGTGATCCTCTCTCACCACCGGGTCCAGCAGGTCCAGCAGGTCCTTGAGAAAGTAAGAATGACATCATGGACTAAGGATTCTTAAGTTAATTCAATGACACAATATAAGGATGTTCTTACGGTTAATGTCTATATTATGTATTATATTGATAACCCAAATTATGCTATTTAGACAGAAGCATAATGATGCATATCTGGAAACTGAATTTTTTTTTTCATGTCCATCCGTATAAAATGCTAATGCAAAAGCTTTAGTTACCTGCAGGACCTAGAGGTCCACTCGGTCCAGATGGTCCAGCTTCTCCTCGTGAACCACCTGGTCCAGCTGGTCCAGGGGGTCCTGCTCCACCTCGGGTACCAGCGGGTCCTAGAGGACCTGATGGTCCTGGGGGACCAGACTCTCCACTAGGTCCAGGAGGTCCTCCTTCTCCACGTGTTCCGCGGGGTCCAGATGGTCCAGAAGGTCCTGGTGGGCCACCTTCTCCAGTTTCACCACGGCCACCAGCAGGTCCTGAGGGACCAGGGAGTCCACGGCCACCAGCAGGTCCTGCTGGTCCAGCAGGTCCAGGCTGACCTCGAGTTCCACCGGGTCCAGCAGGTCCAGAGGGTCCAGGGGGACCACCTTCTCCTGTCTCTCCACGAGGTCCAGCAGATCCTGCAGGTCCAGATGGCCCAGATGGCCCAGCCTCTCCACGTGTGCCTTAGATTCAAATAGAAACAAAATTGTACTAGCATTTAAACTAATGTACGGTTATCTAATTTGAGTTGTGCTTCACAATTATCTAATTTGAGTGTTTTAATTTGAGTTGTTTTATCAGAGCTTAGAAATCATGAACTATAAATATTTAGTATTTCAATTAAATAGACAGTATTGTACCTGCAGGTCCAGCTGGTCCACTAGGTCCAGGTTGTCCTCGTGAGCCACCAGCTCCCCGGGGACCTGAGGGTCCGGGTGGTCCACCCTCTCCAGTTTCACCACGGGGTCCTGCAGATCCAGCTGGTCCAGGTCCACCACGTTCTCCTGCAGTACCTCTCGGTCCAGCACTACCAGATGGTCCAGGGGGTCCTGCTTGACCACGGGAACCAGCTGGTCCAGATGGTCCAGAGGGTCCAGCAGGTCCGCTCTCTCCAGCTCCTCCGCGCGCTCCTGCAGGGCCTCGTGGTCCTGATGGTCCAGCAGGTCCAGCTTCACCAGCCTCTCCTCGAGATCCAGGTGTTCCAGCTCCACCACGGGGTCCTGCTGGTCCCAAAGGTCCAGCAGGTCCAGGTGGTCCTCCCTCTCCGCTTTCACCTCTAGGACCAGAAGGTCCAGAAGGTCCAGGAGGGCCACCTTCTCCTCGTGTACCTGTAAGGAGAATGCATCATTAACTACGTGTGGATTCACCAAAGGGAAGTGGTATCAATGTAGAGAGGTATTCTCAAGTCATGCACCCTGCATAGGAATATTATGTTTACCCGTAAATTTATTTATAAATATTTACCTACAAACAAATGTCTACTTACCAGCAGGCCCAGCAGGTCCAGAAGGCCCTGGGGGTCCACCACCTCCTCTTTCTCCACGAGATCCACCAGGTCCAGCAGGGCCAAGTGGTCCAGATGGTCCAGGGGGTCCAGCCCCTCCACGAGGTCCAGACGGTCCCAAAGGTCCAGCAGGTCCTTCAATATGATATAAATGTTTTCAGGTAAGGGATATGAGGACATCACTTGTTCTAGCATCAATATTACTATTTATGATTATGATTAAGTGATACTATTTTTGGTATATCTGAATAATCATGATGGTTCTTTTATATAGAGCAATTCTGAATAACTAGTTTGAAAAATTATTTAACTTGAATAAAACACGCACCTGGTCCACCAAGTGGTCCAGAGGGTCCAGGCAAACCAGATTCTCCACGTTGCCCACCAGGTCCAGCAGGGCCAAGGGGTCCCGGGGGACCTGACGGTCCAGGTTGCCCTCGTGTTCCAGCAGGTCCAGATGGACCGGCAGGTCCAAGATCTCCAGTAGGGCCACTTGGGCCAGTGGGTCCAGCAGGCCCAGCAGGTCCAGAAGGACCAGCAGAGCCAGTGGGTCCAGATGGACCAGCAGGTCCTGATTGACCGCGGGGTCCGGAAGGTCCAGAAGGTCCAGAAGGTCCAGCGGGTCCAGCTTCACCACGGCTTCCTTGTGGTCCAGGGCCACCGGTACCTCCCACTCTACCCACAGGTCCAAGAGGTCCAGCAGGTCCTGAGGGTCCAGAAGGACCAGGGTTACCACGAGGACCAGGTGGTCCACCTGCTCCAGTACGTCCAGCCCCACCAAGGGGTCCTGCAGGTCCTCTGGGCCCAGATGGTCCAGATGGTCCAGGTGGGCCACCCTCGCCATTTTCACCTCGTGGTCCGCTTGGTCCACTTGGTCCAGGTGATCCTCTCGGACCACCTGGTCCAGCCGGTCCTCTAGGTCCAAGGGGGCCAGGAGCCCCATTTGGCCCAGCACGTCCAACAGGACCAAGAGGACCAGCCTCTCCAGCAGGTCCTGCAGGGCCTGAGGGTCCAAGAGGTCCACTGGGTCCCGAAGGGCCAGGTGGACCGGCAAATCCAGTTGAACCAGTAGGTCCACGGCCTCCAGGGGTACCTGCAGATCCAGCAGGACCACGGGGGCCACCTGGTCCACGTGGTCCAGGAGATCCAGCAGTTCCAGGATCTCCACGGGATCCTTGAGGTCCACGGTTTCCAGCAGGTCCTGAGGGGCCTGATCCACCAAGTGGTCCAGCAGGTCCAGGGCCTCCAGGCCGCCCACTAGGTCCTAATGGACCAACAGGTCCACGGGATCCACCGGGTCCAGCAGGTCCTACACCTCCACGTGCACCAGTGCTTCCACTTGGACCAGGGGGTCCTAGAAAACAAGCAACATAACATTAGTGTTGATTCAATGATTAGGAACTTGAAGTAGGACCTGCCTGTATAAAATAAATACCTTCCCAAATTGAATGCTCAATGGTATTCTTGATAAAATCTTACTTAAATGAGGATTCAATTACCTGATCCACCAGGACGTCCAGGTCTACCAGCAGGTCCAGCAGGTCCAGCAGGTCCAGCAGGTCCAGCACCTCCGGGACGCCCATCTCCACCACGTGGACCGGGTCGGCCATCTGGCCCGGGGGGTCCAGGTGGTCCAACTGTGTGTGGATAATTCAGTATGTTAGCCCATCATTTGAAGTATTCATGGATACGAATATTGATATATATATATGTGTTATATATAGGCTATATATGTATATTCAAACTCAGAGTTGATAGGTGAAAATTTTGATTTAATCTGTTCTATGTATTAGGAAAAACAATGGTAGTCAGGTTTTCTAAAAGATAACATGATCACAAGAAATATGGATTCTGAGGTATTTGACTGAATTACAATATAAAATCTGATAATGGTATTGTGCATACATGATCCATGATAATACATGGATTATTTGTATATATATCTCACTATAACTACTACTGACCCTTTTAAACAAATTGACACATTTAAAATAGTAGAGTGCAATTCAAATACTTACATTGCATTGACTGGTACATGATAACCATCATTATTTTTGTCATAGTTTTATCATATCATGATTGGAATAGTTACAGTAGTAACAAGCAATGTGTAGCAATTTGCAAGCCACATGTGAATAAAATTATCTGTAAAAGGGGTGTGATAAACAAACTGCATTCAGTAAACTTGCAGCAGGGTGGGGATGGGTTTGGAAAGAAAGACTGAGATATAACTGAGAAGATATGGGGCACAAAGATGTTATTTAGTGTACTAAATGGATTTTTACTTCGGGGTTCAGGACTGCACACATCTGCAATTACTGCGTCGAGCATGTCTGGAAGGCGGAAGTAATTGTTGCCCGACAGGATGTACTGTGGCTCAGAGGCAAGAGCTTCCAGAAGTTGTCGGTTGGCCCGTCCCTCAACATCGACTACAACGACTGTAGTACCCGCAAACTTGAGTGAATTTGCCAGGTTGGCATCCCTCGATGTAGGCGACCCACTCACAAAGATGATAGCCACATTGGGGAAGTTATCATTATTCCTATTGCCATTCACTTCTGTGGCTCTCGGGTTGTTGGGGTCCAGCCTGAAGACATTATTGATTAATGTACTGAGGCCTGCATCAAGGTTGTTGTTGCCGCCACGTCTCCGCACCATGGCAATTGCATTCAGGAGCTCAGCCCTCCTGCCGTATCGGTTGAGGAGAAACTCCACCTGGCCGTTATCTCCATACCTGCTCAGAGACACTCTGTTAGCAGTCAGACCGACCTGGAGGCTACGTGCTACCTCTATTGACATGTTCTTCATGATCTGGAAGAAGCCCAGCTCTGCCGAACCCTGGATCAAGAAGCCCCAGTCAAGAGCTCCACAAGGGATGTCTGCAAGTTAAATAGTCCCAGAGGGTAAGAGTAGGGTGATTGTGGGCTTACTATGGTGTAAATGTGTATAGCTGATAATGGAAGGTGTGATAAGTGATACGCGCGCAATCACACAGTATCCTTGGTTACCGTGGGCCCAAGTAGCTGGATATTGCTGCTGGAAACATCACAGTATGGCGATTCTGGTCAGCGCAGGTTTAAAGGAGCCAGCGTGGCTTTGAAGATGGTATTTCATGGAATAGAAAGACTGGGTAAATGTATCCTTGCTGTTGTCTTGTCCATGGTCAACATTATTGAAAGGCAATTGAGAGTAGATACAGAGGAGTTTGGGGTAGGACAAGAGAAGTTCTATAGACAACAGCCTTGGACATGCTGTGTGCACCGGACAAAAAAGACAGAATGATGATTGGCTAGACCGCTTCAAGGAGAGGGTCCAAAGTAAAAGATGGCGCGCGAGCAGTGCCTTTTGCTGTATGCCCTGTCATTATATATCTATATACACACAATTGGATTAGGGGATCAACACATAAGGGTTAAATAAGGCGCGCTGCAATTCATGGCAGGCCATCCAACTCGAACACTGATGTTAGTTAATATGGATATGCTTATATCAATATTGTATACTTTTAATAAATCATTTAATGCATTTTACTTCTATTTCTGATTTACAATTCTTTTTTACAAAGGCCTTTATTTGATGACCCAGCGATTATTCAAAAATGATATCTAGCTTTTGATAAACTCAAGTTATCGCTTCAAATTTCAGTATTTTGTCAAGATAGCGCATTGAAGCAGTAACTGTATATTGAATATGGTGGTTCTGAGTTGGAGGACCCTGGTAGCAAGCAATATTCATGCACATGTTAAACAAAGCAGGTCCCGTTGACCTGAGAGAAACTGCTATAGACAGAACAAGACAAGGAGAATTTCCAATGAAGTAGCAACGAAATGTAGATAACTGAAATGGAGAAGCAATCGCGCAGTGCCTTCCTATGTCAAAGCGGTCAAATCCCAAAATGAAGATGACATTTGCTTCATGGGAATCCAAATGAACATGTAGTGATGTGAAGGTCCTGAAGGTTTAGGCATGAATCCATGGGGTTGATGTTGTTTCTGTATAATAAATTGAAATGCTGTGCGCATGCGCTGGTTGTGTCCAGTAGAAGAGAATCCTTTTCGCGCTAAGATTCTTGTGAGGTGCATAAAGAAAAAAAAATTGCGCTGCGCTACATTTATTCAATGACAATTAATGCTATAATTATGAATATGAATAATTATGAATATGTACAGACTATTCTTACTTTAAAAGTGACTATAAGGTTACTTTTACTTCTACTTTTTTTGTAGGTGACAGGGGTAGACACTAAGTTTTTCAGTCATGGGCCACCCGGGCCCGCAGCTTAACAAATCTACGGGCCCAGACCTAAATCTGCGGGCCCAACAAAAGTATTTACTTTTTTCCAAGAGAAAATCATAATCGTTATTGATTAAGATACATTAAAACGTAATCAAAATATAAAGATTCCTGTTGATTTTCTCTTTCCAACGGTATATTACATACATGTAATGATAAGAGGATATTTTCAATGGGGTTCCTCTCCCCATTCTTGTGGGCCACCCGGGCCCATAGGAAGCTAATTCTGTAGGAAACTACGGGCCCGGACCAAGAATTACGGGCCATTGGCTCCCGGGCCAGCGTTAGTGTCTACCCCTGAGGTGAATATATCATAAGAATGATGCATGTTCTTCTATGTGATAAGTGTGTGATTAATTGTGCTTTTTTGTCATGTAAAAAATTCCTTACACTTGAGTTATTTGTAAACGTGCAGTTGAAATATTTATGGCTAATTTCAAATTGTATTTAAAGAACAGTTCTAAAACATGATGATTTTGAATTAAAATAGCTTAAATTTCTGTGATCTTACAGTTCATGCAAACTATCTTTCTTATCTGATATTGATCTGAATCTTAACAAACAGAATATCTAAAATATACAATTGTGTCTATAATTTTCGTGTTTCTAAGATACTTATCTACTTGATGTTTGGGTGTTCTTTTCGGTATGTCTTTTTGCATAGATTATGTAAATGCCTGTATAATCTTATTTGGATAAAACATAATTTTGGTATTTACTTCTGATTTCGCTGGGACAGATGCGGGAAACAATCTGGTCTACTAGGCTTGGTATGCCAGAACTAGAGGCTCTGGTGAGGATTGGACGGCCATCCTTGTCCATGCGCTGTAGGTTGCTCAGCTCACGGTTGGTCTCTGTCAATGACACAACGATCACTTCAATCCCATCGCGGCGGGCATTCTGGACAGCAGCATCCAGTCGTCCACTGTTGTCTTGGCCGCTGGTAAAGACCACAAGGACCTTGCGTGTCACTGGGTTGTAGCCAGAAGAGGTTGTGAAGAACCTGGTCCTGACGTCATCCAGCATCACTGCCTGGTTAGGACTGGACACCAATGGACCAATCCCATCATTGATGGCCCTTATCAGGTCAGCCTCTGTCCTCAGCTGGCTAAAGACCCTGGAATTCTGAACGTTGAGTCGGTCACCGTACAAGGCAAGAGCACCCTCTGCCCAGTAATCTGGTTGGATGATGAACCTGCCCACTAGATTCCTCAGGAGGGTCTTCACAACAGAGTTCCAGCTCTCTATGGCCATGGTCTGATCCACTGCCAGTACCAGGTTCAATAACTCGGGGCATTCCGCTGTTGTTGGTGATGGTAGAAGAGGTGATTGGAAGAGGAGAAAAGACCACATCAGACATGAGCGTCAAACACAAAGCAATATGTCATCAATGTTAATCAATTAGAAGCTTCAAATCCATGCCTCCGATGATGAGGTATGAAATGACTCCATATACATCTTTGAATTAAAACTCTAAAAGCAAGTTATGTATGTATTAGGCGTGCCATATTAATTGCTTTATATGATACTTATATGCTAAATTATCACAACAATATAGATTTTGCTTGTGTCTTAAATGCCAGGGTTCTTACTTTGGATAAGCTCAGCTGGGTAAAGTGCACTATTGATAACACCAAGCATGGCCTTACTTGAAGCATAGTGACCAATTACAATAAAAAAAGGAAGAGAGCTCCAAAGAGACTCAATGGCAATAATAGACTCAGATAATTGGTCCCTATGGTATATCAATGCTGCTAAAGCATGCACCATGCCATATGCTTACTAAAGACCACTGCAACAAGGATGGGTGACTCTTAAAGGAATAATTAACAATGCTAAATTTGCAATTTTGTTATTTTGCCTATTATGCAATTATTATTTGCTGATAGTACTGCAGTTATAGTCAATCCTGCTTAGACACTTTTCAGCGGCCACAAATTTTTTATCCATAAAAGTCACTTGTCATTGCTGTCTGTGTCTATAGTGGTTAATGGGCCCAACATGTTGCCTTGTTGAAGTCTTACTTTGCGCTTGTGTTTTTACGATGCCAAATGTCGAAATTAAAACGAGGAATATCAAAAAGGTCCGCATGGTCCCAGGTATGCTCAGCCCTGGGGGCCGGGAGGAAGAGGATTGACTCGGCATCCTGAAAAACACAAAGCAAGAATAGAAATAACCGTTACAAATTCCCCAACACAATTATCTTAAATAATTTATCATGAGTTCATTATCGTCTCCGATATAAACAGATTGTAGAACCTATGACACTGATACTTTAGGTCACTTAAATATATACTTACTTATGTAATATATACAACAAAATGGTGCTATTTGTAAGCTGTACATAAACCATTGTCGAGATGGATTATATCAACAAAATAAACACGTCCAAAAAGAAAAAAAATAGGGGGGGGGGAGGTACTTACCTGCTAGCTCATAAGTATCACAGTAAGCTTGCCTTATAAGTCAAGTTTCGGGCCTTGTCTGGACAACTGCCCTTGTCGGACAGATAAAGCAGACAAGGCCACCGCACGTGCAAAGGGGCTGCGAAAAGGGTGCCGTGCTGCTCTGTATGAGCGCCGTGCCGCTCAGGTGGGCCTGGAATAGAGAAGCAGAATATGTAGACGATGTAAAGTATTATGCAGACATCAGTATGTATACAAATCAGTACTATTGATTTTATAGAACAAAAACTGTCAAACAATCCCTGGTAGAGATATCTAGAAAAAGGCCACATATGATATTAGTATTCTATTTCTCTAGGGAATTTTCAATTGTGGATTTGACACAAAAAAACACTTGGATGAAAGTTAGATGGTTTGATACAAACTATAGAAGTAAACACCATACAGATGTGCCTCTAAACTGTTTCACATGATTAGCGTTAAAGCAAAAAGAGAAAATCAAAGCAAAAGAAAGAAAAATGGGATTAAGATTTCATACAACAAACGGAAGGAAACTAGTAAAGATGATTTCTCCAGACTTACTCATGTCCATACAGTGCACATTAATGACTACTACTTTCCAAAAGGTGTATACATACGACCTGGACTTCTTTTATCAGCAGTAAGCACTGTGTTGCATTAATTATGTGCACTTCAGAAAAGCCCTATTGTATGTACCTAAACTCTTTTGAGGCAACAGTACATTAATGGTAACCATCCCCTCCTGTCTGGAGTAGAATGAGCAGTAGGGTACTCCTCATGACATTTCCTGCCAGTTACTGCCGGTTCTGCTCACCCTACCTCATGGTAGAAATGACTGAGTACCATCACTTTCGCAGTGCACATGTATACATTATAGACCTAACCTACCTTTTAGCCCAAGTTGTATGATCTATATGTATGTACTGTGATCATAAAGATACAAAATGATATTTTTCCATGCAGTGATACTTACCGTCAGTTAGGTCCACTAGGTAATTACTGATTGTTATTTTCAATGAAATCAAACATTTCTTTATTAGTGTCCTAATATCTAAATCTAAGTTGAACGTTATAGATACCTAGACTAGTCCGGAGGCACTAATAGTTCTGGTTATGTCTGCAATATTACGCTACCATCAATACCTCAGAACACGACTGAGCACATGATGACACAGGCTTAAACTGAGTGGCGTGCATATATGCTAGGAGTGGATGACTGTATACAATCATATACTGTAAGTATGAGCAGGCGACTCAGTTTAAGCCTGTGTATGGTGAAGTGAAATGAGCTAGGCCACTCTCTGTTTTCATCACTCCCTCCAGGATATATTAGGAGTACATTTATTAGAAGATTGGCACAATATATAAGCCATGGCGACTGACAGCGCCAATGCTGTCTTCTCAGGCATTAGTCCAATGGAGTAAATAGCTGCATCCTACCCCTGTCAGGTGCCCAGAGCCTGTACAGTCTACAGGAGGAGGTATGTCAGCCTTAACACCTCCAGCAGGTGGTTGGCACACAGCTAGCTCCACATAGGAGACAGCCAGTCAACCTTACACAGGTAACACCCCCCTCTCCTCTCACCCCCCTCCCCCTCCATGTGCCAGACGCTCCAGCTCTCAACCCGTAAAACCGGTTCCAGCAGTGTCTGGTGAGCGCTGGGTGTATAGCAAACTGTGACGCCTTCTTTAGTACTGACAACGGCCAGCTTTTTTTTTACATGTATACTTATGAGTGTTTTTCTCATACATAGGACATATCAATAGCTCGTGTTTTTTTCTTCTGTTTGTGGTGTTAGTCGTAAGGACAGACGGCTATGTGCTCTAGTTAAGGTTGTCAGTCTCCAGAAAATGAAGTATGGCCACTGTCCATGTCAACGTGGGAGCAGGGCCTTAAGCCACCATTTACCATTAGGCAAATTCTAAATTGAAATGATTTCAAAATATCTTTGGTATTGATCATTTGGGGGGTGGGGGTATTGAGATCTGGTGGGATTTATGTTTCTAACGTTGAGTGTGGATGGGGAGGGTCATGGGGGATCCATGGCTTGTTTATTCCACATCTGCACAGAGCTGTAGATTGTGTAAGACTGCATTTGAGGAATGTAATGCCTCGACTGATCAAAAGGCCTCCTCCCTCTGTCCATGCATGGCATACCCAGTGTACGCTTCTGTGGGGGTAAAATGATGAATGGTATTCAGAAGTAGAAACGCTTGCAACTTTATCTCACGGCCTTATGTTAATCCCTTCTCAATAAGTTATCTAGCTATTTCAGATCCCTAACATGTTACCTTTTGCACTACATGCACAGGTGACAACTACAAGTATCCATGGTGAACCTGTGCCTGTATTCATCATAAGTCATATTTCTTCTCTGTCTCACATGGGGCTATGGGTAGGAGCAAATGTAGAGAAAAACTGGTCTATCAACTTGTGGGAAGTAATAGGAAGATACAATTAACCTAATTCCTTGCACGTTGGTTTAGATGTTTTTTTGATTTACACCAGATAAGAAATGTTAGCATTCCAATCTGTCCACCTGATGAATATGACTAATTATTTGTTGGTGTTTGTGTTTCTATAGAGCAGTAGAATTGGGTTAAGCACCCCCCCCCCCTGGTTAGTCTAATAATCTGATAATTAACATATATACTTCTGGTACCCACCACAAAGGACATCTATTGAATGTTATATCTATGGCTGTGAGAGTACCCCCTCTGCCACCCACCCCCTCCCCCCGCCCCGAATCTTTCAGCTGGGGTTAAAGGGTGTATTTTGTGTTCCTTGGTTGGCTTCTGATATAATAGAAATAGATTTCTCTATACTTAATTGACTTAGTCACAATGCTCGAATTGTCTGCGTGGGCGCCCATACAGTGTGTTTTATTATATGCTGTGTTTTATAAAATGCTGTATAAATCTTGTGTTGGGCTTTGGTAAACCAATGTCTGTGATCACAAGACACAATATTGTCTACTGTAAAGTAATGCCATCTTGCTGCTGCGCTGTATGGGCTGTAATCACCTAATCCCCTGCATGTGAAGTGAACTTAATTAGAGACACTGTCTTATCCATGGGACACACACAGCGCCCCCCCCCCCTCCCCCCACACTCCCCCTTCAGCACTGACTCCCCCTACCGACCAGTCAAACCGCCACCCTCGGGTGGGTCCTTTGTCACCCCGGCCATTAGACTCGCCACTCCCCTCAGGTGGACACATCAGGGGCATTAACCACCCGGGCAGACCCCAGGTATGCCGCAGGTACTGGAGGCACCAGCCATCACCTCGTGTGAGGTCAGGGTTTAGGGAGGAGGGGGTGAGCGGCGCCTTATGGGTTGGCACAGAACCCAAGGTGGGTTGGGTAATGTTTGGTTTGTTTGCACCTGAGCATTGAGTCACAGGGTAAGTGGATGCTGTTGGTTGCACTTGTGGTCACGCTAAACCACTAGAGGTACATACCATAGCCATAGCAAAAAGGCTGAGTGACTGTGAAGCTGTGAGGGGTAGAATAAGGATAAACTTAGGGGAGACTGGAGTTGGGCAATGGTAGAAAGGCTGAGTAGCTGTGTGGGGGGAGACGGAGGGAAACTGGGGTTGGAAGACGGCAAGGCAGAGATACAAAGAGGGAAAGAGACAGTGAAAGAGAGAGAAGGGGGTGGAGATTATCCCATTGCTCATCTCCCCCTACAACTAGCCTTGTTATCAATATATAAATAGGGCTACTTAGGCCTGCCTTACACTTTGATCTCTGATCGCCTCTGGCTCCGATTGTTTGGGGCATGGTGCGTGACAACATGCCACCAAGTGATGACATCACAAAAGTGGATGCTAATTAGTCCTGATAAGGGGGGCTGCTTCCTGTGGTCAGGTAGCTATGCAGCTCGCCCTCCTACCCTAGTATACACGTATAATTATTGACATTTAAAAAAGTAAATTTGAGCTTAATGAGTGTGTGTTAGGGCATGTATACAACTAAGCTAATGTCCACAAAATCTGCAAACTTTTACTGCTTTGAAACATACATTTGCCTTTAACTATTACATTCAAGTTAATAATGTGGAATTAAATTATTATTCGAGCTGGCATTCCAGGTTGAGAGTTATGAGTATACCCTCACCAATATCATAGTCTATACCGATATATCCATCTACTGGAGCGTGGCATATTTGCATTTTTTTTTCAAACCATCCGTATTCTACGCCACACCCAAGTCAATTGAAGGCCATTATCAAGATGCCCTTCCAGGTCTGTACCACATAATAGTGGACGGGGAACCAGGTCAGGAAAACCAGACTTTATTATATATGTCTACTCATAGTTGAAAAGAGGAGTTAAACTATAGAAGTATCTGCCATACGCCCACGTGTATCCCAAGGGTAGGCCCCTTGACGACAGGACATGCCTGTGGTTACAGTGAAGGTCACCATGTCCTTGCCAGTTACCTACCTTAAATGCGTACACTAAAAAGGTACTTAGATATACGGTCTCAACCCCTGCCTAAATCACTCTAACAATGTTCTATGTTAAAAAGATTGTAGGGAAGCACTCTCCTGCACAAATTGTTCTCTTGTTCTCTGCTCGTCAACCCAATTCCTCATGTATGGAAAGAGACCATTTATCCCTGTAATCCCCCTTCATTACCCTTTACCATCTAGAAACTTCATAGTTTCGTTGTCAATGCATATGATCCCCAATGTCTTCCTTTACTATGCGAACTCCCTCCTTACCTATCCCCTTCCTACCCATCTTCCATCCTTCCCCTTTGACAGCTTGCATGCCTTCTGCCTGTACCCCCATCTACATCCCTGCCTCAGTTCTTAGCTCCCTGTCTGCTCTCCCCATCTGTCTTCCTGCATATTTGCCTACATGTCTTCCTCCTTGTCCTCATATCCCCTCCTGTCTTCCTATCCCCACCCCACCCAGCATCACGTCTACCCTTACATTGCTCCACCCTTCACTTATGCCAATGAAGCATGACACACTCTCTGTTACAATCTAATTACTCCCTTCAGGAGAAATAATGTATTTAGTGTTTATATATGCACAGACGACTGACATATACTCTATGTAGCAAACAGGCCCTGGGCCTACCTTATAGAGTCTAAATAAAAGAATTTCAACTCAACTCAACTCAACATAATATGATACACATCTCATGTTATTGTTATTGGATGTCCTCCAACAGAGCCCTTTCCTCTTCAACTCCTGCCCCCTCACTGCTGAACCCGCCCAACCCTGGATGGCACCCCGCCCGGATGGCGTGGTAGGTGGGGGCAGGTAGCGGGTATGTAGGTGTGGATAATGACAGAGCAGGGTGGTTTATAACCCAAACACATACCTTAAAGGGACGACTACCCATCTGTTTCTCCTATCTTGTACCCAAAGGTAGAGGCCTTGTACAAGCCTAGATAGGTGTGTAATTGCAATTGTCAAAGGTAACACTATGGCTATTGTTCCTGTGGAAGTAGAGTAAAGATGGTCTATACCATCGCGAAATCAACCATCAACCACCGCTTTCTTTTCATGTCTCAAGCTGCCTTTCCCCCTGTCTGCCCCTGCTGTCTACCTGCTGCCATGCCTCCCTGCCTTGATCTGTCCCTCCTTCCTCCTGTCTGCCTTACTCTGTCTACCTGTCGCACATCCCTGTCTGCCTGCACTGCCTTGTCTCGCTGACCTCAAACCGTTCTGTCCAATTCTCTATCTGCTTTTATTCCCTGTCTTCCTGCACTCTCTCATCCCCCTCCCCTCCTTACCAAAGGCGTAGGAAGCAAATTTCCGGAGGGGGGGGGGCAACTACAACCAACTTTAAGCATCAGCTTTTATGCATGATGCATCATATACATGTTTATATTGAAATTGTATAGAAAAGTAGTATTTGGGCCCCCTTCAGCTATGATTGGGGGCCCGGGCCCCTTTGCCACCAATTTTCCCTAGCCGGCAAGAGTTAAGGATTGGAAATCGTGTGTATCTTATTACAGGTCTTGACAGATTAGTTTTTTTTAGGGGGGAGGCAAACATATATGCAGGCCCCCTCATCAGTGATTGGGGGGGGGGCGGCCCCCTGCCCCCCTTTCCTATGCCACTGCCTATCTGCCTTCAACATGTTCTAGAAGCAGGCCACCACGCCGTCCTCCCCCGTCAGACGTCATCCATTAAGGAATGTGGTCGGGCTGAGGTGGTAACTGGTTTTATGATTATTGTAGAGTATGACACGAACCGGTTCCACTGACCCAGTATTGTGGTAATAAAGTGCCGCACCGAATTAAGGTGGCAAGGTGTATGATGGAGGTGGTGGGGTGACAGGAGGGGGTGGGGGTGGGGCATGTACCTGAGGTCATATATATAACGTGAGTTCAATGTACCTGAATGAGGGTGCATGTATTGTGTTTTGCTAGATTACTAGATGATATAGCATCACTAACCCCTTTGACTCCGGATTTAGTTTCTCCCATGTCCTAAACTCTACCCACCAACCCTACCTGCTTTATTCTAAGATAAACAGAAAATTAAACCTAGCTATTCATAAAGATATCCATACATAAAGACTGTCATTATAATGGTAGAAAATAGTGAAACATGTATTAATATGAGTGTGGAACTGCCTATTTAAACCATGTGAACTACAGTGTGTCTGAAGACTCCAGCGGACCTCTGAGGGATTGCATGTGTAGCTGTTAATGCAGAGACCTGGTATGAAGCCATGGGAACATGCCCCTCCTTCCTGCCACACAACTCATGCCCTTTAATCCCCTTCTTGGCTCAGACCAAACTTGTTTTTCACATATCCATTTTAAAGGATATGGTTATCTTTTCTACCGCTTTTTCTCTACCCCTTTAACACACATCAGTTACGCTCACATTTAATACAAAAGTGTTTCAAAAAGGTGTTTTTCAGAAGAAGATGTTGATACTATTCGTGTTAGGTATGAACATTGTAAACTTTATTCAGCGTACCTAAACATGCCATTAATAGGGAGAGGACGCATGGGGACATGCAGGTCTACAGTCGACCACTAGCATGGAAGGGGCATGTAGGGTCAGACACTTTTATTTTTGAATTCTCAAGGTTTCTTGCAAGTTTCAGGTAAGTTTGAAATGGCGTTATACATGTGTTAATAACGCCCCTTTGACTCTCTATAGACTTGTGCATGGTATAACGGCATGCAAGGTACATATAGGCAGCATGATACATATAATGGTCATGCAACATATGGGTCACCTTTAACCCCTTCCTAGTGGCCTTGTGGATCGGTGATGGTTAAGGTCATGTACCTACATCCATAGCGTTCCTGCACGTCATTATATGGATATCATGGTTGTTAATCCGAAATTATCTTTACTTTTAAGTAAAAAAGATCTTTACTTTTAAGTAACAAAGAATCCAGCAAAATTGGAGAAGGCCCTTTTATAGGAACTGTCTACAATGATTTTTCTACTCCACCTCTGGTCTTATGACCTGCCGGTTGAGCTGCTATTGTAAGTGGAGAGCTTGGGAATATGTGTATACGGCTAGTATTAGCTCTACCTATTTGACCAATGCTCAACATTATTGTGTATGTTAGTTGATCAAGTATAGTATGGCCACATTACTCTAGATACTGCATGTAGTGTTACATGTATCTACATGTAGAGCAGCCAATCACAGCACATTGTTCACACAGACGCCTGTTTAAACAGGCATGATGTCCTATTTGACCACCAACGGTACCCACTAGCTACTCTCTGAGAAACACACAAATACCCGTCATAATACAAGGGAGGCATGCTGCTTACATTGTGTATATACATAGAGAAGGGGCCGAGGAAGGGGGGGGGGCAAAGGAGATGGGAAGTGGATGGGGACAAAGGAAGGAGGGAAAGAAGAAGGGTCGGGAAAACCAAGAGGTCAACTAGGGAGAGAGGGAGTAGTGGTTCTAGAGAGGGGTTGAGAGGGGAGAGAGGATGGGATTAAGAAGGGATGGAGAAAAGAAGAGAGATAAGGACCAATTGGGTGGAAGAGAGATTTGGACAGGATGGTAAGTATATGAAGGATGGGGACAAGGGATCCCTATAGAGCCTAAGCCCGACTGGAGCTGGTTGCGGTGGCCCACACTGATAAGAGCTGATAGGCTGGGAACATGCTTGTCCCTGGAAGTGATTGTTATCCAGGGACAAGATACCAGTCAGGCTGTGTCTTATCAGTGATGATGACCACACCAAGCAAAATGTTAAATGACTCTACAGCCCTTTACCTGATGGTCCTATAGTCCTAACCAGAGCAACATGGTACCTCATTGGACTGTAGTACATATTATGGTACATATCACAATGTGTAACATGGTATCTGATTCTGAACAAAGCCCACAGACGTTACCACAATGTCCCAAGTCACATCACACATTGTATGTGTGAGGACAATGCCTTCTGGCATCCTCCCACTACACAGAATAGACCAGCAGTCCATTAGTTCAGCTGGGCAACCTCTACTCACGAATAGTTTTGTCAAGGATCTGACTTGCTGCTTTTAAGGTCACCTCTTGGGTCACATGCTGTTTTAAGTGCTTTGAGAATAGTGGTAAAAAATATAAAGGATCCCCTCCCTATCCAACACACTCATAACAGAGGTATTAGCTATATGCTTGTATCTATTCTCGTGTTCTCAGGGGAAAAACAATGGACAACGAGGGGAATATGCAAGGAGCTTCAAGGGTTTAGGGTGGGTATGTGCATGATAAAAATCATATATATCAAACTTTAATGGAATGGGCTAAACCCTTTCTGTCCGAGTAATTTACCATGAGAGGGCTATAAATAACTCTGCGAGGGCCTCACGAGGGACATCCTAGACACCTCAAATGGAGGCTACCTTTATCCTGCCAGGTAATAAGTTTACTCTCTGCTGCTACAGGTGTAAAGATAACGCCCCTGGCGGTAAGTACTCGTACTGAGGGGCCTGCGGGGAGTGCAGGGACAGGTAGGGAGGGGACACCAAACACACGACTGTTTCAGGCAATGTCCAAGGCAGGGCCGACCCTAAAAATATTAATGCCAATTTGCCAAAAAAAGAAAAAAGGTTTTGTTTGTATACAGCCTTAACCTATATAGAAATTCCCGAGGATCTGCACCTTCCCATGTGACATTTTGACAAAATAATTGACCAGACAAAACAACATTAAATGTTGTAGTTAATGTTATAGTCATGTACCCTAAAATGCACATTTTTAATTGTTGGCCTAAGGTTACGGTGGTTTGTGGAAACAATGGAAACTGAATGGAGTGGGGAGGGGGAGGGGGGAGACCCCACCGGCCGCGGCTCCACCTGTGTAGTGTGTGTAATTGACACCAGGGGCAGCACCATAGGGGCGGCTGGTTGCCGCAGGTTCCTCATAGTAAGCTGATAACCAACCTTGTCACCAGCGGCCATTTTGCTTTTCTAGTCCTCAGATAAATTATAGTCCTGTGTCTTTCAGGACGTTTATCCCGTGTGGCAAAAACAGCCTGGGAAAGCACCAGGTTAGGCTTAACCAGGTGGAAGTATGTTTTTATGAGGGTTTTCTAATACCATTAGATAAAAAGTGCTTTTAAGTATCTCCTTCCTCTCCAAGCTTTCATAAGAGATATCTTTAAGATCGCCAGAAGACGCTCTAGATAGTTCCTAGGCTACAGGCTGCCAAACTATTTGTAACACTTACTGTTTTTTTTTGGTCACTCAGTTTTAGATTGCTTCATATAATAGGACTCAGCTACCATTATGTCGTTCTGTTCCTATGTCAGCTGGGGTAGACGTTATGGCTGGTGAGTATGTAGGCTATCATTATATGCAATAATCATCAGGGGCCTTCTTTGATGTAATGCATAAGACTTGGTATACATCCCCTTCTAACAAATTTACCTATATCATAATAGCTCATTATTTATATAGTACACTCTGCATGTTTACATGTCGCACCAACGGAGCACATTAAGGCATTATGCCATTATAAAAGGAATAATTGGTGAAAATACAAACAACTGAGGACCACACAAAGCCAATTGTATCACCACTCAAAATAGCGTCAGTTTTTCCCCATTCGGCTCATTTAACGTGTTCTGTTATATTTAACATGTAAATGGCATGGAGTGGGCTGGGATGGGGTGAGAAGGTGAGTCCCTTTAGTAGTTCCTTAGTTCCTCTGCACCAATTGGGATCATCCCAAACTGTTCCTTACAAGGTAAAGAAGAGGTCCCTGGGCCCTGCCCAATATGGCACCTGCAACCCCAGTACAGTACAGCCCAGTGCAGACTGGCAGGGGCCCAGGGACAGGGACAGTGCCCAGTGGCTCAGTGAGTAGGTTTAGGGTGATGGAGGGAGGATGGTGAACGCACCTCAACAGTAGCATTTACTACTCCAGCTGAGCAAGACCTGTCTGGGCAAACAAAGCATTGGGACAAGGGTATGCCAACAGGGTAGGTGTCCAAGAGGAGCGCAGGGGAGGTAGATGGGGAAAGAATGTCCTGCGAGTACCCACGGTGAGATGCTACATAGTCTTCGAGAACCAGGACAAATACAACAGTTCCCATCACAGTCTATATGGAATAATAGCTTTTGTTATGGAGTTGAGGGAACGTTATACTATAGTATGCTATAGAGTAGAGAGGCCAGGTGGTATATTATAAGATATACATTGTTATGATGATATATCAGGTTCCTGCTGCAATGCTGACCATCAGAGCTGAGCAGGGTGAGAGTTGGACATGGTCTATCAAGCCACATGGCCAACAGCCAAAACCTCTACCTATTATTTACATACCCTTCACACACCCCCTGTAAACCTGCTCCCACTGTATATAACAACCCTGGGAGTTACTGTGTTAAAGTGTGCAACTGTAAGGACAGGACACAAGAAGTATGTGTGGGCGTGAGGGGTAGGGCTAGGGGGTGTGGGGAGTTGGTTTCAAGTTGGCAGTCTCACTGTCTGGGCTATAGAACCTGGCTGTATGATGAATGATGTAATTATATGGACCACTCAGATGGAGCCAGCTACCCAGCAGTACTGTCTACCTTTTGCCTGGACTCTTTTATCTTATTTCATACTTTTTGCCACTTATAGGCTCTATTTTCATAGTATTCATCTATTAATTTTCGTTTAAATTCCTTTTTACCCTCTCTTTTTGCACTGTCAGTCACTCCTACGTTGGTATGTTACGATTTTGTAAAACACCGCTGTACTAGATTTGTGCATGTCAGCCATCTGTATAGCAAACTGTTTGACAGGTTCTGTCTGGAGATCAAATCTGTCTAATCATGATATCATTGAAGGCTAACTAACATAAATATTGATTAATTACCTTGCTTCTTCTACCAATGTTATTATGATCCCCACTGATCTATGATAATCTATTAGCCCTCATTTATTGCTCAGGCATATTTATATTGACTTGTGGTTCAGGATTACCATAGCACAATGAATTATACAAGCTGACTATTCCCACAACTACCTCACTTGTTATGAAGCTAACCCACTTCCCAGACATTGTCTTTGCTCTTCTTCTTATTTAATACAATTGCATTCTCTCTTTTTCAGAGTGCTCAGATCAAGCAGCCTACCTAAGATTCTAAACAACCTGCTTTCTTTCAAATAACACCCCCATTATATGTTATTTAAGTTTGTCCCTTTGCCAGAGAGGAAATACCTTGTATGCAAGTAGAGCATAGCTATATAAGCATAGCTATATATGGTAGGACATGTCCAGTAAGTGTGAATGTATGGACATGTTGTTGTACATATAAAGTAGATTCCCCATATATGGAAGATGAGGGGTTAGATATAGTTACCCACAACTACCACAATACCCACATCTATATTGGGGCATGGTGTTTAATACAGGTTAGAGCATACTTGTATTGAGCATTAGCCTCCTATACATAAGGAAACTACCTCCCCCAACATACACACATTACCCATATACACAGCTACTACCTTATACAGATAGTCAAACAGCGTGAGACATGCAGTGAATATCATTATAGCAGGTCTATCTTATATACCACCCACCCCTTCCACTCCATAGCATGTAGAACATGCCCTCACCTACATAACTACACCCCCTCACATTCCTCATCATCGCATGTTTTCCTGTATGTCTGAGATTTGAGTGGGAATGATGGATATCAGGGTGAACTCTCAGCAACCCAGTGTATTGTGTAATCAGATCCAATGTATACCATATTCAACAAGAATCTAACCCTTGTCTGTGCTGTTTCCTTTATTGTGGGCTACTTCTAATGTATGAGGTATAGTTGGATTTCAGCCAAATATTATTCATATTGAGAAACCATTCACTTGTGGTGTGGTCATTATTGAACCGATATTTAACAACAGGAGGTCCCGATTATCCCTGCCCCCCCCCCCCTCCACAACACAGCAGGGGACAGTTGGCAAACTGTGACTATTCCCTTAACACCAACATAAGGTTGTAAACAGAAAAAGTAGAGAACTCTGAGTACGAGCCAACGGATGTCCTGTGACTTGGCCTTAAAGGCACATCTTGCCATGACAGGAGCTTTCCCCATAAAACCAACTTCTTTCTGCCCATTGTGTATGATATACATCTATCTACCTACGCCGTCACGTCAATGGGTATCCGTGGGCGAGCACTGTAGATAATTATAGGGTACGATGACATAGCTTCTTTCCTTCCCCATTGATAGATCTTTTGGACCACAGAGCTAGCCATAAAAATGTCATAAAAAGTTAAGTATGTGATGATTTTTTTCATTTCATCTGAAATGGCTCTTGTCTACGAGAGTTAAGTTCTGGCTGAACATACACTGTAAGAAGTTACTGTATTTAAACAGCACAATGTGCTGTACATTTACAGCACTTTTTGCTGTAGTTGGTATGACAGCACTATTTGCTGTATGATTACAGCATTATGTACTGTAAATTGGGTCTCCGGCAATGTCGCTGTACATTTACAGTACATGGTGCTGTAGATTGCCGCCGCTAGGTGGCAGCAGTAGACTATTTCTGTATTAATTATTGCACCCAACCCTTTCCCAAGTCAAATAAAGCCTCACAAACTCTCCAGATATCGTAGAATAAGAATGGATGAGAGAGACTAAATGCAGTTATCATTAAGTGTATTGATATTTGCATAATTGTGTTGAATAATACAAAAAAGCAGCAAAAGTAAAGAATAGACACCACATTGGTGGGAAAAGTTAAATGCTTAAGTGCCCGGACTGGGGAAAAGCTGGTATCACATACGGTTCAGCTGTAATGAAGCAGGATAAACCATTACAATGTGTAGTGTGTAATATCCTAGCTGTGACTGAACTATTATGCAGGAAAGTACTCTCCATGCATGCGTATTAATTGATATAAATTGATGAGAACAACAATATGAAACCTACAGTAGAAGTTGCTGTAACTTTACAGCACCCAGTTGCTGTACATGTACAGCAAAATCTACTGGAACAAAAGTTGCCAGCAACTTTTGCTGTAGATGCACAGTAGAAGTTGCTGTAAATTTACAGTAGAAGTTGCTGTAAATTTACAGTAGAAGTTGCTGTAAATTTACAGCAAGTCAGTTGCTGTACACCTACAGCAAAATCTACTGGAACAAAAGTTGCCAGCAACTTTTGCTGTAGGTGTACAGTACTTACTTCTTACAGTGTATGCCTCTACTACTTTTGTAATTTGATAGTTTAAGTATGATAACCCTTGCGATCATCTCAATTATCATCTTAATTTAGGCTCAAGGATGGTAGCTATATACATGATGCGCAAATACTTCAATCCTCAGATCATTCAGAGTCCGTTTATTCTATCATACATCATTTTTGATAAGCAATCAAGTTAGGGTCAGTCTCCATTGGAACATTTTCCCAGCAACTGACAAGGACGATGGTACAACACCATTAACATTGACCTGCTGAATGAAGCAGATCTGGACATTCCAAGCCCCTTTTCAGTCCCCTTTTCAGATTGCAGCCATGATTTGGCCAATTCTGATAGATTTTCATAGTCGATAGTATAAGCTAATATCAACTGGTCGTAAACTAGAGCATCAAAAATAGCATCGCTATACAAACAGAGAAAATACCAACACTGTTCAACAGAAAATTTAAAAGAGAATCAGCAGAAACAACAGCAGCATGCACCAGATACTGCAGAACATAACAGAATAGACTATAGTAGGTGGTCTTTCTGTTGAATATCACCAGGATGTTATCCCAAACCCCAACAACACCTGTCTGCCCCCCCCCCCCCACACCCCCCCCCCCCCCTGGTCAGGGCTGACTGCAGGTGAGCAGGTAGGTGTGGAGAACACCCAGCTCAGCCACAGTGTCCACAACTCACACCTGCAAGGTCCGCATCCACACACTATGTTACATATCGTCATGATGCATGAATGAGTGCAGCCCTGGTGAGTAGCTTCTTAGGGCTGCATTCATGCATCATCAGATCATGCAGACCCTACAGGATTGCAATACTCCAGTTGCAGCTCTGGTGAGTAGATCTGCATCCATGCGTCATGGTGACATGGCATTATGCGGCCCTTAAGCGTTTAGAGACCTACAGAAGGAGCTGCTGTAGTCACACCGTGAAGAGATCAACACTGCACCATGTATGTCTGAAGTTAGTTGGTGATCTCAAAAGCATGGAACTCAACAACCTTTGAAATCTTCTAGACTCAATAAAAAGGGATAGGTGCTGGTCAGAGTTGTATACACTCGAGATCATACATTTACCACCTAGTTGAGTAGGTCTACTCGGCTCTGCAACACCATGGGTATGTGTAGGGCCCTTCAAACATATATTGATATTCTACAGAGAGAATCACCCAAAAGCGGGAACCTTGACCATTGGTCAGCTGTAACAGCAGTAGCTGGCCGCAGAATGAGTTATCAATGTATTGTCAGCATTAGTTTGAGAGGTTACCGATGAGTAACTCGCCAGCACAGCATGGTGTGCATCATAATGACCCTTGGAGAATACATCATGCTGACCCTTGGAGAGTGCATCAACCAAGTAGCCTCGGTATCATGCATGAATGCAGCACCGCTGAATTACTCATTGATGTTGAATCCATAAATCATGTCATCATCGAAAGGGCATAATGCTATGTGACACTGAAATTCCTAACCTTTTGTTTCAATATACCACAAGAGCATGTTTATTCAACTAATGATATTAATTTTACGGTGATGTGCATGACAAACTTAGGCAAAGTGCAGTAAATGGGACGTTTGATGGTTACGGGTGGGCGTGCCAGGTTTAGAATGCTCCAGACACGTCCTGATGACACCATCTGAGGTATGCCTCCCTCCCCCCACCCCCAATGCAGTGCCTCTACATGGGTAAAAATCGACACGTGCGACACGGCGACACGGGGGTTTTAAAAATCGACACGTGCGACACGGGGGTTTTAAAAATCGACGGACACAAACGTTTTTATAAGGGCTTAGTATATTCTATACACATAAAAATCGACATGACAACACAGTCCCCTTGGTAAAAATCGACACGGCGACACGGTCAAATATGTGGGTACCCATGTAGAGGCACAATGCAGCAGGGAAGGACAGAACCTTCTCGTGTCCACATCTACTCCATGTAATATCAGATGTCCTTAAATAGTGTCAGTACACAGCCTCTGGGGCTTCCACATAGTGCAGGTTTACCCTGCTGCATAGAAACTTCTAGGCAATATTGAGATAACCCAGTGTAACTGACAGTATTGACCAAGGATGTGTTGGGGGAGGGGGTTGGGCCCAAGTTTACTTGGAAGTACCTTACATTCCAGCCACCTTCTAGATATTTCCGATTATTTTCTGAATATATATTCCTGTCAGGTGACGTTATTTCTTTATAACATTGCCAGTGACATTGTAAGTGGGAGGGAAGAGCCCTGTGGCTATAAAGGACGTTATGTAGCCTGGTCAAACCAGTTTTTTGTCTGCTCAAAGTACCTCTGCCATATGAACTGTAGTATGTTAGCATAACACAGGCCCCCTGCTGGGTCTTGTAATGAAGCACTAGACCACCTATTCTGTACCTTATACTGATTACATTATGTCTACCAGCTAGATTCGTTTTCTGTAAAGTAGTTACTATTTGTTTCCTACATAGTAGCAGTTACCTAGCTTTTCTGTAATATATGCCTGGGGGCATCAAGCTTGGGGGTCAATGGGGATCAAGCACAGGAAGTTTAATGAGCTAATTAACCCAGCAAGTCGGTTTGGGTAAAAGCAACCAGTTGGAATAAAGACCAAGTGTCCATGTCTTGATCTGACTACCTATGTAGGCAATACCAATGTGATATTATACACATTAAGTACATTATCCCTCTGCTGTGTGTAGTAAAAGTATTCTGAAACTACCCAGAGAAATAAGACACACATGTATGTGACTGACTTATGGATGGACTTAGAGGCGAAACGCTTGCTGTCCCTCCAGTAACAGTCAGAATGCAGTCGGGACAGTTACGCAGCCCTATATATAGGGGCTCTGGGGGTTTAAGCAGAGGGACAGGGAGGTAGGGTTAAGGGTGCAATATGTGTATCTGTGGGTGGAGAGTGGCTTTCACACCAATCTCAGCCCCTTTGTAGCCCTATTTGTCCCGGGGTGCCGCTGGTGCGCACAAGTCCTCCCAAAGCCACGTCCGGCGGTAACCTTTGACCAGGGCCCTGCACGCTTGGGAACATGCAGTCACGTTTACCCACCAGGTAATCCCCCGTAAAGCCTCCTCGTACCCACCCAGTGTACCTACATGACAAAGGCAGATAGACTAACCTAATAGATTAGCATAACACCCTTCTGTAGGTGTGGGTAAAGCGTGGGGCGACAATGCACCACAACTGGCCCTGATCTTGTCTACACACTTATCCCTGTGGTAATCGGTGGTAATCGGTAAGGGGGGGGGGGGGTGTAGTCAGTATGTATACACCTGGCTATTCACCCCACAACACCCTTAACCCTGGGGGGTGGTGTGGAGGACCAGTGTGATACCTGGGTGTCAAGTCAATACAGGGGTACAACAGGTCAGCCCATGTAGACCGCCATCTTGTCCCCTGGTATTTCCACTGGTTGCCGCAGAACAGTGCCTGCATCATATTTACAGTGGGAAATATGTATCAGTAAGTCAGCTAGTAAATATACTAATAACAAGACACACAATATAGTTCCTCTCTTTGCCGCTGCTACTCCCGCCTGGGCGCTGGTGGTCGCCCCTTCTATACCTATAGGTTGATGGACATTGGGACAAATGTGTGGCCATCATCGATGAATAGAGACCCATATTTTCCACTTGTCAGCCATATGGACTCAAATAAAGACCCCCATAATATCCCTGATGGTGATCCACCTTAAATGATGGCACTCAAACGTTATAAATACCTCAAAGGTTATGACCTTTTGAACCCTTCAATGGCCGTATAGGGTTTAATGTGCTCTGGCCTTGCATGAAAGCAGCTCTGGTGAGTAGAGTAGCCAGCGCTATATCAGGTATCATGAAAACAACTTCAGATTGCAATCTATAACAGGCATTATAAGGCACTGTAATGGTAAATTGCTAGAATTTGTGTATAAAAGCATACATGCCTTTTTGCAATGGGTACGACGCATCCTGATGCATAATCATCGAAGCTAAATGCCATGTAAACGTCGGGCCAGTGGCGACACAATAACGTATCTAAATGTCCATTACAATGATTACCATAGCCTTTTACAGACTATAAGAGGGAACAGGTACTTACAGGTACTTATAAGTACACGTGACACCAATCGTTTAAGTCCCACCTACCCTATATAAAGCCAGGACTAGCAGGGTACTAACCCTGGGGTGCTAACACATAAGGGTTTGAATGCTATGTGAATTCAACAATGGCGAGTTACTCGCAAGGATTGCATTTATGAATCCTGACGATACAAGGGCATAGTGCATTAAAGCACTGCCCTGTAATTGTAACCATTCTACTTTCACTATTACATTAACAGTAAATACATACATGTAAACCCCCGCTTTATTGTGTAATCTCTATAGATCTGTGTCTTCTACTCGGTCACATAACCTCACACAAAGTACCTGTAGCCAAAATAAGCAAAACAGGACACTCACTACAGAAACTCTAATAGTAAAGGACAGCAATGCCTAAGGTACTGCAGCTTTACTGGAGGTAGGTAGGTGGGGGGGGGGGGGGTACCTTGAGACAGACAGGGCAGGGTGGGTTGTAAACAGGGTGGGTTACAGGGTGGCACGTAGCATGCTCTAGCTACTGGAGGGATCCACCACCACGTTATGCCAACTGTCTATAGGGGGCAGGGGGTCAGGGGATCACAGGAATGCGGCAAGGCATCCGTATAGACAGCACATCTGACATACTTCTATGCATGTCTGTGTGTCTGTGTGGGGGGGGGGGGGTTGTTGTAGGGGGTATGGCTATTAACATAGTATTTAAAAGTGCAGGAAGAAGGGGGACATCTCCGGCGGTGTGCCTGTTGGGGTATATGTAACATGATATGTATAGCATGGGGGCCCAGGTGGGGGCCCAGGTGGGGTATCTACAGAGGTAGAATAGTATTGATGTGAGCTGGGACCTTAGGTGGTGAGTGGGGGAGGGGGGGGGTAGAACGTGATGTATGTCTATAACGCTAGCCTGGTTTGTTGCTTGATGTTTGTATATCGTCATCATGTGGAGAGATTGAGTTTGTATAGCACCATACCACTCCAACAGCCACCACAGCAGCCCCCTCCTCCCTGGTCTGCCTCCTTCACTGCCATGTCTCATCCACTACTGCTCTGCCCTACATTACCAAGTGTAGATCTCAACTAAAAGGTCTTAAAAGTATAGCTTTATATTGGGCACTGGCTGATCTCCAAATGCAGGCATATTGTCTCATACAGGGCAATATACCTGACAATCCTCTGTAGGCGATATTCTAATCCCTGCATGTAGGGCAGTGTGGAGATGACCTCATGACCTCCTGATGTCACCAGGTCCTAGGCAGTCATATTGGTAGCCATTTTCATGAAATGTGATAAAATGGATGTCATTGCTGGACTTGAATGAAATGTGTGTACATAGACAGGAAGATATGGTCAGGGACCAGGTGCATCGATGATTTCACCCAGATATTTAGTTCCAATCACAACCGCTGCTGCTGCCACAGCAGCACTGCCTGGAGTTTTGCTGGTACCACTAAAGTCTATGCCCTTCTGTCAGCAAGATGCACGAATGCATCATTCTGACCCTACATGGTTTATACTCGCTGACTAGTGCTGCGTTGGTACATCATGACAACCATGAATAGACACCTTAAGGAACCACGTTGTCCTTAAACGACATCCATGCCCAGAGATACCTGCTCTATTACACCCCTAACTCTACCTGCATTATGTTAGTGCATTGGTACCCCTCCCCACCTTCCTCCTTTGCCGTCTTACAAGTCAACCTTGTCACACACCCCTCTGCAGCCCTCCTAGCTACATTAACCCTTTAGGGGCCACATTGTGCATTAATATACTACCCCCCTGTTGTCATGTTACATTAATGCAGCCCTACCATTTTAATCACTAGTGCTGCATTCAAGCACAATGCCAATCCTTTCAGGAAACAATTGTTACACTCAAAAACGGTCGGCTTACTGAGTGGATGCATCTCTGGTTTACAAGTAAAATCACCAGGGATGTATTCATGCACCATGCAGCCAAAGGACACACCATACTGAAGTACTATGCTCCTCTTAAACAGCTATTAAGCGTCTTCCTGGCTATTCAGCTCCCCTGTACCACGCAGACCGGTGGGCACCACCTCACGTGTCCTTCACACAACCTACATCTCCACCATTAGGCCACGCAGAAAATAAAGGTTTCCCATAATTTCTGATGAAAAACATGATAGAAGTGGACAAATATTGACATATTATTTGGTATCAAATTAAAGCCAATACTGCCAGTAATGTAGTAAGATAGAAATAACTTACATTTTCTCCACTTATAAAGATCAATAAGTTCTTGACTACTAAAATGTGAATTTTAATCATGAAGATCATAAACTTCCTATACTGTTTCTGGTGATGAGAAACCACCTTTTTTGAGTGGCCTTACGGACACTCACACCCCGATCCCACCGTCTACCAATCTGCCACTCCACACGCACAAGCTATGTTTTACACTTTAGACATGTTCAGATGCTACCACCTGACACAATATAATCTCTCCTTAAGGCTTCTGTAGAACATGACCCATGTAACATAGCCAATGGTACAATGCTGATCAAACCTGTCTAGGCCTAGAGGCTTCTTCTTGTGATCCCACCCCCTTCTAATAATATGCGATTTGAATATCAACATCTCTGTTATTTCAACATTTTTGTCCATTGAAAACTTCCTAAATTTCTTAATCATTGTGGCCCCATTTTATCCATTGGTCACCAGCTGCCACATCCATCAATCTTGAGAAATGAGCAGGATTTATTATCTAGATGTGTTGTGTTTACCCACAAAGATAACCCAGATCATTGTAGAATGACCCACAACAGCATACCACATACACACAAACATGCACCCTCTCCTGCACATATACCCTCTCCTTCCAAGTTCCCAAGTACCAGGCCCTTTCTTAGTACTAAACGTCATCTTTGATCCTCCCCCTCCCCATACCCCTAGCTGTCCTACTCCATTTACCCTCAGGTGTGAGTCTTACATTGTGTTGGGCTGGAATGGCCACAGACGACGTTTGCAGGTCATGCAGATGATACCAGTGTTACCTGGGGTGGCATGTACAGGGGGTACCCACGTAACATGTGGGGAGCTGGGGAATGGTTTGAAGCTATCTGCCAAATAGACACTGTCCAAAAACAAGTGTAGACAGAGAAAGCAATCCCACAGTCTAGTTGGGGCATCCTAAAGTAGGAATAAACTGGCAGTCTTCAAGGGGCATCATGTTATGTTCTCTAAGGTCCCTCAAAGCAGGGTAACATATCGTGTTAATATGATATTCAGGTACAAAAAGAGAACTCCCAATAGTATTGTGGCTAACAAGAACGACATAATCCATCATCTCTTCAGCCTTGGATTATTCAGTGTGTTGTAATAATCTATCATCTATCTGAAGCTGCAAAACCGGGTTATAACATCTTTACATTCTGGTAACAAAACCAAGTCTAGACGTATCTGTCACTGATGAGTGATTCCCATGCTCTGTGAGGCTGCCTGCCAATCTCACATACCTTTAACACTCCACAGGAGGTATCTACCATTTAGCAATCACACAATAGCTACCATATCTGAACACCCTACAGCGCTAGTTCATTATAATCTCAGCCTTGGCAGATTCTCAGACTCTATGGTATTTGAGGTCATGTATTACACTGTAGCAGTGGCTAGTCTCTACTGTCTCAAAAGCTCGATGCCAATCATTCCTTCTCAGATAATTGTGAGCAGTCACGCAGAAATGATCTACTAAATTGTAAATATCAAATTGGCTAGCATCCCGTGAGTATAACCACATTGGCATGGGCTAGCATATATGACCTATAATTTGCAATTTAATTGGCTAACTGACCTGTAATAATGGCTAGGCAAGTTCTACTCAAATCGTGCACAATGTACAACTATTACAACTGTATAGGCCCTTGTTAATTATCATCCTTTACAGACGTATTATTTGGCTTCATGCCATACAAGCAACGTTAGGTAAAATAACGATAATCATTATTACTATAATGACCACAAAATAATTATACACCTTGTGCAGGCATCTCCAAAAAACAGGTTGGAGTTGCATGTGTATTGGTGTAACTGTTTCACATATACATGAAGGCCTAAGTATAATAGTACTGTAAACATAAAGGCCTTTAAAAAATGTGTCTAAGGCAGTTAACGTCTTTATGATGAGATCTCTATGGGCACCTAAGGCAACTATTACACATCTCCAGCATGCATGATCTCTACATGAGTGTGAAAGAGGTGCCAGCTTCAATCCAGGATTTCTAAAGAATTCTAAGGGAATTAAATGTCCTCAGTATAGTGTCTCTATAGAAATGTGAGGCATTAGTGTGTATGTGGGTGTGGGTGGGGGTGGGGGGCAGTAGCTCTCAATACTGATGTCATTATACAAGCATCTGAAAAACCGGTCCAAACTTCCAGAGGGGACAATCATTGAGTGCATCAGCGACCACGGCACAAACAAAATCACTGAAGTGCGACATGGCCTGGATGTAGCCATAAATCCTGCTGCAGCCTCATCGGCCACACATGGGCAGGGGGTGCACACAGAGCTAACCCTGTAAGGGCCACCTAGTGCTTTAATGTGCTACATGTGGCTCCAGATGGGTCCAGATGGGTCAAAAGCGACCTGGCGACCTGGTGAGTTTTCCAGCCAACCTGGCGACCTGGTGCAATAATAAAATGGACCTTGCGACTTTCGGAAAAGTTTGACTATTGCATAAATGGTCTAAAAAATAGATTTTGTGACCTGGGGGCCTTAATCTCGGCGACTTTCCGACCTGAGAAGGAGTCCTCTGCACCCCTACATGTATGCCATTTGTTGTCATGATGCATGAATGCAGCCCTCGTGAGTAACTCCCAAGGGGTATTCCTGTATAGTGAGGAAGATGCATGAATGCAGTCATGGTAAGAAGAGTTGCCAGGGTGTATTTATACAATAAGATGATAAGATGAATCTCCATCAGGTCACTTTAGATAAGATCTCTACGAGGACATTAGCTATTTTAATTATGTTTTGGTCCTGATGCACCAGTGTGAGAGATGTGAACATTTGGTCAGAAGGTGGGCTGGGGTGAAGCCCATTGAAGCCATTAGACGAGATGATAGGTTTGTGTAGTGGAGGTCCTGTTGTGGTGGGGGGAGGTGGAGGCTGGGACAGGGGTCAGTGGGGTCAGGGTTGAAAGGTGGGGGTGGATATGGATGGGAGGTTGTCCTCCGCACCAGCTAGACCACTACCTGTGTACCCACCTCCCTACCACCCCCTCATCCCACATCTTACCCCCATTCATACAGCACCTACAAAAGTGCATTCCCATTATTCAACAATAATTGACACCCCCCGCACCCCCCACCATTGCATGCCAATAAAACTCGCATGATCACAAACCCTGACCAATATACCTTATACATTCCTACTGACCCTTCTTGTTAAAAAATAAACAAGGCGTTTGGAAATAAAACTGGTTTGCACTAGTCAGATTGAGGACGCCTTGTTTTCTGCCTCTCCTGGCTAGGGAGTGACAGTGGAATGTCAGTTCTCCGTCAATAGGTTGGAACGACCCTTCAGCCAGCTAGGAACATTCCCGGCCTCAGAAGGACAGGGCCTTGCCTGTGTCCCCTCTCCAGGTAGGAAATGTAGGCTAACTCTTCTTTAAACTTCCAGCAGAAGGGGCTTTTTCTTACTACGCTGGTGTTTTTTTTCTTTTCAGCACATTTAACATTGGATTTGCCTCTTCTTTGCTGCTCTCCCATGTCTCCAATAGAATCGGCTATGTCTGCGGTTAGTCTAGCCGGCGGTGGTCTATAGAAAATAGTTTTTATTTAATATCTGGGGGACATATATGTGTGTGTATGTCTACAGGTCTGGCAACTTCCCCAAAGACACCCCTCCCAGTCTGCGGTCTCCACCCTACCCCCCCTCTCTTACCACACACACACGCACCACTCACCTACCTATCTACCTGCCACCACCGGGGGCTCCTATTTCTCATCCCGGTCATGATCTAATAATTCCCCCCTCCCCCTCTCATCCACACCCCCACTGCCCCCTTAATACCAGTCCTCCAGGTAATGTCTGTGGTCGGCGCACCACCACAGGAGGAGGCAACTTGTGGCCAAGTAGGAGCACCGCTACTGCCACCTAGGTATGCATATCGGAACTAAAGGCGACCGCCGCGTGCATGGTTAAAAACCACCGATGTGACCCCCTGCCCCCCCCCCCCCCACACACACACACAACGATCCCTGCCACCTCACCTTACTATTTGGTGATATATCCTATGCACACTTCTAAATAATCCTCCCTATCTTATATTCAATTAAAATTGACCTGTTTTTCCTCTCACTCTATTTCTATAGTTTTCTATCTATAATTCAAACAATTTAACTATTTACACAATTTTCCTCTCACACGTATGGCATATTCTCCTGATACCTCCACACGTGCATGAAGCATGGGATTTAAGTACATTGAAATCCTAGAGTAACAAGTTGCATTACGCTCAACAAATTATGATTAAAGTCCATGGCAAAATTATGGCTATTGCATTTACATGGACTTTACTGGACTTAAGTTCACCGAACATCTCTTTTAGACTTCCCTTTACATCTCTATCCACTCATTGCCAGGCTCTATCCCTCCTCCACTATAACCCCCCCCCCTCCCCAGTCCTCTCCGCCACCCCCTCCCCCACACCACCCACCTCCCCATTGAGGGGTAGCCAGGCGTCAAAATATGTAGAAGTAAGATTTCTAAGCTCGCTTTGAATAAATCTTTTTAAAAAGAGGACAAAAAGAAGAACCTGTCAAACAGCATGGACAGTGCAGTAGACAGCCTAAGGCAGCCACTTTAAAGGAATTAGCAAACAGACTGTACGGTAGAAGCATGACGTTAAAATCAGGATTTAAAATGTATTGCGACTACTTGATATTATCTAGGGAAATGGAAAAATGGGACAGTATACGCTGATCTAACTTATAAATAAACTGTTATACTTGTGCTTCTTGGTATAAGATTATACCCCTTTTCACTAGTGATGTCCAAGAATCAGTAGCAGACCAAATGAACATTAATATAAATTTATCCGAATCCTTATAATTTACCTTGGTGATTTTGCTGAGCAATGGGTGTCATTGGTGATAACACCTTTAGTGCACCTGTACAGGGGGTAGGGGTGTCATAAGATAGCTAGATAAGACGTACCCCCCCCCCCAACCCCAAACACACCTGACAGCTACCTAACTTACTGCTCCTCCAGGTGAACACCTTCATAGAGAACGGCTTCACGCCCGGGAGCACTGCACACCCATACTCACGGTAGGCAGCAAGGGGAAATGAAAATAATGTAATGCAAACAATGGCGAAAAACTTGAAAAAATAAGAAAAGAAGATCATGAAAGTCTTGAGCCGTAGAGGTTTAGCGGGTGGAGGTGGAGAGGAGGGGGTAGCACCTGAGAAGCAGCCTGTCCCGGATAGCGCACCCCCTCCCCTTCCCCTGCTCTCCTATGGAGAGATGCCTTTTTTTTTTTTAACTTTCTTTGCTCAGGACTTGCTTCAACAACCTGTTTCTGTTTGCCCCTGTCTGGGCCTACATTTCCTACTTTTATACATCATCTTTATGGCTTCTTAACTCCTGATATGCAGTAGTTATGGCTATGGGCACTGTCCCCCTGCTTCAATAAACGTTCTGTCCTTTTAAGTGGTTGCCCCTGATATGTAGGTATTCCAATAAAGACTACAAGGGCCATACACAAGTTAATTGCAAGGCTTTGAATCACTTCCAATATTAAGTTAAGTGACTCACTTCCACAATTAAGTGTAACTGCTCTGCTTGATCCCCTATGGAGACTATAGTATAGCAAAAGGGTAATATTTCTCATAATATCTCCCTACTATTACATATTGTGTAATCTCGCTACAATTACAAGCAAACAACTGAACAACTTCAGGTGCAAAAGGAATATTGATATTGGCAGTAATATCTGTGGTGTTTGCTTATAATTAGTATGCAATTAGAAGTGTAATATAAAGCCCTAAACTAATAACATCGCATATTTAGCAGCTTGCGATGCATTTTAGAAGAGAAGTACAAACTAATTAGAGAAACTAATGTATAAAAGTTATACTACACTTTTCTCATGTCTAACATAGAATTACCATCGCCCCCTACCAATATCTGCAATGTTATACTGAATATCATTGCCCTTATATCTAAGTAGGTATGTGTAAGCTCTAGTCGGTACCTGTAACTCCTGCAGTAGCCCATGGATGTCCCCAGGTCGGCTATATCCCCGTGCTTGAGTCCTCCACAACGTTAGGGCTGTAGACTGGAGAGCACAACAAGCAGGGTACCCCCCTCCTCCTACCCCTCCTCCTACCTCCCCCCCCCCCCCCATCCCCTCCACCCCTCCACCCCCACCATACTCCTCCAACAGGTTGGGGGTGAGGAGGAGAGGGGAGGCGGGGGGGGGCAGACATAGCACCATACAGGTAGAGATGCCTCTGCAGGATCGCGTGCAGCCAAGCATGACTTACGCTAAGGCAGGATAGCGTAGCTTCTCGCTCC
Organism: Harmothoe impar; assembly: GCA_947462335.1. Lineage (NCBI taxonomy): Eukaryota > Metazoa > Annelida > Polychaeta > Phyllodocida > Polynoidae > Harmothoe > Harmothoe impar. The sequence goes on from OX381721.1 coordinate 28,108,485, forward strand.
CACCGACCCGTTCGCCTGGGTTACCTATGTGAGCCCCAATGCTATGCTAAATCCTGTATCGCCGCTCAAACCAAATTGTATATCCTCTAAACAGATTAATACCACTCTGATGCCATTCCTTACCCATACATTAGATATCAAACTGTCTTTGTAGTATAATTTATTGGAGTAAACTATCGCACAAAGCAATACTGGAGCAATGCTTTTGAATGGAACCGATAATGGTGTAGACTCATACATAGACATCTGAGTAGACACACAAAAGCATGGATAGCTACTGTTTGGCAAAGAGAACCAAACCACAATTGCTACATTTGGCAAAAGATACTATGGTTCTTACAGGGCAGACTGGGATGAATGTGAACACAATGTAAAAAGTAACACCTCTGCCCCACACCAGTACCTCCAACCTCCCTCCCTCCTGCCTACCTACCTACCTACCTCGCGACCCAAACCGGTCCTAACCTTCTACACATACCCCATCTCTTCTACAAAAAGGTGGCTGGTGTCCTATATGTTATATCTTTGGTGAGTTTTGATTATAATTACACAAACTATGTGTCTGATACTAAAATCTAAAACTCTTAGTGGATTCCATTGCCTGCTACCTCTGGTCAGCAATTGCCTCGGCCGATCAAACATTGCATTGCATTTATCGATAAATGTCCACAAGTGTCACCAATACTATAGTGCTCATCCCTGAAGCCCTAATCTATGTTGCTAAACCTTTCTTGCAGCAAAATTACAAGTTGTCTCCATTGAGGGGACATCCCCCTCCTTTCCGCCCCCCATCCCTGGTCGCCCCGGCGCCTGCTGCACCATTCCCCGGTGCCACTTACCTGGCTGTGTCGGTGCAGCCTCCGTCGGCCCCTGCTCCAGGGGGTAGACTATCTTACCTTAAACCTGCTGCTTCTAAGTCGGCGTTAATATCCTTCATAAAGGTGAGCGGACATGGTAGCAGTAGGCTGATGTTGGGACGTGTTCCTATTGCCTTATAGGAGAGGGTAAGAAGTTCCCAGTTGGGTGACGCTGGTTGTACCTACCCCAGATCCTAGATCCTCCCTTGCCGTACTGAGTCGGCGACCGGCGAGCCTCTAGAGCTACACCATTCGGAAACCTTAGGCCTCCTAGCTCACTGTCACACTCCACTGCCTGTCTGCTTATTTTATTCCTGATAAGCTAGCTGACTGCGCCGACTGGTCGGCTGCTTGCCGTGTCTCCTTCTCCCTGAGCTTCCCCCTCCCTCTTCATTCCTCATCCTCCTGTTGCTGCTAACCCCCTCACCTACCCACCTGTCGGCGTAGAACCTCCCCTTTCCCCCCTCCCCCACCAGGTACACCTTACCTGTGGTTCCTCTTGGCAGGCCGGGCTCCCGTGGTGGGTCCTCCAACCAGGGGGGATCCGCCACGCGACTTTTGGAAAATATCCCGCTGTCTACCAGTCTGTGGTCTCTCCCCTTCCCCCCCCCCCCACCTCTCCACCTCTCCACCCCCCATACACCTGCACACCTCACGAGAACATGATGTGGTGGTGGTAGGAGTAAAGCCTGCATGGTCTGCTGCCTCCACGGCATAGACCTGCCCAACAACTCACCCCCCTACCTACCTACCACTCTACTCATCACCCCCCCCCCCCCTACACATCCACACACACACTCACCCTGCTCACTCTGTGAGTGACATGGAGAGGGTGAGTGGTGTTTGTGTGGGTGTGGGTGTGCTGGGGGGGGGGGTAATCAGACGGCTGAAAGGCTACACGTTTTAGGAATGTGGATTTTATTAACTTTTTATTTGACTTATAATCCGGTTACAGTGTAGCCAGGGTAACATACTTCCCGACAGGTATACCTCCCCCGGTTCTATAGCTTCATATCTGGGATACCCCCCCCCCCCCTTTTCATCTTTCTATTTCTTTTATCATAGCTAGATATCTATACCATCTTAATGTTTCATAACCCCCCCCCCCCAACCCACCTCCCAAACACACGCCATAAGGACATGTACATAACCCGTTTCACCATCTTCGGTCGTCAACAGTTACATATCACCCCCCCCCCCGCACCTCCCCCCCCCCCCCACACACACATCTACCTCTTATCATCCCGATGCTAATTCAACCCCACCTGACACGACCACGTACATGCACATTAGCATTGTACCCAATGCATGTACATAGAAACTATAACCCCCCCCCCCTCACATTTGTTATCAAGCAGTGGCATACTGTACCGAACGTGCAGTCAGGTATAGCCATGTAATTGTCCCCATAATGGACAACCCGTTTGGTTCCAATATATATGTCCTTTTTATCACTCAAATTTCCCACTTCTTAACCTTCTTATTGCAATAAGACCCCAATCAAGAGTTTACTCTGTGAATTAAAGTTTTCCATTTTGTTATGACTCCTAAATGGCCCATTTATGGCCTAACGCCATTTCTAGCCAGGTTACATGAAAAACACCGTTTAATTTTGTTGCTCACTCTGGCTTGACCCTATCAACACACACCTTCCACGTAATCTGATCAACATCTATTTCGCCCTAGGTAGGATCATACAACATCCCCTTATAACTGTTAAAACTCTTTAATGCAATGGATGATCTTTGAAAAGGCTGAAGCAGGGGAAACATGAATGTATACTTATAAATGCAACACATTGAAATGGTACAAGCTGTATAAGAATGTCTCAATTCCCTCGCCCCTCCTCCCCCACAACATAATAAAGGAATAAAAAGGTGAGGACACATGATATATTTTTAACTGATATTACAGAAGAAAAATTATAGTATAGGATAGATATTATGGTTCTTTGAAACACATGTAGTTCCAATATACATTGTTCACAACCTGACTGATGACATGTCCTGACACCCTTGCGAGGCACCCTTTTTGCTTGACTGCTCACTTTCCCCCGAACCCGGAGGCTTGACCCCCACGAGGTCAGTTCTAGGGTCACTTACTGGTGCATGAAAGTAGCTGCCAGCCAACTCTCTGGACATCGAGGTGTGCAGAGCCATGGCTTGATGTGTCCCCATCACCACTGGGTCAGGGAGGTATGATATAAATATGTACCAAATGTATGAATAGCTAAAATAACATAAAACCCCTATATTTTTAGCGTGCTGTGCCCTTTAGGCGAACCTTACCATGTGACTTTTACCAATTGATATGGGGAGGTTTCAATTGAATTGGAGATGGGATGAGGGTCGAATCCAGATCTCCACTCCCCCCGTTTTAGTACTTTTTTTAGTGTTTGCCTACACCTAATACCATTGGATTCCCAGGGCTCAATTTAGGGGGGATAGGTATGGTTCAAATGTGTATAGGGACAATATCAATGCTATGGTAGATGTGTTTTTGGCCAATTTGGTGGCCATCTTGGATTTCGGCTGTTTCCATGATTACCGATTTGTTTTGAAGATGCAAACCAGGCTAAATTGAATCTTTATGACCAAATGAACACTATGAGAAATTTGGCACTTTTGTCACTCCGGTAACGATATGCCCCAAATTTGAGGCTAAGGGACCTTACTATAACCCCCATCCCACACCAACACCCTTAGATCATGAGAATAGAACCTGCCTCTATTCCTTTACACTACTCCGTCCACTTCATGAAAAATGGTTGTTATTACCATTTGAAATCACAGTTTCCTCATCTCTCCCCGAAAGAAAATCACAAAGGATAGGGGGCTGACTGAATATGTTTGCCCCTCCCCCAAGAACTAAAAATTAAATTAAATGTAAACGTTCATATTCGACATTATTCATAAAGCCATTGCTTATAATTGGTTGGAGCCACCCCCCAATGAAGATTGTTTCCTGTGTCTCTGGAGGTAAGTGGGGACGTCTGACTGCTACTGCTAAGGCCACTCAAAAAAAAGAAGTTGTTTTTCATCACCAAGGAGTGAAACATATGACGAGGGCGTTTTTTATTTCATTTATTTTTTAGTTGGGGCTTACCTATATGGGAAATTTAGACTTTTCCGATCAAATTTTACATTTTAGTAATTCAGAATTTAGTGATCCCCAAACATTTTGATGGAAGTTCCTAGCTGACTGCATTACTGACAGCAGCTTTAATTTGATACCATATTTGCCAATATTTTACCAATTTAAACATATTTTTCATCAAAAAAGTTTTAAAAAATTAAAGAAATTGAGTGGCCTAACCAGGGGTAGAGGTGGATCCTCCAAAGGGTGATACGAAGGTTCCCCATGGGTCTATCACATGGAACGATTATTGCATATACCATATGTGTGTGAACGGCCATACTGACAGGAGAGTCGGTGCACATGGTAGTTACAACCCTTTTAAACTAAGGGACCAATTCAATTGGTACTGGAGCGCAGTAAAAGTTATTATGGTATGGCCTTTCTGATTCTTGCAGGGCTCAGTGCAAGTGGCATAAACTAGTCGCATCACACATCATGTGCAGAGGGAGAGCAGACCAATAAACGCCATTGCCCTAATGTTTATTAAAAAGGGGGAGCACAATTGCACTTTTTCACAGGCTGAATGGGTTGGGGGAGACGGGCTTTAAACACAAACCCAGACCAAGACCCACGCCCAAACTCAGACCCAGACCAAGACCCAAACCCAAACCCAGACCCAGACACAAGGCCAGACCCAAACCAAACCAAGACCAAGACCCAGACCCAAGACCCAAGACCCAAGATCCAAGATCCAAGACCCAAGACCCAGACCTAAACCAAGACCCAACCAAACCCAGACGACCCAGATGACCTAGACCCAGACCCAGCCCCAGACCCAGACCCAGACCCAGACCCAGACCCAGACCCAGACCCAGACCCAGACCCAGACCCAGACCCAGACCCAGACCCAGACCCAGACCCAGACCAAGACCCAGACCCAGACCCAGACCAAGACCCAGACCCAGACCAAGACCCGGACTCAGACCCTGACCCAAAGCCAGACTCATACCAAACCAAGACTCAAAACCAACCCAGACCCAGACCCAAACCCAGGACCCAGATCTAAACCTAGACCCAACCAAGACCCATCCAAGATCCAGACGACCCAGACGACCCAGACGACCCAGACGACCCAGACGACCCAGACGACCCAGACGACCCAGACGACCCAGACGACCCAGATGAAAACCCAAACCAATCAAGGCCCTGGGGGCCCTATTTCTGTGGCCATAGTTCTCATGAGCCTGCTTCAATAAGTTCTCGTTCTCAGGGCCCTTAATCTACCCTTGTTCTGCGGCTCCGTATCCTAGAGACACCGTGAGTCCATTATAAATAAGAATTCCACTATTAGGGCTGTGCACCAATTGAGATGGTGATGCTCACAAAATCGACCTAATCTTCCATATAGTAATCATGGTCTAAAAAGATACAGCGTCCCAGCTTAGTATTCTTGTGGGCTTTCTATATTATTAATAGACCATTTCAAGACCATGCCTTGACACCCAGGGTATCCTAAGGTCGTCAGTGTTCAGAAATACCCTGTACATGGGGCCTGCTTTAGGGAGGGCACCATGAGGGACAGCTATATGGCATTCGCTGGGCCAATGCTCAGGGTCTCAATGTATAAAGCCTTTCTAACAGCATACCTGGCTGTGTTTCATGAGATCGGGCCAATGTGAAAGTCTTTGACTGGGTGCAATCTTTGACTGGGTGCAATCTTTGACTGGGTGCAATCTTTGACTGGGTGCAATCTTTGACTGGGTGCAATCTTTGCCCGGGTGCAATCTTTGACCAGGTGCAATCTTTGACCGGGTGCAATCTTTGACTGGGTGCAATCTTTGACTGGGTGCAATCTTTGACTGGGTGCAATCTTTGACTGGGTGCAATCTTTGACTGGGTGCAATCTTTGACTGGGTGCAATCTTTGACTGGGTGCAATCTTTGCCCGGGTGCAATCTTTGACTGGGTGCAATCTTTGACCGGGTGCAATCTTTGACCGGGTGCAATCTTTGACTGGGTGCAATCTTTGACCAGATGCAATCTTTGACCAGATGCAATCTTTGACCAGATGCAATCTTTGACTGTGTGCAATTTTTGACTATGTGCAATCTTTGACCAGGTGCAATCTTTGATCGGGTGCAATCTTAGACTGGATGCAATCTTTGACCGGGTGCAATCTTTGACCCCGTGCAATCTTTGACTGGGTGTAATCTTTGACCAGATGCAATCTTTGACTGGGTGCAATCTTTGACCAGGTGCAATCTTTGACTGGGTGCAATCTTTGACTGGGTGTAATATTTGACCGGGTGCAATCTTTGACTGGGTGCAATCTTTGACTGGGTGCAAACTTTGACTGGGTGCAATCTTTGACTGGGTGCAATCTTTGACTGGGTGCAATCTTTGACTGGGTGCAATCTTTGACTGGGTGCAATCTTTGCCCGGGTGCAATCTTTGACTGGGTGCAATCTTTGACCGGGTGCAATCTTTGACCGGGTGCAATCTTTGACTGGGTGCAATCTTTGACCAGATGCAATCTTTGACCAGATGCAATCTTTGACTGTGTGCAATCTTTGACTGTGTGCAATCTTTGACTATGTGCAATCTTTGACCAGGTGCAATCTTTGATCGGGTGCAATCTTAGACTGGATGCAATCTTTGACCGGGTGCAATCTTTGACCCCGTGCAATCTTTGACTGGGTGTAATCTTTGACCAGATGCAATCTTTGACTGGGTGCAATCTTTGACCAGGTGCAATCTTTGACCGGGTGTAATATTTGACCAGGTGCAATCTTTGACCGGGTGCAATCTTGGACCAGGTGCAATCTTTGACCGGGTGCAATCTTTGACCAGGTGCAATCTTTGACCGGGTGCAATCTTTGACCAGGTGCAATCTTTGACTGGGTGCAATCTTTGACCGGGTGCAATCTTTGACCGGGTGCAATCTTTGACAGGGTGTAATCCTTGACCGGGTGCAATCTTTGACCAGGTGCAATCTTTGACCGGCTTGATAGAAAACGGTTTATTTAGGGCAGATGAAGATATAAATGGGCTGAAAAGATATTTAAATGAGTAATCAGTAGCCCATTTATATCTTCATCTGCCCTAAATTAAAGAAAACATTTTCTTTCTAGTCGGTCAAAGATTGCACGTGGTCAAAGACTTTCACATTGGCCTGATCTCATGAGCCACCTGAGGGCGTATAGGCCGTACCTCATCGTACCATAAGGGGGTCATAAGGCCCTTCTGTGAGATTCCCTCAGGAAAATGTCCAAATACTAAGTATTAGGGCATACCTAAGTATCATAGTACATTAGAAATCTAAACAATACAAACATCTCAATTGATCCCCTAAGAACAATGGTGGTATATCTTTGTTTTAGTAGCGCAGAGTTTATTGATCTGCAAACGTTGTGGAAATGTAAAGTTCTTTTAAATTCATAATCGGTCAACATTTTCATCATTAATTTTGTCAATATTTTCATTAAAAACTGTAGATAAAATAAAATGAAAATAACCTCGAAACCTTATTTCTATGACACGCATGGTGTGGAGAACAAGCCTTTTTTTGAGAGGCCTAAATTAAAGTCAAGACTTCCCATGTCATCATTAATTTGTTTCCACCTTAAAAGACCCTGTATGGAAAGCCAAACTATAATAAAGGGCTATACTATGGATAAGACATACCTGCACAAACCCAATGAGAGTTTGTAGAATGAAATGAACATGTACACGTATACCCCCATTCATTAACATTAAAACCATGTTCTCTGCATTTTTGGGTCAAATACTTTCACATTGGCCCGATTTCATGAGACACAGCGACCTGTTTGTAGAATGAAATGAACATATATATACACGTATATCCCCATTCTCAATAAACATTCAAACCATTTTCTCTTCACTTTTGGGTTCAGTAGGAGGAGTTCCAGGGTAGGTTAGCTTTAGACACCTCCATCTATGGTAGGGAGGTGGCACAGAGTCTCCCCCTAGTAGCCACAAGTTGGAACTAACAGAGGCCATGCACCAGTGATCACAGGTATCACATGCAGACAAAACTCTCGAACGTTCAGTATATGGCTAAATGTGCACAGGTGTAGTTTTTGCTTTCCAAAATTCTAGAAACGTGGGAACTTTGTTTAGGAACGTATATCGGGGCACATTCTAGAAACGTTAGATTTGCGTCTCAGCGTGGACTTCTGGTCCTCAACCATCTAGAAGACTCACATCACCTTTCAGTAATGGGTGTGTGCCTGATGTAGGCACACACCCATTACTGAAAGGTGATATCTTATAAATCTACCTTTCTAGTCATAAAGAACATCTTATAGATTGCTTCTACTGCGTGTTGGCTATATAGATATTGAACCTCTCGGTTTATTTATCGATTGGAAAGAACTAGTTTGTGAAGAGTCGATCCTCTTTGGAGACTGCGGCCCACCCTCATCACATTTGTTAGATCATCTATATAAGCCAGTGATTTTCAACTCAATCAAGTTCACTTCTTGGTCAATGACTTGTACGGAATGTGACCCCAAAGGAATGTGTTCAATGGTTGGTTGAGGGATATGTGTCGATGGGACATGTATTGAATTGAATCTTTATTGAACGGTGGCATCCTGCGATGATTTCTCCCTGTACAAATCCTTTTACATGTGCTTCGATGTTAATATTCACCGTCAACATATGATACCAGAAAAGTATACTTTTCTGGTATTGTAATTAGCTCCGTATCTAGCAGCGATGTCCTCGGTCCACTCTTATGCACTCCCTAGCCATTTAGGCTTAATATTTTTGGTACATGTGCCTAATACGTAATCCATATTGTTGCCATTTTATAGTTATATAACATGTAAACTTGTCTCCAGACTCGTCTAAGTGGCTATCATAAAATAAACGAGTCAAAAGTTGTCTAACCTATCAGGTTACCATCCCACAAATAGAATCTGGAGTTGGCAAATGTCGGGTTTTGGGCTGGCACATGCCAAGTGGGTCTTCTATCTCCAGCTAAAAGACCCACTTCCTTGTCACTTAGACACGTTTTTGACTTGTTTATTTTATGACAGTCACTTTGAAGAGTCTGGAGACAAGTTTACTTTTTGAGTGTAGGCTGATGGGAGTAAACATTCTTTGGGCAACAGAATCCCTCAGAATTATGTGCCATTAAGTGCCAATAGCGTGGATCTTTTCATTAGTTTATACACGTCGAATTCATCCTTATAATGCAAATTATATAAGCCTCTCGGACCTATGCCAAAGACGGGGTGACAGCCCTGGATAGTGTGCATCAATATATCTATCAAGAATGTATTGTAAAGCTAATAAATAGAAAATTGAAAAAATAGAAAAATATAGCAAAACCTGCCAAGTACCTACTCATGACAGACTTGTAAATAACCTAAAAACAGCTCCCCTCTGTGGCTACATGATTTCAGACCTGTTTTGGCAGGTTGTTTGCCTACCTTTATTAGATAGTTTCCACGAAGAATACTGTCTGGTATAAAAGCTCTAAAGAAGCTTTTTTATTGGCATATCCCCAATGTTTGGTACAATAATATGTATTTGTGGAAGAAGCCTAACCACATTCTAAGGACCTTAGGTTGAATATACATGTCACTGACATATCTAAGCGATAAAGCTGTCAAGGTACAAGAATAGGAAAAAGTATCAGGGATACTAACACACATATGAGTATTACTAAACAAAGTTGTAGATCACCAATTAAAACCTCTTTGAGATCAATTATAGGAAGGAGGTAAACGGAATGGCAGGTGTACTGTAGAGGGGCAGCAGGGTGTAACCATGTATGGTATGTGTTGGAGCCGGGTGGATGGGGATAGATAGAATGGGGTGGGATGTGGGATGGAGGGAGGGGGGGGGGCTGGCTGGAGGGTGGCATGTGTGATAGGCATGTTAGATGTTGACTTATATTGTGTGGCCCACATTTGACCTTTTTGAGGACAGTCTCTTTAATCAATGATGCCTATCATTTCCGAGAAGAGCAGTGGATGCCAGTAGACCTTGTATGGGGCAGCTAACACTTGCAGATATCGTGTAGCGCAGGTCCGGGCGCAGGTAAAGCATTCAGACATTGTGCAGGGCAGGTGATGCATTCAGACATTGTACAAGGCAGGTGATGTATTCAGACAATGTGTATGACATGTGATGCATCCAGACATTGTGCAGGGCAGGTAATGTATTCAGACATTGTGCAGGGCATGTGATGCATTCAGACATCGTGCAGGGCAAGTGATGCATTCAAACATTGTGCAGGGCATGTGATGCATTCAGACGTTGTGCAGAGCAAGCGATGCATTCAGACATTGTGCAGGGCAAGGGATGCATTCAGACATTGTGTAGGGCAAGTGATGCATTCAGACATTGTGCAGGGTGAGTGGTGCATTCAGATATTGTGTAGGGCAAGTGATGCATTCAAACATTGTGCAGGGAAGGTAATGCATTCAGACAATGTGTAATGCATTCAGACATTGTGTAGAACAGGTGGTGCATTCAGACATTGCGCAGGGCAGGTAATGTATTCAGACAATGTGTATGACAGGTGATGCATCCAGACATTGTGCAGGGCAGGTAATGTATTCAGACATTGTGCAAGGCAGTTTCTGCATTCAGACATCGTGCAGGGCAAGTGATGCATTCAAACATTGTGCAGGGCATGTGATGCATTCAGACATTGTGCAGAGCAAGCGATGCATTCAGACATTGTGCAGGGCAAGGGATGCATTCAGACATTGTGTATGGCAGGTGATGCATTCAGACATTGTGCAGGGCAAGGGGTGCATTCAGACATTGTGCAGGGTGAGTGGTGCATTCAGATATTGTGTAGGGCAACTGATGCATTCAAACATTGTGCAGGGAAGGTAATGCATTCAGACAATGTGTAATGCATTCAGACATTGTGTAGAGCAGGTGATGCATTCAGAAATTGTGTAGGCATGTGATGCATTCAGACATTGTGTAGGGCAGGTGATGCATTCAGACATTGTGTAGGGCAGGTGATGCATTCAGACATTGTGTAATGCATTCAGACATTGTGTAGAACAGGTGATGCATTCAGACATTGCATACGACAGGTCATGCATTTAGACATTGTATAGGGCAAGTTGTGCTTGCAATGACTACAAGTAGTCATTGCCGATTGTAGAACAGGTGATGGCTGCAGTCATTGTATACGGCATGCAGGCAATGCATTGAGACATTGTGTAGGACAAGTTGTGTCTCTATACAAATTGGGAAAAGGTTTGCAAATGACATGAGCTGGACCTGTGCTAACTCGAGAGAATATATGCTGTATCAAGCATCTGGAGTTTAATCAACACCTTGTTCTTCAGCACAATAATTCAGGTGTTTAAAGTAGTTTTGTGCAGTACACCAGTTTCTGTAAGTAAGTAATCGCCACCCAGAACCTGTACTAACATGCAGACAGCAGTACATAACTCTGGGATGGGCTGAGAGTGGTGGTGGGGGCCGGTTTTATCTCTGTCTGCACAATGTGATGAATAGCTGTACCTGCCGATCTGGTTCACAGTATAGAAGGCCGGCCCTCAGGTAGCCGGCCTGCCTGTCTGAAATATGTCCGATTAGGTCTACTGCCTTTTAGCTGGCCTTTCCCATCCTTCTTTTATGTCTTTTTTATTTGTTTTTATTTATAGTTCATTTTTTATTCATTTATATTGCTGTTAGTGAGTATCGTTTTATTGCTTGGTATTTCTGTCATTATATCCCTTCGTTCCTTTTTTGCTTCGTTTGTTCCTTCATTCCTTCCTTCCTATCCCCATGCCTACTTTGTTTATGTTTTACTTTTTGTTTCTTCTTTCCCTCCTGCCTTCTTTCCTTCTCTCCTTCTTTCCTTCATATGCTCTATCTCTACCCTTTCCACTATACCTTCCTTCCGCACCCCCTTTATCCCTCTCTTCCTTCATTCACCTCCATTCTAATTTCCCTCAATTCTTTCACTTGGTATGTCTTCCGCCTAAGCCTGTCTCAATTTCTTCCTGTGCTCATTTCTGTTTCTTTGAGTCTATTATACACATACATCTAAGTGTAGACTTTAGGGCAAGGGTTAGCTATGATATCTAGGCTACTGTAGCGAGGCCAGCACAATATTTAACGCTTTCATGGTAGCATCTATTGTTTAAAGCATTATGCCCTTTTGCCGCCATGATACATTGCTGCAAACATTACAGAATCATTCACCAGTGCTGCATTCATGCATCATGTTGATCCTATACGGGGTTGGTTCACTCCCTCTCTGACAATGCAGTGCCGGCGAGTTACTCACGGTCGATGTACTAATACATCAAATGAATACAAATCATTAATGCATCACACAGTCTTTAAAGGGTTAAGACTGCCGGTGCTGTGTAGGTCAGTAGAGCAGCCCCCCGATGCAGCCGGCAGATTACTAAGTAGTTGAGACGTCGGTGAGGTTTATTAGACCTGGCGTCAATAAACCACACTACTATTACACTACTTGGTTCTTGGTGGTCCTGTTACAAAGGGAGAGGAGGTCCATATTAACACAGTAATAACAGTATTATTGTATAATGTATCTCTTCTCCTTTTTGGTTGGTTTTAGGCTAAGGAAGGCATGCTGGGTCAGCAATTCATGTTTGATATCTGCCATCATGAATGAATGCAGAATCTGCGAGTTACTCGCTGCATAGTGCTGCATTGAAACCTCAAGCAGAAGAAAGGGCATTAAAGTAGTATGCTGTCCTTAAAGGTCAATACCACTTGTTGTTTTGTCATGGTCATATAGAGGACACTTTTTACACTAGACACTTAGTGCAAAATACATCAACAAACTTCTCATGCCCTTCTGAAGTCTACAACATTTAATGTCAGTGGTTGGTTCATGATGGTTTCCATTCAACACCCATAGACAGAACGATAAGCAATTGAGTTTCAGGTTCACCCCCCACCCTCTAAGCTTAACAGAAACTCCCCTCCCCAAGGTATCGTTATTTAGGAAGTTAAAGACTGCAGTGACAGTGTTTAAAATTTGTTGACAATTGCCGCCCAAGAAAAGAAATATAATAAGAAAAGTAGTTGTTTCCCCAACTTTACCTGAAACACACTATTTTGGTTGGCCTATGTACCATCTGTCTGTACTTATCAATACAGGTGTTTTTGTATACAAATAAGCTAAAAGATTTCCTCCTGAATTGATGATAGTATTTAATATAGCGTCAGGTACACTGTAAATAGTAATTGTAGGTACACAGCAGAATCTGCTGTAGTTTAACAGGTTATTGAGAAAAAACAGAAAGAAAAGACCTGGTGTGTTGTACTATAATCTTCTTAATTTCAGAGCTCTGGATAAGCAAGTGAATAAGCCGTATGTAAAAGATTGTAAAGAGGATATTAAGGGTGAGCTTGAAAGATATATGCGGACAATCTAACCCATACCCAGACCAAAGCCCGGCCCAGACCCAGACCTGCTCCCGGAGCCATACAAATCTCCCAGCTCTTATTATGATAAACTTACTGTAAACCCCAACAAGACACGTGTATAAATACGGCATCAGACTAAAATTTAATGGAGTGGTCCTGAATGTTGTAAACTGCTTTGTTTATTTGGGTGTCACCATTGATAGTAATTTGCGTTTCGGACCTCAATGCACCAAGATGTGCTCCAGTGGTAACAACAAACTGACTCATCTGAGAAAATTAAAAAGGTACATGGACTTCGATCTCTCTCTACTGTTTTTTGAGCAAATTTAATGGTGCTCCCATGTCTTGAATATTGTGACTTTGTAGTGGATGGTGGACTGGAGGATGCTGTTAAAAGTCGACAGACTATACAAAACCCCTGCTTGTGCTGTTGTAAGGGCATCTGAGACCAAAGGCAGATTACCATAGATGAACTCCATGCGTCCTATACATGTAGTAGGCTCGAAGAGAGACGAGATATAAATATACTGAGGCTAATGTATAAGCTAGGTAGACACATGGACACACTGGCTGTATCGACTAGCGTACTTAGAAGTAATGTTGCTAAGCCTAAAATAAAAGGTTGGTTTCAAGTCACCAACTGACCCTATCTAAACAGAGCTAATCCTACGGTTTTCATGCAATTTTAAACAAAATTGAGTATTTTTACCCTTTTTTGGTCAATTTTAGGGAATTTGGAGAAGCTGGCTAGTACATTCATGTTTAAAAAAGAGGTGAAAAAAAAGAAAATCCGCCCTACAGACCCTACATTTTCTTCCCATATTACCTTACACAAACCATTTTTGTCGGTCTAAAGATACAAGGACCGAAGGGTCAACAGTATAAGAATAGTCTACTCTATAAAGGGGCCATAAAATGGCACCTTTTGAACCCTGAGTTTCAAGAAATTGAGCTTCTAAAATTGTTCATGCATGAAGTCAAAAAGAGAAGTGAAAACTGATGGGTACTGACTGTGCTGGCTGTACCACTAACTGTGGTAGACTCTGAACTGCTATGTTCCTTAAGTGTACAATGGGGGGGATATTAATTTGAGATACAACTGTCCCCAATTGTAATGATGACTCGCTGTTCACTTGATTTGCTACTTAATGATAATTTTGTCTGTATTTGTCTGTATAGTTGCTAGCGAATGGTGATTATCTGCCTTTATTTTGAATTGTGCCAATAAAAAATGACCAAACTCAAAAGTCAGATTTAGAATACGTGTAAGCTGGTACACACCATATCCAAATTACTTTCCTCTGCAGGCTCATAATTCTAGAACCACAAAAACAGGTATCAAATTGTGTTAGGCACGGTGACTGATTTTACTCTCGCTACTTCTGCATCAAGCATGAGCACTAAATGCAGTTATCTCTTGCAGGCTAACACAGTGCTCTAATGCACTAAACCCTTTGGTTGCCATGATGCTTAAATGAAATTTTGCGGAGTAATACCCTGTTTCTACATTCATACAATATGTCGTGACAGAGTTGATACACTCCCGAAGAGTCAGGAGGATGCAGTGCAAGTGGTATATATTTTTCAAAAACATTAAGCGTTGGGGCATCACTTTAACCCTAGAGGGTAAACCAGCCACACCAATGTAACTGGACCACTTTGAGGTGACAAAAGTGAACCACATTCCTAATGTGCCCCTCACTACTCCCCCACATGACCTCTAATAACCCCATCATTATACCAACACATAGGCCTGCATGGTGTGTAATTACCCATTCAGTGACACTCTTTTATATCTACCAACATGCATACAGCCCTGTATAGCTCCAGGCAGCAAGAATCGGATCATAGAGCAGTAAACGAAGTCTTAAACATTTCTTTATTCTTTTGAGATTCAGCTGACAAATAAAAGGTTCAGGTGTCAGAATGATCTTTGATATAAACCAACTGAATTATAAGTGTCTTATGAGTCTTAAGTAAAAGGTTTGCGTCTGTCATCACTCCAGACAATCTTACAGAGATTCCGCCAAGACCAACATAATCTCAACTTGTGCAGGAGAAGTTACCCCTTTTTCCTTGCCACCAAGGTGTATAGAGACTACACCCTGCCCATCACCCACCCTACAGGGGTGAGTCCATGTCCCCCTGTGTGTGCCCATCGGTAACCATGTCTGGCCTGCATTATGAAAGCTAAAGCCGCTGTCTGCACTTCTTCCCTGTCTCCTCCAGGCTCTGCTCTTTATAAAAGGTGTCCCAGCCCATACCCACAAAGTTTACCTTGCATTTGAATATGTAACAGTTCTTTTTCCACGCCATTTTTTATATTTTATTTTAACCCCTCCTCCAGTTTCCATGTTTGTTAAGATCTTATTTAAGCGTCCAACTGTTCCCTTTTTTCGATGACAAGTCTAGAGGGTGCTGTATTAGATATTCGGCTGGTCGTGTGGGGTGGGTATCGATGTCAGAAGTTTGCGCTGAAATAAAATCCTCCTGGAGACCTGTATGAAAAGCAAAGGGGTTACACAATCTACCATGCCGTCCTGATCACATAACAGGCATGGTAGTGAGGGTTAGAGGCATGGTAAAACTGCTAAAGTGTCATCTGAATGCTCCACAAGTAGGCATATTAGCCAAGTTCACAGCTGTCACCTCTCTATTCTGAAAGTGTGTGTCGAAAATGACCAAGGAGAACTCTCGCTCCTGGCAAAACTGCTCAGAATACTGCATTAGTAAGTGAATGATACATGGATAAGCCAGCACGAGGGTTAGTTATCCCTGGCTAAGTGCCACTGAGAAAAGAAGTAGATTCACGGTGACTCCCAAATGGGAGTCTGGACTCGATCACTGAGGTAACTCCCCCCACGACTCTGAAGTGACTCCCAATCATTAGGAAGTCTTAAAATAGGAGTCATTATAGAGTTATATAGAGTTATTATAGAGTTATATAGAGTCCTGCTAATGTTAAGGAGTTACTTTAGAATCCTAGGGAGAGTTACATTTTCTCTCTGTGTCGAGGCGCAGCCTTGGATAACCAGCCTAAGTGTTGGCTTATCTATTCATCAATCTGTTTATACCACGGTTGTAAAATATAAAAAGAAAGCAACTTAATTTTACAATATGAACTCGGCCATTTACCATGTTAACATATCTGGTGACGTCATAGCAGCCAGTTATCCATTGCTTAAGCATGGTATCTAATCTATAATCGAGGTATAATGCCACTAATCAAGAACTTATTTTGGTGGATCTCCCAAACATTCATAGATGCCAGGGTTGAAACATGCATAATAGGCCTACCCAATTGCTGATGCCAGCGCTTATACGAGACAGGCGCTCATTCAAGACTAGGAACTCATAGGTTTGACCCCCTGTTGCCTGCCACATATATGTCACATTTGAAACAAATCAGAAGAAAGTAACACAAAGGCGATCCCCTAAACAAAGTATTTATTTCATTTGGTGTATACGTATATATAGTTGTGTAGTGTAGGCGTGTAGCTATCGATGGTAGAGTGCAGAGTAAAGATCCAGAAGACTTCCACGGCTGCTATTGTAGGTTAATTGGTGATATAGGTACAGGAGGTCATACTGGTAAATACCTATTGGACACTGAAGTATACAGTGAACAGGTCTAGTATAAATAGCCATGTTGTTGATCACAACCCTGAATATGTCTAGTCTAGACTGTGTATAATAATATATATCTAATATATAGACCTAGTACAGGACCAGCAATGGCCGGGCTCATGCATGCATATCAAATGAGGTACCGTTGTGGGTACCTATAGCTTACATTCCTATGTGGCTACCGATCATCTCCTAGGAAGGAGTCAGTAACATGCACGTATTGAGGTTAAAACACATCATATATATACATATAAACACATTTAACTAGCTACATTTAGCACTTTGCTGCCGTTGTCAGTGTGTGATAGTACTTATCCCACCTTGATAGAGACCATGCATGTATAACCAAGGTGCTAAATACTTTGTTAGGGGGATGGCACTGTCTCACACCTTTGGTACCTGGGAGCCTATATTGAGTTAGCTACACCTAAATACCCATGGCCAGCACAGGCGCTCATATAAGACCAGGCGCTTAAAATAACCTCAGGTATCCCTTGACCCCGGTGCTTATTCAAGACGGGGGCTCTATCAAGACCAGGCGCGACGCTAAACCAAAAGATAAAGCACCAAACAGGCTACAGACGAATACAATAGATGCAATTTGATAAGACAACACACGATAATATCCTTGTGACGTGGCAGCACTTATTGGTTGCATGCTTAGTGGTGGATCTGACATGCATGTACTAAAACCAACCACCCACTATTACCACTATGCATGATATCCTGGAGTAGTTAACCTCAGCTAAAAAAGCACGGACCAGTGTCGAGAGGTATTTTAGGGCAAGGTGCACAGGAAGCAGCACATGCACTGATATTCCTAGGCTCCCTATACGCCCAACCTCTCAGTCACTAGTGGCTAACCTAGTTAGTCATTTTTTGGCTCCCTATACGACCAACCTAGATTGTTATTATTGTCAGGTTGGTCACCACTGACCAACCCACCTTAGTCTTTTTGGTTCCAGGGGGAGCCACTGAGTGGTCATCACAGGTGGCCCCAACCAGTGGTAAACAAATACAACACACCAATGATGGACCTAGGTTAGCCACTACTGACTGACCCCTTGGTCATTTTTTGAATATAACTTTGCCATTGTGACTAACACTCATATGACCAACCTGGGTTAGTCTGTACTGACTAACCCTTTCAACCTATGGATTTTCAGTGTGAGTGAGTTTTTTTTACATCTGACATACACTATTATCACAGTGTTTAATTTGATTAAATACAAAAAAGGAAAAACCACACTCGTATAGTCTGCCTGGGGAATACTGTAAGTTGAAGAGTGTCTTAATAGATAAATATCATGTCAAGTATTTTTGAACGAAATAATAGGTGCATCGACACTGTCTATAATGGTGTAATTATTGGGTACAGGTACAAGTTCACAGAGTGTGTCATTATTACAGGGCGACATATATTGGTACAGAACATAATGCCCAAATTCCCACACACTATAAACTCTGGGAATGATGCCACCACAGCAAGCAACACAAAGCTACCAAAGAGGAGTTCATCAGCTCCCTGTGGTGCCCTGTCCAACGAGGCCTGTTGCCGAACTCTTATATTATGTCTGTGGTCAATTTAGGAGGTCAATTTATTTGGAACCTGCGTTTGCATTTTTTCACTAATAATATCCATGTATGTCTGCTTGTATTGATAAAGAAGCGATATATGGCTGTATTGGGAGAACCCTCCTTATGTATTGGGATATAGTGCTTAATAAAACAATCAAACTCAACTCAAACTCATCACACCATTTATCTGGGATATGTAGTATTCAGAGTAAAATTGCGAGGGATCCTGTGACTTTTATCTCCGAGAGCCAACCCTCCTCTCAGATTCATTTGGTAGAGCCTCAGGCGAGGGGTTGGGCTTCCTGTAGTTCCTCTACTCTCTATACCTGTGACCCATCCAACCTTAAACCATCATACCCATAATAATATTTTTTTTTAATGTATTTATTCAGGTAATTAATTACATATGTAATTACAATGATTCGGCGCGTTGCCGTTCTTCCATCAAGACCTCTTCTTTTGTCAGTCTCGATGGTGTATGAAATAATTATGCCAAAGCAGTCATGTATATTATCACAGTAGAGTCAAGTATCGTAAAAAAATAAAGTTCTTCAATTGACCACTTGCCAATGAATTGATGAGATGAGATGTGTACATATGACAGTTGCATTAATGACATTACTATATGTCAAATTTTCACATGAAACATGAATCAATGTCCAATTCAATTGCCTTTTTAAACTCGGAAAGGTCTTCCATTACAGTGTACCTAGCCTTAAGGTTATTCCACAAATTAATAGCTCTGTATCGTGCACTTCGAGTGACTATTGGCTTTAAAGTGGGCGGGACCGACAACCTTTTACCCTCATGTCTTCTTGTAGCAATAGGTCTATTATCTAGATAATTAATATTTTTAGCTAGACTAAAAGCATAAAACAACAGGTGTATTTTCCTTCTCTTGTCTAAAAACATACATTTACTTTCATTATGCAATTGAATAGTATTCATTAGAGGGTTTTCTTCTAATTTAACTTTATATATAATCCTTAAAGCTTTATTCTGTATATATTGTAGTTGTCGGTTTTCCCCTGCGTTTAGCCTATCCCACATGTAATCCACATAGTCGAATGTCGGTAGCACCATACTTTTATATACATCTAAAGCAGTCAAAATGTCCACAAAGTTCCTAATATTAGCCAGCTGGTGGACCTTATTCCTAAGGTTAGCGCTCACAATTTTCCTGTGTTGTATAAACTTAAATTCAGGATCAATGATTAAGCCTAGATACTGGAAGTTAAGAACCTTTTCTATTTCAATGCCATTTAGCCTAAAGATTGGGTTTACATTGTTAACATTATTAAATACCATACATTTGGTTTTCCTTTCATTAATTGTGAGACTATTAGTAACACACCATTGTGACAAAATATTCAAGGCTTCATGCATATGATTTTCCTCGGTGACAGATATGACCGCATCGTCTGCGTATAAAGTTATGTCATAATTATACAAATCAGGAAGAGAATTAATATAAATAGAGAATAATACAGGGCCTAAAACGGACCCCTGTGGTACGCCATAGGTAATAGGTAGCTTGGTAGAGATTGTATTATTAGCCTTAACACACTGTGATCTACCAGTCAAGTAACTCCTAAACCACTCGCATGTATTTTTGCTAAGTCCAAAATGGGAAATTTTTTGAAAAAGAATAGAATGTGAGACTGTATCAAAAGCTTTTTTATAATCTAAATATATAGAAAAGGTAGGCTTGTTTATTATAATATTATCTAAGACATTGCAAATGTGTGCGCTTATGGCTGACTGGGTGGAGTGACATTTTCGATATCCATGCTGGTGGTCTGTGAGCAGATGATATATAGACATATGAACCTGCAGCCTATTACATATTATTTTTTCTAATATTTTACCAGGTATAGCTAATAAACTTATGGGCCTAAGGTCATTCACATCAAGGGAATTAGACTTCTTGGGAAGTGGCACCACCGTTGCCACTTTCCAAGCTGTCGGGAAGTACCGGTAGCGTAAACAGTTGTTAAATAAGCATAACATTACATCAGTAATACATAGAAAAGCGTCCTTTAGTACATGGCTTTTTATGTCCTTAACAGCAGATGGCTTATTAATTTTGATGGCCTTTATCAATTTAATTAACTCTAAATAACTTATGGGATGTAGCAAATCACAGTCGTTCGCTGGAGCATTAACATGCCTACTACCGGTAAACGCAGGAGCGACAGGCAAGTCATCTGCCAGCTTTTTTCCAATAGTTGAGAAAAACTTATTTATATACGTAGCACACCCTTCTGGTGGGATCATATCACCACTAATTTTGTCTCTTAGCTTTAAAAGAATAGTAGCTGCCTTTACCGGTAACAACCTGCGTATGCCTTCCCAGAATTTCTTGGGATCGTCTTTCCTATGTACTAACAGCGTCTGGACTTTGTCCTTTCTACTATTAAATATAATTTCTTCAGTATTATTCCTATGGAAATTAGCAACTCTCCAGTTATCTATGGTATGATAACGCCTTGCAATTCTATATGCATTGTCTCTATCCCTCATTGCCTTAATAACCATCGCTGACATCCACTCTGGTGTATAAACAGGAATAGTGATAATCTTCATTGGACAGTCTATATCTAAATAATTATATATTACATTAAGAGTATCATGCCACATCGTATCTGGGTCGTCGTTATCTAAAATACTTTGCCAGTTATGAGCCTGTAATCTATTTCTAAAATTCAAAAAGTCATAATTCCTATACGATCTGGCCTGAATGGTTTTTTTGGCAATTTTGGTGCGTTTACACTTAAGTAACATATATATTGGAGAGTGATCAGAAATATGAAAATCAATTGTCCCCGAGCTGCATACATTGTGAACGTTAGTATATATATGGTCAATCAGAGTCTTAGACACAGGACGGGTGGGGGTGTTAATCAACTGGAACACTTCACATTCTGTACAAAAGTTGTCGACATCTGCATCCTCCATGTCTTTATCACTGAACAAGTTTACATTGAAATCACCCATTAAAATAACTTTTCTGTTTTTCGAAACATTCTTTTTGAGTTCTTTTAGCTTATTAAATATTGCTGCTTTATCCACATCATGGTCAGGAGGTCTGTAACAGACATATATCTTGTACTTTATGACACCTATTAATACATTTACACATAATATCTCGTATTCTCTATTTATGCACGATGATTCAACGTCAACCTCGGCTGTGTATGAATCCCTCATATAAAGCATCAGACCCCCAGCATTTTTATTGATAGTTGGTCGTCTGTCTAACCTTACAAATTGGTATCCAGGAATAACCATGTCTATATCAGGGGTGGAAGGCTGTAACCAGGACTCACAAACACCCGTGATGTCACTATTGATAATTAAAGTGATTGCACTCTTCTTTTTATGGATGCTTCTAGCATTCATACATGTAATAAGAAGACCCTTCTCGTTCGTGATTTCATGTAAAAATATCATGATGTAATATACAGAGGGTGTCTATCCTGTCTCTCATGATGATGATGATATGCATGATACCTAGTATGATATGATTATTATCAGCTCTACTTATAAAGGTGTACATGACAGTCGGCAGCGCCCCGGCATCATTGCAAGCACATATTATTATTAAGTCTAGGAGAAAAGAGATATACCGTACATGAGAAACTTTAATCCCTTAGATCATTATATAATGTTAATAATAGAGTGTCCATATTATATAAAACAAGACTATAAAAGATCTGTACCGGTACTTATATGTATATAGATGCTCTCGCCTATCTAGGCTATACATGTATCATGTGTTAACATACATTTCAGCTTGCCTCAGTGGGTCAATGCAATCATCCTTAGAACCTAGAGCTAGTCGCCCCCTGACTGGGTCAAACTTGTCATGTTGATTTCAATTCTTATAGTAGTGTTACATAAGTAGACCAGGGTCGTTAGCCCTCTAGGTCCATACACCATATACCCTAGGGGGACAGTTTACTCGTTCCATGATAACATATAGAGTAATATATGTGACATTCTGATACCTTATGCCTTTTAAGTAATTTGAATCGAAAAAAACTCAATAATAAAAAATAGTTATACAATCGTTATACAGACATTATATACACAAAGCAAGGCGAGTGTTCATTTTTTATCCTTTTTCTTGTGGCTCTGTGTAAAAAGGCCCACAATATGTTGTTGGAGTCTTCTCGTCTCAGACTTTGTCTTGGCTGGCTTCTCCTCAGCACTGGAGGAAGGTATCACCCCTGCCGCTGCTCCTGTGCCTTCATTCCTAGCCCTCATAGAGTATCTGTGAGTTTTAGGGGTAGTAACGTGTGGCGACAGGTTGAATACAATAGGTCCAGTATTGGCTTGTGGGGGTGGAGTGTGTTGTTGTTGTTGCTGTTGTTGCGAGTGTTGTTGTTGCTGCATGTCACGTTGTTGCTGCTGTAGTTGAGCGATAGTCACTTGGGGCGTCCTGATCTCATCATCCTGAGGGGGGACAGTTTGCTGTTGTTGTTGTTGTTGTAGCTGCTGTTGTGGTGCCACCGGGGGCTGTTGTTGCTGTTGTTGCCCCTGTTGTAGCTGTTGCTGTTGTTGCTGTGGTTGTTGTTGCACAAGTTCAGGTGATGCTGAGGCTGCTGCTGCAATCTGGATAGGGGTGGCGGCCTGAGGGGGCGTGGTTCCCGGGTTCTGCGTCGAAGTGGGCGTGGCACTTTTCGGTAGTTGATCTTCCTCACTGGCGGCAGTAGGGAGCCTTCTGTCATTCGGTGAAGGGGGTACCGCTATGCCAAACAAGTGTCGTCTTACATCCATTAGGATTCTGCCTCCTCTGTTTTTCCCTTTGTAAGTCCCCTTGAGCACAGCCTTAGATTTTAGGCCCCCCCCGGCCCCCCAGTACATATCACTGGTCGCCTCCACTAGCACTCGAGATCCACTCATCTTTAGTACAGCGTTTAACTCATCATTCTGGGTGTACTTTAGTACATTCAAGTCATATAAGCGTCCCTCATCTATGCTTTTCCATTCAGGGCTTATAATGGTCTTGGCTATGTTCATTGCCTTAAGTGCCGTGTATGCATCCTTTATGTCCTGCATTTTGTCTTGTCTGCCCGCAAACTCAGCTTTCTCCCAGCATAATGCTTGCTCTACTGATGAGAACACGTTGCCATTTTTTTCAATTTTACAAGTGTAAAAATTACTCAATGGCGCCAGGTCGGAGTGGTAGGCTATGTAGTCGTCTGTTACAAGGGTTCTTGCCCTTGCCAGCTTGAGGGATGCAGGCAACTCATTGAAGTCAGCGTGAGCATAAAAACGCCCCTCGTAAATGAGCCCTCGGCCCCTCGGTTTCACCTCGAGCTGGGATTCATACGCTAGTTTTGCAATAGCCTGTACGTCAGCTTTTTGTTTTTTTATGTCGGTGTTAGAGTCTTCACTAATGTATATGTGCCTATAATCTGGCATTTTACTGAGGGTGCCCTTTTTCGCCAGAATCTTATCCCGGCTGTCGTTCCTTAGCATAACCACTATCAGCCTTCTGGCTCTGGCTGTAGGTGGTCCCTGTCTGTAAGTGATATCTATATCGTACTCCTCTAGGTCTGGGTCAATCCTTTTAAACAATGTGAAAGCTACCATTCGAGTGTCTTCGTCTCTATTGTACTCTAGCCCTTCCACTATCAGATTTCGCCGTTTAGAGGAATGGTCAAGCACATTTATGGTGGCTAATTGTTCCTTTAGTTCAACAGTATTCACTCGTACCTGCCGTTCAGTGCTGGTCAGCCGACTGTCCAGTCCCACTACCCTGGTTGACAGGTCAGTATTGTTTATTTTGAGCTTGTCAATCTCACCTTGCGAAAATTCCAGAGACTTTTTATATTCGGTGTGCGTCTCCTCCAGGTTGATGGTTGAGTGCATGAGGTGTTGTAGGGCAGACCCCACCCTGGCGTTTAGGGTTGGTTCTCCAGTGCTGGTCTTGGAGTATGACAGCTCGTTGATTAAGTCCTGTACCTCGGTCCTGCCTGCTGTCGCCATGTTGACACGTAGCCGGTGGTATGGTGAGGGCTGGCTCAGCGTAAATAATCCAGACTCGCCTGTAGTTATCTAATTGTTCACTCCGCTGGCTTCAAATAGCTATTATAATAACCACGATACCTTTATCGGGTTCTTTGTCGAGACCAAAATGTCTCCAGACTTTTATAATAGCATATATTCCAATATATAGCCGGAGCGCTCCTCAGTGCTGGTTTACCTGTTGACCGCCATGACACCTCTATCTAGGCTATTCCACCTCGTTTCACCTTCAGCCGCTTCCCTCCAAGCCCCCTCAGTTGCATCATTATTTAGGTGTTGCATCTACCTCCCTATTCCTATGGCTTTGGGTCACCAATTGTTATGCTTACCCTTTGGGGCCACCACACAGCGATTAGATGAGGATTTAATATACCTTCTTCCCTTATCATTATACATGATAGTAGCCCCGGCGAGTAACTCACCAGTGCTGCATTCGATACACTCCCATGAGATTGGCATGTAGTAGCTATAGGACGAGTACCAAGCTGTACGTGAAATACAGTGAAGGGAGCCTTATAGCCCTGAATACCCATACAGCTTGATACAAGGCCTATAACTCATTTATACCACTAGCTGTATGCAGTATATACAAGAGGTGTGAAATGCTTTGTTCTCCGTTCCCGCTGTGGTATAAGGTGTATGAATGCAGTCACCAATGCTGCATTCACATTAAATCACTCTTCACCCCAGGGTTAACAAATACAGCATTACCGACATATAATATGGTATACTTCATGTACATAGCCACTGTCTTTTTGATAAGCACTAGAGAACTCACATTTCCTACATCATAATTTCAGCCATCAGGAGGGCTTGGATCTGGGCTTGTCAGTGTGTGCACAGACAGCCTGGGGACCCTTCACACATTGAGGACTGCTTTTTAAGCCGCCCTTTCCGGAGACCTGATGTATTCGGGACATGCTGCTGGCTTAATCCTGCCACCTTTTTCGGCGGTTGGGGGTGTGGATGTGGGGTGTAGGGGGGAGGGGGGGTAAGGCATCATGTCTGGTATGCCAAAGTCATCGGCCTGAAGAACAAAAAGCTTCTCAGGTGATGCGATTAAACCTGTTCTGATAAGAAACGTGTCAAGAAATGAGTTATAGCAGATCACTCATGCAGATGACTGAAGTGTAGGGGTGGAAGTGTAAAGATGAATATATATACATGGCTAGACCAGTTTGTGGACAATACGACTGACACTATCTCAAGCAGTTGGTTAACTTCTCTCACTAGTCTTCCAGGATAACTCGTCACCCGCCCACACTTACATCAATGCGTGACTAATTTGTTCTGAACAGCTCAAGTTAAAATAGCAGGCTATCCTGTGATATGATAGTCCTTAGGTCCTCTGATCAGGACGAGATCCCAGTCTCTATGTCCCCAACACAGAGATGAAATGGTCTGCCTGATCCACGAAATGTCTCTAAAATCACTCTCTTTCAAGAGTCAGGCAATGCTGGAATCTGTTTCATGACTTCAGGTGGTTATACCAATGCATCCTGTTTTTGCACTATTGACTTTTATTGCTGGCATTACCTTAAACTGCATGCTTGTTGGTTCCCTTATTATATGCTAATTATCCCTCTGTATGCCCTCTCAGTTAGATCAAGGATGTCACACTTCATGTATCATACATTATCTTCTTATTCTTGGTGTACGTTCTAATACATGCAATGCAGTGTTTTCCATACTTCTAAAGTACCCTTTACTTTGGAGAAGAACGGATAGAACACAAAGGGGTTTCCAGAGGTATAAAACAGTCCCAACTACCCAACTACCCAACTACCCAACTATCCAACTACCCAACTACCCAACCACCCAGCCACCCAACTACCCAAGCTTGACATCTGAATACCATCAGAATCATCCGTGGGCATGCTGTGTAATTCCCTATCATTCAGACTCCAAAGCCACAGGTTCTGCAGCAGGTCCTGTATAGGCAGTGACGGGTCACGTGACCTGGGGTTGTGTGGTAACTATCAGATAGAGGATCTATGGGTATTTAGGGGTAATAATGGGTCATGGTTAAGGGTAAGCACCCACTTCATGATCAGTGTGATTTAGGTCTTGATCTGTTAGTGTTACACCCTTGTTAATTGGTATTGCAGTATACAGACGTCTGTTACACTGTTAGAAGTAAGTAGTGTTCCTGTACACCAAATACTGGGGGCAACTATGGTTCCAGTAGATTGTGCTGTAGACCTACAGCAAGTGAGCTTTTGTATATTTACAGCACTATGTACTGTATAGGGACAGCAGAATCTTCTGTTACTGTACAGCAAAATTGATTGTAAATCATAGTCTGAAGGTCCTGGGTTCACCTCCCAGTGCTGGTGATATTTTTAACCATCCATGTGAGGGGAAAACGAATTTTAGGTGGATGTAGGTAAAACAAGAGAAGTGGCTCCACCAAGGATTGAACTCACCACCTGTGGTGTTGGAGACAGGCGCTGATCCGTTGCGCCACAGAGCCGGTGTTACAAATGGTCATATTGGGATATATCTCTACTCTACTTCTCAACTGATTAATAATAATTTTTAAAGGTCTGGGGTTCCCCTCCCAGTGCTGGTGATATTTTTAACCATCCATATGAGGCGAAAACGAATTTTAGGTGGATGTAGGTGAAACAAGAGAAGTGGCTCCACCAAGGATTGAACTCACCACCTGTGGTGTTGGAGACAGGCGCTGATCCGTTGCGCCACAGAGCCGGTGTTACAAATGGTCATATTGGGATATATCTCTACTCTACTTCTCAACTGATTAATAATAATTTTTAAAGGTCTGGGGTTCCCCTCCCAGTGCTGGTGATATTTTTAACCATCCATGTGAGGCGAAAACGAATTTTAGGTGGATGTAGGTGAAACAAGAGAAGTGGCTCCACCAAGGATTGAACTCACCACCTGTGGTGTTGGAGACAGGCGCTGATCCGTTGCACCACAGAGCCGGTGTTACAAATGGTCATATTGGGATATATCTCTACTCTACTTCTCAACTGATTAATAATAAGTTTTAAAGGTCTGGGGTTCCCCTCCCAGTGCTGGTGATATTTTTAACCATCCATGTGAGGCGAAAACGAATTTTAGGTGGATGTAGGTGAAACAAGAGAAGTGGCTCCACTGAGGATTGAACTCACTACCTGTGGTGTTGGAGACAGGCCCTGATCCGTTGCGCCACAGAGCCGGTGTTACAAATGGTCATATTGGGATATAAGCTACCTCTGCCATGTCTGTATGAAATGAGCTACAGCCTTGTTGCTAAAGATCCCTGATGAGAGGTGGCTAGACCTAGGATCGATCCCACGACCTCTCGTGTACATTACAGGGAAAAGTACTGTAGATCTACAAGTCACTACCATAACCTGCATCTACAGTAACAGAATTGTACATGTACAGTAGAATTTGCTGTATTATCATTTACAGCTAAAGCACTGTACATGAACAGCAAATTTTGCTGTTCACGAACAACAACTTTTTACAGTGTAGTCCTCTCTGGCCCTATTTACATGGCCATTTACAAAGGGAGTGCACGTAGGGTAGATTCATCTCAAGCCGAACACACAGCTTGGGTTGGACAGTGAAACATTTATTCAAGTATACTAAGCCCTCAGTTTATGTACAATAGGACAATTTCAGTACTATATATAGGGTAGTTTCACCTAGAGTCGACCATGTTAAACCTTGAGTTATTTGTAGTTATCCGTGAATAATAATCACCGACAGAGGACGACTAGAGAGCTTAATTATCATACACGGATAACTACAAATTCTGACTCAAGGTTTAACATGGTCGACTCTAGGTGAAACTACCCTATATATAATCGTGCAGGTGGTGGCTGAATCGAACATACTTGAAAAATTAGCCCTTGACAGATGCGATTCTTTTGGATCCAGAATACTCCATTGTTACCATGGTTAGTTGGGCAGTTGTGCTTCCAGCCATTGAAAAGGGGCAAAACTAAGCTCAGTTGGAGAGTAAATGTAAAATTCAAGCAAGACTATTTATTTCCATGTAAACCAATTGCCTAAAATACTGTCAGAATTGGCGAGAGAGCATCGTATGACGTGGAACCAGCGCTTATAAGCACTGTGTGTACAGAGAAAAGAAACAGCGTCAAAAGGAAGTCCAGGTTGCCTCCAGAATTACTGCATAGTAGAGGAGCCCAGGCTGCCTATATGAGAGCCTAGGTGACTCCCTGGCTAAACTAGGGGAGTCACATAGGGGAGTCACCATTCATCCACATACCTTCATGACTCTTTCAAGGGAGTGAAATAAGGACCAGGACCCCCCTAGAGAGGGGAGTCATCCTGTAGGCAGCCTGGACTCTTTTGACGCTGTTTCTTTTTATGACTTGAAAGTTGACCTGACACCAGGGTGTCTGGTTCTGCCCCCCTGGTGGTCTGAGCTGTAGGAGAGGAGGGGTCCACTTTTCTTTTACCTGCGACCGATCCAGAGGACAATGCATGGGAGCATGCTGGGCCCTTTCTACCCGGGCTTTCTACCCACCACTTTCTAATGTGACAGGAAAATTGGCCTCTGACAGCTTTGAATATTGTGTTACATGTTTTCAGTTATCAGAATAAGTGTGCCCATCCTGGCACAGTGGAGACCTTTCAGAATGTTGTGGTCGCGAGGTATGTGTTGTCCAATATAATACCTTCACCCACCTTCCTGCAGTTCCCACCAGGTATATAACCTTCCACGATGCCCTGTGGTTTCATGCAACTTAGACCTGATAAAAAGAAATTGTCACACAATATAGACGGCGCTATTATAGTACATTCCATAAAAACAAAGCTAGAGCATTTCCTCTTTGTGGATATATATAGGAAATATATCCACTTTAGTTCTGGGAAGGGTGAGTCAAGACGGGGGTCAGTTATGGCTGTGTGGGTTGGGTTGGGGGAGGCAGTGCATGCTCAAAGCACTGCCTACACTGTAAGAAGTAAGTACTGTACACCTGCACCAAAATTTGCTGGCAACTTTTGTTGCAGTAGGTTTTGATGTATATGTACATCAACTGTATACTGTATAGTTACAGCAACTTCTACTGTAGGTAAACAGCTGTTTTATATCATTGTTGTCATCAATTCATATCAATTGATATGCATGCATGGAGAGTACTTTCTTGTATATATTCAATTTCAGCTAGGATAATACATATATATATATATAGCAGCCAATTGTCGTGTTTTTGTTGTTGTTGCCTGATAGCATCAGATGCGACAGGGCATGGTATAGGTGGCAGACATACATCATTGTGACATAATTATTCAGGGGGTCAAGACACCAAGTGGCCACCCCCTCATGAGAAAGTCCAATTACAGAAGAGAAAAACGAGCAAAAACTGAAACCATGAAGGCCGTCTCACGCAAGAACTCAATATATATGCAAAAAGAAATGGAATAAGAAGATCTCCCTTGACATGTTGCCAAGATAATTAAGGCCATCTTTTTAATAGAAAATATGATATTCTGTAGAATGAGGGATAACGCAAAGCGTAAACAACATGGTTATACTTTGCATGAATATTATTTAGTATTAATGTGACAATAACCATTCTTATGATTAAGTTACCAACCTCAGGAAATTGTCTGTTTCACAGAAACACTCGGTTCAGTCCCTCTTCCCACACCTTTATATAAGGAATAATGGCTGTTTGTTGAGTCTTCCCTGTAAACTGTTTGAGTGTACAATGCTGTATAACTGACTCTAACCCTTTAAGGAGAGCACATCGCTAAAAGCTGGCGTAGTAGCTGCGGCTTGTACGCGAGTCACTCAGTTTTCCTTTGATACTAAACATGCCTATATATAGGGTGCGGCTTTATATACGAGTAGAGTACAGTATCAAATTAGCAATTTTCAGAACCTGGATGGCTTATATACTTTTCAAAGTTAGGGGTGCGGCTAATACGCGAGTTAGGCTTATTTGCGAGGTTTTACGGTAATTCCCTTTGAATTTCTGTCGTCATGATGCATGAATGCAGCACTTGTGCGTTTCTGGTACTGCATGCATGCATCATGCGGGTTTGAAGTCCCTAGTCCTGCATTGGTACATCATGACAGAATATTAAGATGTAGCTTTAAGCATCATGCTGTTCCTAAGGGTTTAACCATGGAGGTACCCAGTGCAGAACCCTCACCCAGTGCCCTTTGACCTGGTATTGTGTGGTAGCGTTAAAAGGTAATATGGACATCGTGACTGAGGCTATAACCAGCACGACCAAAGGCACACCAAAAAAGCAGTTATGTTTAACCCATAAAGGACGGCGCACTGCCCCGAGCATCCATGTTATTGTCTCATCTCAGCCAGTGAGTAAATCGAGTAACGTATTGGCCAGGGGCGGATCCAGGGGGTGGGGGGGGGGGGGGGTCCCGGGGGTCCCCCCCCCCCTTTTTGGAAAAAAATTAGATTTTCTTAATGATAATTTGATCCGCTGCGAGTCGCGGCACGTCACTTTCCGGTACTTTGGTATTTGGACACCCCCGTTTTTTTGGATGCCCCCCCCTTTTCAAATTCCTGGGTCCGCCCCTGTTGGCGCATCATGTAAACGATTTAGAAGTGTATGAAACCCATCTGGTTAATGACATGATGTTTGTATGCAGCAGCAGCGAGTGGCAACCAAAGGACATCTATAGGGCATTACAGCACCTGCCTATAGCTATATGTATAGAGTAACGTCCTCCTCACACATTGTCCTCTTTTTGAGGTCTTGTCTCGCACGGACTGCTAAATCACCTGTACATTTTTCTGTTCAAGGCAGTATCTTTTCCTCGCCAGGTGATCTTCATAAATACAATTGCAATTCAAGGTGCGTGACGGTTTGATTATGTTGTAATTTATATAAGTACACTACAAAGATGAGTCTAGTTTAGACACGCATCTAGGGATGTGCCTTTCCAATAAGTAAGACTAAGTGGATAAAGTTGATATGAGACAAATCAATGTGATATTCATATGGTACGTTCCATATAATATGGATGCAAACATGGGCATTTACTCGCCAGGGCTGCATTCATGCATCATGATGAGCAAAGAGTATAATGCATTAATGCAGTATATGGTTGTGTCTCACGACTTTTGGCCAATGTGAACGTTTTTGACCGGGTGCCAGCTTTGACCGGGTGCCAGCTTTGACCGGGTGCCAGCTTTGACCGGATTCCAGCTTTGACCGGGTGCAAGCTTTGACCGGGGGCCATAACAAATAGTTGATTTAGGGCAGATGAAGATATAAATGGGCTGAAAGGGTTAATGGATGTTGTAACACTTTAAATTAGTAATTAGTGGCCCATTTATACCTGCATCTCCCCTAAATAAACAGTTTTCCATCAAGCCAGTCAAAGCTGGCACCCGGTCAAAGCTGGCACCTGGTCAAAGCTGGCACCCGGTCAAAGCTGGCGCCTGGTCAAAGCTGGCACCCGGTCAAAGACGTTCACATTGGCCAGAAGTTGTGAGACACAACCATATTTTGTCCTTAAAGGGCTAATAGTAGAGTATGTGGCTGTAGGCATAGACTAACTGACCTGCACCTGTCAGTCCCAGAGCTAGGGGGAGGGGGGGGGCGGCCCAGACAATATATATAGGTCTCACGTCTTTCAGAGTAAATGAGACAATTTTGGACTTGTCTTTTTTCACAACCTTGAAGGTTTATGTCAGTCTGTCTCTGCCTGCGGCTGAGGTTATGTAGGTGGACTTTGACGTCAGTTTGGACACCGAGACTCCTGACACATCTGAATGGCTAAAACTTATCCAGTCAGATATTTTATAGTTTACTATTGTGCAGAAACATAGTATCATCAAATCTTTCATTAACATCCATGCAGTCCAAGCCGAGATATTATAACATTTTAAACATGATGATTATAAATCCTTTCAAGCTGAAGCTCCTGGTTTGATATTATTTATATCATGTCTTGATTATGACATCAACTACACACAGAAAAGAAGTAGAATCACTGTAACTCCCGACGTGATCACTAAGGTAACTCTCCCCAGGACTCTAACGTGACTCCTTAACATTAGCAGGACTCTAAAATAACTCTATAATGACTCTATAATGACTCTGTTCTAAGACTCCCTAATGATTGGGAGTCATTTTAGAGTTGTGGGGAGAGTTACCTCAGTGATCGGGGCTGGACTCCCATTTGAGAGTTACAGTGATCCTACTTCTTCTCTCTGTGTATAATATCTTAGAGCTAAAGCTATATCCAAGCTAAAATTGGAATATATTACATATATATATATAGTGTCTGGTCCTCACTGCCTCCCTCAATCCCTGATTGCACCACCATGTTTGAGGTACAAACACAGAGGGTGGGACGAGGGGTGAACCCTATGGGGAGCAGACTGGTAGAGGGAGAGGTATGAGGATGACAAGTGCTTTACAAGATGGAGATGACACATATTGGCACAGCTGATGGTTTGCCCTCTGGGAACTTTTTAAAAATTCCCTCGACTTCCTCTTAAAAATCAAAATGTATAGTTCAACTCTTCTAATATAGACGCGTCGCAGTACACATGAATGGATTAACTGGGCCATGTAGCTTTATTTTTCACCTTTTATTTCACTTTACACGCAGCTATAGCTGGGGGCCCCTTGCATACTGCCTTTGCCAAACAAGTGTCATGTGCCAGGACAAACCCAAAAATAGGAACTGTATGCTGCAATATGGCATTTACCATGTCGGGCAAGGGACTATTGCATAACATGATTTCATCGTCATTGTGTTCAGAAGAGGCAGATTCGTCTAATCAATAACTTGAGGCTTTCATGTATCTTTCAATTGAGTTATTACTTAACGCTGAGGACACAAGTCATTTCAACGGGACATTTATATATAACATGAGTGGGGGGGGGGGGGGGGGGGGGTGATCACGACATCTGTAATCAAAAGGCATAGGTTTTCTCAATCTGGTATGATCATGAGACCCCCCCCTCTCCCTATGAAGGTATAACATGAAGGGTCTGGAGGGGGGGGGGGGTGCGGAGAGTGGTACTTGAACATTCTAAACAGTCGACCACATACCTGGCACTATACCACACAGTCAAACACCTCAATCCAAGATGGCCGGCACAACGCCCAGGGGAGCACGTAATGCCCTTGAAGTTCTCATTGGTCCTGCCGCTGTCCTTTATCATACTGTAAAACACTGGATGCAAGTCAACGTTGTCCTGAGACCTAGATCCAAATCTGGCTAACAGGGCTCTTTTTATGTCAAAATAGAGGGTCGGCTTATATATGAGAGGTTTGAAAAAGGTCGATTTTATCAATTCATTTGGGAAAATGATGAGAGTAAAACAATAGCCCTCCAAAAACACTTGAATAGGTCTTCAAGAAGATACATTAACTCTAACTTATTCAACTTTGTATCAGGTTTTGCCCCTGGCGATTTAACCCTGCCTGCATCAATTGTTGTCATGATGCTGCAATGCAGTACGTACCGTGCTGGCACTGTGGTAGTGCATCATGCTTTTTTAAATAGGTTTATTGACATATCTCATGTCATATACACGCTCCTCCGAGGATGTCATGAAATGAAGAATTATATACAATTAAAACCCTTAGATAGTGTCTCAACCCAGTATGGTCGGTATGATGCATGAATGTAGCATAACGCCAGAGGGCATTATACTATTTCGTCATTGACATAACACATATGATGAGTAGCTATGCAGGCTTTTTAAAAGCTCAAATGGCCCCTATATTCCAACTTTTGTTTGGTCTTTTATGCCTAATAGTATGTGGGGTCGGCTTGTGTCTAAACGTTTACGGTACTTTTCACTTTTTTCCTCACTGTAAATAGTGTTGTAAAGGACATGCGGCGCCGCCTACACTGGGGGTCAATATTTGGGTGGAACCCTCATTGTATGGGGTTGGTGGGCAAGTGTGTGTGGACATGACTCTACAGAACAGCATGTGTATATGTAATATGGTGGGGTATTTATAAAGGGGTTTACCCTAAACTCGGTTTTGAAGTTTTTGGATTATATACTTTCTAATTCATCGCCCCTTAAACCCCCAGCGTCCTTGTAAATAGGGCTGACTCTCGCTAGAGGGGTACCGAGATCTGGGCCTTTAAATATGATAGAGTTCTGTATTATGAATCTTATATAACATCATGTTTTTTTAGTAAATTTATTCACATATCCCATGTAATATAATGTGATAACATTGATAGAAATACTACTATTGGAAGGAAATATTCCTTCCCATTATCATTGGCAATTTTATTCTTTAGCAGCACACCATACAAAATAATTATTGATGGTTCACTTCAATTCCTTGAAGGAAGAAGAAAACCAAATGCTGGAAATATAGATATAAAAAAGATGCCAATAATACTATTTCTGTGTCAATACCAAGGCAACATTCCTTTCTATAGGTCTATTACATGTGCATACTCCAGATATGAAGGCATCGTTCTTTATGTCTGATGCACATGGTTATGCATCAAAAGGCCACATTGGCCCGCATCTACTTTTGCACATTGCACCCTGTGTTGCTTAGTGAGACGTGAACGTATCCCGCCCAGGCCTTTGTGCATGGGAAACCCTTCAGCTAGAAAGCAACCAGACAATTTCTACAACAGTAACCCAATCTTCCATTTCCTATAGTAAGTACTAATAGCCAACACCCCAGGTCGCAAGGACCATTGTCAATGCCAATGCCGATGCCAATACCGACCAGCGCCAATGCCGGCGATGGTCCACACCATAGCAATCACTGTACCCACCTTGGCCCAATGTTGAGTAATTATAGTAGACATGAGTACAAAATGTGACGTCACCACTCTCTTGTCTCTTGGCAATGGCTCATAAAAATCTGGTTGGAGTTCCAATGTTGGAATTCTGATATTGGGCCAGCTCTTAACTGCTGGCCCAGAGCTGGCACTTTCTTGCAGATAGTGATTGGGGGTGCAGAGCCCCCTCCCCCCCCCCCGCAGGTAGGAAAGTCACCAGAATTAAGGGCCCCATGTCACAAAGTCGCTTTTTAGACCATTTATGCTATGGTCAAACTATGGTCCAAAAGTCGCCAGGTCGCTTTTATTATTGCACCAGGTCGCCAGGTCGCCTGGAAAACGGCCCAGGTCGCCAGGCGACCTTTGACCCCTCTGCACCTTCTTGTAGATACTGGTAGTAAGCACGTGTTGGATCCATGTTGGGTCATTTCATTTTCATTTTGATGTTGGACTAACATAGGATATAACTATATTAGCCCAAGTTTGGCTATGCGACCTCCAGCAGCTGCTGATTGTGGGCATTCTGACTCCTGTCTACTTTATCAACATTGGGCCAATAAGTTATCAGTGATTGTTGAGTGGGTCCAATATATCAAAATCATATATTTTTGGCCAACATCTAAATTTAATGTTGTCCCACTCCATGAGTGGAGGGGGGACTTATCAGTCACCATCACTATGTATGGTTGTGATTGGAACTAGCGAAAGGGGACCGCAACTGGAACCTGAAAGTATGGTTAGAAAACCATACTTTCTAGGTCCTGTTCACCTATGCCAAGTGATTGGAATAAGTGAGCAGGAATCCTTGCTCAATGATCCCCCAATCCCAGCAAAATTCAAGTCCAATGTAATAGTGGTGTTTACAATTGTCATTCTCTGGAATGGGAGGAGGGGCGACGAGTGTAAGTGTTAGATATCGTACAAGGGACTTGCTGTATGTAAGTGTTATAAGCCAAGAACAGGGTAATTTCCCAAGGCACCAGCCATGGATGTTTACCATTGTCCAAGGCTTATAACATTTATGCAGATAGTCACGTGTATCATATCTGACTTACACTCACAGTAGGAGAGTGTGCTCAATGGACTGCATCCACATACAGCCATGTATGTAAAATACTGTCAGGCCATCTCCTTTGCTCTCTCAGCCAATTGTGGTGTAAGACCTTGGATGTGCCTGGGGTGTTTTAACGGGGCACTATGGTAAGTGAGTATATATTAGAAGATCCTAAGGACCCAATCTGGATTCGGCTCAGGCACTGGTTGTGAACACAACGGCAGCTGCTTCTCTGCTTTCTCAAACTCCCCTTTTCACCACAGCAGTGTTGCACTTGCAGTATATAAAGGAGTCCATGGTAGTAGAGACTGACCTTGATGACTAACCAAGACTCATCTATAAGTATAACCCTTAGATAATGTCTTGTAGCTTATAGGGCCTGTTATATCATCTCTCTTTTACAGAATATCAAAGTTCTATTTTACTTTGATTTCATCTCGGGAGCAGACAATTATTTTTAATGTCTTTGTATATTATATCAGTAATTCGCGACATTTTTAGTTAATGCTGCAGTTTCTTTGAACTTGAAAGTACATGGTATGATTTGCAGTTCTGTGATAATGGCGTACTTGTCAGTAGTATAGTATGTATCGGAACGGGACTATAGTTAAGTACTGTTTATTACTCAATCGATATGCAGCCAATCAGAGGCCTCCATTTGGTCACGTGACCCGTTGCCATGGTAACGTGACCTACTTAGGGCTCTCAGCCAATCAGAAGCCAGCATTCTGGGTGACCTACTGACCTACTTAGAAGCTCTCAGCCAATCAGAGGCCGGCATTCTGGTAACCATGGTAACGTGACCTACTTACGTCACGTGACCTACTTCGGCTCAGCCAATCAGAAGCCGGCATTCTGGTAACTAGGGTAACGTGACCTACTTAGGGTTTGTTTGTAAACAACACCACGTGGCTCTCTTGTTTGTAAACAACACCACGTGACACGTGACTGTTTGTAAACAAACAAACGAAAAAAAAGTTATGTAGCTTGTATTATAGAAATAAAAACACAACAAGATAATTTCTTTTCTTTTCATTTTATTCTTTATTTTCATTTCAATCAGAAAAAACACACAAGTTTATGCTTTTTTAGCTTGCTTCTTCGATTTGCAGCAACTCAACAGGCCGCAAAGTCTCACGCCGCCGTCACTCGCACCACCACACCCCGGACGAGTTCTCTCCAATAGACATTGCACGACTTTGGATAAATCCAACACCATTTCGGCAAGGCAGAGAATCTTTGCTTCCATGAAACGGCCGCCATCGCAACAACCCGTCACAACAGCATCATCGATAGCTTCTGACTCACGACCCGGTCGCTCAGCTTTGGGATTCTGCTCATGCGCATGACGCACTTCTTGGGGTTTCTTGTTCGACATGCTTCAATTAGGAAATGAACGCAATGAGGTCCACAGGTGTCAGCAGAAGTGTCTTGTAGTTGAATGCGGTTTCTTTGCCACTTGAACGGAGCAGAGCGTTCCACGAAGGACAAGAACTCCGCACTCAGCGGCGGTAAGCCGAAAGAATCAAAGTAGTACACTTCACCCGTGCTCGACACGTAAAACGCCACCCAATGCTGACCTGGTAAATGTTGCGGATCTGTGTTGCTCACGAAACAAGTGTCTTTGATAGGGTGCTTCGGAATAGTGTCACAAGAGAAAACGCCCAGGAAACGATGTTTTGTGTGAACGTTTTCCTTCAACACTCTGCTTATTTCAAGCGTGTTCATACGATACGCCAAGTACCGCGGTCTTGTCTTCAGTTCATGTGGTAGTCGGTGATGGGGTGTCGATCTCGGGTCAGCTCGACGACGTTGTCGTACACCAAGTAGAGTAGCACGGTTGTTGTCGCTAGTAGCGCCGAGCGGAAACTGACTTCCACCCTCAGCTGACCCGCTCTTATAAGGTTCACGCGACACCCGTCGTGCGATCTGTCTGGGGTTAAGTCGAGGGGGAACACCGTGTAACCGTTCAGGAATTGATCGTATGAAATACCGCAGGAGCGCGCGCCTTCGTACATCCCCGTTTCCGTGTGTAGCGCCAAGTACTCTCTCACGGCCGCTTTGGTCTTAAAGTCGGGCACATACGCGTCGTTCGGCACTTTCTGATCGTTCACTATCACTTGAAGCGAGCTGATGTCGTAATGCTTCATCTCGAACGGGTTCTTGGTGAAGCTACCGTTGAAGGCGTCGTGGTCCAGGAAGCAAATCATCATCGACTTGGGAAGCTGGCCTGTGTTGGAGTGCGTGTAGCTGTGATCTCTGTTACCTTGAGGGATGGCGTACGTCGTCACTTCCACTCTGTTCACCGGGTAGTCGAAGGGTCCGTGTTCTATCACCGCTCTCTCGTGCGTTTCCGCTACAGCGTCCGCCACCAACACGCGTCGCACGTAGAGCTTTGCTTTGTAGATCTTCAAGCTGTAGCCTCCGTCAGCGGCGCACATCAGATAGAAAGAGGGCGCCGCCTGTTTCAGAGTGAGATTGATTTCCGTCTCTCCAACGATGAGCTTCGGTTGATGAGCCAGGTCAAAGTGCAGTCGCGCCATCAGCGAAAAGCGCTTGTTGGAGATTAGCTTCTTGCGCGCTTTGTACCCCGCATTCGCGTCAGTCAACGTGTCAAACTGACCGGGCGTATCTTCATGCCACCCCTGGGCGCTCATGACGCCGTCCTTCACGTCTTTGTTGTAGTTGAGTAACCCTTCCAAGTAAGCTCGGTAAGGGTAGGTCTCGGTGTTGCCAGACACTTTGAAACCGCCGATGGAGACTTGCACGTCTTTGAAGAGCGAGTGAGCCAAGTTGTTCACCGGAGCTACTGCGTCGGTGTCATCGATCGCCGTTCGGTTCGCTTTCAGCACTTGACATTCCAGATGAAGGTAATTCTCGTTGAGGTCTGTGTACTCTTGCGACTTGTTGATGGTGAAATTTATGTTACCTCCATCCTCTAAAGAGTTTTTTGTTTCTATCCCCAGGAAAGACGACTTTAAGATAGTAGTCTGAGTCGGCGCTACGGTGTGCAGGTCGAGCTCAGAGAGCGCGCACTCGTTACTGCTCTCGTGTACGTAAGCCATTGTGTTCTCTCTTCACGCGGCCGACAGACTGACGCCGACCGCCTCCAGTCTTTTTATTTATACCTGAACGCCTAGGCGCTTACCGGTCGAATACATCCCCTCTACGTCTCTTGCAAGAGCCACCACCCGTCTGAGGGGAATGCCCACGACGACGTTTCGACCCTTTCTTAGACGCGACAGTCGTCTTTCCTCCCGAGAACGCCGTACTCGCCAGTCTCTTCAGAGCGCCTGCGCCTCGGTCTTTCACGCTGCTCTTTAAAGTCCGACCCGCCAGCACATCTTTAGCTACGCCCACACCGGCGCGGAGCAGCGTTTTTCCCACCGACTTCAACAGCGGGGTAGCCGAGCGCATCAGACCTAACAGAGCGCCGCCCAAACCGTGCCCGCTCTGGAAAGAGCGCCCGCTGTACACGGTCACGCCGTTGCCCAGCTGCGCGTTGTAGTAATCGCTGTACCCTCTGCCGAAGTCGGTGCGCCTGGGTGGAAAGTACGGAACGCGTTGACGCATCATTTTTCTCTCTTTCAGCGCTCAATAGGTCTCAGATGAAGTGTCACGGTCACCTCGCCTCTACCGAATGGGATGGAATGACCGGATCGGTCTCTTAAATAGATGCCGACCTCGGTGAACCTCTTGGATTTCAAGGGGAAATAATCCAAATGGGGAAAACTGATAGCTTGCACGCCACCTCGACGCTTTCCGCCTCTGTCCACCGCCACGCAGCGCAACAGCGGCACTTGCATGTCGCCCACACGTCTCTCTTGGATCATGTCGGTGTATATGTACACAGAGTGCACGTCTCCGTAAACATCCATCGAGTAGGCGCCGGTAGTCAACGACGCGAAACGCGTCTTCTCTCCGAAGCCTAGAACGCATGCGAGATGCGGAGTCAGCAGGACAGCGCAGTGTCTCGGCGGTTTGATGGTGACGCGTTTCGTCTTGGCGTCGTACGATAAGATCCGCATCGGTTTGAGCAAGAAGCTCTCGCCCTCTAGTCTGTCATCTCGCATCGTCTCACTCAAGCGCTCGACTAGGGTGTGGTTGCTTCCGGTGAAAATAGGAGGTATCTGGAATATGTTTGGCATGAAACTGCGCACGCCCATGTGTTTCTCCATCTCTTCGATCATATGTCTTGCTTGATCGCTGATCGCCTTCTTCTTCACCGCCGGGGACAAGAACTTCTTGTATACGGCATTCGTCTGTCTCAAGTCGACCTCTCTCTTGAACCTTTTTGTTTCCGGTTTCAATTGCTGCTCTTCCGCCGTGTCTGATATCTCTTCCACCGTTACATAGCTCGCTTCCTTCCAGCTCAGCGGGAAGTCTGAGCTGAACGTTAGCTTGCTCAGACCGTTCGCGTTTCTCATTTCCCGCCAGGCCACCTGTGGTTTTTTTCCTTCGGCGAATTTAGTGTCTTTTAAAACCTGGATCGCCTCCTCTAGCGAACCCTTGGTGCGCAGAGGAACAACGATGATCAAGTCGTCGTCGTGCACGTTAGTCCATTCTGTAGGGAGGATGATCTCAGTCAGAGCCGCTTCGTACGCTTCGGGCAGAAGGAGCGGCGAGTCGAAGTGAGTTCGGAAAGACGTCAAGCTGTTGTCAGGATAATACTCCATAGAGCTGTTGCTAGGTAGAGTGATGTTCATTTTGTTACGTTATTTTTTTGACGGGGATCCACTCGTTGAACTTGTCGTCGTAACCTAACCAACGTACGAAAGCTAACTCTTTACCGTCGACGGTCTTGCGGCGCAACACCTCGTCTATCAGGTAGTTCTTGTCGTAACGACTCTTGTACACCTTCTGAACCTCTTCCGGGTAGAAGACGCCTTTTATCTCCTCGCCCTTGTCGTCTTTCAGCTCGAACCCTCTGCTTCCCAACGTCTTAGCAA
The DNA here is from genome assembly GCA_947462335.1 of Harmothoe impar. Classification (NCBI taxonomy): domain Eukaryota; kingdom Metazoa; phylum Annelida; class Polychaeta; order Phyllodocida; family Polynoidae; genus Harmothoe; species Harmothoe impar. The sequence continues at coordinate 28,149,813 of OX381721.1, forward strand.
CGTCGACCACTTCCTCGCGCCAGTTTCCCTCGTACCCTTTGTCGAAGGCGCCTTTGGTTCTCAACATCCTCACTCTGTCACCCGGAGCGATGACGTCGACGGCGGACGTCTTTGTTTTTTTCTTCTTTTTCCATATTTCGTCGATTTGTTTGTTAGTTGGGAGATCTTGTCGGTAGAAAACCGTTTCGCTGTTTTCCGAGCTGACTTGAGCCGGCGCCATTTTCAACGTCTTGTGGTGAGTGCGATTGTAAGAAGACACTACATGGTGCAGTACGTCTACGTAGCGATACGTGCGCTTGTGTGTGAAATAACGCCACAGCTTCTCCTTCAGACTGCGGTTCAAGCGCTCCACTAGACTAGCTTTGATGTCGTCGTTCTCGCCAGTGAAGAACTCTATGCCCTCGCTCTTCAAGTGATCTTGAAAGATCTTGTTCAAAAACTCTTTCCCCTTGTCTGTCTGAACAGTGCGCGGTCGTCTCTCGCCAGGGCCTGTCATCTCTCGGAAGGCCTCGGTGACATCAGCGCCGCTCTTGGATTTAATGGGAACGGCCCACGCGTACCTAGAGAAAACGTCGATCGCCGTCACCACGTACCGGAAGCGGTCGTTGTGAGACGCCAAAGCTTGCATGTCCATAAGATCTATCTGCCACTGCTGATCGATTGCGCCGGTTATAGTCTTGTTCCTTGCGAATTTTCTCCGAATGGGTTTATGTTTAGTGTAGGCGTCCAGCGACACTAAAGCATCTCGGATGACGGCCGGGTTCAGGTGGCGAAAATGCTGTTTCTGGAGTTTAGTCACGCTAGTGAAACTGGAGGGCGCTTTGACGTCGGTATATCTAGCTACTACGCGCTTCTTTTCTTTTTCCTTCTTGGTCAGTCTCTTCACTGGTTTGCCCATCGCGGGTCTGTTGTGGGCGTGAAAGACGAGCTCGCCGCTAGGCGGTTGCGCCCTTTCCTTTTCTTACGTGGCACGCTCCTATAGGAAGTCGGAGTTTGGAAAAGTTCACGGTCGTCCTCCTCGTCGTCAGAGGATTGATCGTCCACCACCTGCAGAGAAGAGTCTGCTGCTGCTACTGCTGCTGCTGCTTCTCCTTCTTCCGATTCGAAGCTCGGTCGTTTCCGACCTCTGTCAGCAAGCCGTGTGTCCAAACTTTGGCCAGGTCCGCTCGCTTTATACAGATGGTTTCCGATCAAAGCGTCTGTGGTGGGAACCGCTTCGCGCAGCGCTTTCGTGAACGGCGAGTAGCCCGCCGGTCTGGGCGCCGTCTTCCTGAACCTGGCGGCGTCGTTCAGTAAGTCCACTATGTTGATGCGATGCTCAGGTGGTATTCTCCGACCCGACATCTCGCGCACCGCCCCGTCCTCGTTCCACTTGATCACTCCGGATTTCTCCAATTGTTTGTACAGCTCCACGGTCCGGCGGCGATTCCTCTTGGGAACTTGGTTCGCCAACCGCTCGAGTAGGGACGCGCTGGCCTCTTCAGCAGACTGACGGAGGTGAGCCGGGGGCGAAGAAGAGTAGGACGAAGAGATGTTGCTGTTGTGGGGATTCGCGAGAAAAAATTGCAATCTATTCAACAACCTTCGGTATTTCAACATTTTCTCGCGCGATTCCAAAGTGGGGTCGTTCAACACTAAATCCAAGTCCCTGTAGATAAACTGTAGCACCTGGTGCAAGGCCGCGTCGGGATGAAGGGACTGCTCTGCCTGCTTGTGGTAATAGGCCATGTCGGCGGGTAGGCGGGCGGCGGTGGCAGGAGCGGAACTCTCGTTCTTTTCAGTGCGCTCATCAGGAAGAGGAGGAAGGTTTGGAGCAGTAGAAGTACTAGCAGCAGCGACTGCAGTAGTAGCAGCGCTAGTAGTAGCAGCAGCAGCGGGCACATGATGAAGTAGACCTGCTCGTGATGATTTGTAGAGCGTCTCAGGATCCACGAGCGCTAAACGTTTGTAGTGTTGTTGCTGCTCTGAGTCCGTCATGGGGACGACGGTGGCAATGACGCTGGTGGTGGCGGTAGTGGTGGTGCTGTCGGCGAGTAGGTGTCGAATGACGTGTCTCATATACGGAGAATGCTCTTTATAAGCGGTAAGGCCATCCCTATGAGAGCCGGAATGAGGAAACCTCCCTCTTGTACCAAGACGCGTCTCTTTTTTTTGATGGGCGTAGATTTTTTGCCGACCTCCCTCAACACGTCAGCCGATTCTCGAAGCTTGTCCAGTTGTTTGTCGCTGAGCGGGATGTTCCCTACCAGTAAATTGTGACAGATCTCACTCAACGCTGCGATCAGCTCGTCGCTTCCAGAGTCTATTAGATGCGAGCAGTCCTTTGGCGAGCACTTAGCTAAGTGCTTGAGAGTACCAAAGTGTCTTTCGAGTAGATGAGAAGACATTTTTCTTTTGCTACTGCTTTCTGTTGTTCTTTTTTTTGTCTAGCGGTACGAACACTAGCTGAGAGTGTATGGCCGTCAAAGAGGAGCGTATTCTCAGATCGTCAGGTGTTGACTGCTTGAAGTCCAGGAGGAGGTATGAGTGAGGTCGCTTGAGTTCATGGGTAAATATACTAGAGAGAGCCGCCGCGTTGGACGGAAACACCTGGCGAGACAGACTAGCTATTTGCCCCATGTCGCGCGGGTTCTTGAAAACGATCATGTAGTGAGCGTTCAGACTCATAGTTCGAAAGTCGGGTGATTTCTGGAAGAGGTTCTGAGTGATGTATATGACGCTCACGTTCCAGTGATGCGAGTATTTAGTAAAGATGTCGGCTACCACTTGCTGATTGGAACTGCTCATCAGATCGTCCAATATCAGTAGAGTGTGGGGTCGTAAAGCGTCTTCTGCTACTTCCACGTCTCCCGCTATAGACTCTTTGCTAGGAAGACCTTCTCTGAATTCCACACCGTACCGATTTTCCATTTTTTCAAACAGAGGTTGCCACTCGCCGTAATGGTAAAAAGTCTTTTCCACCGGCGGCGTGACCAAATTGTTCACGTCGCTCAGAAATTGATCCACCAAGCGCGATTTTCCACAACCCGACGGACCGCTAATGATACAACTAAAGGGTCCTTGTAGTCGAGCGTCGAAATGAATTTCTGTGAAGAGTTTGCTTTTACTACTGGACATTTTTCAGGACGCGTCAGAGAGCGGTTGTGTGTGTGACTGTCTGCTGTGTTTCTCACTCGAACGGTCGGTGGTGAATGGTTGTGGAGAAAAGTCCGCCGACCTTTTTATTGATTCCGGCCGGTGTCACAGTAGCAGCGGCAGAAGTGTCTTTTTTTTCTTTTTATTTTTTGCGATAAAATTCTATTTTCACTCAATAGTCATAAATGTTTTGTATCAGACTCCAGAGGAGTCTGATACAAATATTTATTTTTTAAAAAAAAAGAAGAGAGAGAGGAGGAGGAGGAGGAGGAGGAGGAGGAGGAGGAGGAGGAGGAGGAGGAGGAGGAGGAGAAAAGCGTAGATTAATTTTTTTTTTTTTTTTTTTTCTTTAGGCAAAGCTCGTCGCTTTGCCGCTTTCTTTTCTATTTCTGTGTTGTGACAGGATCGTCTCGAAAAAGCAATAAGGTGTGTGAGCGCGGCGGTGACAAACACATATCGGTGCGTATGGTATGAAATAGTGCGTCCCTATCTTCTTCCATTCGGCTGCGTTGCAATAAGCAGGATAACAAGTGACGACGTCGAAACTTTTAGTTACCGTGTTCACGTCGGCCACAACGCGCGCCCACCGAGTGGGAGCTGCAGTCACTCCCAAGAATCCGATCGGTTTGCGGAATCGTTTCATAGCGCTTATTCTCACTATATAAGAAGAGGCGGGGTGAGGAGAGTGGCGGCGCTCTTTCTGTTCATGAAACGCCCAACGAGTGGGGGCGCTGAGAGCGGATATTATGCAACGGTAGAGTAAATACGGTTCTGAGAAGACGGCTCTCGGCCATGCCGCTACGTTTTCCTTTTCCGCTCTTGTATAACGACGATGGCGCTCAGCTTTGCATTTCTCGAGAATTTTGTACGCTTCAAAAGAAGCGTGAACCTCAACTACGTGACGCTCTCTCCTTTGAGATAAAAAAATAGCCGGGCAGTTGAGGAGGGCGCTTTGTTCGAGCGATCGTCTTTTAGAAACTCGCGCCCTCTGCAGCGCCATATTTCTTTCCTCCGAAACAAAAAAAAAGACTGAGTGAAAATTAAAAAAAAATTTAAAACAAAAAGCTCAAAGAAAAAAAACTAAGCAATAAGCAGACTCAGCTCGAAATTCCCTGCCGGCGTGATGACGGTGTCTGCAGGCGGTGGCGGCGGTCGGCTGGCGATGGGCGGTGGCGGTGTCGGCGGCGATGGTAGTAGAAGGGCGTGTGGAAAGAGAGAGAGACGCATCTCAGTCTTTTATAGGAGCGGCGAGTGTGACATTTTCAGCTGTCGCATGCTGACCTGCTGCTATCATAAGAGAAACAAAAGCCCTAATCACACTTTTCAGCTGGATCCTTCCACCCCGCCAGACATGGATCCCAGATGGGAAGGCGGTTTAAAATTAAATCCGTGTACCGACTGTCATACAATAGGGTAATTAGTTGAACGCGTGTTACCTGTATAAAGGATTAACGGGTCATGGGCTCAGCGTGTGTATAGAAAAACAACTACAGGTAGCGTGAACAAAGCGACCCCCTCCCTTTCTGTCACTCTGTCTGTGACTAGAGGGTGCGCGTGTGGTAAGCGGCTTATATCTAAAGAAAAAAACAAATCACCCTCGCCTGTCGTCAGCAGACAGCCGGCCGGCGGCTGGAAAATGCGATTAGAGGGATGATGAGCCACGTAGTAAGCGACTTAAGGCTGATCTAAAGACCTGCCGTGAAGGGGCAGCTGGCCGGTGGCTTGAAAAAAGGCGGGGCGTAAGGGTATATAAGGGGAGTGAAACCACATTCAGCATCGTCATCATCGTTCACGCTACTACTACTACTACTACTACTACTACTACTACTACCACCACCAGCAGCGCGCCTCAATTTGCAGATCCTCGTGATGGAAAGTTGCTACCGTGACATGAAGCGGAATGACGAAGCGGCGCGCGAATGTGAAGCTGATGCTGTAGCCTCTGCTACTGCTGCTGCTAGTGCTGCTCAGCGTGCTACTGCTGCATTTACTGCGGCTGTTAGTGACGCGGGTCGTGATGACGTTGTTGTTGTTGCCGCTGCGGCTGTGACTGCTGCTGTTGCTGCCGCCGATGCAGCTACTCATGCCACCGATGCCGACGCTGCTGCTGCTGATGCTGTTGCGGCTGCCGATGACGCCGCTGATAACGCTACTAGTGCCCGCTCTGCCGCCCTTGCTACTGTCGCTGCTGCTGTTGTTGCTAATGCTCACGCTACTGCTGCTGCCGCTGCTGCTGCTGCTGCTACCGCTGCTGCCGAGGCTGCTGCCGCTGCTGCCGATGCTGCTGCCGATGCTGCTGCCGATGCTGCTGATGCTGCTGATGTTAGCAGTCGCGTCGACAAAGAATCGTCATTTGTCACTCTTAAAGCCGCTCCAGTGGAACGCGCGACGGGTAGTAGGGCTACCAACGCGACGGCCGGATGGTGCAAATGGTGTCGTCGCTTCTGCTCGTGCGCTTGCTTTTCTTCCGGTCCTACCTGCTGCTGCTACGGTATGATAGTGTTATAGTGTTTGAATGAGAACGCGCGTAGTTACACATAGACGCTGTTACAGATGTGCTTTTTTATTCGAAAATATAATTTTAACATAAGATGGAACTTGTTGTGTTTTTTTCTATATATACGTTGTTTGTTTACAAACAGTCACGTGTCACATGGTGTTGTTTACAAACAAGAGAGCCACGTGGTGTTGTTTACAAACAAACCCTAAGTAGGTCACGTTACCCTAGTTACCAGAATGCCGGCTTCTGATTGGCTGAGCCTAAGTAGGTCACGTGACGTAAGTAGGTCACGTTACCATAGTTACCAGAATGCCGGCCTCTCATTGGCTGAGAGCTTCTAAGTAGGTCAGTAGGTCACCCAGAATGCTGGCTTCTGATTGGCTGAGAGCCCTAAGTAGGTCACGTTACCATGGCAACGGGTCACGTGACCAAATGGAGGCCTCTGATTGGCTGCATGTCGATTGAGTAATAAACAGTACTTAACTATAGTCCCGTTCCGATACATACTATACTACTCTTGTCATACCTGTAATATCACATGTATAGCTTTAAGCTTTGCACGGGAGGGGCGGGTTATAATTGGTCCCTCAGGCAAAAGGGAAAACCTTTACGAGTGTGTAAATAGGATATCTTTATGGGGCATCAATTTGCCGACTTAACATGAATACCACACACAATGTCATCAGACGCATCCTAGAGCTACATAACCATCTTACATCCATGTCCCTACAGTTTATAAGGACCTGCTACTTCTTAATTATATTAGGCAGGGGACATAGGTGTTTTACTGCAATGGCCTGTTTGGGCGCCTGGTAACAGTGGTATAGAAATAGATGCCGGTCTTGAATAGGCACCTTGGGGAGGTGGTATTGAAAAAAAAGTGTCGATATCAGTAAAACTGACTTTGAATATGCACAGGTCTACTTTAATCAGCAGAGGATAAGTCGGCTTTGGGGGTTAGAAGGCGTGCAGACTTATTATAGACCATTACGATATAAAGGTGTGAGACAAAGAGGTCCTATCAGAGCGTGTACTATGGGATATGTGGGAGGGCACTCCGTACAGGATGCGACATGCTAACAGCCGGATGGAGCTGGAGTACTCGAGTTTTCTCACGGTACTTGAGGGCGGAGGACAGACGCAGAGTAAACTCCTCATAATGTGACATAAACACAGCTTTATACAAGGGCAGTTCTATCAACTGGGGATGGCTCGTCTCTATATGCAGAACTCTCTCTCTCTCTCTCTCTGTCCCTCTGTCCCTCTCTCTCTCTCTCTCTCTCTCTCTCTCTCTCTCTCTCTCTCTCTCTCTCTCTCTCTCTCTCTCTCTCTCTCTCTCTCTCTCTCTCTCTCTGTTTCTCTCTCTGTTTCTCTCTCTGTTTCTCTCTCTTTTTTTGGTCCTTTTTGTTCACGGCTACCAATGGGAACCCAGATGGGTCAGCCCAGATTCAAAGTGCCCAGCCCTAGCCACGATTTAGCACACACTATAAAAATGTACAATAAATGGTAATTTCTGGAGGGAAATTAGATGTCAGTATGTTTCGAAATATTTACATTTATGAGGAAAAAAACAGTTTTCGTGGGCTGACACATCTGGGCTCCCACTGGTAGCCCTTGACTAAAAGGACCATAACCCAGATATGGGAAAGCCCAGCTGGCCCAAGTAAAACACATATGGGCCCCATGGTCCTATGCTGACTGGGATGGTTGTTCTTAAGGCGGCCCGAATCAGAAAATCGGGTTTAGTTTGAGACCCACTTTAGATTTTACAAAAGAATGGCTGGGTTCTGGAGACACTATGCCATAGAACTGCTTCAGTGAGAAAGGCCTTGGAATGATTCCAAGCAGTTCCACAATTGAAGATGGTGTGTATACAATAGACTTATAAGGGATTTACAATGAGGGAAATATGGATAAAAAAACACTAAGATGGCTGTTGACAATATCTGAAAAGGGGGAACTTCCAAGAAGAGGACCTTTTTTCTTAAAGGAAAGGGAGGTTAAGAGGATTTTAACATAATCTTTATATTTTAACAAACACACTAGATTTCCTTCTGTCAACCACAAACCTATGGCAGATCTGACTTCCCCTTAATATTTATAATCTGCTTACTGGTATTCTATTTCTTCCCATCAGGGGTCCTAGGCACTTCCAGAGTGTGTTAGAACAAACAAAAAGAGGATAATCCCACATATTTGTAGATAAAGCCAGTCTCAAGTAAAACGCAGAAAAAGTCAAATTCTCCCAGAGGACATTCTAGATCATGCCCAGCAATGGATCCTTTATCCACTGGCTCTATTTGCACATATTGGGAGGGTGGGCTTGAGGGATGGTTAGGAAGGGGTGGAAGTGCCGTGGTGAAGGAGAGAGGAGGGGTGGTGGGGGGAGGGTGTTCCCCACCCAGTGGCCTGCATAGCATGCAAGATGCATAATACTGCTTTATTATGACCTCCTGAGTACACAAATCCAGCCACTGCGTCCACCCCCGCTTCCTCATCTGCTTCCTCTCTATAGTTCACATAAATCGTTGTCTCATATATACACTCCTGTCAGAAGGCAGTGACTGATCACCTTGTGCTTGACCTTAGGGACCACACCACCACTGGGAGGTCATCTTTAGTTATTTATGTTTTTATGGCAGTTTGTAGAGGGAACCCACTTAGATTGTCTTAAGGAGTAAGTCATACTAGATTTTATGTATTTTAGTTGTTTTTTTCCAGATAGGGTGGGGGGAGGAGGAAGACGTACATGGTCAACATTTCCTGTGTACATAAAGCATACCTTGTAGTAGGTAGTCTCAGGAGGGGTATGATGTTTGGTATGACAGTCTACCTTACCTCTCCGTCCAGACTGACGCCTACGCCTTTCTGTCGGCTGGTATGTCAGCAAATGAAAGAAAGTGATTTTAAATGCAAAAGCCTGTCTTAAAAAATAAGTAATTCATTATCCATAATACTGAAGGCCAGTTCTAAGCAAATGTGATATCAGACCAATACAAGTGTGACATAGGTAATAAGAGTCAAACTTAACATCCACCGTAAGCAAATTCCACTGTACCCGGCTGAGAAAATCAGGCCAGAAATTGACCTATTTGTTTCCTTTTTGAATTGACGCCAGCAAATGTCTAGAGGGTGTAGGCTGGTTCATTGTCGATTATATATTTTTATTTTATCATTGTCATTATCTGCATTCAAAGCAAAACTCTAAATTGTGTTTTGGATTTCAAAGCCTGTGTAATGCAACTTAATATTATTTAATCAAAACTTAACCGCCTAGTTTATATTTAGTCTTGTATTGAGTTCTCTAAATATGAATAATAGCTTAATTTGTGATATCGGATCTGGATACGTTTATTCCTGATGACTGTTGCCCGGTTGCTCGCTTGTAATATTGTAATGATTGAAATATTGTACTATATCATGGAAAACACTGTGATTGCATCAATCTGATTTGCGCTTGTGGAAACCACCAATGCCGACTCTATACTCTGAGTAAGAGGCCCAGCTAGCTTTGTTATACATGCTGTGACATTTACTGATCTTTTGTATGCAATGACTATAAAATTAAAAACATCTATGCTAGGATTATTATGGTCAATAAACTTTTCAAACTTCAAACCTTTTGGTTTGAATTGCCGACTGATAATACAGACAATACACGCTCAGGCCCAATTGTTTACTTGAAGGACCAAAAGCCTGTTTGCAAATCAAACTACCAATGCAATCAATTAACTTCATACTGATGAAGGCATTCTTTTCGAAACGTTGTGATCATTATAATTCAGCATGGTAAATAAAATCATTTAAAACTAAAGTTTTGTTGTTCTTTTATTTTTTTTTATATTATAAACGTATAGAATATAATATATTATTATTTTATAATGCTCCACTATTGTCATGATCTTATTGAACAATTAATCTTTCGTAGACTATCGATACATGCCCCTTGAAACTGTAATAAAATAGAGTCATGGATTCAACTTTATTTCACTCACATATGTTGTCCAAATTCCTCAAAACGTCTATACCCTGCTCAGACAGTGATTAAGGGTGGCACCCCGTCAGGTCTTACTCTCTCACTGATCTAGTCTGAGGTGTTCCAGGTTATATGGTCCAAGAAACTAGGGTAGGTAGGTCGGATTTAAATCTTGTTTTTTTTTTCATTTTTTACTTCAGATTGAATATGTACCACAACATTGACCGGCGTATGCAAGTTTCGACTCACCAATCACCACCTTGACTGGTAGAGCCTGAACTCAACTCTAAAATGGCCCAAAAATGGCCAAAAATAATGCTATGTTTTCAAAATTGGATAAAATTGTTTAAGGTCAGCCCTGTTTTGCTATAGGTAGGGACCTGAAAACACGTTTCTTTTTTTTTGGCCCTGGTGTCACATCTATGTCTACCCCTCTGCACTGAATTGGCTTTTATAAGTATACCGCCGGCAGGTATCCACCACCTCTGGCTCTGATTTAGTGTGATAAGACCTTAAGGTTCAGGCGGTCTTCACACATACCTGTTGATCCGATATTGCACCCGGCCTTCAAAATGCACCTGTTGTTAAATAATCATCACTCCCTCAGCCCAGACATTCCCCACAGTCATAGAGCTTGTCTACCCATATTCTCAGCTGCCATTTTTAGTTGACCTAGCACATATTATCATACTAAATTGCTGACAATTAATCCCCCCTCATTTACCCACCCTCTACTTCTACACTTGAAAAGGAGCAGGACCTGCAAGATTCAGGGGAGGCCCGGCCACAAAGTAACACAAATTGGTTTAAATCGGTTCTGGGGTGAGCCCAATTAGCCTTACCTACTCCAATTAAGGTCATTTATCTATTCTCTCACTTCACACCTACCTCTTCATGCCGACGTCTGGAGGCTAGATAATTAGCAGTTAAGTAAGGAGCTGACTTTGTAATTGATTCTATTTTCTAGAATTGATTGTCTTGTGTGACACTCGTCAGGCAGTAGTTTGGTGTAATGGGGTTTTCATGTTGTACTTTAAAGGAGCATTGTTTCACCCCCCCCCCCCCAGGCCCCCAGGGGTCCATAGATCTTTATACTTCTCCCAGACCCCTTCTCCCATTGGTCTCTAGGTTTTATGTCCCCTGCCCCCCTCTCTGTCTGTCTGTCTGTCTCTCTTTCTGTCTCTCTCTCTCGCTCTCGCTCTCGCTCTTTCTCTGTCTATATCTCTGACTATCTTTCTGTTTTATCTTTCGCACTCTGTCTCTTTCAGTTTGATCTCCTCTTCCCCTATTCTTCATATATCCCCATGTAGCATGTCGAATTAAAAAAATATCCATGTCATGTCATTTAAATCCCCATGTCTCTATAAACCTCTCATGTCCCATGTCGATTTAAAGAAAAGGCCATGTCGCCAAGTAGAATTTAGCCATCCACCCCATCATCTAAGCTCATCATTACTTTTGTTCTATTGTATATTTCATCATTTTGAAAGCAAACCACATAGTCCCATATGTTTTATAAATCAGAGCATCATGTAGAATACCAAACCTAGTCACTGTGACTCATTTATTCTCTGGAACAGCCACCTTTGGGTAGCTTTGGTGTAGACAGGGTCTTCTTTCATTGTCTTATTGGAGTAGGGCGTTCTCCCCTCCGGCTGAGGAGAGTGTGTGTGGTATGGGCTCACCTCACTCAATGCTGCCAGTGTTGACTGCCTTGTAACTCTTAAGTAACTCATGTTTATCTTCTCATCTCATACTTTTACAGATGGGTATATTTTAAGTTGTTTAATTAGGTATTAGCTGAAATATGTATAAAAGTGTGAGTAGGAAGTGTCAGTGTTATCCTTTGAATTAAATTACTTGATATAATTATGTGATTTGATGTTGTTAATGTGTTCTTTTTTTACCAATTGCTGTAACCAGTTGTTCCAAGTTTACATAATGCCGAGTTGTACTGCTTGACATTGGAGGGCTTTTGATACTTTACTGACGCCCACCTCTGTGGACAGACATCCAGATAGTGGATATAGTCACCCTGTTTTTCTATCCCAACTATGTTAACACTATCATAATGCCCATAAGCCTGGTGAATGTGCTGACTCAACTAGAGTCAACTTTCATCAATTTCACGGATTCCATTCTTGGATATGACCCTGACACACTGTTAGAAATTTCACCTAGAAAAAAAGGGTGATTTACTGGCAACAATGGATACCAAAGTTTCACCATTTATTTTAAGGTAATTGTCTTTCTGATGTCACTGTAATTCTAAACAGACTCTGACTGTTATTTTTTATGCTTGCCTTATGGTTTTATTTAAGAAGAATGTTCATGGACCTTTAAGTTGTATGTGTATTTAGACTATATCATTTAATCGTTTGTCTTATATGTAATCCTGGAACCATTTATTTCATTATCATGTTAATAATGATAGTGATGCCTGGAGAACACATGGCATTGACATTTTTTCTCAACAGATGAAAACATTGATAGAAGAAAGCTATTATGCATTGGAACAGCGAGATAAAGGAGGTCGAAAATCCCTCTCTATGTCTATGATTGGAACCAGCCCTTATAATGGCTATAACCAGGATAGAAATTACATTGTAACATCCTATGTTTCCAGGTATTATTTTACACAAAGAATAAAGGGAATTTAATAGCTCTATAGAAACACGTTAACATCCATTTGTGCATGAGTCCATACCATCTGTGACTGAGAATTTATATTCTACAACGGAAAAGCATAAACCTTTACAATATCGATTTCTATGGTAAACGTGAGATTAATGGTCAGACTAAGAAAACTGTAAATGAAAATGAAGGCGCTAATCTATTTTTTTTTTTAAGTTTTGAAAATATTTTTATTGATCTTCTCACAATGTACAAAAAGTGGATAAGCGAAGTCAATAAGTATCAAAAAATATCCCATCAATATCAATTCAACCATGTACACATTTGTTAATACAAAGTTTTGGTGACAAAAATGTGTGATATGTAATAATGTGTATGAAAAGATGTTAACACAAGACGAGACAGACGTACATGGCTATGTGACAAACAGACAAAAGATAACAAGCCAAGAAGAGTTGGTATAGCCGAAAAAATAAATGAGAATCAGTACGTAATTCTCCCTACATAGTATGTTAACATTCAGATAAGTAAGCCCTATCATGTCAGTCTATATCGGTTCAAGGTGGTACATCATGAGAGCAAGTAGCATGAGACTTTACAACTCCAAGTACTAGTAAAGGAGTCACAATGGACAATACAGCAACAACAACATATCAGATCTATGTGGCACTTTCTCTTACAGTATCCAACCAGAGGCCAAGCCTTTAGACGCATTGCTAAAAATAAAAATTAATAATGACTGCAGGTGATGCTGAACTAGCCATCTCCCTTGTCATAACTGCATATCAGGAGGAAGGGACTGATGCATACATCCATTAGGTGACCACAAACTATCAGTCTCCCAATATATGATGACGCATAGTATCCTCCCAATGTTTTCAATGATGTTTTTCCACACAATGTGGTAATCATATGCAGGATATTGCAGTATGTACAAACAGATACAGGCATAGGTGCAGTGTCCCTCACACAGAGACACAACGAGTGAATAAGAACCACCCAGGGGTGACCATGATCCAGCAGTCCCCCCCATAAGCAGTGACTGCAGGTGATGCTGAACTAGCCATCTCCCTTGTCATAACTGCATATCATGGGGAAGGGACTGATGCATACATCCATTAGGTGACCACAAACTATCAGCCTCCCAATATATGATGTCACATAGCATCTTCCCCATGTTTTCCAAGACTGCGCCTTGCCGGACCCAGCACCAACACATGTAAGCATTACAGGCAACAATTCAATCCACATATTCAGGGTCACGCTCAGACCCCGACCATGAAATGTTATCACTACAGTCACTGAAGACTAGGCTATCTTCATCCACAAAGGAATTTTCAGGGAGTGAATGTTCGTTCAACACATGTAGATTTTCTAATCCCTTAATTCTCAATTTAAATTTATCCTTGGTTTCCGACTTCTGAAACCACTCTCCCAGTAGGTTCCACAGTTGACTGCCTCTATACAAAGGGGATTTTTTATACCCCTGTAGTTTTGGTCGTTTCACAGCGAACTTGATCTTGTTATTACTGCGTGTGACACGATCTCCGCGCCTGGCATCCAACATCCCTTCTACCCATGAGTATTTATACATGACAGTCAGCAGCATCTCATCTCTTCTCCGTTCCAGCATTGGCAGTTTTGACTTCTCATGTAATTCAGATTCATTCAGATATTCGCAATTACACCTGTAGCAGATGCGGAGTCCCCTATTTTGCATCCGTTGTAGCTTTGGAAGATGTGTATCATTGCATCCACTATAAATAAAGCTACAATAATCAAATAAACTCATAATCATACTGCTGTATACAAGAAGGGCAGCTCTTAATGTTAACAAGCATCTAAGTTTGGCAAACCTGAATAACCGACAATTCACCTTTTGTACTACATCCTTGACAGCCTGCTCCATACTCAAAAATGAGTCCAGAGTGACGCCTAAGTATCTATATTCACAGACTGTTTCCAAAAGTTTACCATTCATATTGAATTTATTTAATTTTAATTTAGGCAGTTTGCGGCTAGAGCCAAACCACATAGTTTTTGTTTTATCCATGTTTACCGTCAGCCTTTTATCCCTACACAGGGGTAGACACTAACGCTGGCCCGGGAGCCAATGGCCCCTAGTTTTCAGTCCGGGCCCGCAATTTTCTCAAGATTTACCTCCCTACGGGCCCGGGTGGCCCACAGAAGTGGATGAATACATTTTTAGGAGAAGACATATAAACCAGAATAGTCATGTTGTATACCGTTGGAAAGATAAAGTCAGTGGGAAACAGACCATTCTGCTTAGGCCCTGATATATCTTAACCACAGATATCTATGATTTTCTCTTTTAGAAAAATGAAATAATTATTCTTGGCCCACAGATTTATGTACGGGCCCGTAGATTTCTGAGGCTACGGGCCCGGGTGGCCCATGGCTGAAAAAGTTAGTGTCTACCCCTGCTACACCACTGGTATACATTGGTCAGATCAGCTTGAAGTCTCTCATGTGCTAGCTCATGTTTATTATTTGAGGTGTAAAACACCAAATCGTCGGCGTACATCAAGAATTTACAATTCTTAATGACTTTGGAAATGTCATTCACATACATGATAAAGAGCAACGGCCCCAGCACTGATCCTTGGGGTACACCAAAAGCTACAGGCAGGACACTAGATGTAAAACCACCAATCTTTGTATACTGTTTTCTATCAGTTAAGTAGCTGGATAACCACTTGACTGTGGTATCATGCAAACCCAATTTCGAAACAATTTCTAATAAGTAATCATGTGAGACACTGTCAAAGGCTTTTTTCAGATCAAGAAAACAAGCTGCAGTCACATGGCTTCTGTCCACATTATCATAAAGATCATTCACAAAAGTGAAAATAGCGTCGCCTGTTCCCTTACCCTGTCTATATCCAAACTGCCTATCAGTTAGAAAATTCAGCTTTTCTACAATGTCAGTAAGGTGACAATGCATTAACTTCTCGGCTAGCTTAGATGGCACAGACAACAAGGAGATCGGACGCCAGTTAGAGACTAGTCGTTCATTACCAGGTTTTGGGATGGGGTTTACTCTAGCAGTTTTCCAAATGGTTGGAAAAATTCCACTATTGAAACTTAGCTGATATAACCAAGTCAGCTGAGGAAGTAGGTGCTTTAGAGCCATTTTCAAAACATCACACCTGATTTTCTCTATACCAGAGGTTTTATTCACGTTGATATCATTCACTAGGTATGCAACCGACTCCTCGCTGACCTCAATCTTGCCAAAAACAGTTTCCACAGGGTTTAAGTTCACTACTCTCGGCGGCAGACCATCATGTGTCAGGTTGTCATTTAGTACCTGACCTATGCCAGCAAAATACTCATTAATGTAATCTACCGACTGCTGGTTGCTCTTTACCTCGCCATCATGACCAATTATCATTGGAGGAAAGACCTCACCTTCAGGTTTAACAACAGAATTTATGACACGCCAGAACCTCTTCGGATCGTCCTTGTTATTTTCCAGCTCTACCTTTACATAGTCAGCTTTGGCGTATTTACAACTAAGATTAATTCTACGTCGCAATTTCCGAGCTTTGTTCAGATAAGAGTCATTATTAGTACGAAGGAATAGTTCAACATTTTCCTCACGTTCTAGTATCAAACTCCTAATGTCACAAGTCATCCATTTATTACCCATGTCTCTAACTGTTTTAGTAGTCAAGGGGCATCTTCCATCTAGATAACATTCTATGTGGTCCTGTATAAAACTCCAAGCCTCACTAGGATCCGATAGTTCATAAAAATCTGACCAGTCAGCTTGATCAATCCACTCCAGAAACATTTGCTCATCAAAGTTACGATACGATCTGGTGGTGATGACCTTTTCCGTCACTATACTAGGCTGTAAATTCTTTACACAGTATACCGGTAGGTGGTCACTCACAAGCAAGTTCAATACACCAGATGTTTTGTCATAGTCATAAGTAGTCATAATGTTGTCAAGGCAAGCTATTCGTTGTTTGTATGGCCTGGTACATTGATGAATCAATTTATGCAGACCATAAAACTTACACAGATCAGTCAAGCATATAGTAGCCGCAGCCTTCTCTGATAATGTGTTTATATTCACATCACCCAAACACCACAGTTCAACATTATCTTGAGTTATAGTCTTATAGACAGCTTCAATATGATTTAAAAAGTTAGACATTTTTCCCTTCGGAGGTCTGTATACAGTAACTAATCTCATCACCCGGTGATTCGGAACCGTTATGTCTAAGACAAAACATTCAATATCATTACTACATATGCTCAAACCAGGGACTTCTTTAGTCACTGGCTCTAGTTCATGTCTTAAATAAACAACTAGGCCTCCACCCTTCTTTTTGGTACTTCTATCCTGTCTAAACATTCTCATTCCACTCCACTGTACTAAATCACTATCAATCTCAGCATGTAACCAAGTCTCAGACATTGTTACCACATCAGTACCCGACAACTTCCTAAAAATTTCATCTTTTTTGTCAAACATGCTCCTAGTATTGAGGTGCACCACCTTGAAACCCTTCATATCCATAAAATCTTTTACCAATGTAGTTGACATTTTCCGACAAGAAAGATAGGAACAATAAACACAAAGAGACAAAAAAATGACCCCCTAGTTAATTTAACTTGGGGGCCTGATGGACCCCTATAGATTATCCAACCTAATGTACTATAGGGGTCAAACTAGGAGAGTACCGCCCTGGGTGGAGAGATGTATCTGTAAAGAACACACGCTCCACACTACTAGGGCCCCCTTAACGGGTGATATTACACGTTTAGTACAAAATCATTTCAACAGTTTGCAAAAAAAACCAAAAAAACAACAACAACAAAAAACGGGTTATGAGGCCCCAAGAACCGCAGTGATCATGATTCTAAAAATAAATAAGAAGGAAAAAAAAGAATACCGTGTTTACACAGACTTCTGACCTGATCTGTGATCACAGTTAAAACAAATAATAATAATGTACAAATAAATAGGAGTCATGAATCCCTGCATAGCTGAGATGATAACAGCTTATACATTAGGCTCTCAACCTGTTTCCCATCAATCCAGTCAAATAAGTTTTCATGAATATAATAAGAAGAACAACAACATAACATAATAACCAAGCAGCCATGACAACACATATGTATGTATGTATGTATGTATATGACATCAGCGTGTGCATTGTACACACACATATATTAACATATATTAACCTAACTGATACTGCCACCCATACACAACCAACACACAGATACACACACAGATACACAAAGACCAGTCTGTGTTTTCAATATTTATACAGGATTTGGGCACAAATATTGAAAACACAGACTGGTCTTTGTGTATCTGTGTGTGTATCTGTGTGTTGGTTGTGTATGGGTGGCAGTATCAGTTAGGTTAATATATGTTAATTATGATTTATTTATGAAAGATAAACGCCTTGTCATAACACTAATAATTGATTAGTAATATGAATTAAGTGATCATGCAAGTATATAATGTCGTACATCGACCACAAATAACCTGGATATATATTTCTTACAACAACTTGTTAATTCCATATTTTGCCCACGGCCTCACGCCCTGTGGGATTAACTATGTGACGTCACTGGGGACCACTGTACTGTGTATTTAGTGTGGTGACCCCTTAAGGTGCTGTGCATGCCGGGACTGTCCCTGTTACCTTGAACCCATTGTTTACCACGTTCCCTGCACGCCGTGTGCCGCTGGTGCCTCTGGTAAACACGTCCCGTGAACGTGCTCTTGGGTGACAAGCTAAAGGTTCATCCTTGATATTGAAATTAGAAACTTTAGTATTGAAGTTTCAACTTTGACGTCGAGTTTCAAACTTTGATGTGAACGTATTGACTTTGATATCAGCGTTCCAATATCATTCAATATGTGTTTGTACTCAATATCACATTTTCGATATTCAATATCTTTTTGATTATCGATAGAATTTCTAGATTTTTTGAATCAGTCAATATCAATCAATCAATATTTGATATCGGAGTAACTGGAAGGCATGAATTAAGCTGCTGCTGTCTGATGGTCGATATGTTTCCAATCTGAATAGGCAGGCCACCTGATGGCATGATTTAGAAAGGCCATCTCCTATAATCATATTTAAAAATATTTGGATTATCAAAAGCCTCATCTTCAAAGTTTCAGGGACTGCCATCTTGAAAGGATTGAAGGTAGGCCTAAGCTTAATCCAAGAGGTCGTTTTCTGAAGTCTATTGAAGGGATTTATACAAATCGTGAAAGACAAGTCTACGTGTTTAGCTCGAATGTTTTCTGAGCTTCTTTATGGTGGTGTCAGCTATACCCGACTTTATATCTCAGACTTTTGAATACCTTAAATAAATGTAATACATGTCAATTGGAAACGTTATATGTTGTTATCCAAAAGTGTGGTTATGTAAGTAATGATATATACCATTAGTATGTCAAATGTAACCATTGTTCAATGTGAAGCCTCGGCGTCCACGAATATAACCTGACAAACATACAGGAAGGAAATAGAAAGGGCAAAAAAGAGAATAGTGGACAGAAAAAAACATTAAGTACGAGTTGACAGTGTGGGTTGTCGGCTTGGTTCCAGGCAGACTGGCCGGAAGCTCTTCCTTCCCAGAAGGCAAATTGAGAAGGACATTCTGACTGTCATGTCATGTTTACCTGAAAGACAACTAAACATAAACCAGGTTTTAGCCTCTTAAGGGGACATCCCCTGGCCTTACACCTTAGGATCCTGGTGACTCAGGCACAGTAGCTGTCTAGTCAGCAGACCCATATAGGCCCCAAATGGGCCCCTATTGGGCCCCAAATGGGCTACATGATTGGGCCCAGCTGGGCCGGGCTCGGTACCTCTTGCTGCACTGCAAATTAGCTGATTAGTACTTCAATTCAGGCTCCTTTCTCAATTTACTATAATTATTACACTATAATTATTACACTTTTGAATTTACGTGTAATAAGTATAGTCATTTTTCAAGATAGAATTAACTGTCTAGAAGTAGGGTATATCATCACTTCGTTGCCTTTTGCATGCATCGACATAATTGAAATTCTGGGAAATAATTATGAAAACTGATAGAGATAATGTTATAATCAAGTAGAATAATTATTTTCTTCCATGATCATTTCATTGTATAAAAAAGAAAAATATATAATTATACAGACATTTGGAACGTTGAAAATGGGAGAAACTCTGATCCAATGACAGCAATTATCTGTACGAATTTCATACTGTAGAATATCAATATCAAAATATGAGTAATCAGAAATGACCATGAACACCTACCTTATTTTGTATAGATGCGATAAAACAATTCCAAACTATACTGCAGATGAGTGATGAACATCAAGCTTTAAGGAGCAAGGGGTTGCCAGGAGAATAATAGGATATACACCCCTGCCGGAATATTACATTCAGTACCTCTCTCTCAAATTTTTGTGAGATAGGGGCTGTTGAATGTGGTCCCTATGTCTCAAGTTTTTGTGGGATAGGGACTTTTTGATATTTAGGAACTTCAGGTGTGCCCTAAGTCTCAAAAGGCCCCTATCCCACAAATATTTGAGGGATAGGGGCTTTTTGAGACTTAGGGGCCTTAGGGCCTGTTTTCCACCTACCACTGTGTTGACCTCGGGACCATGACTAGAATTGACTGTCCACATGCTTATTAGGGATACCTGACTCCCCAAAGCCCGACACCATCACGGTCTACCTGAGGCATTATTGTAGAGATTTACTGCCTGACATTCTCTCCTCGCCCCAATAACCCATCAATGACCATTAAAGAGCTGCACACATGCCTAGAAGGGGTCCCTACATCCTTATGACAGGGTGAAGTTTGTATTCCGCATTAGCGAGATGCTCACTGTGCAGCGCCATCTTGTCTGGTACCAGTGCTGTTTCCTCTGCTAACCATAACAGCCAGCTGATTAGCTGAAGCTGGTTCCTGTCATGTCCGAAATTTGGAGTTTTAGGGGCCATGAACCTTTCAGTTATATGCCTTTATTGGGAATCCTAATGTCCTCTGTTCAGATAGGGGGAGTGGTTAGGACTTTGGCCCACTACTTCATGGGTCATGAGTTCAAATCCATGTCAAGGCTAATTTGTCTACACACAATTTTAGAAGTATTTTTGGTAGGTCAAAATCCTAATAGTATACAATTCAGTTGTAAAGATCCTTAGTCATATTGTAATCTAAAATGGTTTTGTATTATCTAATACATCTCTAAGTTTTCATTTGTAAATACAATTACTATTTTTAACCAACTAGGAAAAATACATCTAGTCTTGGCATGGATTTGAACTTATGACCCCTGGATTGGTTGGCCAGTGTCCTAACCACTCCCCCAATGTGGACAGCTGACATTAGGAATATTCAACTACCAATGATTCAAAAGTATGACCCCTAAAACTGTCTATTTTTGGACAGGCCAGGAACCAGCTTCAGCTATAGGTCTCACAGAGGAGAATCACTGCATCTCGCTAGTGCGGAATAATCACTACCTGCTTTTAGGCTATGGCTGCAACCATTTCTCGCCAGGTGCCTGGGCTTTTTGAACAAGACCTTCCTGAAACCAAAAATTTCGAGAGGAATCCAAAATGGTCTCATGACGTGATCCCTTCAGGAAAAGTGCACAATGGTGGCCTGAGAAAATAGAGACATGGGGTAAAAGAAAGACAGCGTTTCAATGCAAGAGATACAAGAGGCATTTTCTTGTGTTATTCCCATGTGCTGCTTAGAGGATTAATGGGGTCCCGATCCGCCTTTCCCCACCATTCCTTAGTATGGGGGGGGGGGAGTAGCTAAAGAAGAATTTACATGCACGTTTCAGGTCGTCAGGAAATAATTTGGAACCTAAAAGATTTCTCTTCATAGGGAAAATATCACTCTAATAGTGAGAAAGGGCTTTTTTTCATGATAATCAAATCACGTTGCATTTTAGGTCCATTTGCTGCTGCTCTGGACCTGGTCAAATGTGATTTGACTCAATGATGATTGGTGGGGACAGGGTTATTTATATAAGGGCTTAAGTAAGGACTTGAGTCATAATGGAGGAAATCATCATTGGCCTAGTGTAGCTTATCAGAATGCATCATAGTTTCTACATTCAGGACGAGACACTGAGACAGATCCCTAGACAGGTTATTACTGTGGGTTGACAGGTGGCCCAGGGGCCTTTAGATAATACTACACTACACATCGAGTAAACAATGTTTTAGACTGGGACAAGAAGATGTCATCTTTTACAAAATATAAGTCATGCGTGGAATGTGCTTCAGGGATAATGCACAACCAGGAGTAAGAACAATCCTTGTACATTATTTAACGTTATGGAGTAGCTTCGGGGCAGGGATATAGAGACGATGCTCCACATCGACTCGAGTGGACATATTTTTTGCGCAAAACCATCTAAAAAAAATAAGGAATTTAAATTAAATGTTGTCGCCCAAAAATGTCCACAAATTATTTATGAGCAACCAAACATAGAGGATGATCGTGGCGCGGAGCATCCTTTCCTTGTGACTGGTTCTCACACTCACTGTGCTGCATCATGGATGATGCAGGTGTGATGGCCCCAAGTCCCCTTAACCCTTTAAGGATAGCATGTCACTAAAATATGACATTTGTCGTCATTATGCACCAATGCAGCCCCGCGAGTAACTTTCCGGTGCTTCATTGTTGCATCATGCCGACCCTCTGGGATTTTCTCAACCCCATATAGTTGGCATAATCATCAGCATGAATGCAGCACTAGTTAGCAAGGTACACACCATGGCCAGGGCTGCATGCATGCTTTATGACGAAGGCATGGTCATGCCGTCCTTAAAGATTTAACTTTAAGAATAAGACAAAAATGATAAACTTGAGTCAACACAAAATCGATGTTCACCTCAAGGAGCATCAACATTGCTAAAGTTAACATTGATCCCATGCTGATTCATTTTTGACCAACATTGAATTTAACTTCGGAATGTTGACTTCGATTATCTATTGACATATCCACATTGAACCAGTTTTGAATTCTAAAATCCCTGACCAACCAATTATCAATATTCCTTCAGCAAAAACTAATTTTGATGATGAATACGGATTTCCTGTGGACAGTGATGAACCCATATTAGATATAATGTAGTAACTTCTTTCTCTGAGAATCTTAGACTACTCTACTTCTATTTCTATACAAGCATACACTCTCTATAAACATAACAAGTAGCTTAATTCTAAACTATCCTTCACACTCCTACTGGAGGTGCCCACGGCACAGTACTGCCACCTGGGTGCTGACTGGTAGAACTAAACAGCAGTAGCTGTCCAACCTGTGTCACAGACTTGTAAGTGGGCGATTTACAAGCTGGCCCCAACTCATCCTCGCATGCATCCGAGCGACATCGCTGGTATCTGAGGGCCATGACTGCGTCACCTCCCCTGTATATTGGGGGGGGGATCCCTACATGGTAGCCATCCACAGTTTTAACATCACAGCACCAAGGATGCCAGAACTACTTTCTGCATCAACCGTTGGTGCCAGCGATGACGCTCGGGCACAGAGGTTGAGGTGGGGCCAGCTTGGGTCATTTATGTGGTCTTATCTATGGTCGCTATCAGCCCATGTGACAAGCAGTATAGGGCCACTCATCATAGCATCTATCCAACCCCGTATATGAATACTAGGATCATTGTAGTACATTAGACGAGTATGTTTCAGTCTAAAAGGGTGTCCTTTATACAAAACATGACTACCCAGTGTGATCATATACCCATTAAATCAGTATGTCAAGCACTGCTTTCTGAATGTCTCTGATATGGTGTCATGCACATTACATTGCTTCAACATGGACATGACGAAAATGTTGCTGGATAATGGCTCTTTGAATCACTGCCCAGTTAAGTCAGCATTCAAATCCCACCCCGTGGCGCACACTACATGAGTGTTGGCATTTAAGCAAAAATTGAATTTTTAGAAGTGACACTATCCCTTCTGAAGGTGCAGTATGATATCTTGTCCTGATAACATGTCCTGAAAACGTCATAATCCAGACTTTCATGAAATCAAGGGTGAAATGCAGTGAATTAGAGAAAGTCGCTTTAACCAGTGTTGTTTTTGCTTAAGAAGTCGTGTTCATCCAAAGTTCAGGGCCATACCTCGTGCTGTGGTGTCGGGCAGGTCAGTTGCAGGTCAGGTTGGGAGGTTAGATCTATTGACCTCTCTACAGACTACTAACGACACTGAGTTGGCCCAGATAGGAGTATATTAGAGGATCCAGAACCGGTATGGGGAGTCCTACAATGTGAAGTCGAGCGAGGCAAAGGTTCTGAACAATAAGGACATACTTTATTCAACTTCAGGCTATTTTTGCCTACGGTGAATACAGACATGTCTATACATGTCCAGACCCTGGTACTTCAGTGACATTAGAGGTCTTTAGCAACTCAGACCTGTCTGAATGACCCTTCTATGCTGTCTATGCTGGGTCTATATCAATCTCAGATTATGGTATTATATTTTATGTATACATCAAGTCTACAGCTTAAAAGCAACGGGCTAAACAGTTTCCAGCCCTATGATATGGACTAGCACCTCACAACATATTGGAATGGCTACATCGTGCAAGTTCAATATACACTATGGCATAATTCCCATGTGTGCCATGGTATGTGATTCCGTTACAATGTCTTAAAATATCCCACCATGTTTCTACCACCATGCACCAATAATGTTACAGTATATCTCACTAATTTGATGGGTGCAGACCCTTCCCAAGGAGCAAATACTGGTTAAGCCACCTCAGTGGAAAGTCTCCACACTGATATTCTTTATGCTAGAAAATCTTAGTCAATACTGACCAACTTCCTGAGTCATTTTTTGCCCCTCTATGTGACCAACCTAAAATAGCTAATACTGCTAGGCTGGTCAGTACTGACCAACTCAGCTTAGTCTTCTCCATTCAATGAGTATCAGGCTAAGTCCCTCCGAGTAAGGCTTCAGTCATATGTTGTTTTGCTTCAGTCATTTTTGGATAGCACCTGGTCATGCCTGACCAATGCCCTAACCTGGAATAGCCACTACAGCCTAATGGTGGGAGCAATTAGATTATTTGTGCACTCCACTACACAGCCACGATCTTACTTCTTAAACTTCTGTGTTATTCGGTTTTTATATGTCTCCTTGGGCTGAATCAATATTCCTACACCTGTGGTAAACCACACACCTCCCCAGTCCCCGTTAACCATTTAATGACACATGCTAATTTAGTTCACTTTACCCTCATGTCGTCATGCTGTATTAATGCAACCCAGGCGATTAACTCATCAGTGCTGCAAAATAACGATTCTATAGACTTTAAACAACACTCACGAAGGAGGTGCTGCAATGGTGCATCATGGTGACATAATGAACATTATGCCTTGGTGCATCATGCCGTCAGTTAAGGGTAAACCTAACCAATCCAACCACCAGCTTGTGGTGGACCATCTCCCCACCACGTGCTGAAGGCACAAAATATATACCGTCAAAAATTGAGGACATTTTTTTACAAATTGGTATACATCAGTTTGTAAGAACAAGGCCAGCCGAATGAAACACAGCTCCAGGGCCAAACAGGAAGACAACTCTCTTTTCTTAACTAATCAGGCGTTGTTTGTGTTAGTGATATCTTATCATGAAACATACTGGTTAAAATTCCACTTACGTGACCTCGATTTTCAATATATCAGATTGTCTGACTTATAATAGCCAAGTATTTGGTGCATATAGTTCTAGCAGCCTATATGCTGCCAGAACTATATTATGCATCAAATGCCCTTTTTTGATTTAACAGTGATGTTCCTGACTGGTATGGGCTACACACCCTGATGTTTATCTCCACCATTCCTGCATTTCACCTACCCCTCTTTACACCTTTTCAACAGCTGCTCAATACACCTCTCTTTTTCTTGCCTAAGAGGGGTTTAACAATGGAAGGGCCCATATTGCACCACTGCAGCCACCAGAGAGAACCCTTCTGGTGGGCACCCATCCCCTATGGGGCTCTGTGAGGCCTCTCAGCTCCTCAGCCCCAACACCTTTATCCACCTGTAATACCCCTCAGACATGGGCCATGGGTGGTGGTGGTGGAAGGAGATGGACTGGAATGGTGTATAATGGTTACAAAAAGAGTAAGGGATAAAAAAGGTATTAGAGACACGTCAGTGAGTGTCTGCAGCGGGCCTGCACCAGAGCACAAACAGCAGACGGGGGATCAAAGGGGTGGAAGGGGGGGCGTGCCCTAGATATATATACAGGGGTGAGGCAGGAATGATCCAGGCATACTTAGATTCTCATGTTGATCAGGACTGTACCACCTGTAACCATCTATACATCTAGAATGCATTATAATCGTATATGGTATGAATAAACATAGAACATAATGATAGTGAATGGAGGGGAGATAGGGAATGGGGGGCAGATACAGGGAGACAAGATAGAAAGGGAGACGGACAGGCAGAAAGACAGACAGACATAGGCAGGCAGAGAAAGACAGATGCATATAGACAAAGACAAAGATAGAAAGGGATAGAGACAGTACTAGAAAGAGGTATCTTGGAGTAGAGAGTAAGTGATGGAGAAAGACATACAAATGGGACACACAGCACAACTATTATCCATCAAAGGAAAATCACAGAGAATGTAATATGTCTGCCTTCATTTCCCCCATATATACTCAAGGGTGTTGATAGCTCATGTGCCAGTACCATGCATCAGAGTCTAGTTATTGATGCTATATCTCACCAGGTACAAGCTCTATACTTGCAAGATGCCTGTATGGTTAGATTAGGCCAGACCTGGATGGAAATTCCATTTTTATTGATTGACTTCCTCTTTCTTGCCAACCTATTTCACTCGGAATAACGTGATAAACAAGCAAAAGGGGGAAGGGAGAATATGTCGCACCTTATGTGCACATAATCGTTTACCTCACACAGCTGTGGTAACTCTTTTACAGTATCCATTACACTTAGCATATATCATATCCCCTACAACCCTTGTCCCTCCACCACGCCTATTTCCTCCTCACAACATGCCCCCTGCCCATAGCCTTCCTTCTCAAGCTCGTTAAAAGGTCGTTACATGGATGCACCCCCAAAACCATTCAAAGTATGTATTATTTATTTAACCCCAGTTTTTCTTTATAGGTTTCACAAGTAGGTGAGGTGGGACAGTGCACCTATGGTGTTGCTGGTACACACATTGGGGTTGCAGCCAAACCTGCATAGCATTATGGCCGACACTTGGTTAGGTAATCTCTGAGATAATGGTCGCTGCGTTGTTCCGTCCTCTATTATGATGATTTTCATACATTTAACAGCATTACATTGCTACATGAGGGTATTATGATTAATTTGGGATTTTTATATTTCCCCCAATATATCTTGCTTGGGACGTTTGTTCATGTCTATTTATCTATTTATTTATCCATTTATTAATTTATTAATTTATTAATTTATATAGTGTGGATGTGTGTGAATGTTAATTACTATGTAAACCCTCGGACGGCTACATCCTATTATGTACAACGGTTCTTATAGAAAAAAGGCACCAAATCGAAAGTAGCATCTCGTCTAATAGCTGCACGCTGAACCGTCCTAGCTGTCTTCTACCTAACTTTTAAAAAGAAAAAGAAAACAACGAGAGCAGATAAAAAGAAAACAGAAACAACAGCAGTAAATTTATGAAATAGCCGACAAGAACCCATGAAGAGATCAAGAAGTTGAAGAAAGAACCCATTATTCTTCATGTATAAAGAGAAAAAAGTAAATGGTTCAAGGCTGGTTTTGTGATAAAAGGTGTTCATCAGAGACCCCAGCGTATTAGAAGTGGTCTGATGGACAAGCGTGACTGACAAGACGGATGGTAGGTGGCAGCACAAAGGGGCAAAGTTAACTTTGAGATCAGATGATATAAAAGGATACATACCTTTGTGGAAAAAAATAATAAGACCTGTATTAAACGTCTGTAATTTGACTGCCTGTGCCTTTAGACCTGGATATGTAGCGAATATTTCTGATTATGGTCGCGTCCCCGTTGTGAGAAAGCTGTACGGTTGCATATTCCCATGTTGTCTGGATTCAAAAAGAAAAATAATACCCCTCACTAACTTACAATCTGTCTAAGCTTAATTCTGTTCACTATGCCCATACCAAACTGTAACATTATGTTTAACTTATGTTAGTTCCATTTCGAAAATGGCAACCCCTTGAATTTTTCAACCACGTATATTCAAGGTCCGCCATTAACCTATATAATTATTCACTTAATCAGATTTGCCGGTTCGGAGCTCATTAATTTCAACCATCCCACATGTATGACCTTTCTTATTGCACCATGCACCAAGTCACGCCTATTTACAGCAGATTTATAAAGTTACAGATGTTACCTTTTCTCAACACACCTGGCAAAAGCTCAAATATTAAAACACTATAAGTAGTACTGTTGTCTTTGATCTTGTGAACCTCAACATAAGATGCTTTGCATGTGTGAGGCGCTCTGCTGAAAATACAATATAACACAATATTTCTGGAAAGTCCCTTTTCTAGTCACATAGGTTTGTAAAGGATGATAACGAAGCAGGAAGTTATGGAATGTAGGTAGCAATTAGTGACGACAGGTGGTGCTTTATTGCGCTTATTACCTGCATGTCATGACATCTAACTATAGTGTGGTGATTATACATCATTATCATTCTATATTGCATTCCTGACGCAATAACGATTATGCTATACTGTTTCATACTAATAACCTTGTAAACGAAACATCCCTATGAAGCTTTCTTCATACATCAAGCGATCATCATCATGTTGAATAAGAAAAGAAGTGCCTTACAGACTCTTATCATCATAACCTATTCCTCCGCTCTAAAGTATGTTTGTTTTGGTTGTAGTTGGTACTGGATTCCTTCTTTTCAGAGCTGCTGACTAAACCGGCTGGCGCTACTCAATTTCAACTGTTGACAGAACCATTTAATGAGCTACTTGCGAAGCATGATATTTGAAATCAGCTATTAAAAGTTAATTGATTTGAAAATCTTTATTCTGAACAAACTTTAAGGCACAGCCTGTTTTATGTGTATGCAGAGCATCGGTAAGACAATGGCTAGCTAACATTGAAAAGTGTTAGTAGAGGAGGTTCAAATGACAATAATAATAATAATAATAATAATAATAATAATAATAATAATAATAATAATAATAATAATAATAATAATAATAATAATAATAATAATATAAAGGATAAAACATAAATGATATAACATAAATGAAAGGTGTACATTTTTTTTGTAGTGGGCAGATCGCCCCTTTAAATTAAAGGAAGAGAACTTGTGAAGGCAGATGGTATGTTTGTTGCCGTAGGTACTAATGTTGTTTCAGCAGGCACTATTATATCTGTTGAAGAATTAAGGCTAAGTGATTAAAAGGTTAAGAGTGCATAGAAGAAACGTGGAAAATGAAGTTCAAGAATTAAACTTCAAGAGAATACAAAGTCATCGAGTGCAATGTGGTTTTCATCTGAAATACATGCACTCAACAGTTGCATGTGGACTTAATAGCTAGCTGTGAACCCGTGACAACCTTTTAATGGAAATCGAATCAATCAATCAACCCTCCCCCAAGATTTCATCAATTCCTAAAAAGGACAGAACAAGTTATTAACCTCATATTTAGGATCACTTAGCTCCCAGCACCTTTCTGGCATGCATTACCCTGTTATTGACCTCTACAGGTTTAATTGTAGATCTGCTGACTGTTGACCCATATGTGGACGTCTTGAGATATGTGTACACACAAATAGAAGGAAGACAGGAATGTAGATACCTATCTCTGGTTGTGGCACCCCTGGAGATAACACAACATGACACCCATATGATACATTTGGTGTTCCTTATCTAAAACATCTCCAGGTTAAATAATGACAGAAGGCTCCCTTCGTTCCAAGGTATAAAGTTGTATAAGCCTTTTGTAAATCTACTCTAAATTAAGCATGAAACAAACGTATTCCGCTGTTAAGACTTTTCAATTGTAGTCAAGTCCAAAAATTATTCTGAATCCTGAATGGAATTTAGCTTCACAGGTCCACTAAACGCTCAGTTTTTTAGCTATACTGGCAGAGAAAAACAGAGAGAAGAAGAGAGACAGAGGGATATGAGTTAGTAACACAGGGATCTTTCACTCCTTGCTCACGACGCCACATTATGGCCTACCCTACACACACTGTCCTTACTGATGCTGTCGAGATTGAAAGTACATAAAGTGGTATTCAGCAATGTTATAAATGTGTTTTCCATATATATTTTTGTCACACCAGTTACGGTTGGTGAATTAACAAACCGTCACAACCTAAAGCTCTAGGTCTTACACTTCACTCCCTTAAGGTCCTCACTAAAACATGCATTAATTCTTTTATCCCAAGGCGCCTTTCATATTTTATTTGAGATTTACTTTTTTTTAAAGATTTGTGTGTGTCTTAAAAGAAGCCTTTTGGTAGTTAACAGACCATGTCACAATCTCCAACCAAGAGGATGGATACTCCCACCATGTAACTGTGTAGCTAACCCGCCCCACAAGCTAAGATTAGTAGAGGTGTCCTTTTTTAGGAAAGTATCTAACATAACCTGTTTCTGTATCCTCCATGCCACCACACTAAGTGTTGTGCAATAGGGAATGATAGTGAGCTAAACCCGTCCTGGTTCAGCCTGCCACTGACAAGGTACTGACTGCCTGACTGTAGGCACTGTTACTTATAACAGGACTAACAACTGTATACAGACCTGTTACTGACCATACACTGACTGTATGTGCACCCCCCTATTTTTATGTAAATTTAAATGCAGATGGTTCAACACCCCCAAATAGTGTAGGAATTACGCCCCCCCCCTTCCTAAATTCCTGGATCCGCCCCTGATTTGCTGATGTACAGTCCTGTTACTGACCCTGGGTGACTTGATATAACCTGCTACTGGTAGATAGAGGGACATGGACAGATAGGGAGGTTGTATGTAGGAGGGGGGGGGATCTAGAGAGAGAGTATGAAAACATCCATGGTAATAGAAATCTTAAAGGCTAGGGCTTCTCAAACCAAATCATAAAATCCTTTGCCAGGGTTGTTGAGTTTATATAACACCTCAGTTAAATTTAGAATCGCCCAAGCACAATCCCTGCGATCCAGGCATGTCCTAGCCCTGTAGGATCGTATTCCCTAGCAAAGTACCCAAAAAATCATGGCTCAGGCAACCAAGCAATAGGATGCTGGTTGTTCCCTTCCAGCAATTCACTGCTCTACATAAGTTGCACTGGTGTGACCAGCAGTTAGACTATGCCAGTGGTAGTATACAATACTATTGATACCCACCAGTGTACTGACTGTCTAGACTACCACTTGTGTGGCCACAGAAAACGGTATACTACCCCTTGAATAGACCACATCCCATGGATTCGGTTAAAAATAAACACTAAATACACAAGGATTCCTTTCTGCATTGTGTATCCCTAGAAGCCTAGTTCAATGATTAATTTAAGGAGGTTATGATAGCTTTATCCTGGTTTTATAGCATGTTTCATACCAAGCCAAGCCTGATTCATGGTCCCCCTACCAATTTCACCTGACCAGGCCGGGTCAACTGGTTCAAGGTAATAGAGTTGTCCAGTTGTGCTATTTATGGCCGATTGGGGATCAAACAAACGCAGTGCCCTTTGCTGGGTGCAGTCAGTAGGGTCAGTCCAGTTAAAACCAGCTAGTGGCACAGTAGTAGTATAGTATGTATCGGAACGGGACTATAGTTAAGTACTGTTTATTACTCAATCGACATGCAGCCAATCAGAGGCCTCCATTTGGTCACGTGACCGGAAGTGACCTACTTAGGGGATTAGTGGTGACGTCACGTGACCTAGTTAGCCAATCAGAGGCCTCCATTTGGTCACGTGACCGGAAGTGACCTACTTAGGGGATTAGCGGTGCATTCTGGGTAACCCTGCAGCCAATCAGAGGCCTCCATTGGGTGACCGGAAGTGACCTACTTAGGGGATGGTGCATTCTGGGTAACCTACTGACCTACTTAGGGGACCGGAAGTGACGTCATATGACCTAATTTAGGATCACGTGATCGGAAGTGACCTGATGAGTCACGTGACCGGAAGTGACGTCACACGACTTAATGGCCAATCGGAAGCGACCTGATTGATCACGTGACCGGAAGAAGAAGAAGTTTTTTTTTGTTTAGGATCCCGTGACTGGAAGCGACGTCGTCACATGAGTGACGCTTTAAGAGACTGCGCGACTTACTAGTAAAAGAAGCCGTATGATAATAAAAACACAACAATATTTTCTTTTAATTTTTTTTAATTTATTTTTTTCAATCTTGATAAACACTCTATTTTTGAAAAGATGCACACGCTTATTTTTTTTTTTTTTTTTTTCATATCTCTAAAGGACTCGTTGTCACACCGTCAGAATGCACGCGACGCTTATAATACAAGTAGCGCACGCCGTCTTTCTCTATGGTGTAGGTGACCATTTTGTTTCGCACCACTTTGAAATTTCTATTTACAGCAATGAGAGTTTTTCGTTGGCGAAGAACATCCAAGAAGGCGTCTGGTTCCTGGGGGTTTTGTTTCTTCTGTACGCCTTTTGCACTCCATTTTTTGGATTTTCTTTCACCGGTGTCGCTGACTCGATCGTAGCAAATGTAAGTCTTAGGGTTGAGACTTAGGATCCCGTCACCTTCCCACTCCGCTTTCATGAGCCCCGAAGTTCTCAGATCGTGAAGGTACCGTCTCTCACAACATCCGCCGGGCGGCGCACACCATTCTCGCACTCTTTCCGTTTTTGTCTTCACGAAAAGCTCTAAGTGCTCGTCGCACACCGCTGTCGGAAGCCACTTTCGTTTCTCTCTGAAGTACGTCTCTCTCAGGCGAGGTTTCACTAGGTCATCCAACGTGGCACCGCTGAGAGCCATGTAAAGACTGTCGGTGTCCATTTGACAAAGGGCATAATCGCGCCGATCGACGAATCTATCCAAGAAGTCGTATGTGAACTCTAACATTTTCAACTTCGCGTACTGGTATACCATGAACCCTATCTGAATAGGGAGGTTGTTCTTGACCGTTTTCGGTTGTAGTTCGACTTCAAACAGATCGGAAGTCAACTCGGACGCCTTTTTGAAGCGCCACGAATTGGCCAATAGTTCGAACTTCCGACTGTCAGTGTATCTCACCGCCGTGTGTTTTTCTTTGTTGCAGATTGTTTTACCGTACGTAGCGTTTCCCATTAACTTGTAACAGTCTGACAGAATTTTCTCGTTCTCGTTCACGTCGCCACGTCTTCGCGCCGCCGTCACTTCGTCCGCGAAACCGGCAAAGGAGCGTTTAGGTAGGTATTCTACCACCAGCTGCACTTTGGTGACTATCAAACCGTGCTCTAAATACCACTTGAGAAGCGGCGTTCCCAAGAGAATATTTTTTCCGTGGTAACTCCCTATCAGACATCTCTGAGGCGTGCTCAACAGCTTTTCTTCCTGCGCAAAGTCTGACATGTGAGGGCCTATGTCCGATTTTGAAACGGTCGCGTTCTTGAAAACGGGGGTCATTTCTTCGAAGTACTCTCGTAGGTGAGGCGGCGTAGTGATGTCCACTTGAACTAAACCGAACATTTTCTCCTCTTTCACAGCGGAAAGGATGTCGCTCTCGCTCATCGCGTTTCGAGACACTTTCAAAGCGTCAACCTTCCAGCGTTGTTGGGAGGCCTTGACCCGCTCATCTCGACGCTTCATCTCTCGCCATTCGCACTCCCACACGACGACCAGCTTGTAACCTAACGCTTTCAAGTAAGCGCTTACTCTGGTCGTTCTGTCGCGTCTCTCCTCTCTCAGTGAAGCGCACTGATATCGGTGCGACGGTATGCACTCGTGAGCGTGGAACCAACACCCGTGAAACTGGAAAACCGTATTAGAGGCCGCGTGAAATCCGTCCACGCGAATTCTCCGACAGCCTACCGCCATCTCGCCGCCGTTCAGAGCGTGGCGCAGTTTCACGTCGCGGTCGTGCTCTACGAAGCGTAACCACTCCAAAGCGCTGTGAGAGTTTCTTTGCCTGATTTCGGGCTTGAACTCGGTCTCGGGCCGTCTCACCGCGTAATAGCCCGTGCAGTGCGCTTCGCTCATGCAGCGCAAGTACAGAGAGTTGGCGTCTAGTCCTAGGATGTGTTGGCACGGTCTCGCTTCTTCGCCGTACTTGTGCTCCCTTATCCGCGTGGTGCCCTTCTCGTGAAATCTATGGAAGATGATGGAAGGACCGCCGACTAGATTCTCTTTGATCAGAGCGTGGAGGACGGCGTCGAACTGGGGAAACGTTGTGAACGCGTCTTCTAGGTTTTGGAAGAGGAAGCGTAAAGTCAAACCGGCGAGAGAAACTCCGTCTTTCAACATGTCGATGCCGCGATCTTGGAAAAATTTAGCGTGATTTTTCAGAGCTTCTATGAAAGGTTTCACGTCTTTGTTGTTGTAGTGGATCAAGTAGTCTTCCATAGTTTGCATCTTCTCGTCGGACCAAACTTTCTGACATGCGGCGTAGTCGGATTCGGACATTTTGACGCCCGTCAGCTCGCTGTCGAAAGCCGATCTCGGCGGCAGCGTTCTGTTTGCCAGTTTCCTGGTAGACGTCATCCATTCGTAAGGAAAGTGACCTTTCTCTTCGTTCCTGGTGAAAGCTCGCAAATAGGTCGCGTAGTTGTAACCGGGTGCCAAATAGTTGACTACGTCCAAGAAAACCGTGTGCTGTGTGTAAACCGCCAAGTATTGATTGCTTCTCTTTATGACGCTGAATTCTTGGTTTCTTCGGTCTCCGGAGGCGAAGAACGAGTGAAGGCGTATTTTGATCAGGTTCAAGTCGTAACGCCCCGAGTTGAAGCCCACCACTGGAGCTTGACGGATGTATCTCAGAAGACGCTTCTTCAGTTGAACTAACGGGTGTCTGGTCTGAGCCGCAGCGAAGCCGCCTGGAGAAGGGGTGGTGAACGTCGCCTCCTCCAGCAGGAGAGCTTCACCTATCGCCGCATCTAACTTCGCTAACGTCGGTCGGTAAAGTTCTAGCACAGCTTCCCCGATCGCTTTGGCGTTCTCGTTTATGTGATTTAAAACTCGGTCCAACAAGGGGTCGGAATCTGCGTCGGACGCTCTGACGAAGCAGACGGGCCCCTCCCACCCCGGAAAGTCGGATGCGACGCTAGCCGACAAAGGGACGTGATCCCACAGCAGGGACACGTGCTCCGTCGACGGTTCTTTGCACGGTCTGAAGAAAGCCTCGAAATCGAAGGCGATCTTGTAAGGGTAGATTCCGGAATGTCCGTCGGGGGGAAAAATGGAGAAGTCTGCTAGCGCTTCGAAAATCGTTCTCGAATTTTGGTAGATGCCACCTACGTAGCGCAACTTGACTTGTCGGCAAGAGGAAAGCTGGTTCCTGTGTCTCTTCAGCAAGAACTCGGTGGTGAACGCCGCCTTACACTTGCAACATTCGTATATGCCCGCGTACGCGTTGAAGTCCGTGACGAGAGAGACGTGCAAACCGCCTTTCGCCGTCAGGTGTAGGTTGACTTTACCTCGGGCGGCCACAGTTCTGGAAGGCGGTCTGATCAGAGTAACGCGTCTTCTCAACTTCCGCCCCGGCACTTGACGCGACGCGGTGTAAACCGCTATTTGTACGTCAAACAAGTTCTCTAACGCGGGTAAGTCGCGGATGTTCAGACCCGGAAAGGATTCAGGTGTGGCAGCGGGACAGAACTGACGTAACAAATCTGAAGCGCGCTTGCTGGTGTTGTATAAGTGAAAGGAAATGCAGCGGAAGATGCAGAGGTTGTCCTTGTTGGGAAAATCTAACACGCCGCTTCTCTTTCCAACTCGACCGGCCTGAGTGATCCTACCGCCTATGGGGAATTCCCCCGGTCCCATGTAAACGCAGATGTTCAAATTGGTAGGAAAAAGAACGTGCCACTTGGTGTCAGCGTCGCAAAGTTTCCGTACCTCCTCGCAAGCGACGGTGTTTTGCATCTTTGAGAGGAGCTCTTCCAAAGTTTCTGAATTAGTTACAGTAGGGAGCGGTTGTATGAGAGTTGCGTTGTTCTGGGAGGCGTGGAAGTAGCGCAGTTTGCTCTTGTCTTCTCTGTGTTGTAACAGTAAGCCTACCGAGAAACCCACTTTGTATCTGAATCTTTGTGTCAAGTGAATGCGACGCATAGTATCTACAGCGTCACTCAACTCGCCGGTTGGTAGCCTGAAGTTTGTTACACTCACGCGAGTCCCGTGCATCCTGACGCCCGTTTGTATCGCAGGCCAATTCGCCGTGAACGTTTCCTCCCCGTTCGGTACAGCACATATGCGCGGAGGGACGGTCACCCCGTCCAGAGATTCGCGTCGACAAGCGCTCTTTCGGCAATCCCCTTCGCCGCATAGAGGGCAAAACTTAGCTACTACTCTACAATTTTCTACGTGTCTCTCGTGGTTGTACGCTCTTTTAAACATTTTGAAACACTTTTCGCATACGTACTGTGTCATGTTTTTTTTCACTCGGTTACCAACTACTTAGCCGTCTAACTATCTATCTATCTATCTAGCCGTCTATCAATCTGTCGTCTATGTAACTATCTTTCTGTCTGCTGTCTGTGTATCCGTCTGTCTGTCTGTCTGTCTGTCTGTCTCATACAGCGTACGTCAAACGCTGTGTGTGTGTGTGTGTGCGCGCGTGAGCGTTGAGCGTCTCTCATTCCGAATCTATGCCGAGATATTTCAGAATGATCTCTGTTTTGTCATCCAACTCTTTGAGCGCTCTGGCGGACAGCGTCACCCCCTGCTGTGTGGGTTTTTTGTCAGGACCTTCGTACTTGCGCACGTGGACGAGGTTCTTACCGCTGTAGTAGCTCACAGCTGCGTACACTTCGCCCGCCTCATCCAGCACTGCGAACCAGGGGGTGTGATTAGGTTTTCCTTGCGCGGCCGCTGTGTCGCGTATGCGCACCACTGCGCGGATATCGGCGATGCGTGCTATGAGCTCGCGCAGCGCGTCGGCCGTGAAGTGCACTCGCTTGCTTCTGGTCAGAGACGCCTCTTTCACCTGGCCGTCTTTTGTGTAGCGCGGCCTCCTAGACAGTCTAGCCACGTCCTCCCAGATCTCCAGCGTCAAAGCTCCGTCTAAGCAGAACTCTAACCCGAGTGTTTTCTCTGCTTCTTCTCGTCCATCTCCTTCTTTTTCTTGTATTTTTCTCTTCTTAGTGGGCCTTGTTGTTCTGGAACTCACCTTAGAACGTTTCACACCCGCAGGATGAGTAACACCATCAGCGTGAGCTGAATCAGCAGCAGAACCGATAGCAGGAGCAGCGTCAGCGCTGGTGGTATCGGAGGTCTCGTTGTTGGAACAGCGCAGCCACACGCCGTCCGTGCTGTGTGTAGCGGTAGAAGATGAAGCGCCGCCGCCGCCCTCGTAAGGTGGCGGTGAGGGCAGTCGCCACGGACCGGACGGGGGGGCGCTAGCAGTGGAGGAAGTGAGGTCGAAAGGTCGAAGAGGGAAGCCGAAAAACGTACCGCTCACCCCTTGCCCTTCGGGTTCTTCGTACGCCTCGTCGTCAGCGTCGTTCTCTGTCTCACCCTGTTGCTGCTCCTCCTCCTCCTCTTCTTCTCGGTTCAGGGGCTGAGTGTCCGAATAGCTGTAACTCTCAGCGCGAGCGGCGTCGAGGGCGTCCGTCGATGTAGTGGTGGAGGAGAGGGGCTGTGCAACGTGCGGCAGGTCATCAAAGTCATCAACAGTAGTGGGGAGGTAAAAACCCGGTTGCCAGTACTGCGCTGTGCCAGGAGCGTTGTCGTCAGTAGTAGTAGCAGTAGCAGCAAGTGCAGCAGAAGCAGCCGCAGCAGGCGCAGCCGCAGCAGACGCAACAGTAGCAGGCGCAGCAGCAGCCTCAGCAGGCGCAGCCGTAGCAAGCGCAGCAGTAGCAGGCGCAGCAGCAGCAGCAGCAGCAGCAGCGGCGGCAGGCGGGACGGCGGTAGCAGCGGCAGCGCGCTTAGCAGCAACGTGTACCGTCGCGAGTGTAACAACGTCGCTAGCACGACGACTGCTACCAGTAGTACTACTAGTACTACTACCACTACTACTACTACTGCTACTACTAGTGCTACTGCTACTACTACTACTACTACTACTGCCGCGAGCGCTCGCTACAGCAGGAGGGTGATAAGACCAACCGGCTGCGGCGGTAGTCTCATGTTCAGTAGCAAGAGCAGGCACTGACGCTAAACGAACGCTGTTCCGCGTAGTCTTCTTGTTCTTGAACGCCGCTAGCTGTTGTCTTTTGCTCATGGTGGTGACTGTAGAGAGCAGCAAAAAAGAATGAGTGAGTGAATGGAGGTTTCCAAGCCCCTTATATACGCCTTCTCGCTTCTAGAGCTAAGCTACTTACCGACCCTGTTCAGCTGCCGCCGGCTGGCCGGCGGCCGTTCACAAAGAGAAACAAAAAGACATAAGGCATGACGTTTTCAGCTGGGTTTCGCCGTCAGGTGTAGGTTGACTTTACCTCGGGCGGCCACAGTTCTGGAAGGCGGTCTGATCAGAGTAACGCGTCTTCTCAACTTCCGCCCCGGCACTTGACGCGACGCGGTGTAAACCGCTATTTGTACGTCAAACAAGTTCTCTAACGCGGGTAAGTCGCGGATGTTCAGACCCGGAAAGGATTCAGGTGTGGCAGCGGGACAGAACTGACGTAACAAATCTGAAGCGCGCTTGCTGGTGTTGTATAAGTGAAAGGAAATGCAGCGGAAGATGCAGAGGTTGTCCTTGTTGGGAAAATCTAACACGCCGCTTCTCTTTCCAACTCGACCGGCCTGAGTGATCCTACCGCCTATGGGGAATTCCCCCGGTCCCATGTAAACGCAGATGTTCAAATTGGTAGGAAAAAGAACGTGCCACTTGGTGTCAGCGTCGCAAAGTTTCCGTACCTCCTCGCAAGCGACGGTGTTTTGCATCTTTGAGAGGAGCTCTTCCAAAGTTTCTGAATTAGTTACAGTAGGGAGCGGTTGTATGAGAGTTGCGTTGTTCTGGGAGGCGTGGAAGTAGCGCAGTTTGCTCTTGTCTTC
This sequence comes from Harmothoe impar, assembly GCA_947462335.1. NCBI lineage: Eukaryota > Metazoa > Annelida > Polychaeta > Phyllodocida > Polynoidae > Harmothoe > Harmothoe impar. The sequence continues at coordinate 28,188,223 of OX381721.1, forward strand.
TCTGTGTTGTAACAGTAAGCCTACCGAGAAACCCACTTTGTATCTGAATCTTTGTGTCAAGTGAATGCGACGCATAGTATCTACAGCGTCACTCAACTCGCCGGTTGGTAGCCTGAAGTTTGTTACACTCACGCGAGTCCCGTGCATCCTGACGCCCGTTTGTATCGCAGGCCAATTCGCCGTGAACGTTTCCTCCCCGTTCGGTACAGCACATATGCGCGGAGGGACGGTCACCCCGTCCAGAGATTCGCGTCGACAAGCGCTCTTTCGGCAATCCCCTTCGCCGCATAGAGGGCAAAACTTAGCTACTACTCTACAATTTTCTACGTGTCTCTCGTGGTTGTACGCTCTTTTAAACATTTTGAAACACTTTTCGCATACGTACTGTGTCATGTTTTTTTTCACTCGGTTACCAACTACTTAGCCGTCTAACTATCTATCTATCTATCTAGCCGTCTATCAATCTGTCGTCTATGTAACTATCTTTCTGTCTGCTGTCTGTGTATCCGTCTGTCTGTCTGTCTGTCTGTCTGTCTCATACAGCGTACGTCAAACGCTGTGTGTGTGTGTGTGCGCGCGTGAGCGTTGAGCGTCTCTCATTCCGAATCTATGCCGAGATATTTCAGAATGATCTCTGTTTTGTCATCCAACTCTTTGAGCGCTCTGGCGGACAGCGTCACCCCCTGCTGTGTGGGTTTTTTGTCAGGACCTTCGTACTTGCGCACGTGGACGAGGTTCTTACCGCTGTAGTAGCTCACAGCTGCGTACACTTCGCCCGCCTCATCCAGCACTGCGAACCAGGGGGTGTGATTAGGTTTTCCTTGCGCGGCCGCTGTGTCGCGTATGCGCACCACTGCGCGGATATCGGCGATGCGTGCTATGAGCTCGCGCAGCGCGTCGGCCGTGAAGTGCACTCGCTTGCTTCTGGTCAGAGACGCCTCTTTCACCTGGCCGTCTTTTGTGTAGCGCGGCCTCCTAGACAGTCTAGCCACGTCCTCCCAGATCTCCAGCGTCAAAGCTCCGTCTAAGCAGAACTCTAACCCGAGTGTTTTCTCTGCTTCTTCTCGTCCATCTCCTTCTTTTTCTTGTATTTTTCTCTTCTTAGTGGGCCTTGTTGTTCTGGAACTCACCTTAGAACGTTTCACACCCGCAGGATGAGTAACACCATCAGCGTGAGCTGAATCAGCAGCAGAACCGATAGCAGGAGCAGCGTCAGCGCTGGTGGTATCGGAGGTCTCGTTGTTGGAACAGCGCAGCCACACGCCGTCCGTGCTGTGTGTAGCGGTAGAAGATGAAGCGCCGCCGCCGCCCTCGTAAGGTGGCGGTGAGGGCAGTCGCCACGGACCGGACGGGGGGGCGCTAGCAGTGGAGGAAGTGAGGTCGAAAGGTCGAAGAGGGAAGCCGAAAAACGTACCGCTCACCCCTTGCCCTTCGGGTTCTTCGTACGCCTCGTCGTCAGCGTCGTTCTCTGTCTCACCCTGTTGCTGCTCCTCCTCCTCCTCTTCTTCTCGGTTCAGGGGCTGAGTGTCCGAATAGCTGTAACTCTCAGCGCGAGCGGCGTCGAGGGCGTCCGTCGATGTAGTGGTGGAGGAGAGGGGCTGTGCAACGTGCGGCAGGTCATCAAAGTCATCAACAGTAGTGGGGAGGTAAAAACCCGGTTGCCAGTACTGCGCTGTGCCAGGAGCGTTGTCGTCAGTAGTAGTAGCAGTAGCAGCAAGTGCAGCAGAAGCAGCCGCAGCAGGCGCAGCCGCAGCAGACGCAACAGTAGCAGGCGCAGCAGCAGCCTCAGCAGGCGCAGCCGTAGCAAGCGCAGCAGTAGCAGGCGCAGCAGCAGCAGCAGCAGCAGCAGCAGCGGCAGGCGGGACGGCGGTAGCAGCGGCAGCGCGCTTAGCAGCAACGTGTACCGTCGCGAGTGTAACAACGTCGCTAGCACGACGACTGCTACCAGTAGTACTACTAGTACTACTACCACTACTACTACTACTGCTACTACTAGTGCTACTGCTACTACTACTACTACTACTACTGCCGCGAGCGCTCGCTACAGCAGGAGGGTGATAAGACCAACCGGCTGCGGCGGTAGTCTCATGTTCAGTAGCAAGAGCAGGCACTGACGCTAAACGAACGCTGTTCCGCGTAGTCTTCTTGTTCTTGAACGCCGCTAGCTGTTGTCTTTTGCTCATGGTGGTGACTGTAGAGAGCAGCAAAAAAGAATGAGTGAGTGAATGGAGGTTTCCAAGCCCCTTATATACGCCTTCTCGCTTCTAGAGCTAAGCTACTTACCGACCCTGTTCAGCTGCCGCCGGCTGGCCGGCGGCCGTTCACAAAGAGAAACAAAAAGACATAAGGCATGACGTTTTCAGCTGGATCCCTTTCCCCCCCCCTCTTTTGAGAGATCGACTGTGATGATGAGCTAAGCCGCTTACCACCCTGTTCAGCAATTCAACGCGCATTAGCTGTATAAAGGGTTAAGCGGTTGCTGCCTGCCGTCGACTGACCGGCGGCGGCCATTCACAAAGACATAAGGTATGACGTTTTCAGCTGGATCCCTTTTTGAGGGATCCACTGTGGTGAGCTAAGCCGCTTACCACCCTGTTCAGCCATTCAGCGCGCGTTAGCTGTATAAAGGATTAACGGTAACGGTGATGAGCTTACAGTGTGTATACAAAAAAAAACTACAGGAGGCGTGTGGCGTGAAGCAGGACCCCCCTAAGACGAACGTGTCTGTCTGTGAGTAGAGGCGTGTGCATGTGGTGAGCGACTTAAGTGTAAGACAAAAATCGCCACCTCCTGCCGTGGTGAGTAGACCGGGCCGGCCAGGCGGGCGGGCGGCCGGCTAGTTCAATAGGGAGGGGTGACAGCTGCCTAAGGCTGTGCATGAAAAAAAATCCGATTTTCACCTGACCTCTGACGTTTGTTACAATGAATGTCAGAGGGAGGGAGACGTCCTCGGGTAGGGGGTAGGAGGTATTAAGGCTATGAGTGAGGAAAAAACACCGTTTTCAGCTGGTCTCCACGGATAGCGATGCCACACCCCCTCGTCATCTAAGCTCTTAAGGAGCGGAGCGGCTGAAAAAAAGCGTCATGCGGACAGGGTGCTAGACAGCTGGAGCGCTGTTGGAAATGGGATTAAACTCCCTCTGTATAAAAAGCTCTCATTTCTGTTGGAAAAAAAACATATCACCTCTGACCCCAGTAACGGCTACTACCACCACCACCGCCACCACCACCACCGCCGCCGCCGCCGCCGCCGCCGCTGCCGCCGCCGCCAAGACGAGACGAGATGGCTCAAGCTATTCCACTTTCAAGCTCGCCTTCACCGCCCGGTGCGCCTGAAAAAAAGTTAATGCGGCTTGACGACGTGAGACGCGGCGCGAGGCAGCAGACCGATGATGGGGAGACCCGACAGGTAGGACAGCGGCGGTTAGCCTATAGCGACGCCTTGCTTCGTCAACTAGGTAAAGAGTTGAGCGGCTGTTGGAGAGAGTTGGGCAGTAGCTTAAAAGTCAGCGCCGCCCGTATGGATGCTCTAGTAGAGCGCAGTGTCAAGACACCGGAGGAGCTGTGTACGGCGATGTTCCGAGTGTGGTGGGGTGAAACCCCGCATCGTCATAGATGGGGCGAGCTCGGTCGCGTCTTCACCCGCATAAGACGCATGGAACTGTTGGCTCAGTGGATGGCCCTTCTCCACAGACAGGGGTTGGATTTCGAAAACCCCGACTCGCGCGCGATGCATAAGCACTTGGGCACCCTCGGCAGACGTCTGGGTAGCAGGTGGAAAGAGGTGGGGGACCATTTAAAATTGTCGCCTGAGAGGTTAGATAAGATCGCTGAAGAATGCGAATACGGAGGAAGTCCCGCTGAGTGGGCCTTCCGAGTGTTGAAAATGTGGCAAGATGAAGCTGACGGCGCCGGCGGTACGCCTTTTGAACTCCTTCGAGTGTTGACTGAGGACATGGGAAAGTTTGGCCTCGGCATCGCGATATTACTTGACTTTATCAAGCAAGAAACAACGAGAACGACGGACATGTGAATTGTTGTGTTTTATTTTCATACGTCTTCTTTATTAGTAAGTAAAAAAAAAAATATCATAACAATTAAGACGCGCGATCTCTTAAAGTGTCACTTCCTCGAGTCGCAGCTGATCGCCTCATCGCAGCACGTGATAAACAAAAAAAAAACGAAGAGACACGCTTCTTCCTCTCGAGAGGAAGAAGCGTGTCTCTCGATTGAAATCTTTTTCTTTTCTTTTTCTTTCTTAAAAGAGACAAACGCGCCCCTTAGAGTGCCCCCCCCTAGAGTGCCCCCCTCCCCCCTCCCCCCCTCCCCCCCACCACCCGCCCCATGCATCCTAAAAGCGCCCCCCTCCCCATGCATCTTAAAGAAGCCCCCCTCCCCCCCTCCCCTCCCCTCCCCCCCTTATACACTCTAAAGAACGCTTCTAACTAGTTCAATAAGTCACTTCCAGTCGCTCGTAAAACAATAAAAAATGAAAAAAAAACTTATATCGTAGTGTTTTTTATTAGTTTACCGAAAAAAAATAAGAGACTCGCCTCCTCCTCCAAAAAAAAAAGATATCACATTTTAAAGCCCGTGACCCCTTAAAGACGCTCATCTCTTCATTAAGTCGCGTGACGTCACTTCTTCTTCTTCTTCTTCTTCTTCTTCTTCTTCTTCTTCTTCTTCCGGTCACGTGATCAATCAGGTCACTTCCGGTCACGTGATCCTCAATGAGGTCACTTCCGGTTGGCCATTAGGTCATGTGACGTCACTTCCGGTCCCCTAAGTAGGTCAGTAGGTTACCCAGAATGCACCATCCCCTAAGTAGGTCACTTCCGGTCACCCAATGGAGGCCTCTGATTGGCTTCAGGGTTACCCAGAATGCACCGCTAATCCCCTAAGTAGGTCACTTCCGGTCACGTGACCAAATGGAGGCCTCTGATTGGCTAACTAGGTCACGTGACGTCACCACTAATCCCCTAAGTAGGTCACTTCCGGTCACGTGACCAAATGGAGGCCTCTGATTGGCTGCATGTCGATTGAGTAATAAACAGTACTTAACTATAGTCCCGTTCCGATACATACTATACTACTCACAGTTAGGAACTACATGATTTACTCTCCTCCAGTCTCAGAGATCGGCCCCTTTAATTATGTGTTGGGCATGGGCGCCCTAAGTAGGTTCATTTATGCACGTATAGATCGTATTCATGTCCAGTATATAAATAACCACACCAATAGCTTCTTACTGTTTGTTGTTATGTGTTAGTGTGATGTTGGCCAAGCATCTGTCATTTCATCAATGTTGGATCAAGATCATTCCAATCATTTTGATACTGTTAGATCGACACCTCTCTTTGGCAATCTTTGAACTAATGTTAAACCCCAACTCCTATATATAAAGGCCTAGGGAACCGGTCCTCGCACTGCTCTGACTGTTACTGGAGGGGCAGCAAGTGTTTCACCTTTAAACCCAATGAGCAGCAAAGGGTGAATATAGCACACAACTTGCTGGAGGGGCAACCTGTAACATTAGAAAGCCTGCTCTATAGATTTGGAGATGGAGGTGGAGAGGAAAGGAAAGAGAAGCATTTTTAGGTAAGCTTATACTAACTCCACACTGGAAGGTGTACAAAAGGACGCACCCACCCAGGTATAGGGGACTAGCCAGCCACGGGCCCTTCTGGGGGAACTAACAAAGACTAAAAAGGAGGCAAGAATCAACAATGACAAAAAATGTATGTCTCTGCTTGTTTACCCTAGTTACCAGGGGGAATAGACCATGGTTAGAATCCAGTTTAGCTCATGAAATGGCGGCTTGCAGTTTAGACCTTTTGAGATTTGAGTGGATAAGGAGAAGTGATAAAACACAAAATGAGATGTGACGGGAAGGAAAGGGAAGGAGACAATGAGGTAGAGTTCTTCCGATTAGGAAAGGGGTCTTGGATAGAGAGAGTGGGAAGGGGAAGACGAAGATAAATAGAGGTGTACAGAGAAAGAAAACGAGAGAGAGACAGACAGAGACAGAGAGGCAGAGAGAGACAGAGGGAGACAGAGTTAGATAGAAAGCGGGGAAGGGAGCATATGAAGAGAGAGTATGGTGTAGATGCACGCGAAGGAGAGAACGACAATTCGGAGGAGAGAAGAGAGGAGGGATGGATGTATAGAAAACTAATAATAGAGTACCAAAACGTCCCTGAGAGCAGGAAGATTGGTAACTGGAGATATTTCAGAGAGTCAGACATTGGGGGGAGGGATAATAGAACACATAAGAAAGAATGAAAAGCAGAAAATTAATGGGGGACTATTATTGGGGTAAGGGGTATTGCCTCTCAGGCTTTAATCAACCAAGGCCCAAAGCATATAACCTTCAGACAAGTTGGTCTAGATTATGTCGCCTGTCGATTTTATGAAATACTTATGTCACATGTCACTATCTTGATATTTCTCCTGCCATTTGTCACTAGGTCCCATTACGCCAGTCGACTTTAAGAAGAGGCCATGTCGATTTTAGGGGTATACCTACATATAGTCAAAGATCTGGTATAGGGTTCATATGGCATCGTAATATAAGGTCTATCTGAAATGAAAGATAAGCAACATGAATATCCTTTTAAGGACGACATGATGCCCTAATACATCATGCCTTTGGTCGTCATGATGCATGAATGCAGCCCTGGCGAGTACTAGTAAATCGCCAGGCCTGCGTTCAAGCATCATGACGACCCTAATGGTCTGCATGATGCACCAATGCAGCACTGGCGAGTTAATCGCTTGCGCTGCATTGACGCATCATGGCAACAAATGTCATCTTTGGGATAGTGCATATAATATCTATAAGGCTCCATTCTCAACGGTGTAGAATCCTTAGCTCAGACAGATGAGACACGATGTTATCATGACGACTTGTGGTGACACCTAGTGGGCATGGCAGCAACTAGGCTGCTAGAGCAGAGACATTAACATAAATCGTCTGGAGGGAATAACGATACACTTTGAGTAAGGCATATAAAGCTCTGTGGACACATGATAGTCCTGAAAGCATACGCCGGCCGTTTTCTGAAAATAAACATAGCCACAATAATTATATCATGCCAATGACATCAGACACAGTCCATTTGGTTTCAGGTGTCTGCCCATTGTGCTTATCATTATTAAGTCGAATCGGTGCTAGCAAATTTAAACCAACTGAATAGCCGAAATGCAGTGGCACAACTATATAGTTACGAAGGCCATGCACATTCCTAAGACCAACTAATATAAACCAAATAACCCCAGAGGGGCTTTGGAAATCTTGGGAATGGACAGGATTGGAAGTCTAGTTGAGACTCAACATATATGTATACATAGGGACAGGATTTACAACTTTGCAAGTTAACTACTGCTAGCTGCTCGTATCATAGATTAGATCGCCAACACCACTTTAAGTTTAGGTACCATGACTTGTGTATTGCCCCAAGCTACTAGGATCACACGGGAATGCTGAACTAGTGGTTATATAGATGTATCCCTTTAATGCCAGTGCTAACTCACTCTGCCATTTTGTCTGTGTGATACATGAATACTGTCCATGGAGTAACCCAGGGTGGCATTTATAAATGACCATGCAGCGTTTAAGCATCCTGGATGAGTTGGTATGGTGCTCTGGTCAATGCAGTACTCATGAGTGCAATTAGCTCAGGTTGGCGACACATTAGCATGAAGCCTTGAGACATCACGCCGTCCTTAAATGGTTACAGGGGCAGCTGTATGGGGCATACCTTATGCAGACAGAGAGGGAGTGGTAGCTTTACCTTCAGTAACAAAAATACACCCCAAAAAACTGAGTGTCTGATCTCAACCCCGGCAGCCGCATTCCCTGACATGTGCTACCCCACCCTCCAGCCCCACACATACACCATTATAGGCGTCTTTTCAACCCTCTGTCCATCCATCCTAACAAATACCTATATCAAGTAGGTTAAAGGGGGGTATTTTCACTTTATACTTTTCAGACATCTCACCCGATTTCCTACCCCCTACCTCTCCTATCCGCTGTGCGCCTGGCCTTACACTATAGTAATGTACACAAAAACAGCCTCAAGCCTTGCGTCAATATGATCCGTCCAAATAGGACATATTGACGTTTTTTCTTCTTTTTGTGTGTATGCCTGTTGGGTGTATACATCTCGGCGGTGGAGGGACGTGAGGGAACAGTGTACCTACATGGGGATGTGTAGATGTCTAGGGTTCAACCCGCCATGTAACAACTAGTACTAGAGACAGGTACTGTGTACTGTACAGGCCTAGGTGCAGTGGGAACCCACACTGTAAATAGTCAGTGTAGGTACACAGTAAAATCTACTGTGGATCTACACTAACATCTACTGTGGATCTACAGTAGAATCTACTGTGGATCTACAGTAGATTCTACTGTGGATCTACAGTAGAATCTACTGTGGATCTACAGTATAATCTACTGTAGATCTACAGTAGAATCTACTGTAGAATGGATTTACAGTAGAATCTACTGCTTACCAACAATAAACTGTACACCTACAGTAGAAACTACTGTAGATCTACAGTATAATCTACTGTAGATCTACAGTAGAATCTACTGTAGAATGGATTTACAGTAGAATCTACTGCTTACCAACAATAAACTGTACACCTACAGTAGAAACTACTGTAGATCTACAGTATAATCTACTGTAGATCTACAGTAGAATCTACTGTAGAATGGATTTACAGTAGAATCTACTGCTTACCAACAATAAACTGTACACCTACAGTAGAAACTACTGTAGATCTACAGTATAATCTACTGTAGATCTACAGTAGAATCTACTGTAGAATGGATTTACAGTAGAATCTACTGCTTACCTACAATAAACTGTGCACCTCCAGTAGAATCTACCGTACACCTACAAAAATGGCAACCAACTTTTACAGTGCAGGGAGGTTCAACCGTTAAAGACACCAACCAGTAGCAATACAAGTAGTAGTTATAGCCCAGACACAGCTCTGTATGATATATATTGGCTGATCATGAGTCGCAGATGAGTGTACTCAGCCGTGATAGAGGCTAATATAATGCATACGGAGACTGTAGCTTGGCTTTGCCTGGAGTAGACAGTTGGTGATTTGATCGGTGATTTGGGTGCTCAGTAGACCGCAGCAATATACAGAACTGTGGGTAGTATATTTCCAGTCGTGTCCTATTGTCGTTTTACCCAACTGTGGTATAATATACATTATAGTCTGCATGATGCCACATGCAATTATACACTTGTGATACACTCCTGCTATGTCGGCATGATGCAGCAATGATGCACTGGTGAGGCAGCTGGATGGTATAACTCCAATATAGCCGTGTTGCATATTAACTCGAATATAGTACAGCCACAGCCCATGCATGTACGCATTATGTTGGCCTCAGTCTTGACTGAGTACACAGAGAAAAAAAACAACGTCAAAAGGGAGTCCAGGTTGCCTCCAGAATGACTCCCCTCTCTAAGGGAGTCCAGGTCGCACAAGAGAGCCTGGGTGACTCTCTGGCTGACCTAAGGGAGTCACCTGGGGAGTCATATAGGTCTCTGGGTCATATAACTCCCCCAGGTCAGCCAGAGAGTCACCTAGGCTCCCTTAGGCGATCTGGACACCCCTAAACAGGGGAGTCATTCTGGAGGCAACCTGGACTCCCTTTTGACGCTGTTTCTTCTCTCTGTGTACAGTCATCTTCCACCTTGACTGAGGCCAATATAATGCATACATAGCTGCACTGTCCTGCTACACATGTACTTACACCATGCTGTTTGTGCTAGACATAACTTGATAAAGAGTAGAAGCACCACCCAACCCGCTGTACACAGCAATGTATCAGTAAAGTAGTGTATAATTTGTCAGTAGTATAGAGAGGTGGTAAAGTCTCTCCCCCACTCTGTGGTTAACTGTAGTTTATGGCAGCAATACGCTGTAAATCTACACTAATATCTGGGTACTACCGCCAAGGACAACTTAAAAAAGAAACCAGAAAGCAGGTTGTGTCTTATGGGTGTGCATAGGAAGGAGGGGTAATGGTGGGGGTTCCAGCCTAGTGCTCCACTAATAGAGTGGTGGTAAGCTGGGGTAGGGTATTATTTATTACATCTCCCTCTGAAGAAGGATCTAGAAAACGTCCCATATGGGTATATAGTACTGGCTAGATACTGTGACTGATAGTATCATATATATATATATATATATATATGTACCTCCCCATGCTACTCATGGTGAGCTCAGCTGGTTTCTGAGAGCAATTACACAAGGCTGCTAAAAGGCATTGGTCATCTTAACCCTTTAAGGGCAGCATGGTGACTTAATGCAAAGTGCCCTTTTTGTGATCATGATGCATGAATGTAGTGAGGAGCATTAATTTTTCGACATGATGTACCAAAGCGGCACAGGGCGTTATTCACCGGGGCTGCATTCATGCCTCATAACAACAATTTTTTCTGCTCTTGCTGTCATGGAAGGGTTAAACCAACAAGAGCAGGGCAGGGGGAATAACCGTATACATGTGGCAGTGGAGTACATAAAGCTCCATCCATTTTTAGCAGCACTGCACGCACGTGTGACTCTTTCTAGACAATTGGAACTCCTCTTGGCCAAGATGAAAAACAAAGGATGCGACTTGCCTAGGATGCACCTGGCCATTCCGAGGAGAAGGAGATATTAAATATTAGTTATATAATAACTATTGGAGAGAATTGGGACCACATTTTGTATATTACTACATGTCTAAAGTGGGTGTATATTTACTCTGGGAAAGAAGGCAAAGACAGTTATGACGAGAGGAGGGCAGGGAACATGTGCTGCCACCCCCGGTAGGACCCTGTACTAACACTGTGTGCCAACACCACGTCCACGACGTGTCGGCCACAGGCCCCTCATGTTTGTTCCCTCTTGACTTCTTAAAACTTTAACTTTGGGATGCTTTATATATTTTAGCTGACTCATCCTACAGGATGGAGTACTATTGCTCGATATGCATCTGGAATGCCACTATTTTTGAATTAATCCCCAGTTCATCTTGTTGTACATAAAATTGTTTTGCAATTGTTTATTTATATATTAGTTATTCCTGTATATACACTGTCTGAACCATTTTCATATCATCATAACAAAGTAGGCCTACTCATCTTTATCTCATCCAATATGTGCTACCATCTCCTGGTTATAAGACAGATGAGGAATCACCATTTATTGTCCTATTATATACCACAAATTGTAATATTTGTGATTTGATAATAAAAGCTCTTCAAGCAAGATCGTAATATTTGATTCAATTTCTCAAATTTGAAAATTATTGAAGCTCATTTAACATTAACTATCATGTAGGTAGTCACACAGAAAGTATGTCCCCACGGGGGGTGCGGTTCAACCCTTTTAGCTGGGTAGCTAAATTAGTTTTTCATCTAGAAGGAAAACTTACACCTATTTTTCTTGGTATGTACTAAGGGTAGTTTTTCAATAAGGTGTGTGGCCGAGCAGATAAGATGCTTCACCTGGAGCATCTAATATACTTGGTAGGAGGAAGAAGTTAAACATACAATCTCCCCTCTTAATAATGATAACATTAAAGTGCCTCTACATGGGTACCCAGAATTTTGGCCGTGTCACTGTGTCACTTTTTAGAGCAAAACAGCGTGTCACTGCGTCACTTTTTAGGTATATAGGAACTCAGAGAAAAAACTCTGTGTCCGTCGATTTTTAAAAGGGCCGTGTCGCACGTGTCAATTTTTAAAAGGGTCGTGTCGCCGTGTCGCACGTGTCGAATTTTACCCATGTAGAGGCACATTAAAGCCGAATAGGTTAGATCCCGCATACCAAGCTGCATCCAGTGAGTGGATCTGTTTTCCGCATGGTGTATGAATAGGTTATTCAACATCTAGGTGGTTGCCATTAATCTTGAATGTGCACACATTCCTTAGGTGAAGTGTATACTATATGTATATACCTGTACCGATACCTCATCCCAACTCTCATACCTCACCACTGACCTCAATTGGGAAAGGAATTATGTAAGTGACACGTATCTAGAAATGTTTTATATATAGATATCATACCAGATCATTTTGCCAGTGATTGTGATACCTCCCGAGGTAAGCATTACATTAAAGACACCAATTAAACACCAAGGAACCCTACAAGTACCCTACAGACATTTTAATATTCAAAATATGGTCTGAATACAAAACAAAATTAACCAGCTGTTAATAGTGTCTCGCAAGCAGGACAAACTGAAAAGATGTGTCGCTCGACCGATCAGTATTTTATTCACTGAGCTATTTATCAGACTGGGAAGATTCTTTTTTTGAACTGTCTTTCTACTTTGTCCTTGTTGCCTTAGTATTTGATATGTGGCCAGCCCGGCAAAAAGAATACTCCGCACCGGGTCTGTGGGTAGGGTTTCTGTTCGGGTGCGCCTTTCTTTCAGACTTTTCTTTTTCAATCTTTAGAAAAAAGTTTTTGTAACCAACCATCTATTGCATTAGGTGAACAGCCGTGTAGAAAGGATGGTGCAGATACCCCCATGCAGAGCCTCCTTTCTGTGTGGCTGCTCAATTAATGATATGGTTGACTGAATCAATCAGACAGGTTGGTGTATATAGAGAAGGGCAGGGTTGTGGTACATTGACCTAACACTATGGATATACACCAAATACCATCCCACCCCACCCCCACCTCTTCTGCCGGGCGATATATCAAATTGGACGAAAATACGTCTACCTTATGTCAGAATGCCAGGCCTACTCCTGATTGATGGTAAGAATTAAATCATAGATATCACTCCCTGTAAACTGTAGGCTATATATATATATATACATTGCACATTGGTAGAATCTACGTGTAGACCTTACCGTATCATTAATTGACATTATACCACAGTTAGTTGGGAGAACAGAAGAAAGAGCCTGTATGTATATTGCATACAAACCAATCACAAACCAATCACTGCATGCGTATAAGTCAGATATGCCATGGATACCCATAAGAAGCTTCATATTAAGGATTATATTCCTCGGACTATCACCCTGCCCTTGGCTAATATCACCTGTATAGCCACTTACTTGTCCTAAATCTGTCACATAATCATACCTTTTACAACCTTCAGGAGTAATTTCATTTTCCAGGTCGGTATCTCAAAGTGATGCGGGTGACCTCCAACAAGGGCTCTAATTCTCTTAGCTTGTCATGATCTCAATAAGGGATATAATTATCACTCGCCAGCTGTTCTGACATATGGTATAGTAGACTAATACCCTTCCCATACAAGCAAGACACCCTCATTTCCTCCACACCAAACTTGTTTAATCTGAATACGAAATGGATATCTAATGGATTGGGCATGTTAGAGATGTTTTTACACTTGGCCATGAGGACAGGTAGACTTCTGTAAACGGAGATATTTTTGCTGGCAAAGATCTTTGCGGATTTGCTATAAAGTACAATTTCACGCTGATTTTAATTTGCAGACTTTGAAACATATAGCTATAATTATAGTTAATAAATTTTCGCTCTGTACATATTTTTGCAGTTATTAAAACCCGTGAAATCCTGGAAAATATATACATGTACAGCGCAAAATAAAGTACTTTGGCGTGAATGCTCTACCCCCCCGGTACTCACCCTCCCCACACACCATGCAGTTAGAGAGACACCTCTACTCCCGGCTACACTGAAAATCCATAGATTGAAAGGGTTAGTCAGTACAGACTAACCCAGGTTGGTCATATGAGTGTTAGTCACAATGGCAAAGTTATATTCAAAAATGACCAAGGGGTCAGTCAGTAGTGGCTAACCTAGGTCCATCATTGGTGTGTTGTATTTGTATGCCACCAGTTGGGGCCACCTGTGATGACCACTCAGTGGCTCCCCCTGGAACTAAAAAGACTAGGGTGGGTTGGTCAGTAGTGACCAACCTGGCAATAATAACTAATCTAGGTTGGTGGTATAGGGATCCAAAAAATTACTAACTAGGTTGGGCACTAGTGACTGAGAGGTTGGGCGTATAGGGAGCCTAGGAATATCAGTGTATAGTTGGGATCCACCTCACTACCCACCAAGTGTGGAGGCCGGCCTTTCACAGGACTTCAAACCGCAGACAGGTTGAAAAAAGGGGTAGCTAGTGGGGACAAGGTGGTATGAAAGGATATGCAAAAACTAAGATATGAAGTACCTGGGTGGCTGTGGGAGCAGAGTAAACCTCTCCCCTTACCAGATGACACAGTGACACCAATTAACCCATTTGCCTTGGGCCCTAGGTGTATGATTATCGTGTCCATGTGGGATGGCGTTCAGGGATGTGTGAAATGAGTTGTATCATAATTATCCAAATAGTTACACATTACTAGATGATAATTATAATTCCTTCTGTCAGGTTACGGTTACGATGAGAAGGAAGAGAAGAGTTAAGGTAGATTCACCTGAGGTCGGACACATACCTTGAGACGGACACCTGATTTTGCGGCCATTCAAGCATTTTAAGCCCTTTATTTGTAAACAATAGTAAAGTTAAAGTGTTGTCCTTTCCAAAAAAACACACTAGAAGTGTGTTGTAGGGTACATAAATAACTTCAAATTGCACTGTCCGTCTCAGGGTATGTAACCGACTCAGGGTGAATCTACCCAAATAATGCCGGATACCATGCAGAAAAAATAACCAATTAAATGGACTTTATCAGAATGCCAATCTGACTTCACTTCTCGACATTGACAGGCATTGGGATGGCCTTCAGCACCAATTGGGCACATGCTCAATGAGTAGTCTTAGATATTGAAACCGGTTACTGAAAACACTTTAGACAAATTAAACTGATGTCTATATATCACATACTAGAGTAGACACAATTATAACTTCAAAAAACGTTATGTAGAATGTAGATCACAGGTGTGCTTTTTTTAACCTAATTCAACCGTTTGTATCCAATTAAGTTGTAACTTTGGTGCAATGCTGATGATTGTGGAGATGTTGATTCAATGTTTTATATGAACTAAATATTAAGGGATTGGCTCCGTATGTAGGCTTCATATCTTTGCCTCGTTAAGTTGTGATGCCCAAATCCATCACTGCTGAGTATAAACTCGCCTGTATTGCATTGGTGCATCATGTCAACCCCTAGCGTGTCAACCCTCTAGGATCAGCATGATGCATTCATTTAGCACCGGTGATTCACTCCCTAGGGCTGCATTATTGCATCATGCCGACAAAGAAGAATACTAGTATATGATAATAGTGCTAAAACGGTATTACAAATCACCACACAACATCACATTCATTTGATGGGAACATCAACACATGGTTGGTTGGGTCAAACAATAAAGTAACAGGTGTTGACTATAGTAAACCACATCTATCCATCAAACCTTATATTGCTAATGGTATTCCATCAATTCTTGATACATAAAAAGAGAAGCCCAAGTGAACTTTATATGTTTCTTTTATTCACTGTCTGTCTTATTTGATACTGGGACAATGTGATTGAAGACCTTGGTGGTCTGTGGTGTAGTCGGTGCAGTTAATGTGATTTAATTCTCGCTACGTCTCCTCAGGTATTTCCAAGTTCAGCTCTCTATCTAGTGAACTGGTGTATGACTATATTTCTTATTGGTCCCTCCCATATACAGTGCTACCTATCAATGAAACAACCTGACACCACTTGCTAAGAAAACAATAGGATAGTGAGTTTATTTTGCCTTTCGACCCAGTTCAAAACACATCTACCCTTGTTTTTGGATCTAATATAACGAGCAGGAATATTAATTTTTGGAATGGCATCAAAAAGCTTTTGAGCAGAAGGAAGGTTGAAATAGGAAACTGTGGTATTTGGTTATAGAGCTGCAACACTGGGGAATGCCCACCGTTTCTCTTTCTTTTTTTTCCTTTTTTTCTTTCTGATTTAACATAACTCTTCTCCTATCAATATATCTGAATAAAGTGGCTGTAACCAGGCCTGCGTCATGTCTACATATATAGCTATTGGTAGTTAGTTTCGGGTATTTTCCTATCTCAAACCGCTCCAGTATTGATCCATTAACAGACGGTGTTGAATTATGTCAATGTGAATATGTCTGCTCAAAATGATGTCCAGGTTCTTGAGCCATAATTCCCGACACCCGGATGTAGGAGCTTTAAATTCAAGCACTCAAAAATATCTTAAAGCTTTCCAGTATATTTTACACATAAGTAGGATGAAATCGACCTATTTGTAAACCCTCCCCTACTTCTGGTCATTTGAGCTATATAAACTGGAAGAAGACTTAACCATGAAACTGACCGACTTGGGGAGAGAAATTCTAATTTTATATGAGTTCTTGTCCTTAACTCGTTACAGAATAGTCATTTGAATATCAACCCATTGAATGTTATTTGTCAGTCTTATAGTGGTTTAAAACATATATAACATGTCTCACTGTGATACATTGCATGGTCTCCCCTAAGTAAATTATTTACTGTTCTTATATACATACGTATATAGATTTAAGATTCGTAGATTAAAGATTGAGTGAAATATCCTACTAAAGGAGCCTTTTTCTCTTTAGGAACGACCACGTTTGCATTTAGAAATGCTGTAGTAACGAGCACATTTGTGTGATCATTATTTTAGTATTTCTTACTTTTTATTATGTCTCAGATAGGTTAACGATTTTGCTCACGAATATGTTTGTATTTCTTCACCCCAGGAAATTCGTTTATAAAAACAGTTTTACCCACGATTATCAAAGAGAAACAGGCTCAAGATTTATGATATCATATATGTATATATATATATCATATATGTATATGTAGCATTGCAGTTCTTGCAGTTAGTCATGTTGCCCCTGTAAAGGAGCAGAGTTGAACGCTGCCAGATCTGATTTGAGCTTATTCCAATGACGTCAACGTCTTATGATCAACACACTTCCTAATAATAATGAAGTGTGTACATTGTTGCTATTATAGCTGGTACACTCTAAGAACAGTGTGTTGTGGGAACATGCTTAAAGAGTAACACACATAAATTTGCAACACACTTTGAGATTTAACACACTTATGAATTGTAACACACTTTTTGTCAACTCACTTACCTGCTTACACACTTGTGGTCAGAGAGGTGTGTATTATATACAAAAGGGGGCAGCAGCAGTAAATGTCTATCATGCACCTATGCTACATTCTTGCAGCCATATAGTAGCTGTCGCAGTGGCTCAGTAGGCAAGTCTTTGGACTGAGAACTTAAAGATCCCTGGCTCGATTCCCAATGGGGCTCACTGTCAAATGGAAATGTTTGTTTTCTAAGAAGGACCATAATATTTTAGCCCCCCCCCTCAAGAAGGGTCAAATTTCTTTCTGTATGTTTTACAACCCTCTCCCCCAACCAATCCCCTCTACTACAATGAAAGATATAACACCTGATAGGGGTTAATTTGCAATGAGATACATGCAAAAACTGCATTATTTGAATCTCATTGAATGAGCAAACTCACTCAATCCATATTGGAAATAGATGGGAAGTTTTTTCTCTTCAACTATACACACATGTTCTTTGCGTAAACCAAATAACCATCACATGTAAGATCTTATTAGAGGTTCTGCAAGGCTGTAAAAGCAGGGCTTATTAATAGCTGATTAAGTATTGTCTTTATAATAGATATCAAGCCCTGCAAATTATGTTATTATTAGTCAGTGCATTGGCATCCCTCAATAAGGCCGGTCTTTGTATTGTCTAAGAACCACTTCATGTCATAACATATTAATCCCCAAGGTAATTTATATAGCTTACTGGTAACTGGTAAGAAGTTGTGTGATCTTTGAGAATACTTTCTGTCTCCTCACTGTTGTGTGTTCTGGTACCTATTTGAGGGGGGAATACACCATGATTGTACAAGGAGATTTGGTGGCCTAGTGAGCAAGTCGCTGGACAAGTGTGTGAGAGGTCCTGGGTTCGATCCCCAGAGAAGACCTGGCACCAAATCTTCCCAAGTGAAACAAGTTGTCCTGACAAGAGTCGCGTCTGTAAGTGTCGGTAGACAGACTGCGGTGAACCTTCAGTGTCCTGGTCTCCCATGAGACTTGCATCGATCCGCTTCAACCCGTAGAAGCATAATACACTTGCGACTGGTAAAGAGATAGCAGATATTAGTGTTGACGAAGGTGGTCCTAGCCGGGAGGGGAAAAGGCTGCAATGGACCACTGGAGACACTGAGAAAAGGTTGTGAGAGCAGCCATCCCACGCTATCTGACGGTGGTACGGTCATGGCACATTGCGCCACAGTCACCAGTTGGTTATCAGGTGTGTCAGTTTCGCCAGGGTCAGAAGCTAGGATGTGTTCACAGTGGTTGACTAAGACTTGTTTACTGTCAATACAAACTCAGTTTTGATATAATCTTCTATTCCCACTTTTATTGTGAGCGGTTCAATGAGCACTTTTCCTAGATATAAGAAGCCTTTAAAAGTGATACACACAGTATATGCACAGTATGAACATGAATAGCCCTAACAAGAAATTAAATAAATCTATACTAATTTAGCTCTTAACCCATGTAGAAAGTAATCATACTTAATATTGAGAAAAAAATATTTGTCAAGGGATTTGAACCTGCATGGACAGGACTCATATGCCAGCACCTAGACAACTCAGCCACGGCACCTGACATACTCTGTGAGGTGTAGAACAGCTATTTTAATCCCCACCTCCTCAATACCATGGCTTTGTACACCAACACACTTTTTAGATTCAACACACTTTTGCCAAAAGTGTGTCGTGTGTTACCAAAAAAAAGTGTGTTAAAAGTGGCTTCAGAAAAGTGTGTTGAAAAGTGTGTAAACGTAACACACTGTTTTTAGAGTGTAGGCATTAAGTGGGGATGTGCCACGAAGAGTCAATTTTACGTTGATAGGTCCATGTCTGCATGTATCGGCAGATAATATGATCCTCATAATAATTTACATATCATATAAAATTCTCACAAATAAATGTGGAATCTTTTCTCTTTTTTTTAAATCAAAATATTTAAGAAAATGTTGTATGTTTTATTTTGCTTGCAAGTAAAACAAATAACAACTATGAGTTGTGAACTCCAAAGTAATTGCCTTGGCCTGTAAAATACAACATGATTACAAGCCAGGAACCATTGAATGGACAGTACCATACGTCACATGGGTCACCTGACGGATCCGTATAAAGCCACCGAGGGAGTAGTGGAATCCTCACCCAAGAGTCAGATTTGAGAATAGTGGCCGAAGGGACGGCATCTCCTATCTATCTAGAAAGAAATATGGAAGGTCAACATGGTCAACCAGGTCTTCACCGAATCAATGTTGGAGGTATGTTCACTTCACTCTTTATGATCGATGCGCTTTATGCTTATTCAGGAGGGCAATATATATTATATCCCTCTTATTCTTACGAAACTATGCGAGATTTTCAAGTGTACAATGTTTGGGATAATTATTCATGAACATGAAGGGAACAGGTCAACCATATTGGTATACCAGGTAAGTCTTGTACCTGGTAGACCCAATATTACATTATTCAAGATCTACAATGTAAAAGGTTGATTGCCAGTTTTGTAGGTGTACAGTAGATTCTACTGTAGGCGTACAGTTTATTGTAGTTCAACAGTAGAATCTACTGTAAATTGACAGTAGATTCTACTGTAAATCCATTCTACAGTAGATTCTACTGTATATATATACAGTACATTCTAACTATTTACAGTGACTGTGTAATGGTCCAGAACTGCCATGGACCTGGCCCGACGGTTACTTTGTATACGAGTATTCATCAACAATACATGAAGTTGAAGTTGAAATTTCTTTTATTTATACTGGAAAATTACAGTAGCCTAGGGCATGTCTTACTAGTAATCCAGTTCCAATGTCCGATATGAACATACATGACATAAAGTACAAGTGCATAATGAGTTCTTATGGACGAGTTATGTTACATTTAAAGAAAGGGCCTAGAAGGGTGTGCCTGATGTTATGATGTCGTACCATCATGTATACGCATGATCATTGATCATATGGGAATTGCAAAACCATGTTCATCTCCGTTTCTATCCTATTTCTTGCCAGTACCAGCATCCTTACTTTGGATTTGTATGTTAACCACCCTCAGATTAATTTCATGGTTCGTCACAAAGAACATTTACTCATTAGCCTGGGCTGCACTAGGGCGGCACAGCTACCTGCGAAATGAAGCGATCCATTTTAATGTTTTGATTTTGACGTTTTGTTTTATTTTGCTTCATTTCGCTACATTCCGCGGCAGTGTCGCCCTATTTAACGCCAGTAGCAGGGTGAAAATCACGGCGACACTGCCGCGAAATGAAGCAAAATGAGGCAAAATGAAGCAAAATGTCAATATCAAAACATAGAAATGGATCGCTTCGTTTCACAGGTACCTGTGCCGCCCTAGTGGAGCCCGAGCTATACCCCTGGTCCCAGGTCCACCTGCATGTCTAGAATAGAAGCCGAGGTTCGGAGAATCTCACCAACCTGCTTTTTCTTCACTAGCTTGGTTTGGGAAGTGAATAGAATGGCAGTTTGGACATATGGACCCAATGGAAACGTCACCGTGGAGAACAAACGAGATACATTTTCTCCATGTCCTTGTGGACAACAAGACTTCCTGTGCTGAACTATAGAAACACCCCATATGAAATGAATTTTATCATAATTTGCGTTTTTGAGTTGGGATGATTTCAATTGCTTTCTTCGTAGGCAAGGTTACATGTGGTATTTCGTTCAAGAATTTCAGGGAAAGAGCAAGAGGCCCTGATTCAAGAAACACAAATAATGAGACTTTAAGTACAATAAATTCGATAATGTAACAAATAAATTAGGGTCTAAAAATCACATATTCTATTCTGAACAGCTTACGAGAAGCAGGAGCCCTCCGCAGTACCTCCCGAGTATACTTCAGGCGGTCTGCAGATTCAAGATGGGGGTATGGTACAGTGTGGTTCTGTCCCAACCAAGGCCAACATCGGGCCCAACATGGCAACCCAGGTGCCGGACCATATGATCTTCAACCTCTTCATGACCATCTTCTGCTGCTGGCCAATCGGCATCTTTGCCGTTATTAAGTCCATGGCCAGCCGTGATGCCAAATATCAGGGTGATGTGGAGCAGGCGACACGACTGTCTGGGGAAGCACGTCGACTGGGCTTCTGGACATTGGGTGTGGGAATTACCAGTTCAGCAGTGCTTGTCATCTTGGTCATTGTTATGTATGCTGTATTCCTATCCAGGGTACGCTATAATCTCTAAGACAGAGACCAGTGTAAGGGGACCATGGGTGTAACTCTCTCACCCAGGTGTATGCAGATACAGAGGTGGGCAGTTTACCTCCGCAGTGATGACTCTAATGGTGTACAACCTTGATGTTTCAAAAGTGTTATCTTCATGTAGTGTGTGTTATATGCACAACATCCACTCAATGTTTTATTATTTGCACAAAAGTAATTTATAGTTTAATGAATTTGAGATGGACCATCAGTGTTTGACAGTTTTGCCAATTCCCTCTAAGGCAATATAGTTTCAATTGTGATACTGGTATTATAATCAAGATGTGGCACTTCTGTTTTATTTGCCTCATGTTAATCAACGCTATGAGATTATCCACGTCCCTTAATTGAGTGATCTTTGTTTACATTAAGCAAGAGAACATTTTTTTTATAAAGGTTTACAGTTTATAAAAGATGTTACGGTTTTTGTGCATAATAAAACAAACGTTGTGACTCAAGATTGATGTGTGCGGAGTTGAGATTCATTTAATTAAAGTGACTACATGTCCATTTCCGTGGCCCAGGCACCTTATGTGTCATATTATAGCTCCTTCCATCCCTCACTGTTCTAACTTGATAAATATATAGCCATTATCAAAATCCACAAACTTTAGCACATCTTCACACATCGTTTATGTACTCTACAACCGGGTTAGGCAGTTCGGATTTGCATTAGGTTTTAGATTCGGCAGGTCAGAGCTGACAGTGAATGGTACATGCTGATACAATGCGTGATCCCTCAAAAAGAAATATGCCTTACATATCTATATTAACTTCTGTGCTGATTTGACATTGGATTATTATTGGATGACTTCATCTCACCTTTGGCTCGAGTCTAAGGATTTTACACTTGTAAAGGATTGTTTGCCGAAATAAAAATGAATAAACTCAAACTCATACCTCACAAGTATAACGCAAAATGACGCCTTTTTGGTGTTCTACTTTGATCCATGTTATCAGACCAATGAACTACATTTACATGACTTATGTATATGAAAGTATTTCTATGATTTGTAAAACTATTAATACTCCCTAAAGGAGATGTTTTTCAATTTAAAAAAAAGATAAATCCAACCTCAACCTCAACGAAATGACGCGAACGTGCCCTAAATTAAGACAACAAAAAGTAACACCAAAAGTTAGCTGTTCAAAGTGTATACATCTGCACCAGCTAGACAGTGTACAAATAAGACTATTTATCAACCTACAACTCGACCGTGACCTTCCCCATTGGACCAGAACCCGTTCTGTGTGACCTCAGTCTGACCTGGCGATGACCTTAAGGACATGAGTTGATCATCCTAACCAACACTCTGGATGATAGGGGGTCATCATGCACATCCACCTTTAGCCACCGCTACTTTTCTTGTCCTCCCAAATTTCAATTGATGAAATCAGTAGACACCTTAAATGTACATGATTTTGCGATGCATTGAAAGTTTCTCTCCTTCCCAACAGCAGGCATGAATAGTCAGGTGATCACATTATTTTCATAGATTTGACAAGTATATCTGGTCGTCCTACACATATAGCGTTATCTGAATATGACTATTGTTCATCTATAGATTATACATCCCAAAATATCCCATGTATACTATGCACTAGATTGTCGGTATGATATTCCCTTTATGGTAAGTCCAAACAGTAGCACTTTTGGCAACAGTAGGGGGTGAACATGAAATTGTAGCAGACTAAGTGGAAAAAGTCAATGCCTGATAAATGTCCTAACCCTTTAAGGACGGATATCGCAAAAAGATTATATTAATTTTGTCGTCATGATGCACCAATGCAGCCCCGGCAAGTTACTCGCCTGGGTCGCATTAATGCATCATGCCGACCCTTCAGAAGTGCCTCAACCTCATAGGGTCGGTATGATGCATGGATGCAGTACTGGTAAGTTACTCGCCAGGCCTGCATTGGCGAATCATGACGACCAAGGGCATGAGGCATTAAGGTATCATGCCGTCCTGAAAGGGCTAACCAATGTGATGTGGAGTCAATGCTGGGGTAGTGTCTAAGGCGTCAGCCAGTGTAAACCCACACAGACATCAGGTCGTTGTAGCCAAATGTGTAATACAGTGTACTTTTGATGTCTCACTTCTATTACTCACCTATAGTCATATCCGACTTCTTAGCCAACACAGAAATGTGTTTACTCAGGTATCCAGAGGGAAACTCTGACTGAATGCACTGGGATAGAGCTGAATATGGAGCATCATTCTCTGGGACCCATGACTGAAGGCCCTGTGATGAGGAGGGTCTGAATTGGGGCCCACTATACTGATACTATACCCTATACTGTGTGATTAAAATGTTACTATTTCTCTTTGGGTTTTAACCCATATTACTGGAAGCCATTTATGGGAAGACATTTCGTAAGATGCTTGGTCCGCTGTATATTACTCTTGACATTCTCTGAATAGGTTCATCTTGCCGTGGGATGAGCTACCACACAGTATGTCTGCCTTAGGGGGGAAATTATGGGCATTTTCTACATCACTACCTCCACCTAGTGGGCCAACCTAGTAATGAAACCATTTAAATCATGTTTCGGACCACAGCTAATCAAAGGGATTCATGTCTGAAAATGTTCAGAGAACCAAAGAAGAATATTAAATAGTACAAAATTTGGACCTGCCGATGAAATCTTTAGGTTTTTCAATTGTTGATTTTTCTTAAAACCATATGAGGGCCTCACTGATGGATGGATAAAGAAAGTAAACTTATAGATTCAGGAATCTTTATAAAGAATGAGAGGTTTAAAGCAGAATGTTGAATTGGGAAGGCTACCTATGCAGGCAATGGTGACATCTGCCTTAAAGTTAGTACGTCCGATGTGTAGACAAAAAAATAGATTTCCCTAAAAATGAGTCAGAATGTTCACAAATAATATATTTGACTTCTTATCTATTCCATTTCCCCTAATTCCCTCTGATTTTGGTCTTATTGGATTTTATTGCCCAAAATAATATGGTCATTTTGGAATAAAAGTGTGCACGCTTTAATTCCCCATATTGAAAATACACTAGAAAAGCCCATGTTTGGGGGATATTGGATCCCATTGTGACCTATTAACACCCCATGATGACATTTAATTGACATCTTTTCTCTAAATACTGTACTTTTAGAGTGTTTGGAATAGATTCAAGCATTATTTAGAATTTGAAGAAAAATCGGATATACCCACTTTAAATAACCCTTTTTTGCCACGTCGGTCATAGATTGCACTATGGGCATAGATTGCACCTGGGCATAGATTGCACCTCAGCATAGATTCCACCCGGTTAAAGACTTTCAACTTGGATTGATTTGGTGAGACATCGCCTGCAATGGTCACCGATGACTCGAGATGAGACCTTATAATAAAACAGGTGTGAATCAGCTCCAATTAGACACCTGTGTCACAGGGGAGAGGAATTGAAAGGGAAAGGGTGAAAAATGTCTCTATTTTCCAGCATAAATATGGAAATTGGTTTTGGTTGGTGGCATTTTCATTGGATTAACATAAAGGGGGGTACTTAACTAGACTGTATGTGAACGCAGACCCCACCACCGGGCCTTTTGCCAACAGGTGACCCGGAATTTGGACACTCTATCCAGAACTTTGTCAAAAATGTTAGCCAATTTGTACACTTAGTCTTCAGCAGCGATCAATCTTCTAAAGAGGTTTAGTAATGGACCTTTTTAAAACATTTTATTGTGGTATTTTTCACATTTTCTCTTATTAAAGAACCCTCGCCAATCTATTCTAAAATCGTGGGAGAGTGATCAATCCTTAAGACACCTTTTTGAATTTGGTTAAGGCAAAAAAATCGAAACCTCTATAGACTTGCTGAGAAGGGACACCCACCAAAGTGGTAATGCTTAGCCAATTAGATTTCCCATCGTTGGAGTGAGACAGGACGTTCCAGACATAATATGTAGACATGATTGCCTTATAATATGAAGTATGATGAATTTGTTAATAATCTGTGGCTAGAATAAGATTCCACAGACTACTAAAACTACAGACTCAGTCTCTGAGAGGCGAAACTCTCCAACAGAGGCGTCGCTCTCCTTACACATTCTTGGTCTGGACTGGGACTATCATACAGTAGCTTGCTATAAGGATGGCCTTATCTGTATAGAGAAAAAGGCCTCAGGTGCGGCCATCCCTCGCTACAGAATGACAAAATAGCTGAAGAAAAATATACAGTATTATGCACAAAGCGAAAATAATTTCTCTGATATAAGTTACAGCTTTCCAACTTTAAATGATATCGCTTTCTCCAGCAAGACTATTATTCAGATTGATATTTGTGGGTGACTGGAAGGTAAATAAAAAAGTCTATCGGGGGTATACACTGTAAGAGATCCAGACATTAATTAGCATAACAATTAAAGGTCCCAAGCCAGAGAACCTGTTTACGGCAGGACTCAGACAAAGATAGATGAGGTTTAACCCTTTACAAGCAGCACGCTGAGAAGATGTCATAGTGCATGAATGCATCACCAGTGTGTCACTCACCAGTAATGCATTCATGCATCATACCGACCATACACACTCAGAATGATGCACTGATTAATGCAGTACTAGCGATTTACTCAGCAGCGTTGCATTGCAGCATCATGACTACACGCCCATAAGGCATCATGCCGTCCTGAAATAGCCATGACTTGCATGGTAGATGAGAAGGGGATTCACAGCGCAAAGGAGAAAAATATCTATTATCTATGAGGTCATTAATCATGGTTAGCCTCTTTTACGATATATCACAGACTCATACCTATAGATCATAGACTGGTGATTAGGTATGTGACTTAAGGGACGGTAATGCTGTCCCTTTGTTGGGGGTGCGGGTAAAAACATTGCTAGAGATATCTCAATTTCTTTGACATGGAACTCAAGGAAACCATATAGGGTCTATAGGTATGCAATAACTATTAAACATGACATTAAAAGATCGTCCTTCAATTGGGTGGAAGCTGGCATTACTTCCTTCTTTCGCCGCTGATGTCTTGACACAAATTATGTAACATATATCCTCATTCCATCTCTATTAACAACTAACATACAGACTAGTTGCAAAATGGCCACTAACTTCTTATTCAAAATTCTCTCTTACATGTCCTACCTATAACATACTTAGGCCACAAGGACAACCTTTGCACTATTTGCAAATATGTAGATGTTCGTGTGTGTGCAATATCCAGGATTAACGAACAAATATCTAACTTCAACTTCAACACTGGTTTGTTTGGTTCTTTAAAGGGAGCTTTCCCTGTTCCCTGATTCTGTTGATCGGTCCTTTAAAAAAACCTCAAAATATATAGGATAATCGACGACATCCATAATAAAGGCAATTAAGTCCCCTCCACCCCCGTCTTGAACCACATACAATTGAAGATTAGAACGTTGAGTGTATAATTAAAAGTAGAAAGATGCCCTTTCTGCACCATATTAATTGACTTTGAGTGGCTGACGTAGGGAGCAGATGAAAATAGTCAGTTTAATTGGACTGTATGATATATAGTTAGATTAAACATGTCTCATATTACCAAAGATGGGGAACATAAAAATGAAAAAAAGGTTGTGTAGGATGCCCTAGCAATGCTGAACATTGTTACCTCTTACAATATGTAGGGTAGTGCCTGGATCGGTCTCCGTCAATAGCATGCTCTGGATACCTGTGACTGATTGAGAACACCCATGGAGGGTGCCTCACCCGCCCTGCAGGTGTGATAGATAGGGCCAGCCTCACACCACCAAGGAGACAACCCACCTAGATTTAACCCTTAATGGGGGGCCGCATAGTGCTCTTGTCATATCGGGCCAACGTCATCTAGTATTAGATACTATATGATCTACGAATTGATATGCATGAAAATAAGTGACAAATACAGTTGGAAATTAGGTGTGTAGTTTGGGTTTATTCATACATGCATGCAGTATAGATGTTGATACTACTACAGTACGGACCCAGAGTGGTCTGTACCTCAAAATACAGTAGTCCAGCGCCACACAGTGGCTAGTGGTGGCATCAGCTAGCAAGTCTGTACATGTATGTGCTCGATGATAGTCAGCAATAATATATGAGTACAATATGTGTTGTCCCGGATATGTCTATGTACATTAATAGTGGTTAACTCTTCATAAGATCACACTCTGTGCCATTGTTGTCGTGATGTAACCCACCAGTGTTGTATTCATGCATCATGCCGACCCTATGGTGTTCATGTATGATGCATCAATGCAGGCCTTGTAGATTTACAGGGATGCATTCATGCAGCATGGCGACATAGGGCATAGCAGGTTAAGGCACCGTGTGCCCCTTGAAGACATAAGGCTTAACCTCCTGTCTCTAAACCACGATTCCCATCAATTTTAAGCGGAGGGTACATTATTATTTATATAACTTTGAGTCTAAACCGACTTTTATTGTAGGACAGATGTACAATAGTTACGATCTGGTCTCCCATGAATCCCCAGTTCGACATGTATCCTTATACAGAAACTATAAAACGAGTGGCAGCTACATAATAAAACGATTACTATTTTCTACCATCATAAATTCCACGATCAGTGCAAGATAACTTTGAAATAACTCTTGAAATAACTCTTCATGATGTTAAACCTTCTACCACGAACTTCATAAAACAGGTTATACTATAATTTTTGTTGGTTAAGTAACTGTTACATCACGGATTGAAACATTCCGGACCATTGATACGAATAATTATACAATGTAGTTTTAGATGCTTGAATTTCTTGTTAAGTCTACCTGCTCCATAGTTAACCCAGTTTTGAAGTAGATCAATCAATGTCCCCGGCACTAGGTCATGGGGAACTGGGTTCTCCTATTGGGAAGACCCATATCCCACCTTACAGGTGCTATGTATATAGTAGGTATATGATAGGTGCAGTAGTTAACTGCTTAAAATCAGTCAGCATGACTTACGATAAAACCACCACAGAGTAACTCGCCGATGCTGTATTGTAGGGTGGCATCACCATTATGTAACAATACATTGCAGGCGAGTTACTCGCCGGTGTTGCAGTCGTGTTTAATACTGATAACATGATATATTGCATTTAATCAGAATGTTGTCAAAGAAGTGTTAAGGACATGTTGTACCCTGGGGCCTACACTGTGCATACAGCTGATTTATTAGGGGTTCCTTCTTCAAACACTCTGTCCTGGTGTACTTACATTCTGATTAATTGAACTTTCAAGAATATATTTCATCTGCAGAAATGCAGCACACACTTCGACATTTGCAGTAGATATACCTTGGTATAGGTTAATGGGTCTACCTAGCATAATATATTTAATATTGTTCTACTCTCTGAAAAGGCCCTTGGAAAAACATAGTGTGATTATTCGCATACATTGTACTAGCATAGCATGCTGTATTGTAAGATGGCTTGCTCTGATGTGATCTGATATGATGTCTTGACATAAGAACACATAGTATCACTCAGCTTGATATCGCAAAAACTGTTGAGCAATTTTTCAGGTTAGAGTTACTTAGAATTGCAGGGACTATGGTCATTATTTGGTATTTTAAGTTGCTTAAATACAAATATTCATGCAGTATCACCGTTTTTACACAAGTCCTATGTTAGTGGTATAGGGCACCTGGCCGTCGATAGCAGCGCCGCTTGTGGCAAATTGAGAACCTGCAGTACGGGCCCTTGGCCAGTAGGGGGAGCAGCTAACCAGGGGTTATGACGTCATAGGGTAGTACTGAGTCTATATGTGTCCACCTAGTATTACTAGAACATGGTTGCCGCAATGGCCTTACCCCTGGGAGCCCTATACACCTGTACCCACCCACTCTCCCACATCCCCACGACACCTGTGGTTATACACACCTGGGTCTGACCTCACAGCTGAGGGCACTCCATGTGGGAAGGGAGCAAAATGGGAACCAGTTTATCAACCACCTCCCACCCCACTCTCCTACTCCCACCCTTTCTTCTCATTATAACCCCCACCCCCCACCCCAACGTCTTTGAAGAAGGAATATACCAGATTAAAGATGGTGGACGGTAAATCAAGTCATTGATACCTATTGTTATAGGTATGTGTAAAGGCAAGGAGATAGTCCGCCTGTTATACCTCTCCCTATTGCAGGTGTACTAAAGTGAGCATCAATAGTGAGACTGAGAATACTGTACTGAACCCTAAGGATGGCATGATGCCTTAATGTATCATACCCTTGAATGCAGCCCTGGCAAGTAACTCACCGGTGCTTTATTGGTGCATCATGCTGACGCTTCAGGAGTCTCTCAACCCCAGAGGGTCAGCATGATGCTTGAATGCAGCACTGTCAAGCTACTCACCAGGGCTACATGCATGCATCATGATGGTCCAGGGAATGATGCATTATTGCATCAGACCGTCCTTAGAGGGTTAAGCATTGATGCTGATGTCTCGCTGCAGGTGTATACTGAGTATCATACACCTGTATAGTATACTGCAATCTAGTAAGTTAATAAGAGTAGCATAGCATAGCATGCACACACAAATGACTCGTAGCATCAAAATCACGGAGTTTGAGAATATTTCTCAATAATACTATATTGAATAGGGAAAATTAAATAATTACAATATAATATCGTTTGGTAACTATTGTCCCCAGACACATGCTTCAAGTTGAAAAAAATAGAGGGGGGGGGGGGGGGGTCCTCCCACTGTCAATTGCGGATAACACGGGTCATTCGTGGGTGGTGCTCTAGCCCGTGGGAGACAGCCATCTTTGAAAATATGAAAAAAGTGTTTCTATTGCGGGGACTGTACTTGACATAGTTACTCTTTTGGGGGTGGTATGGGTTTCACAGCGTGGTGTCCCGACAAACAGAGTATGACGGTATAAGCTGGTTGTCACTTTGCATGTCTACACAACAGAAGGCCTACATCAATATAATATATATGCATTGTATATGACATAATTAGTATGAGATATTATAATCTTATTTCAAAGTGCTACTAAAGAGTTGGTTTAACATATTGAACATAAATGAACCCCTACAATCATCAACCTACCAAATGTATTAATTTCATGCATACCTTTAGTTTAGATATTGCCATATATATTCTATAATTCACAGCAGCTTAGATAACGTTATAAAACCATATCTAGAAGTCAGCCAGGTGTCCTGCTAATTGGCCGTGTGATGCCAGGTGTGCCTGCCCCTCTGTACAGGAGGATACCGGTCCAGCAGGAATGTGGGAGGATGCTGTACATAACGTGTTGGGGTTCCTCCATGGTCTGATAGCTGGTTATGATTAATGCCTGACTGACTTATCACCCCTGCTGTATTATAAACCAGTCCACACAGACCAAAATATAAATCATAAACCGGTATCTAGATATGCGGCATTTATCCCCTTTTGACCTAAATTACTTCAGATATGTTCCATATCATAGCTAGATATATGGCAAAGAATCTACTATGACAAGTAGGGTTTCCTACAAATCGAACAATCTAAAGGACGCCCATTACTAAAAGGACACATGTCCAATACTCTATTACATTTATTTCATTATATATACTTCATTTTAAATATTGAATTGCCAAGAGAAAACCCGTACTTAGTGAGACACAAATTTATCGAATATCAAGAAATTGAATAACTTTTGTTCTAAACTAAAAAAAGAAATTAAAAAAAGAAGAAAAAAGGTTCATATCCTACGACAAATTTCAGACGTGTTCCCTGTATTGCTTATATATAGGACGGAATGACCACTGTATAGTATAAGTCAGATATAGCCCCTTTGAAGTCGTTTGAGACCTACATGAGTACACGCGTCACAGATGCCTAGTGATTACCCTTATTAGTTGTTAGAAAGACCCTGTCCTTGAACTTTAACTACCACTTGTAATCTGGTACAACCCATTTGCACTCTCTACAATGCTCCATATACAAACTCAGGACATCGACTCAACACACATTTCTTTGATATGTAGCATGAAAAGCAATGGAAATGATGAAAGTGTATCATAATAATACTAATGCTATTATAGTCCGAAGTATTACTTCATACAAGTTTTCATGATGCAATTGAGACTAATTATGTCGATTGGGCCAAGCCAAGTTGCAAAATGTAGATCATAGAATAGGACACCATAAATACAACAAAACTTCACTTTAAAGTGTACACAGACAAGATCTAACCTGTAGGTGAAATAGACCCAAAATTATCGGGTTCAGATTATGCTCCACAACCGAGTCGATAATGAGCTACAGTTAGCCGGACCTACCCATAGATCTGACAGCGCTTTCCTAGCACTTCCTTTCACAAAACCCTTTAAGTAAAGGCTCACAAATTACCCCCTGCCCCCGGGCCCTCACACACCACAGTAGCCCGCCTATTACCTTGACCTACTGACTTACATGTCGATCTACAGGATCAAAAGGAACCTGTAAATACCTGACACATACACATAGCTTTGCTTCGTGCTATAATATGGCACATTTAAGGGCCATCTAACCTTAAACTTGACATGTGCTGCCCGTAGTAAAGGCCCTCTGTGGGTAGCACGGGAGGCCCTCTGTGGACAGCAGGGGGGGCCTCTGTGGGCAGCACGGGGGCCCTCTGTGGGAAGCACGGGGCCCTCTGTGGGCAGCACGGGGGCCCTCTGTAGGCAGCACGGGGGCCCTCTGTGGGCAGCGCAGGGGCCCTCTGTGGGCAGCACGGGGGCCCTCTGTGGACATATAAGCAAAGGCAATGTCTGACGTAATTATCTGCATACTATTTTTCCAACTGGGCTTTGCACAACATAATACTGGCCCCCACCTGGCTACTAGTGAGGAGGCTGCGTGAACTCCACACCCCCTCTGCATGTTACCTACTCACCGGGTCTGCTCATAATCATCACCAATTATTGTAGCAATTATTGTAGCAATAAAAGTTGTCCACCGGAAGTTTGCTGTAACAGTGAATTATATCAATAAAAGTGATTGACCATTTATAACATCCTCACCTCCCTGTTGTATAACTATCATCACCCTCAGCCACCCGTCACCAAGTATAGCTAACATGCATGTCAATCACATATTCCCCACAGAGCCTGTGTTCTCATGTTGCCACTCCCTCCTCACCAACACCCCACACTCAAAAAATAAACTTGTCTCCAGACTCTTCCAAGTGACAGTCATAAAATAAACGAGTCAAAAACTTGTCTAAGTGACAAGAAGCGGGTCATCTAGCTGGAGATAGAAGACCCACTTGACATGTGCCAGCCCCAACCTGACATTTGCCAGCTCCAGATTCTATTTGTGGGATGGTTACCTGATAGATTAGACAACTTTTGTCTCATTTATTTTAAGATAGTCACTTCGACGAGTCTGGAGACAAGTTTACTTTTTCAGTGCATCCCCACACTTAAAGAGGCACATTCATAGATACCATGCACCCCTCAGGGACAGTGCATAGTCTCACACAGGTGACCAACAACCAGCCTTGCTCCCACTACCACCACTCCATTTGTCAAGTTTGCTCATATTTCGGGGTTGTTTGTGAATGTGTATCTGAGGGTGCTGGTCGTGTTACGGGTGTCATGCATCCCTCATGTAATGTAGCCTGTGTAGACTCAGTCCCTGCACCCTGTGCATTTAACCCTTTAATGCCGCATGTCGCTGAAAGATGCCATTTGTCGTCATGATGCACCAATGCAGCCCCGGCGAGTAACTCGCCGGGGCTCCATTGGTGCATCATACCGACCCTTCCGGAGTGTCTCCGCCCTGTTGGGTCGAGTTAATCGCCAGGGCTGCAGTCATGCATCATGACGACCAAGGCATGATGCATTAATGCACTATGTGGCCCTTAAAGGGGTAATGTGGTACTGCACCTATCACATAGGGCAGGGCACACACATGGAACATGCAGGGCATGCAGTATTAACATTGTCAAGTGTGACTCTCACATACAACATCACTCCTGTATAGCGACATAACGGGTCAGCAGCGCCCTCTGTGATTTCACCGCTGGTGAGAATCGGAACTAAAATACGCGCAGCGGCGCTGGTTCCCGAGTCTGATCGGCAGGCCATGACTCAGTCATTCTCTCTTTGTGGAGTCTACTTTCAGGGTCTCTAGCTCTTTATCTACTATCAACTGATACACTAAGCCTGCGTTTCCCGAGAGATACACCATAACTGATTTTGCTGATGGGATGATAGGTCAATTGAGATACAAAATCAAGATAAGATCTTGAGAACACCAATCCAACTGCCGTATTATCGCCCATCGCCATCGGCAGGTTTTGGCGTCTGCTAAATGTGGTGAGATAGGTATATGAGATAGGCCGAGAGGCTGTGTCCGTGTGGGTGTACGTGTGTGTGTATGTTGTGGGTGTGTGGGGTCTCAGCCATAGCTACTACTTGATGTGTGTGCCCTGCAGCTGTGGTTTGTTTATATTAAATTACCCCCGTGGTGGTGATAGTAACGGAGCCGGCAAAGCCACGGGCCGGTCACTTGTGACTCAGGAGGGGGGCGGGCTGGAGGCTACTCAGACCCTCTTGGCGGCTGATCTTTTTTTTAATCAACACCGGTATGTGTCCGAGGCCCGGGGGTCTGAGGTCGGTGTTTTGTTGTTTTTCCTAAGTTCGAGGGGGTGGAGGTACTTCAACTTGCCTGCTCCGAGCCCAAGGGGCAGGGGGGGGGGGGGGGTGCTGTGTCACTTGTCAATTTAAAAAAAAAAAGGGTTTTGTCACTGACTGAGTGACTCTAAAAATGTCACCAGCCCTCATGTCACTTTCGTGCCCCTACATGGGTAAAAAACGACACGGGCGACACAGCGACACGGCCCTTTTAAAAATCGACATGGGCGACACGGCCCTTTTAAAAATCGACGGACACAGAAAAATGAGGGGTAAAACTCGACCTGCAGATCTTTTCCTATAAGTTCATGGAGGTGTTACTTAGTTTGTGTATGTTTAAACACAGGCGTGGTGTATCCAGTATACATGCATGCAATAATCTTGATGTTTTAATCAGCTCCTACATTAAATAACCAATGCAACTCTGAGCAACCAAGTATCCTCGCCAACCCTCCAATGTTCTAACTTGGCTATATAAATTTACTATAAAGGTTGTTTCCATCTCATCGTTGAGGATAGCTTTTGCAGACCTTTTATTCACACCAGGAACCAGTTCATTACTCGGAATTTCATCACCATATATGAACGCTACTGCATACATGTTCCTTATATCAAACAAAAAACAAAATGTTGTTCGCAGATCGTACAGTAGTTCTAGACGACACGTTCTGGCCCTATTCATTTACAGCCACAATGCGTTGATTTCCACTTAACTCATTGAACACACATGGTAAAGCTATGGAATATCTCAAACATGATGAATGGTGGTGCATGGTGGTGCCTACAGTGGCCCAGGAGGGCCAAAAGAAAGTGATTTTGAAAAACGTTTTTTTGACAAAAGATGTTTTTTTCAAATCACTTTTTTTCTGGGAAAGTTGCTGTCAACTGTCAAGTTGACAGTTGACACCATGTTTTTGAAAAAAAAAAAGTTTTTTCAAATCACTTTTTTTCAAGAAAATATGGTGTCAAGTGTCAAGTTGACAGTTGACACCAAGGTTTTGAAAAACGATGTTTTATCAAATCACTTTTTTTCTAGAAAAGTTGCTGTCAACTGTCAAGTTGACACTTGACACCATGTTTTTGAAAAAAAAGATCTTTTTCAAATCACTTTTTTTTCAAGAATAGTTGCTGTCTGAAAAAAAGATGTTTTTTCAAATCACATTTTTTCTAGAAAAGTTGCTGTCAACTGTCAACTTGACAGTTGACAGCAACTTTTCTAGAAAAAAACAGGACTTTGGGCATTTTATTTTCTTAACCTTTTTGTTAAAGTAAAACAGGTTACTTTCTTTTCAAAAATCTTCGTGTCAACTGTCAACTTGACAGTTGACAGCATGTTTTCTTGAAAAAAAGTGGTTTGAAAAAACATCTTTTTTTTCAAAAACATGGTGTCAACTGACACCATGACAGTTGACAGCAACTTTTCCAGAAAAAAACTGATTTGAAAAAACATTGTTTTTCAAAACCTTGGTGTCAACTGTCAACTTGACAGTTGACAGCATGTTTTCTTGAAAAAAAGGGATTTGAAAAAACATCTTTTTTTTCAAAAACATGGTGTCAACTGTCAACTTGACAGTTGACAGCAACTTTTCCAGAAAAAAAGTGATTTGAAAAAAACATTTTTTGTCAAAAAAACATTTTTCAAAATCACTCTTTTTTTTTCAAAATCACTTTTTTCTGGCCCTCCTGGGCCACTGTAGGTGCCCTCTTTTGGGAGGAGAGGTCCTTCGGAGAATCAGAATGTCTCTGGTGATGAGTACCAAACATAATATAGATTTTCTAGGGCTTTGAGAATGATATACAGTGGACACTGGTAGCTGGGAAGTGTGTAATGATGCTCCCCAAAAGATAGTTAGTTTACATCTTTTAAAATGAAAAAATCAATAGACCTACACTACCGCATGATAATGCATATAGTTATCAATCTATATGCCAATTATACACATTTTCTATGACCAAATTTGTTCATCTTTTAAATCTTAAATTTCTACATGTAGTTACAATATCATGTTTTGGCATGACGATTGATTGCTTTCTTTGATCAGTATTATGAGCTTAGAATAACGTTGGCTGGGCTAACGTTAAAGTGTACACCCTCAGTACCATATAACGCACGCATAACGTCGACAATTACTCTATAGATAAAAAATGGAAGTGAATGAAGTAGAAAACTTAAGTATGGGTTTCTCGAACATCCTGGTCCATTTCTGAGATTAACTTATGAAACCTCATATGATAATACATATGCATGACATTATTGAGCCCTTACCTTTGCATTTTAACACTTTATCGCTCGCCATGATGCACCAACGCGCTGCCAAGGCTGTATCCATGATATCAAAGGACATAGTGTTAGATTGAAGCAGCATGTGGCCACTAAAGGGTTAAGCCTTAAATAGAAGTACTATAGATCACATGTGGTTGTAGTAGTATGCAGTGAACAGGGCCCAGTGTACCAACATTGTAATATTATTCATGGAAGTCCAACCCCCTGCCGCCATGTTTACAGAGGCGTAGTGTTTAACCCATTTATTCAGCCTGTCTCTGTTCTCATCCATTTATGTCACTTTAACCCTTTGTGTAGGGGTTTGTACTGGGGGTAATGCTGATACCCTCCTCAAATAAGGGTTAGGGTGTAGGGGTGTAAGCGTATACCAATACACCTGTAGTGGGTGAGGGGCAGGTAGGGAGGGGGTGTTGTGGGATCTAAAGAGGTCTATCATGTCTAAACACTGGGGATGTCTATTCCACATGGATCATTTGTAACCTATATCCTGAGTTATCTTATTTCTTATATGTTACCAAATTATTATGCTCTCGGGCTCCGATGTGTATTCATTCTATTCATTCATTATGCTGCTTATCGACATGATGAAGCAAATACAATTAGACATAGGGGCGTGTATATCATAGACGTTTTTGGGGGGTTGTGTGCTGAAAATGATCACCCATTTCACCAGTCTATACATACTATACAATGGACAAACGACCGATATAAACCTTTTGTGCTCTACTTGTCTTTGTGTCTCTTTGTCTCTTATCTCCTTGTCTCTCTGTCTTCCAATCCTGGGAGGAGGATATAGTTTAAAAGAAAAGACCGGTCCTTAAGGGTCGCATAATGCCTTAAAGCATAATTCATTTTTCATATTTCATTTTTCAGATACAGCAAAGCAGCACTAGCGAGTGCATTGGCGAGTAACTCGCCAGTACTTGGTTGGTGCATCATGCCAACCCTTCATGAGTGTATCAACCCTGTAGCATTGACATCCCCAATGCAGTACTGTCGAGTTGCTCGCCCGGCACTGCACTTATATATAAATGCATCATGTCAAGAAAATTACATACCGTAGTGGCTTGAATAAGCGCAGGGGTCTCAAATAAGCGCAGGTCTTGAATAAGCGCAGGGTAAATGAGGGTACTGAAATCAAAATTTAGGCCATTTTTGTATCTTGAATAAGCGCAGGTCTTGTATAAGCGCAGGGTAAATGCTACCATCGAAATTAATAAGCGCAGGTGCGCTTATTCAAGCCACTACGGTAGTGCATTACAACACTATGCTGCTCTTAGAGGGCTAGTTCAAGCACAGTGCCAACGCAGTAGAACTAAAGGATCCCACTCTGAGAGAAAAAAACTCCTTATCCCAAACAGATTAGAGCACCGACCATATGCAAGATCACCTAGTCTCTATCTCCCCCCTGAATGTCACCATTGTGAGTGGGCCTGGTCCGCACACTACAATGTCACCCAAGACGCCGACATTCCTCCCCTTGTTTATTTATGCACACCTCTCCCGCCGCCATTGCTGGCCGTCCTGTTTACCCGTGCTCTCACCAGGTGTCGCTCCGTCAGGTAATTATGCACTGCGCATGACCGGAATTTGGCATTACCAAAATGAGGCCAACTTTTTGAGATCTTCTTCACCGATTTGAACTTGATTTCGTGTTCTTGTTTTTTTTTCATTTTCTATTACTTGCATAGACAGTTGATCCATCTTGATTTTTTTTATGTACTCGCTATTTATCAGTCTCGATTTCAATCCCTTACAAAACTGCACATTACAGCCATGTAATTATTAACCACTCTATATAATTAGGTAATAGACAACTGATGCCACTCACGTGTCTACTTACTTATTATTCACAGTGAGCGTCTACATCGCTCAGGCGAAACTGTAATTATGATCATTACAGAAACTAACCAAAAAGAGAAAGTGATTTAATTTACCTGAACAGTGGCGGATCCAGGATTTCAAAAAGGAGGAGGTGCATCCCCTTCCCTAGGCAAAGGAATGGGCGCACCCCCTTTTCTTTTTGACAAAATTGCAAAATTGGGTTCTAAAAAAGACACCTCTTATCTACAGGCAAAAAGGAGGGGACGTGCGCCCCCGCGTCCCCTTCTAAATCCGCCACTGCTGAACTGGCGCTAGAATATGCCAGAATATGCCTAGCCCTGCTTTGACACAGTAGATGAAAGCATAGCTACACTAAGGTGATTAATAACAATATGAAATCGTTTGTCTTTTTTTTAAAACAGATTGAGGAAGAAGTGAACAATCTATATATTGCTACGACATAATTATAAACTACCCACAGCAACGGAAAGTTAGGATATATTATGCAGTTCTAGTGCTGCCGTTGGTAAAGGGGGGCGCTGATGATTACCAAATAATCTAGGCTGTGTCTCACGACCTTTGGCCAATGTTTTTGTCTCTGACTGGGTGCCAGCTCTGACCGGCCCAAGGTCGTGAGACACAGCCTCTACCTATTTGCATACCAATGTGATAATACATGTAAGATAATAATTGGGGTTCAATTAAGGATAACTTCTAGCTTGTCGTTATAGTTCATCTAAGACCCATTGGGGATACTATAGAAAGGCTTCAATCATCTGTCATTTTCTAAGATGACTTAATCATTATAACTATACTATAATAGACCAGGCTGTGTCTCATGAGTTTGTAACAATTGAAACGTCTTTGACCGGGTGTCGTCTTTGACCTGTGTCGTCTTTGACCGGTGTAGTCTTTGACCAGCAAGTTTTAAAATGGCTGAAATGGGAGCTATGTACACAGAAATGCCGGGAAGTTTGAAGTATATAGTGTTAAAATATCCATTAACCTTTTCCCCCCATTTCTGTGTACATAGCTCCCATTTCAGCCATTTTAAATTTGCTGGTCAAAGACAACACAGGTCAAAGACGACACCCGATCAAAGACGTTTCAATTGTTACAAACTCATAAGACACGGCCAACAATGCAGCAAGAAAGGGTGACTTTTCAGAAAAGTTTTTGAACATTTCTGAAGTTTGACTGACAAATACATAAATCTAACGTCAAAATCATGCATTCGAATGTATATCATTTGAAAGATAATTATTTTCCTGTGGATCTCCTGATATGAGATGTCTGCAAATAAAGCTATTACAAACAATGTTACATGCGTTCTGCTGAAACCAGCACAAACACTTTATTTAAAAAAAGTCACCCTTTCTCGACGGATTGGTCTATATGATCCTCTCCAATCCCCATATCCAACCTTGAGTAATTGCGTACTTTTCTTTTCAGGTAGAATAGACATGCTGGTCGTATAGATGCATGAGACATCAGTTTGAGTCCCATATGTGTTGAACCCACATACTGGTTCAGCGGGTAGTGTCTCACCCCTCCAGGAGGTAGCAGCCACCAGCAGTAGGATAGATGCTCCACGCCGGGTGCACGCATAATCACTTTCACTCAAAATATTGAAAATAAATTATATGTACATTTATCTTATTGTATCTTTAATTTTTTGTCTCCCATTCCTGTTTGCAAAGACCATGGGAAAAGCTTTTTACTACTTGGCTTGAGGACATGACATTTAAATAAAGTTGTTAAATAAAATGTTTTATCAATAGAATGAGACATAGGATATCGACCAAGGGTAGGTTTTATGGAGTCCAAAGAAATAGCTAGAACTATAATTGTTGGGATGAGGTGAAGATAATCGGTGGTGCCTGGATCCACCCTGCCCCTTACTGTCCGTTTAATCACTTAATGCTGGCCTGATGAGTTGAGTTGAGTTTGAGTTTGAAAATATTTTTATTGGCTGATGTATACATGATCAAGTCACGCCTTTCAAACAGGCCAATATGCACAGTGAATAGCCATATCACAAAAAGATATGTTTTTGACGCACCCTTCATAGGTAGCGTGGACGGAGAAAAACAATAGACAAGGCAGCGAGCAGTTATGGACAGAGTTATTATCCAATGTTCAGAGTTCATATCTGTTCATCAGGGTTATGCAGATAATACAAAACATATTTGACATCCACGCTTAGTGATTGAACCTTCGGCAAGACAGAAAATATCATGTATACTCAATACATGCACATCGGATACGTCAATCATGTTTTAGTCAGGCAAATCCCAGACATACAGCAACACAAGCATATCTATTCCAGTAATATTTCATGAAAGCAATTACCAGTCTATTTACAACAGCGGTGAGTTTGCATTAAACAATAACACCCTAGATATATCAACCGTGCGGCAGTAAGAAAGTCTAACATTTCTAGACATACCCACGTCAATTACAGACAGTTCACTCAATCCAGTGATAACATCATCATTACATTACTATATCATTATGTTCAACCTCTTATTTTAGCAATAAATCTGGCACGTTTCACAATTTTCTGATCTTCAGGCATCAATCTATCCCACTCAACAATTCCACGGTATAGAGGACTTCTCCTATACAGTTGGCCTTTAGGCCTTTGGGCTCTAAGCCTAACCATATTGTGACTTCGTAGCCGGCGTATCGGAACAACTACATTATTTGCATCTTGCGCAATGCTGTGCATAATAATAGATAAATTCTCAGCACGCCGTACGTAAAGAAATTTACAGCCACAGTTAGTATGCAGGTCCATTCTAGAGATAAGTCGTGGATCACGGATCTTCAAACACGCACGTAAACAGTGATTTTGAAGGGTTTGAATTCCCTTAATTAAGTCATCATTAGTACATGATTCAATTACGTAATCACCAAAGTCAACAATGGGAAGGACCATTTGTTTATACAGGAGAATGCATAGTTTCTGGTCTGTGTATTTTCTTAGTCTACGTAATTGATATAGACGCAGCCTGATGGAGGACATAACTTTATTACACTGCGGTACAAAAGTCAACACACTATCAACTATCACGCCAAGATAGTTAAACACTTGAACCTCACCCAGTACCTGATTGTTAAGGGAGACCTGAAAAGCACTGTAGTCAAGCGCATCCTGCTCTCCCCGACACCAAAGCACGTGGGTCTTGTCAGCATTAATAGTGAGTTGATATTCCGCGCACCATTTACCTAGCCTCTCCAAGTCCTCCTGTAATAGGCGTTGTGCAATATTAGGATCTTTATTGCTAACTGCCATAGCCAAGTCATCAGCATATAAGAAAAATTTTGAATGAATTAAGACATTTGTAAGACTATTGATATATATAATAAAAAGTAGGGGGCCTAGGACTGACCCTTGCGGGACGCCGCAGGTGATTAATTTGGAAGAAGAAACTATCCCATTTACTACTGATACTTGGCTACGCTTGCTTAGATAGCTTCTAAACCAGGCAATTAACTCTTTTGAGCACCCAATTTTTCTAAGCTCATTCAATAGGAGAACATGGTTGACAGTGTCGAATGCCTTACGTAGGTCGACGAATACAATTGCAACAACTTCAGATCTATTTCGACATTCAAACAGTTCTTGGACAAGACCATAGGTGGCATCTGTCGTTGACCGGTTGGGCATAAAACCATACTGTTTACAGCTTATTATTTCAAACTCCAGCAGGTACGACAGTAACTGTTGGTGTATGACCTTCTCAAGCAACTTAGACATAACATTCAGTTGGCTGACCGGCCTCCAATTCGTCACTCTTGACCTGTCACCACCTTTTGGAAGTGGAATCACACTAGCAATTTTAAGAAGCTCAGAGAAAATACAATTAGTAATTGATGCATTCACCAATTTCAATAACAGTGAAGGGTCACCTAACAAGAAATCCTTTACAACTTGTGATCTAACATGAGGAATAGAAGAGG
Source organism: Harmothoe impar (assembly GCA_947462335.1). Lineage (NCBI taxonomy): Eukaryota > Metazoa > Annelida > Polychaeta > Phyllodocida > Polynoidae > Harmothoe > Harmothoe impar. Next base: position 28,230,181 of record OX381721.1, read on the forward strand.
ACTTGTTGTTATTAATACTCTTAATTAATTTAATTGTACACTCAGTATCAATTAACTCAAGTTTCAATTCCACGCGCTGTAAGTCTATATCAACATCAGAGCAATCCAGTGGCAGCACTACACCAAATGCAGCTGCAAGGACAGTGCCTATACTGCTATAGTAGTCATTGACATAGTCCGCATGCCGACCTGGTGCAATGTTAACATTGTTATTATCAACCAGCTTCAGTACTGACTCCTCATGTGGGCCCTTCCAGAGGATGTTTACCTCCATCCAAAAACGACGCGGGCTTTTGACATATTTGTCCAATTTTGCCCTAATATCAGTTTGAATGTTAGTAACCAATATTGTTTTAATCTGCTTCTCAAGAGTCTTGACTCCCTGTAGGTAAACATTCAGTGCACCCTTAGGTACTTTTCGCGACTTTTTGAGAAGCCGGTTTTTCCTCTTTGTCAAGGCTACCACCTCAGGAGTAAACCCAATATGCTGACTGACATTAATTTTAATACTCTTAACTGGATGTTCAATGTCCAGATACTTATTAATGTTATTCAAAATAACATCAAGGTGCACATCAGGCAGTTCAAGCGCCTGAACTCCAGCATCCAGTGCATGCGCATATATTTGGACATGATCACCATCATATGACTTATATGACCTACCGGTAATAGCTCTGTATTTTGATTTAACCACAGACGTTGTTTGTCTCTTGATCACATAGACCGGGGCGTGATCCCCATACATATCATTTAAAACCCCACGCTCACTCACATGTGGACAGTTAGAGTAGATATGATCAAGGGTAGATTTACCTTTTGGATGGAAATAAGTTGGCTTTGTTGAAAAATATTTTAGTTTTGTAGTTTTGAGGAACCGAAACATTGATTTACATTTTGGACTATTTCTTTGTAAGAAATTCACATTCATATCCCCCATGACCCATACCTCCCTGTTTCTAAGATTAGGTGATTTTATAAAGCCTCTAAGAGTCTTATAGAAGTTATTCACATTACCCCTAGGCGGTCGGTATACATTAAATATCACTCGATATTTATGTTGAGGAAACTTTGTTAGAACACAAAGGCATTCAATGTCCTTATTTGTCAAAGTGAAGTCCGCTAGCACATCTGTGTACACAGCGTACTGGTTGGGTATAAAACATGCCACACCACCACTTTTCCTACGTACATCTAGTCTATCTTTCCTAAACAAAGTCATACCGGGTAGCGCTAGTTGCCAATCCATATCTGAATCTAGTAACCAAGTTTCTGTCATACAAATATGATCCACACCCCAAACAATCTTCCTCATTTTGTCAATCTTATCGTTGAGGCTCTGGACATTCATATTAATTAACTTCAAGCCTTTGATTTTACACAGGTCGACATAGTTGTAGTATGTCATATTGAAAAAATATTACTGCACGACCAAAACAAAGTCCAAAATTCGCTCCGCCTATTCAACACACAATGCTACAAAAATAAATCAGTTAGTATTAACAGTGCATACAACAACTTCCAGGCGCTAACTAGTAGGGCACTGGATGGAAGAGCCTCGATTTGACTATGCAGTTTGTTGCTCTATAGTGAGATCATAAGTTTAGTACATTACTATAACATCTTAAGTACAAAAATGTCTAGCAGCTGCATCTGCATTTACTAGACTACAAGTGCCAAAGTGCACCTCAAGCCAAAAAGGCAACAAAACAGCCTATAAAGGCCAAGCAGAACACGATGGGTATTTCTAGTTCAGTCAATATTATATGTGGCCCCCCGACCTTAGTTACACTTCAAATATAATGAAAGTAGGCAACACAAACCAGTCATCAATGTCAGGTTGTCATCTTGGCAGCGTCAAACACCAACAGCCAGGTATGCCCATGGCTTTGTATTCAGATATCAACAACGTCGCCCAGAGAGTAACACGGGGTCACTGCATTGGTGCAGATATGTGAAATAATGAGATATTTATCTAATATAAATCAAAATCATTTTCATGGAATTCATTCGTTCCGCTTGATGTTCTGCATCACTATGTGATGTTAACAGAAACGATAAGTAGCCCGGCTGCTGCTCACAGTTATTCTGATTGGTCCATCATCGTGCCAACACCTAACTACTGCACAAAAAGAAGGATGTAAGACGATTCTAATCACACCTAAGACACATGATTGAAACTGGTTTGGGTGTGTTCGATGTGTCCTGGAGAAGAACATACTAAGTAGCTCACTGCGTGAACAGCTCAATTTAACTTAACGAAATTTTAATCAGTTAAACTTGCGTTAATGTCCAATTGTTGATGACGTACCTTGTATCATGTAGCTGGATGAGCTATTGAGATAATTAGCAGAATGATATTGACTTATGAGAGCTAAGATTGGTGCTTATAATTATTACCAGCGACCAGAGCAATTCAACACTTCTAGTGATACAAGCACAAACATGGACGAAACCCTTCTTTTATTGCATACTGCACACCCTCAGAAAAGTGAGAGTCATTGTCGCTAAAACTACCCTCACCTGAGAGTCAGGCCGTGCTTGACCCTCAGGTGAGGGTAGTTTTAGCGACAATGACTCTCACTTTTCTGTGTATGCATCTTATTTAAATATGACATGTTAGCCATCTTTGTTGTACACTTTTACCCTATTTTCATTCATCTCATCTCATAATTAATAACACTGTACAATAATTCATTTTCTGTTTGCCATTCTGTGAATTTATTATGAACTTTAAATGAATTCATGAGAGCGAAAGGGCCCTAGTATAAAAAACATGCAATGCGCAGAAGCTAGGTATAATGCATTACTTGTATTTGTATTATTTTAACCCAATGAAACACTTATTTTTTAAACTGTGTCTTCTTTAACAGGTCTTTGCACGGTATGTTCCATTGAGGTTTCCAAGGTTTCCGTAGACTCTGTTGGCACTGTTCATAGTTTATCATACATACCGTGTTGCATGAGACTGCGAATCTCTGTGCCTAAAAACAGCCCATCTATGGAGCAATGCAGTAAGAAAGGGACATTTCAGAAAAATTGTTGAACAATTCCGGCACATGACTGACAAATACAAAAATATAGTCTCAAAATCTTGCATTCTAATATACACTATTTGAAAGATGATTGTGCTGTGAACCTCCTGATATGGAGCAAAGATCTTTGCAAAGATAGCCATTACAAACTTTGTTATCAGGATTCTCTTAAAACCAACGCAAACACAACTTTATTATGAAAGAGTCACCCTTTCTTGCTGCATTGATCTATAGTCTCGGAATGTCACCTGTCTATCAGGAAGTTAATGCTGCAGATCTGTAAGTAGCGTTGACATGCTGAACGTAAGGATGTTTTACGACAGTGTTTACATGTCTGGATGACGTCAGAGGCAATATGCCAAGACACCAATATTAAAAACCAATTAAGTCTCTTATTTCATGTTACAAAAGGTCTAAATACAATTGGCGTGACAGGAGGTCATATCTAATCACTATTAACCAGGTGTGGAGTAATTATTTCGTGTTTATAAAGACAAGGTTCTAATCGAGGGAATTTGAAGTGGGAGACATGGTGCATGGATGCAGGCTTTGTGAGCAAACTCGCCAAGGTTTCATTGATGCATCATGAAGCCACCATAGGGCATGATGCAGCCCATAAGGGGATAATACTAAGTTTTAACCGTGCTAGCGTGCGGGAAGCAGGAAGGGCCATTCACCCATATGCCATCTCTCCTTCATTTTCTCATGTCAGCAATTGCAAAAGAAACTGTCCCCGATGATATCAACTACTTGAAACTTTTACCAAATTACAACGTGTCAATGCCCTGTCTACCGTGGTGGGAGGTATGGGTTTGTACTCTTCTTGACGTGCGACAACTAGGTACAGCAATGAGTTGTGCCCCAATCTACCTAGCAGAACATAACTCACAAGGCCAAAAAAAAGGGTGTGTTTTAGGTTAAATGGTCTAAAAATCTAGAGTAGGTAGGTTGGATTCTTTCTTTTTCTCTTTTCTTTTTAAACTTTAGCTTGAAAAATACCAAGATATTGACTCGCGAACACGCCAGTACCAACTCAACGACGACCGCCTCGACCTGCGGAGAGCTCTTCAATTCGACTCTAAATTAGCCGAAAAAGGCCAAATATTGTGTGTTTTTCAAAAATTGGATAAATTTGTTTAGGATTGGCCCTGCTTTGAGACACACCTTTTAATTTTTTTTGTCCCAATGGGAGTCTCACTTTCTCAACAGCAGAGGTGGGTGGGGGGGAGGCGGGGGGGTATCCACCCCTATCCCCATAAATACAGTCGACTCCGAGATTTGTGGGGCATTGTGGATGCCTGGGAGTTCACGGGTTATTTTGAATTAGTTTATAATTGAAATAGTCTGAATGTTCTTACCATGTCCTTTAAAACACACCTTATTTGTCTGGGCCCCATGCAGTCAGTTGTCAGTAGCTGGGGGTTGTATTAGAGTGACAATGATACACTTGACAATATGATGGGTCTGTCTGAAAGTCCATCTCTAACATGACAGTACCTCAGGCTGGTAAGTGTTGACTGGCTTCTATCACATACCACAATACATACCCTAAAGACAGCTACCTGCCAACTAACATAAGTATGGGTTGACCTCAACCCGGGATGTCATTCTTTTATTATAGTCTTACTGGGGTTGGGAAGTGGGTAGGAGTTCATTGTCACATATAGTCCTACATGCACTGTAAATAGTTAGCGCAGGTACACAGTAGAATCTACTGCAGATCTAAAGTAGAATTTATTGTAGAATGTTTTTATAGTAGAATCAAGTGTAGATTTACAGTAGATTCTACTGTTTACCTACAATGAACTATACACCTAGAGTAGAATCTACTGTATACCTACAAAAATGGCAACCAACGCTTTACAGTGTACATTATATGAGTAGAGCATGCCACGATTTCTAGTACTAGTTTTGACCACCAGGATGGATGGCAAAAGACAGAAGAATATGTAAAACCTGGCTTGGGATGCCTTTTGGGGTAAAATACAATAGCGTCCATATAACCATTCCATCTCTGCTGCTAGCATTCCATGTATTTGAACTGGAAAAGAGATAATGTTATTGAGGTGAACTGGATATGACTGTTCAGTTCACGTCTATATTCCCCATTCTGATATTCTTTCGCTCTCTATACGACCAATCTCTCAGTCACTATAGTGCATAACCAAGTCATTTTTTGGCTCCCTCTACGCCCAACCTAGGTTAGTTTATATTGTCAGATTGGTCAGTACTGACCAACTCAGATTAGCCATTCCATTTTAGGCCGAGTCCTTTTGAGTAAGGCATTAGTTTCGCCTCAGTCATTCTTGAATAGCACTTAGTTATGGCTGACCAATGTCCCTATAACCAACCTGGGATAGCCACTACAGACTAAGGGCCAGGACTCTTAGATTATCTGTGCACAAGGATGGGCGAGCCCACATTCTTGTTGTCACCATGTGCATCATGCCAACCCCTCAGGAGTGTATCAACCCATTAGGGTCAGTAGGATGAATGTAGCAGCGGTGCTACATTCACGCATTTTGACGCAACAGGGCTTACAGTGTTGCCCCTCAAGGGTTGTTATAAATCCTATCAGTGTACCATATAGTTGCTGTCTATTATGTGTATACAATGTCATGTTTTAGCTGATGATCATTACGTGTCAAGAATAGTTAAAATGTCTACAATGTATGGCTACGTCACAGTGAGAGTGATACATGGCTAAGTATGAAATTGAATCTTGCAAAAATGTATTAACTCAGAATATGAGTTATGTAGTCTGTTTACGGCAGTATTGGAATGCTTGACAGAAACTCATTAAAACCTGGTACATTTTTTTCCTGACGTCATTATTTATGGTTACGGCAATGATTATTGTATCAAATATCAAGTCTACGGATATACACCACATTCTTCCTGTATGTCTTCTTTTCAGATGTCATTCGAAATACATCAATACCATTTGTGACCTTAATTTGGCTGATGCTGTAATAGTGTTGATCATGGTGAAATAAAGATCAAACACAACCCACAATACCTTGAATGCCACGGTCATGCTTAAGCTTGGTACAATGATAATTAATGGTTCCTACGTAATATCTGAAATATTATACCCTTTAAAGATAGGCCTAAAGCTACTGGTCGTTAACCAGACCGTAACGCATTTACACTCATAAACCATTTATGATACATTTACATCTTTGGGGTAACATGCCAAAGATTTACTGTTCTACACTATAATATGGCAATGATATAACTACTCCTTAGAATGCCATTCATCAGGGTTGTGATCCTTTCATTAACTAGCCTTGTGTGATTGCTATATGGTGGACGTTGTTTCAGATCTTTACAGTTAGATAATCGGACACTGGAGAGCTAGGGTCATATCATCAAAGAAGCTATTTCACTACAGACTGTAAAGACCCCATACGTACGTTTTTTTTTCAGAAGTGATTTTTTTTCAGAATTTTTTAAACATAGAAAATACTTGCTGTCAACTGTCAACTGCGGAAATCGTTGATGTCAACTGTCAACTTTTTCAACATTCTGCTCTTCAAGCACATTCTGCCATCAGCAAATGAGATGAGCCTTGTGATTGGTCCTTGGTGGTGGGTACTTGAAATACTTGCAGTAGGGATTTCTATGCTGGCTCGACTTGCTCCATAGGCCTATATGGGAATGAAGATTGTTGTGTTTTTACGTTTTTAGTGATTTCTCGGAAACTACTGTAACAAATTGGCCAAGAATTTAACACAGTAACCCTGCTAGGCCATGGAAAAGTCGTAGTGCATTAGGAAAGTTCCTGTTTATGACCGGTCATAAACAGGAAAGTTCCTGTTTATGACCGGTCATAAACAGGACAAGTGAAGTGGTAAAAAATAGTCCGCCCGAAAATCCCTGCTTCAAGTATTTCTTTGTCCTACTTCAAGTACCCACCACATAGGACCAATCACAAGGCTCATCTTATTTGCTGATGGCAGAATGTGCTTGGAGAGAAGAATGCTGAAAAAGTTGACAGTTGACAGCAACGATTTTCGCTGTTGACAGTTGACAGCAACGATTTTCAATGTTTAAAAAAAAAAAAAAAAAATTCACTTCTGAAAAAAATGATAAAATTGAAAAAGTTGACAGTTGACAGCAACAATTTTCGCTGTTGACAGTTGACAGCAACTATTTGCAATGTTGAAAAATAAAAATATTTTTTTCACTTCTGAAAAAAATGATAAAATTGAAAAAGTTGACAGTTGACAGCAACAATTTTCGCTGTTGACAGTTGACAGCAACTATTTTCAATGTTTAAATTATTTTTTTTTAATTTCACTTCTGAAAAAAATTATGAAATTTTTTTCTCCCCATTTTTTATAGTGAAAAAAAAAAAAAAAAAATTCATTTTTTTGAGTGAGCCTTGTCGGCCACCGTACTAACGGTATTTAAAATGCCATTCAACAACCCTGAATAGACGCTGGTCCTCAGCCAGTTGTAGGTCCATGTATAAGTGGCTACATCCTGTGACAGGGATAATAGACTTCATATTTGAATGGGGATAATGTTATCAAGGTACAGTTATCAAGTGCAGTGACTTTAAAAACTCCCAGTCTAACCCGTCAAGGGCTGCATAACTCTTCACTGTGCGCTATGATTTTGGCCATTATACACCTACTCACAGGGCTACAGTCATGCCATTATTCTTCATTGTGACTCTTCGGGAGTGCACCAGATCCCATAGGCTCACAAGGGCTGTATTTAGGCATCGTGACGATAAAGGACACTATTCATTAAAACACTATGCAGCCTTTAAAGCGTCAATGGGCTTCTTGCGGTTACAAGTTCAATTGCTTTTCCAATCGGACTGGTACCCGACATATAGATCTAACCACCTTACCATGTCTGAATTCGTAGATGATTTCGGCTTATAATATTGCTGTTTGAAAGGCGATTCCATATATTCCGATTAATGTCATTGCATATTAATCCGCTGTTCCATGTCCTTTAAATGTTTTCTGCTATGATCTGTGGATATTATTTGTATAACAATCATTCTTTGGTGCAGAATGTTGTTTTTTCTGATGGAAAAAGTAAGTATTTGCATTGGTAAAGGTAGCTAGTGGACATATTCCATAGAGGCGTGGTCTTAAAACTGGAGTTAACATGATAGCACATCTTTTTATATTACTCTCAATTTCCTCTTCTGGAATCGCTTCTAGAGGCAACGCTAAGAAATAATATTGGCTGAAATAACTTGTTTCTGGTTGGAGACAGAAAACTGAATCTGCTCTATCTCAGCTTACCCTAGTTTCCGTCATCATTCTATAGGTAGGCCTGCGTTTTTAAAAGTTAAATGTAAAATATCAGTCAACTTGGACTGCTTTTTCTAGGAACCCTATATATGTAACCACCGGTAAGAAACCTGCTTATCCAGGCAAGCAGTGGCCTGTACTGTGTACACTGTATTTCCCTTCCCAGTGGCCATTTCCGAACAGATAGCTTTGTAAAGGTGTACCTTCCACCATACTGAAGGATATTGTACTCACGTCTCTGCCAACTTATAATCAGGATCAAGCTATGCAGTGTTTTCTCCTTTTTTTTGAATATTTTATCTACGCAAGATTCATAACAAGTCAAGTCTTTCAACAAACACGAAATCTAATTTTAAATCCATGATACGTTTCGTACAAAATTACTTTGCAATAGTGGGAATTATGGATATTTGAACTACACATATGGTGATGTCCAAAAGAAGTTGGAGTTCAGAATGGATCGAATTGTTTCTCTAGGGTTTCGATTATCATAAGTGGACACTAAACAAAACCACTGGGCTGTCTGTCACCCTAAAGCCCATGCACTGAACTTTTCCTGATTGCAACCTGGGAGTCTAAACTGAAGCTCATGTGCGATTGATCGTTCAGTAGCAACTTTCAGTGTTTTCTGAATGAGTGCCAGGGGTACAGTAGTATTTCTTTTAAATCATTAAAGGTTAGTACTGAATAAGCGCTGGTCTTATTCAGTTGTATTAGAATTAATAAGCAGTGCTGAATGTATCAATCCTGTTAACTGTAGTAACTACACTTAGCAGTTAACCTTCCGACGGTTAACTGTATCAAAATATTGCTAAGAGTGTCAAGCATCTAACTGTGTAGTAACTCAGGCTCTCTGTAGTAAAACCAGGGATGTCTGTTATCGGGACATCCAACTTTTATCTGTATCAATAAATGTTATCTGTATCATAATAACATTGTAGTGTATAATCCATTGTCAGGGTCTAAGTTGCATCTTCTCCAAATTTCAAAGGCAGAGTCATAAAGCAGGCTTAGGGTGACTTAAACGTTTTCCAATGACCTCTACAATATACGTGGGCATTTAATAGGCGATGCTTTTCCATAATTAGATTGTGTTTAAGTTGCTAAGTGTATTAACTCAATTTAACTTTATCAATAGGAGGCCATTTTGGATGTTGAAATACTTAACTGTAATAAATGCACTTTCAGTTTCATGCATTTACAGAAGTAAATTCACTTTTAGAAAGAAGGAACAGTTTTGCTGTCGGGCGGTTGACTGCTAAGTTTAGATGTTATACAGTTAGCAGGATTGATACACTTAGCAGTTCTACACAAGCCACTGCCTTATTCAAAATTATGTGTTTCTTTGCTTGTATAATTCACCTTGAATCCTAGAGCTTTAAACTACCCCAGCCTACTATGTGACACACAGAATAGAATAAAGGTATGGTGTATCAGGTTTCACGATGACGTCTATAGATGAACAAATAAATAACCGGATACTTGAGTGTGGAACAGGTCAAAAGGTGCTTAAACTGCTAGACACTTCTAAAATGCATCCTCCACTGGGACAACGTTTGACCGGAATCGGGCTCAATCCTCACCCCCACGCACCAATGATTTTTTTCTTCTTCAAAGGGTCCTAAATATCAGTCCATTAAAATCCAATCAGGATGTTTGTAGGCCAAAGAGCAATGTTGGCCCCGACCGAAAATGGACTATTTTGATGTGGACCCTATCCTTAAAATCCATTCTTCCCCCTATTCTTCGGGGTTAGAGGTGGCTGGGGGATGGGCAGGGGAAAATACTGTAGTAATAGATATCTGCAGTGTGGTGATTAACCTACTCCACTGCCCGGTTTCACTGGGGACAGTCTCGCTCAAACCAGTTCAATACTCCCACTATTGATCAGTCTGGCCAAAAGTGCCCTTTTCCATCCAAACTCTGTCCATCTGTCTGAGGGTCACTCTATGGGACCAAAACAAAACCAAATATTTACATCCCTCCTTCGCAGTCCAAGAACACACACCATGCCTGAATAGCTTAAGTTAAACGCTATTAAGTTAAACGAAGTCAATGACTATAAGCATAATTGTGTAGTTACTCTTCAAGCAGATACCTTCCAGTGGCAGATCCAGGTTTTTGAAGAGGGCACCATCGAGAAACTATTTCTTTAAAAACTTTGGGGCAAAATATTACATTAAAATATCTGAATTTCTCCCCAAAACAGACTCTATTGCCTTGTCCTATGCACCATACTGTGCTTGGTGAGACGCTGCATGGGGATGCGTTTCGCAATTCAGCTCTATGCTCTACCCCCTTTATAGAAGGGCTGTTGGCCGAGACTGCACTGGGGGCCCTAGCTGCTGGGGGCCTGACAGTCTGGTACTTTATGAGTCCCCCCTGCTCCCTGTTGTGTATTGTTATTAACCAGGATAACCTCAAGGCTACTGCCATACATCATTTAGGTCTTTCACTATCTCAGGCAAATTCTGACAACTCATAATTTCCCATGCATTGAGAATTATAATCAGATGTTCTGTGAGTGAGTTACAGTTCTGTCTCCCGATTAGTCTGTTTCTGGTCTCTTTAAGTAATAAACGGAGATCTAAAATCTACATTGAGTTATATAGTTGTCTTGTTGACGTGATGGGAAGGTGGGCGTGCAGGCGATCAGTCCAGATGATGTAGAAAGGGAAGGATCACCTCCCACGATCCCTGGTTCCAATGCTGACACTTAGATAGTGGTGGATAGTATACAGGTAGGCTACCTGATGAATGATCACCTACCAGGATACCAGCTAACAGAAACACGTTATTTTACGCCAAAACACATTTTTAATGTTATGTAACGTTTTACCACAATAAGGGGCCAAAGAGAAACGTTATATAACGTTGTATAACGTGTTTTTTTTGTTTACTGCATGCCTGCCTTCATTACATTCGTTAAGACAGTCACTGGTCATACATAATCAGGGGCAGGGGTGTTGAAAGCTACTTGACTTTGGGGGGGGGGGGGGGGGGCGGGGCCGTACCAAACAAAGTTCAGAAGGGTGCGCGATTTCGAGCGTTAAAAAGCAACGCACTGAAAAATGTATAGGTTCAGGGGGTAGGGCCCTCACTTAGAATTTTGAGAAATTTGTATAGAGAGTGCATAGTACAAACCTTAGAATTAGGCCTGAGATCACCTCCTGTCTAGTTGCTCACAAATAATAGAATAAATCAGATAATAAAGACACATTCTCTTGGAATAAGCGCACACTCCAGTTTAAGTATTAGGTTTTTGTGCTAGGAACACCCTAGGAGGTCAGTATTGAAGACTTCATTATTCATTCGTTATTATCATCATTATTTTTACATGGACTCCATCTTGGCCCAATGGGACTATCTCACACCTTATTATGATATCATCAACAATAGGCACAGACAAATCCTTAACAATTCATGGACATACAGCAGGGAACAAATAGAACTTTTGGGCGCAATTACAATTTTTGCTTCAGTTACAATTGAAAATGTTATATTTCATTGAGAAAATAAAGAATAATTTTTATTTGAAAAGATATGGCTACGTTTAGAAAATCTGGGAATCGAATCCTAATTCTGGGAAGTGATCTTTGTTGCAACTCTTCCATGACCATTTAGGGAACGTTCACAAATGACGTTTGGGTTTAGTGACAAAAAGTGACATGGGGGTGGGGGGGTGTCAAGGTCTTTGTGACATCACCTTTTCAAGTCCAGACATATTTATGAATAAAAACAACAGTATAGAGCATAGGTAAAAATGAAATGAAAATGACTAATTAGGCTGAGGGAATTTCACTGATAGTATGCCTATTATAACTGATATTCAATGTAAGAGTATCTCTGCTATCTAGCTGGAATGGCAACTAATTGGCCATTGTCACACGGTGTAGAAAGTGATTTAGACTAGTACCGGTCCTCAATATATATCAGTGAGGGGAATTTAGAGGTTCTTCAGGAATGCATGATTACCCGAAATATTCATGTAGAGGCCACAGCTAATAGTCAGTTTGTCAGTGTGACTTATGGGATCGACCTTGACCAATTCAAGGGGCGGTTAATACGCAAAACTTTGCTATACAGTACTGAATTTGCCCAATTCATACCCCCTTTGAGGTTTATCCAATTTTCCCAAAGCCTAGGTGGAGCTAAAAAGCGAGTAAGGCTTATGCACGAGAATTTATGGTAGATTCCCAGGGGTAGTTTTATACTGTACAGTCATATATATGAGTGCCCTGGGCAGTGGCAGATACAGGATTTGAAACAGGAGGGGGCGCACATCATATTTTTGGCCTAAATTGTGGTCTAAAAATGACAAATAAACCCTTAATTACAAGGCAAAAGGAGGGGGCACGCGGGCGTCACCCTCGTCTAAATCCGCCACTGCTGGCATTTATTAATATGGAGGCATGATTACCCCAAGATTGGTGCTTATTAAAAACCTGGTGCGGATATCTTCCAGCCTTATATCTGTCAGGCAAGAATGACTAGTATTAATTATGATCTGTGTGAGACTGCATTTAGAGGATTTGCTAGCGGGGGGAAGGTGGGGGGGGGGGGGGGGTCTTCAAAATTAGTGACGTATTTCTTAGGGGGGTTATTGCTGGTAGGTGACAAAAGTTGACAAGGGGGTGGGGGGGTCCTGAAAATGGCCCAAAAAAAGGTGACGTCATTTGTGAATGTTCCCTTATTTGTTGCTACCATTATTTTGTAACTCAAATGTAAAACATGTTTGAGTGTAAGTGTTACCATGCACCATATACTATATGGGATGTTATACCGGTTATATGATCAACCATCCATGTAGGGCAATAGTGGTAAATAGGTCGTGGTGTCAACCCCATTCTTCCCGTGAGATCCAGAGTTGAACTCATTGGTAGCTGCCACATTAAATCAAAATATTCAGAAAGTAGCCTATAGGCACCAGTAAGGGGTAAGTTTAGCATGCTGAACAGGTTCATAACAACTGATAGGCTCAATTTGTACCAAATAGTAGCCATTGATCTTGTTCTGAATTCAAGTAGGCCTATATACTTAATCGGAATTTTAGTCATCTCGTTTTAGTTAACGGTTGACTGAATTTGGTGACTTAAATACAGCATTCCTTAATGATATGGGATGAAGAAATTCTGATCAAGCTGCTGCAAATTCGACTACAGATTCCGAACACTGTATATGAATGGTCTATCCAGTGAAACTGAACAAATGCCCTGCGGGTATGTGTCCAGTTTCACTGGATAGATCATTCCCAAAAAAACTGTGGTATGTTTTTCACATCCTATGGTATCATTATAAGATGTGCAAAACATAACATAACCAGATGTAATATATGTCATTAATTCCTATTATCGTTCCCTTCCCTGACAAAAGTATACATAAATAAACCCCCTCTGACCTCACCTGACCGACCACCCCAACTCCCTATACAGTGCACCAGTCAGTAGTACCCTGAAGGCATTGTAATGTATGTGTCACCAATATATTTACTGTCAAATAATCACCACCTAAACCTTTAATATAAGGGTTGTGGCGGGGAGCCCTACTCAGTGAGTGAACTCTGGGGAACAACAACCCTTCTTCCCTTATACGGATGATGGACAGGACTTCAATTGGCCTTCCCTGTTCCGACGGAGGGGGTAGCCACCACCCAGGATATATAGTGTTACCCCCGGCCCCTGCACTCTCAGACAGAAATGCCATCATGTTCGTTCGCTTCACTCAAAAATACCCCTTTTCCACGGACTTTTGGTCAGAAAATGACCCCTTTTGGAGGGGAAACACTGAGTGTTCATAGTGAAAAAATGATCATTTTTTTGCAAAACACTGAAAAACCCTCTTTTTCTGAAATATCAAGCAACTCCTTCCCTCTCTCTGGTTCTATACTCCCCTTATGTGTTGACTTTAGACCACATACTGGGAATCCCACTACACCCTTTATTTAAAAAAAAAGAGACTAATGATATTAAACGCCCTTGTCGTATTTCTCACTGCCGGGTGATGAGAAACTGTTTTCTTTTTGAGTGGCCTAATGAAGACGGCCATTTCGCACTTTAGCACCGGATTGAAAACACGGATCCTGTAGCAATGAAACGACGCCGTTTTGAGTCCCTTTTTCCTATACAAAGAAGCTAGCCCCGCAGGGGTTAATCATTATATTTTTTGCTGAATAAATTTCCAATTTAATATTTTATAGATCTTATAGATCATCGCACCGGCTGACTTCAGAAAATAGCCCTTTTTAGGCCCCTTTTTTCCTATAGAAAGAAGCTAGCCCCGCAGGGGTTAATCATTGTGACTTTTCCTGAATAAATGTCCATTCATTCCCTTATATATCATCGCACTTTGGTCCCGGCTGACTTCAGAAAATAGCCCTTTTTAGGCCATTTTTTGCCTATAAAAAGAAGCTAGCCCCGCAGGGGTTAATCATTGTAATTTTTCCTGAATAAATTTCCATTTATTCCCTTACATATCATCGCACTTTGGCCCCGGCTGACTTCAGAAAATAGCCCTTTTTAGGCCATTTTTTGCCTATAAAAAGAAGCTAGCCCCGCAGGGGTTAATCATTGTAATTTTTCCTGAATAAATTTCCATTCATTCCCTTATATATCATCACACTTTGGCCCCGGCTGACTTCAGAAAATAGCCCTTTTTAGGCCATTTCTTTCCTATAAAAAGAAGCTAGCCCCGCAGGGGTTAATCATTGTAATTTTTCCTGAATAAATTTCCATTCATTCCCTTATATATCATCACACTTTGGCCCCGGCTGACTTCAGAAAATAGCCCTTTTTAGGCCATTTTTTTTCTATAGAAAGAAGCTAGCCCCGCAAGGGTTAATCATTGTATTTTTTCCTGAATACATTTCCAATCGTTCCCTTATATATCATCGCACTTTGGCCCCGGCTGGCTTTATATAATAACAATTTTTAGGCATTTTTGCCATTATTCTGTTTATTGGGTTTATTTTTCACTGAATAAGGGGCATATCATTCTGTATATAAGTCTAATATGCCCCTTATTCAGTGAAAAATAAAGCCCATAAAGGTGGAAATGCAAATGAATTAAGTCTTCCGTTTATAAGCTAAACATTCCACTTTTACAGTAAAAGGGTAAAAGAGGTCGTAAGCACGGGTATCCCGGTGCTAAAGTGCGAGATAGCCATGAAGGCCATACTAAGCCTTCAATGTATATAACATTTAATCAGGCCAATAGCTTGAAAATAGCTGGACTCGGGGACTGGGCTCAGCATGGCCGAACTCTTGTAACCACCGAGTATTTAGTTTTGTGTTTGTCTGGTATGAAGGGAGACCACTGTACACAAGTGTGTAATTCATACCTTGGGCTGTAATAAACACAAACACAGATAGCAACGAATCTCTGCATGGTAGCGTGTTGTACTCGGCAGTGGATGTAGATCTAGTTATCAGCAGAAACACCCGGCTTCCTAGAATCTTTGGTTTAACTCTCAGTGCGCTAGCGCTATACAGTGTCTCTGACAACATAGATGAATATCTTTCTTCTTTGAAACTATGATAATATTTCTTCTATTTATGAATATGTTTCTTCTGATATAGATGCGAATTACTTCACAGGAAATATCTCGTCATCTCACCATAATTATTTCTATGTTTTTAACTCTGTAAGGGCAGCATATATATAGTGATTTATTGCTATGCATAATTATGTAGGAATGAGGCCCTGGCAAGTTAGTAACCAGTACTGCATTTATGCATCATGCCGACACGATACTGCAGCAGGACCCGCATCATGCACCACATCAGTACCGGCGAGTTACTCACCAATACTGTATGACGCAGCATGGCGACCCCCCGGGGGTCCACTCCCTATACTTTCTATAGTAACTATGTGCGTACCCTTATAACTATGGGAAATTGTGAAAAAGGTACCCCTTAGAAAGAGATTTATTGCGGGGAAAAGAACTCTTTCGCAAGTGATTGCCTAAATCAACCAAATATAGTTAGATTTTACGAGGGAAATCCAGGAAAATACAGCATTTTAAAAGTAATATTATCAGAAAAACACCCCCTTGCCTGCCAAAAGATGACCATAATGAAAGAAGAAGCACTTAAAATGTTCTGATCTGGTAAATGTTATAGAAATTCCCCAATGTGTGCTCTAAAAAGGTACCCCTTTGGCCCAAAATGATCAAAAAGGGTACCCATTAGAGAGGGCCTGCATGCGCAGTTTGCAGTGCCCAAAAAGGGACCCTTTTCCTTCAGTTTGTGTATGCACATAGTAACCAAAAGTCAACGAGTGGACCTCCCAGGGGCGACCCTCTAACATGAAGCATTGAGGTATCACAAGGGTTAGTGAGCTATTTCTCGGTGGGTTGAGTTTGATGAGTTTCCTGCTAGTTTAGGCCCTGTTTAAATCAGTATAATGGTCCTAAATACAACGTAATTAACAAAGGGGAATCCCCATGCAATAGTATTTAGGGGACCCCTCTAATGGCCCATTATAGTTGTAACACATGCAATTATTAACGATTAACTAATGATAATCTTACATAGGACTAGGGGGGTACTGGCTCAGTGACGCCACCTGTGGCCACCTGAAGAAGCTATTTATAGAATAACATCACATATTTTATAACACCTGAGTATTAAAGAATCAAGAGCAAAACTTAGGAAAGTTCATTTCTGTAAAATGCGATGCATTATTGTGCTAGATAACTGAACTCCCATTTTTCATAATTTAAAGACTTATAGTCAGACGTATGAAAATAATAATAATAAACAATAAAATTTTAAATTGAAATAATAAAATCAAATAGATTTTAATTAATAAATTAAAATAATAATAATGAAATTAATTGTGACAAAACGTGGGAAAACGTAACATTACGGGGATTTATTATTTTATTAGAGCATTACACAAACATTTGGTGGCACAACCAAATGTAGCAACAGGATAATGTTAGTAAAAATTTCTAGGGGAATCTTGTGTTAGGTCCCCTTGTCCTATTTTGACAATCATAGCCCAATATCAATATTCTTAGTCCTCTTGTGTAAACAAAAGTTAACATGTCATCACACCCATCACTGACAGTTCCTGTGTGTCTCAACAGAAACAGAGATTATCCTTATTTTAGGTATATATGACTTGCTCAAGTAAGCAGCTGTTTTAGTTTGAATGATTCCACAAAGATAGTACTATTTCTATAAAAAATCGGAGGCCATGGGGATTATTTTGTTATAATATAGACTATTAAGATCAGACAAGGAGAAGTGAAAGAAAGTTCCCTGATTAAATACTAAGGGTTTCCAAGGTTCTGCACTGTTGGTGCCCCCTGGTGGCTGAAAATGACACTAAATCCCCGTATATGTTAGGTTTTCTCACGTTGTGTCATATTATGATAGGGTATTTGAATTAAAAAAGTAAAAAGCTCACACTTGGAGGGCCTATTGCCTCTGGGCAGGATAGACCTCATTTAGTGTTGCTTCCTACACTTCTTTGTGCTCGTCCCTAACAGTCTTCTCATAATATAATCTTTTAAACCCCATTAATTCCCCTATATATAAAACGGCATTATTTGGGACCAGCGAACCACCCCATTCAATTAGGCCTGGGTGCTCGCCGGGAACAGATAAAGCAAAAGAGGCTATATAAAAATATGTACTTTTTTCAAAGCTAACTCGATTTTCTCAAAAGTTCTAATTCATTAATTGTTTTGAGGAATTAGTATATACTTTATCTCCTCCTGCCCCAATTAATCGACTTAATATAAGTGTATTTAAAAGAAAAGTTGCATTTAAACATTATCTCACACAGAGTGCCTAGCAATAAGCTGCGGGGAAATTCGCAATATCCCACCATTGTTTTCTCCTGCAATTGAGTAATAAAATAACGTTTCTATAGACACATTGTAATAAAATACAATGATAATCAACATATGATACCAAGACCATGTCGTAGATAAAATATAGCATTTAAATACACTCAAATAATTAAGAGAAATGACCTGAAACTTTCCTATCGACGATGTGCATGACAACGGCGGTGCGAGGGATGGCCGTATCTAGGTCAAAGGTCAAAGGTCACGGCCGTATTACGTCACAAATACGGCCGTAGATGGGTAGATGGCGCCACCAGCCGGGCAAGATGTTGCCGCGCTGTTTTAGGCCAGAGAATTTGGGGGGGGGGGAGGGGGGTCCGTGATTGGGTGCAAATAAGTCTCTAGGAATTGTTTTTACCCCCCACAATCCCTGCCCCCGAAGGGGCTGGTTCAATATAAAAAATGAAAATTTAATAAGAAATAAGAAATAAGAAATGAAATTTAATAAGAAATAACTTGACAGGAAACCCAAAGGTCCTTGTTGTCAGCTAAATTCACTCCCTCTCTCTCCTTTCAGCTAAAAGCGCTTTGACAGCTAAATTACCTGGGAACCAGCCCACATATTCCCCTCATCTCAAAGACCCATACCCCCACCCTATATCCCTCTGACACCCGAATCCCTAACTGTGACAGTGGGTCCTATACCGGTTTGGATCCAGTTGAATGCATTTTTGATGGTGGAGTAGGGTGGGGTGGGGCTTCGTTGGGGGTGTTGTGGGGTGGGGTGGTGCCCTGGGGATGAATGGGTTGATTGGCATGTTGCATATATATAGCAGTATATCACATAATCAGTAACAAGAATCAACCAGGCACAGAACCCACACATTTGCACTGCCACGCAGAAAAGAACATTCTGCATAGGCGCACGCAGCTCATGCATTCTGCTTTCCCCCTTAATTTCATGGATAAAAATGTAATTTAAAAGGGTTTTAAATAAACATCCTTTCAGTGTGGGTACTCACCGCATGATTGCTATCACACTAGGCCTATATCCTTCTCCAAGTCAGACATAATTATTTCAAATTTATATAGCACTTTTTTCCACTTTTCATTGCACTGTTGTATACCCTTTTTGTGTCATTTATTCATTTATTTATATATTTATTTATTTATTAAAATCAAGTTAAACTCCCTAGTGGTACATAGTAATCATGACCTCTACTAAATTGAACCAGGGACTCGAGCATGTAACTACATACTTCTTTTTTCAAATACAGTGTATTTATCTTTAGTATTGACACCCATTGACACCCATTGACACCCATTGACACTTACTACCTGACAGTGACAGACAGTGATGACAGTCTATAGGATCACCCTTGTGACAGCAGGAAGGACTGGGGGTGCAGTAAAGTACCATATCTACATAAGTGTCACACCCTACCCCAGGCAGGGTATTACATCTACTTATGATAGTAGAGATACTAATCTACCCCCCCCCCCCGTACCCTGATGTGAACTCTAACTCAAACGTCTAACAATATTACACTAGTAATAGGGTTGTCAATTCTCACTAAGGATTAGGGGATGGCCATTTTCTTACCAGGCTCATGGATATGAGGCAGAATCTATCTTTACATAACCTCTGAACAAGGACTTACCCAGTAAACAAAAAACGTTATACAACATTTTATAACGCTATATTATGTTATAAAACGTTTCTCTGAGGCTCCTTACTATGGCATAACGTTATATATGAAGTTTTACAACGTTATTCTGACGTAAAATAACGTGTTTTGTTTGTTAGCTGGGTAGTCTGTGATAATATCATTTCAATCTTCCCTGTGATGCACATGGCCGTGCATCACAACGCACTTAGCACAATAAATGATTTCCAACAAGAACTGCTACCTTAATGAAGATCAGACGTGTGTGATTACCTAAATATGTGAATCCATATTGTCATCATGGTCATGTCATACTGTGTAGCGTTTAGCAACTTAAACCACGGTGGTGGGTTAGAACAATAGACTTCACACATTGGTTATATTGCATACCGTGGTTTAAAACAGATAGACAATGGTTATGAAAAGGTAAATAGGATTAACCACAGCTTTCTGGTAGGGCAACTTGGGCTTCGCCCTCGTCTGGCCCCACCAGAAAGCTGTGGTTAATTCTGTATACCTTTTCATAACCATTGTCTATCTATTACATAGTCTTTAACCATTTAAGGAGGGCCGTTGCCCAAATGAGTCATGTTGGTTTGCTGTCATAGAAAAGGCAAGACAGCACAGGTGAGTAACTCACCGACCCTGCATTTGGTGTATCCCCTAGTATAAGGGTCGGCATGATGCATCATTACACACTGGTGAGTATCATAGCGGTAATTCATGAATGCATCATATCGGTGAAAGGGCATCTCATGCACGGATACATTATTCTACCCTTAAAGGGTTAAAGTTAGAACATCCGATGTGTGGGACAAAAAATGGATATCTCTAAAAATGGGTTAGAATGTTCGCAAATGATATATTTGACTTACTATCAGTTCCATTCTCCCTAATTCCCTCCGATTTTGCTCTAATTCGACTTTATTGCCCAATATATGATCATTTTGGAATAAAAGCGTGCACGCTTTTATATACCCCCCAGTGAAAATGCACTGGGAAATCCCATGGTTGGAGGACATTGGATCCCTTTGTGATCTATTGACACCCATTGATGACATTTAATTCACCTCCATTCTTTAAATATTATACCCTTACAGTGTTGGAAACACATTTGAGTACAATTTAGAATCTGAAGAAAAATCGGATATACCCACTTTAATGCTAATTCTTTTATATAAAGTAGATATACCATCTGCCGATCTAATGACACAAACCTACAAAGGGCATTCAGGTTATGCAAAATGAGGTTGTCAATCGTGTCCCATGGGCATCAGCCCTTTATCATGAACAACACAGAAAAAGAAGAAAACATGAGTTGAGAACACCTGCCTATGGGGTTGTAAATGGGATGTGTCTGAATCCTCGTTCAGCTTGAATCACATCCAAGTGAGGATGTCACTGCCAATGGTGAAATGGTTTCAGAAACATACCTACACATCTTGAGAGGACAAGATAAGATCCATCCTTTAAGGGGGGTTGTCATTAATTATACATGGCTGATAGAACCCTATATATTGACCTTCCAAACAGTTATATTCTGGGTAAAGATTATGCATATCTAAATGTATGGAGAGTAGTTAGTAACCTATGATTAAGGATGCTTGTCTTTAGTCTCTAAACTGTTGACCTAGCAACATTATTCAAATGAGCAATTCTGAGGATATAGATATCACTTTCCACCCTTTATCCAAGGCCCCTACTTGCTTTTTCTTGCAAACATACTGGCAGTAGTCCTACCAAGGCCAGCGACCTCCTGTATGTGTAGGTGTTAATTCCCCCACGTTTACTCTGTCCACAAAGAAGAGACAGAACCCCTTAGATACAGCTCTATGCCTTCCACCCTTATTATATAAAACATACCCCTTCTTCCCAAACTTCACTCTCAGAGAGAGGTAGCCTTGAGGCCCAGGCAGTCATATAGAATTAACAAAGAATTGGTGTTTTTTTCTCTGAGGGGAGAGGCTGGGTCTATAGCAGCGTATTGGTTTAGTAGATTGTGCAAACTCTAGGTGGATGGAGATGTGCAAATCAGGGTTATTGTGAAGAGGACTGGGGGTAGAAAAAACAGGATGCAGATGCATTCTCTCACACCTTATATTGGGACTGGTCATTTGTTAAAAGAAATTAAGGGGCGATGGATCTTCCTAAGGGCACTTGGAAATCCGCTGTTGCCCCCCTCCAGAGGTATACCCCTACTTCTTATAAATTAACCCTATGATTAAGTGCTATTGTGAGAAGCCACATATCTTATATATAGCCCTTTTGAATTAAAATTTTAAGAAAGGTTTTCAAGAAGGCTTATCTAATCTCATCACTATTTCATATTCTATGAAGTTATCAAGCGATACAGTGTTGAATGAGTAAGCTGAACTCACATAAAATAAACTACCTGTTCTGTAGTGAAAAAAATCCCACATACAACCTTATTAAAAAAACAGCCAATTAGAAAGGATGCTTGGCCTGGCCTCTTTTGGGAATTCTTTGCGTTTAGTGGCTCACATAGTTGTATATAGGGCAGTCTCATGTGGATATTTCCTGTACACAGAGAAAAGAAACAGCGTCAAAAGGGAGTCCAGGTTGCCTTCAGAATGACTAAGGTCGCCTAAGGGAGTCTAGGTGACTCTCTGGCTGACCTAAGGGAGTCCCCTTGGGGAGCCATATAGCTCTCAGGGTCATATGACTCCACCAGGTAACTCCCTTAGGTCAGCCAGAGAGTCACCTAGGCTCCCTTTGGCGACCTGGACTCGCATGGAGAGGAGAGTCATTCTGAAGGCAACCTGGACTCCATTTTTGACGCTGTTTCTTCTCTCTGTGTATGCATGAATTAATGAAGGTATCCCAAAACCCCGGCAGCAACTGCATGTACTTTATTGCTCAATACAGACAAGCGCCTTTGTATCACAATGTTAGTCAAAAGGGGAGTGTTGAATTGCCTCCACCCTAGGACTAGTTGAGGTGGTGAATCAGGGTTTTCTGGAACATGTCCCTTTGTGGGGTCGTATGGGGAAAATGAAATTTAGTGGAGCGTTGAGAAGTGTGGAAGAGAGCGTTGAGAAGGCAAAGACCATAAGGGGTTTCAACATACCTTCAACTCGTCTTCCCTTAAGGCCCAGTCATTTATTGCCAGCTGGCGAGGCTTGGTGGATAAAGTGGGAGGGGTGGGGAGGGGGTCATGACGGAAAAACAGGCCCTGTTTGGGGGGCAGGGCAAAACTGAAAAGGGTCAAAACTAAATTTGGTCCATTTAAATACTCGCGACACGCTTTTTGATTCCACAGGTAGATGCAATATCTTTTGAGAGGGAGGGGGGAGGGCATTTCTCAAATTCCACATGTAGTGGGGGGTGAAATAACTTTCAGCTAATTGGTGAGGGGGGGGGGTCGAAAAAAATTCAGGTTTGGGAAAATCCCCCCCCCCCCCC
This sequence comes from Harmothoe impar, assembly GCA_947462335.1. Lineage (NCBI taxonomy): Eukaryota > Metazoa > Annelida > Polychaeta > Phyllodocida > Polynoidae > Harmothoe > Harmothoe impar. The sequence goes on from OX381721.1 coordinate 28,253,378, forward strand.
TACAACTAGCAATAAATGACTCGGCCCTTAAGAGAAGCTGACAAAGACAGATCGTGGATAGGAAGGAGAGACGTGTTGTTGGTCTAATATCTCCCCCTGAGTTCACTCTCTGAGTAGTGCTCTTTTGTGACAACCCTCCTATTAAAGGTTTAGTGGCTGATGTAGATGGTAACAGGTTCTGGTCTGCCCCATACATCATGCTGTCTCCAGGGTACTAACTCACACTGCAACGTGGTCTATGTTATGAGGTGTGGGATAAGTGTTTTTTTTTTTATTATTATGGACTTTTGTCTCTGAAGGCATGTAAGGAATAAAGCTAAAGTAGAATATCACAACATAAGTTGTTGTATAATAGTTCGGCATTATATGCTCAGTTGTGCCACAATCAGTGAAAGCATCAAATATTGTGTAAACTCCAAATAATGCACTTTTTACTTCTTTACTGTTATCACTGGCTCAGCTTTTGTCATAATGTATTTCACATCATTTTCTATTCATCAGTTCATGGTTATGCCCTAAAGCTTTGAGCAGTATCTTATACTTTAAATTCTACTTCTTCATTGTTAGAAGGCCATGTAACCCTTTTATAAATGTTGAAAGAGCAAGGATCGTTTAAAGCACTAAGGGGATGAGGTATGGCACCAATGTGACCATGATTGTGAAATGGGCAACAGTTGTAGAAATACTCTTGGTGTAATTCAGTTAACTCGTCTCACTGACAGGCACCCACAGTGTTACAATGTACCACTGTCATGTGGGTGTGAATGACCTGTCTTGTACCATGCACATTAGTTCTGATAGTGAGTTCCAATTACAGATAGGAGGCCACAGACAAAAAAGGCACACTGGAATAGGTGCAAGAGGAATGGTCTACCATTGAGTGGATCATATAGAAGACCCTACTAGACTACAATACCTGTTCCCTCTCAGCTAACATGTGCTTATGGCTGTTGGCTAATTCCCAATTCTGTATTCTATGCACCACATAAATTGTGAAGCTACCACAGCCGCAGGTAAGCTAGGTACAAGGGGCACACACCCCAGTGTAATGTGTCATGTTAAGGGGTAGCCTGTGTATAAGAGGCTGTAAGATGCCTTCTTCATCTCCAGTTTGATATCATGAAAGGGTCCTTACCATGATTTACCTGGGTGTGCTGGTACATTTATGGTGGATGCTTTCATTGAGGGTACAAGGTCAGGTCAGGTGTTTCATGTGGGGTCAGGCCCCACCATTCACTACCTTCAGGTGTGGGTAGACCCTACACCCCCGGAATGGCATCATGCCTTTGGATGTTACATATTATTCAACCCGTCTATGTCTGACATGTGTCAAAATGTTTGGGATGAATACAAGGAATTTGACCTGAGTGGCTGGGTCTTTTTGTTTATGGTGGACCTTATATCTTTACTATCTGTATTGTGGGCCTTATATGACAGGGTAGCCAGTTGGCCAGCAAGGCCTAGTCGCTTCCAAAGAACAGAAACATGAAAATTCTGCTGTAAGGGTCAGTGAGTTTGGATACAAGGTTTGAAGGTTGTTGACAGTGTTTCATTTAGTTCGTAATTATAACAATTATTTTAGTTTCATCACGTAATGGAAGCTATTTAATTATCTGGTGGCACAATATAACATGTCAACAGTTTCAAAAAAGAATTCAATGGATCTTTAAATGTTGATTACTCCATTTTAGTGGCAGCTCTGTTATTCTCAAGTACTTGTCTGACATGATACTTAGACACTTATCTCTGACATGAAAGAAATGATATGGTCATATAATGGCAAATGGTTTATTACGTTTCCTTGAATGGAAAATTGCTAAAATACTGACTGCCACCAGACATTTTGAAACAGATGATTTCAAAAATGTAAAAGTATCAAATCTCGAGATAGAACATATCCTGTTGAAGATGTCTATAATACCTACCACTACCCCTATCATATCCCACCTTACTCACTACCCTTACCAGGGCTTGGTTAGGATGCCTATCCCTAATATCCCCCTCATTGGCCATCACCAGCCCTGCTTCCCAGCCACCACTCTTATCAGGGCTTGCTAGAGGTGCCTATAATACCTGCCCCTACCCTTTACGTTACCCCTCGCCAAGCCCCCCGCTGACCAGCCCCATTTTTGCTCGGCAGGGGGCTGTTTTTGACATGGCAGTTCATTTCCTTGCATTGCTGTGTATGTGGTTTTATAGAGTTCAATCTCAGGTTAGTAACATAGGGAAATTGACTATTTGAGTGTGAAAACAAAGCGCCATACAGGTTGGTATAAAGGGGTCAGGGTGTGGAGAGGTAGCATATGGTACATAAACTAAGGGATGTGCAGTGTGGATGATGCCCATTGACCCTGGTGTTTAAAGACTATACTTATCAAGTCAATCTAACACTTTGCAAGTTCAAAGCATCCTGCATCAATTTTATGTCCCTAGTAAATGTGTTGATGTTCAATCAAATAAAAGAAAATATAAGATTAAACTAGTATTTATAACTTCAAAGCTAAATAATAACAATCAAAAAAGGGGAATACATACCAATGGGACGTAAAGAAGTAACCTGTAATTATATTATTTAGGTTTAGGAGTAGATCTGAAGGATGATAAATTATGTCTGAGAGGGCTATGTCTCCAGACACTTTACTGAATGATTGCACGATCTGTCACAACTAGATTTTATAGCCACATTCTACATTTTGTCCACATCCTTTAAGAATAGCCACAGTACTTAGTGACTGCAAGGAGGGAGCTCCGCCAAGACCTCCTGGGGCCCATGTGAGGCAGACTTGTGAGAAGTTTGAGCTCAAGAATAAAGCTTTCTTCTCAATCCACTTTGAAGATTACCCCCTTTCACAAGGTACGGTAAAGGATAAAATGAAGTAAAGGGAAAATAAAACCTGATATTTTGGTGCAACATTGGCATGTGGTTCCCTATTTACGAGGTTAGCTAAATGATGCTCACCATTGTATGATATCTCAGAATTCGACTAATGGACATTATATACATATAATTATATAAACAAGGTGTTACATTGTTCACACCATTAGAGAAAAGGCATGGGACCCTGGCACTTACCATCGACACCTCAACTTGAATAACCCCAGGAAAAGCATCACTCTTGGTTAACCATTTAAGGAAGACATGATGCCTCAATACCTCAATGTTCATTTGTCGCCATCACACACCAATGCAGTGCTGGCATGCACTGCATTGGTGCATGCTGCCGACCATCCACAGTGCACCAACCCCATAGGATCGGCGTTATGCATGGATGGACCACAGTGCCACCAGTGAATAATTTCTATGCATATTGCATTGTAACACATGCATGCAGCCCTTAAAGGATGAAAGGCTTGGGTATGGAGTCTGAGGGTTATTTAGGAGAAGGTTGTGGAGGTGGAGAGGTCATATAGCAGCAGGTAGCAGCAGCTATTCTGGGTTGTCTGAACCTCACCGTGTCCTCAACCACAATGACCAACGTCCATGCCAGCTGGATGTGCTGTACTCCATGAGTTGGAATAGTACCTGTCATATTTCGCAAAGGTATGGCCTAATACTAAGCAAAAACACAACGAATGAGCCCACAAGTTATGTTTTTGATTTTATTTTATTTAGCATATGATAGTCACTTACAAAACATCCAAAATATATAATTTATTTGCAAATATCGAGCTGATCACCAATTGTTTTGATTCATAATTCACCTCTTGGCAGCTAGGTGTCTTTTTTATTTGTACAGATGATTTCCCTTTTAACCTTTATTTCTGGTCCGATTTAAACGCTGTAAAGTTCTATATGCATGTCCGCATGTACTCCCCACCGTTGTCAATCAGTCAACCATCAGAGATATGCTGCATAACTATCAGAAATGTGAAATAAATCGGCAATGGGGGACGTTTGGACAGAAATCGGCCCACTGGCTGGGCGTATATTGGCGCAATACGCCACTGAAATGGGCGTATTGGTTTCAGTGCTTAAGAGATAGAACTATCATACATACTGGGTATGATAATCCTTAGGCTCTCAGATAGATAGATATAATAGAGTACAACTATTTAACTAACATCCCGTTATGTTACACACTGTACAGCAGCGCAACCTAGGCTGTAACAGAAAATGGGTGCAATGGGAGTGTTTCAATTAAATGTAACTGTATCAACGAGATAATTGCCACCAGAGCTCATATACCAGTAATCATGTCTTTCAGGATAATACTACCGTAGTCTTTTTTATTCCACAGGACATTCAGTCCTCCAAATCGTCAATATTGAATGACAGGCTACATGTTTGGAGGACCGGATAGCCACATATCTGATGATATCTGCATTTTTAGTATAGATGACTTTTTTTCCATTAGAAATACATTTTATTTGTAATTATTTATGGCCAAATCAGGATAGATATATAGTTTTAAACAGTATATTGACAAACATATTTCAGCTTTAGAAAGCCAACTGAATTCTTCTAGTTCAGAAAAGCCCAACATGTGACTGGACATTCGGTCCTGCTACACTTGTGAATCTGCTGGACCGGTGGCATTTTAGAAGGATATTGCCATTGGACATCCTGCATGTTTTCACAAAGACTGTAATACAGCTTTAGCATTCTGTCCTACATTATCGTATATGCTACATCTAGGACAAGCTATATCCCTGGCGTGCTAAATTCAGAATCTATGTCATTTACATGATCTACAGCCACTCTTGACACCCTCTGCATGGCCTCACACCGGGTATGTGAAGCAATTATTTTCCACTTATCCCTGCTTTAGTTCAAGCATGAAGGACCATCTGTATAGATTCAAGATAGGAATCACGACAGATATCATCCTCAAGTCTGAAGTCAAAAGGCATGTGCCCATGCAACCCTGGGTAGTCTGGTGATGATGGTCACATGCCTGGTTATTTACATTGGTGGTGGCTGCCTCACTTATTGCCGGCTTTAAACGACTATCCATGCCAATTGTGCAGTACATTAATCATATGGTGTGCCCATAGTGTGTAGAATAGCACTGACATGTGAAAGGTATATTATATATAGGGTGTTTCCCACTACTCAACCCAGACACTTCTTCCAGATACCCTACAAAATGGTGGACAGTCTTTTTAACAAAATGATGTATTTTTCACCTATAAATAATGTTTTAATTGGAATATTGGTATTAGGAATCTCCAGGGATAAATTATATCTTGTTCCATATTCTCCGTCCATTATGATGTAAACACCCTCAAGGATTCAAAGACCAATCTATACAGACCACTGTAGAGATGCAATAAGATTGAATGAAACAATTAACCCTTTACGGACATCAAAATGATTCACTGATATTTATATGCCCTTTGTTGTTAGCATGTATGAAAGTAATTCTGCATAAGCCCTTTGCCATTTACTACCTCTCCCTGCTGTGTCTCACCAGATCGATACAAGTTGATACTGTGAAAGTACTTTATTTTGCTGGGTATATATTTTCGCAATTTTCACGGAAATGAAAAATCTGCGAAATTTTTATATGCTTAAGTATAGAATAAATACCCACGAAATTGCTGATTTTCACTCTTCCGCAAAAATTTACACCCGTGAAAATAAGTACTTTTACAGTAGTCTTTGACCGGGTGACGTCTTTGACCGGGTGACGTCTTTGATTGGCAAGCTTCAAAATGGCTGATATGGGGTCGATGTACATAGAAATGCTGGGTTAATGGATATTTTAACACTATATGTTACAAATTACAAATTTCCCTTTTCTCTGTACAAAGCCCCCATTTAAGCCGTTCTGAAGCTTGCCGGTCAAAGACGTCTCCTAGTCAAAGACTTCTCCCGGTCAAAGACGTCACCCAGTCAAAGACTATCAACTTGTATTGATCTGGTGAGACACAGCCACATGCATGATTCCGTAACATACTCATAACCCATGACGTGAGGATTCACTGGAATTCCTTTGCTGTCATGGTTTAGTGGCAGCTTTTTTCTCCTTTCTTGTTCGCAACACGAAAAGTTCACTGACCTGTTCACCACACGACCGCAAAACGTGCTATTCCTAATGTGGGCGAGAAATGCATTAGGTGTGGTTTTCCTCCCGGAGGTTTCTTCTCCGGTGCAATTTAAAAAAAGGATACAACCAGGGTGATTTAGTATTACTTTATTTCCACCAACCTGAAAAGGCCCTTTCAGTAGGGGGTAGACATTCCTAGGCTTTGTTAGTGTGGTTTGAAGCTTTTACCCACATCTGATATTTACAAATGGGGTCTTTGGCGTTGTAGTTTCCTTCCTAGGTTAGCCACATCTTCGAATTATTATGATTCAACAATGTAATCCGTGACTACCTCAGTTTAAATACATAGTTTTTTCTGTCAAAATGTTACAGTGTCGATCCCACCCTCTGTGCGGCTCAAATCCTCCTCCAGCCAAGCAATTACTTTGAATCTGATACCAACTGCAATTAACCTACACTGTCAGAAGTTACAGTGTAGCTCAAGTAAGTTATACTGTAGATTTAAAGTATAAAAGGACGTATTGTTGGGTTTGTAACAAAAGAATAAGTCGTTTTATACTATAAATCTACAGTATAACTCACTGTGCAGCTACACTAACTTCTGACAGTTTAGCTATCCCACAATCAACAATACACCATAATGATTATTGTACAGGGACTGAAACCAAGAGAGAGAGATCAAGTCTTTGGGGGGACCTCTTTTGATTAGATAACCCCCCCCCCCTTTTAGATAATCCCCGAAACCATTCCCACTTATAGTATAAAGAAGTTGTATATGTCTTGTACATAACTGCAATGAAATGCCCCTCGGTCGGAAGACGTGTAAACCACTATAGAGCATAAATGGGTGACACCTTTACACACATAGCAGTGAACGTATTTAATGTAACAGGCCCCTGACTAGTCCTCTTCGCGGGGTGGTTCGTTTTTTAATACGGTGGAACTAGATAGATTCAATGGTGGAACTTGGTAGATTTTCATTTTAAAAAAGAGCAAATAGTGACTTGATTTGTGCTCAAAACTATCATTTGAATGAGGCATATATAACAGAATGGACCATGCTTCCACGGTTTACTCTCTAGATACCCTAATAATATATAGCTGAAAGCTCTCAAACCAGTCTGGGCAGGGTTGTTTTTATTCACTTTTCCCCTAGCTTTCTTTACATCATATTCAGTGGCTAACAGGTAAGGCTAAGGACACCTGACTGATCTAACCGCATAACCAGCTACAACATTACTGTTGGACACTATAGAGATCATTCAGGCGTCAACCACCAAACCACAACTTGTGGTGGTGGTGTGGGCGGATGGGGGAACTAATGCTTTTTGGCCCCCAAGATCCAGGTACGTTGCACTGGTCCGGAGTACTGGCCCACCTGAAACATCTTTAAATACCGGCTTGTGCATGATCAGGTATACACGCGCTTACATATATCGGAAATTATAGAAAACTGATGTTTGAGCCCCATTTAGTTCTGATCAGGGACCCAGGCTCCTCTACCCCTATGCATTTGACAGGAACCAGAATGTATGATGGTAGTTTTACTGTATTTTACCATCAGACTTTCTGCTTCCATTTACTGTTCCTGTCCACTGGTTTCAGGCTACCAGCAGTGGTTACCCAGACCCAGCAAAATCCCAAGTTCAAGGTCATTTGCTGTTACCAGAGCCTTCCTTCGGAAGGATTTGGGAACGAGAGTAACTGAAGCCCCAGCTTCCCTCATGGGTTAGCCTCTGTTTACTTGATGTATTTTCGGACCACAACTCGTGACCGTGTAAGGACATCGATTTTAACTCTGATTGTCCCCTTGTGTCTCCAGTCTGTCCTGGGTAAATTGTTCTACTAGAGATAAAGTATATTGTATCTACAGGTGTTGAGGATGTGTGAATATACTATTAGGCAAGTGTATTGTACACTATAAAATATAGGTAAACGTATAGGCCATGGCAGCATGTATAGCTTGTCTGTAAACTTGGCTTTGGGCACGGCTCACTACTTCAACCTAGTGGGAATACACAGAACTAAACCATATATATGAAGTAGATGCATTATATAATCCAATATTGCAATATTAAGGCACTTTAAATATTTTTCAATCCATACGGAGACTAACAATTATATTCTCTAGGTATCGACGAGCGTTAAGGACCCAGGTCAATAACCCTGGGGGCACTGGATATCTTTTCTAAAAAATATTATTTGCAGATTCACCCCCTCCCGGGTTGTGAGGAACACGGTGAAAGAAGATGTCCTCTGATCATGCTCAAAGATTAATCTTGACCTGAATTTTACTCTTACTCTTGGGTTTTTATCAAACTCATTGCATTTTACACTTGAGAAGAGTTCTGCGTTCATGAGGGAATTTAGTTCCGTGTTTGTCCACCAGGGGGCTACAGAAGGACAAAATAATGGAAAATAGACCCGAAGATGCTAGGGTACTTTTTGATGGAGAATGCAGTTTTTCTGAGAAGTATTCCGTCTTAGATGCTAAGAATCTATATTTAGAATATAAATGGAACGTTTTCTGTTTGAAATTGCTTTTTCCAGTGGCCCTAGAAACCATTCCATTATTCTAAATAGAACATGTTTGTGCTAGTCCCTTGGAAATTCACAGAGACATGCTCATAAACCAAATATACATTTCAGGTTAACTAGTTTTCAGTAAATCTGATTATTTCATCACGTTTAGTATCATATATGGGATACAGTTCATGTAGGGTTTATTCATCATAATATTATTCGGTTTTAAGTAACAATCATGTTCGAAATATGATTCCCACAAGACCACCAGTAATATCCTAACATATCATTTCTCATCAAAAACATCTTTACCTCAACTTTAATTATCGCTCCGCCCCTCCATACCCCTTTCCATGTGCCTGGTCACCGTTATTTAGGCCAATAATTAGGCTAATTACCAGTAGCACACAATTATGTAGGCATAAACATAGATTAACCAAAGATTCATTTAACTATTTAGCTGGCATAATTAAATGGTGTCTATTATTTTCTCCTTAATTGTGTGCAACACAAAACGCTCACTTAACTGTTCACAACCGGAAGAGGCGCTTTCCCGAATGTGGGAGGGAAATATGTCGGTTTTGGTGGTTTTGTACACTAGTAAAAAATCATCCAGGGTACTCTTGTATTACTTATCGAGACTTACCGGGGGCGTAATTATATGCCTGTTGAAATTGAGGGCAGAACATCCCGGCTTTTTTTTTCAAGGTGGTTTGAAGCTTTTACCCACACAACTCGTATTCGCAAAATATAGTATTAGTTTTTGTAGCTTCCTTCCAGGGTTAACCACCTCCTATGCTAAATAAAAATTATAAAACTCTAACTCAAACTCTTCCTGGAATAAAAGAAACTCCATGATGTGATTCGTGACTATGCCAAACTTTTCTTTGGTCATAGAGTCAGCCTTTGTAAGTTATATTACCTTGTTCACTACAGGACGATATTCAATGCTATAATTAGTATCATTGTTTGTCTAATCTGCCTGTTGAAATGAATTTTAAGTTAAAGGTAAGGTCAGGGGCAAATTTCTCAAGGTTGGATGTTTTAGTGATTATATACCTCTGCGATTACCTTGTGGGGTCCTGAATGCTTATGTCGCATAGCTCACACCTGTGTGTTGACATGTTATCTTGAAGGAGTATCCTTAGTCTTAATTAAGGTTATTTCTTTACTCTCTGCGTAATCGTAACTGACTGCATGACTACCGCGGTATATGCAGTGCTGTCATTTAGATCGTGGTTAAATAAGAATGTGTTTTTTTACATGTAAATATGACAAAAGAAAATATTCTTATTCAGCGGGATAAATGCATAGGTAAACCATTTTCGTGATGGGGCATGCTTTGATCAGTAGGAAGTTCTAAAAGCTTGATACAGTCATGCTTCAATATTTCGAATCTTGGTTATACGAGTTGAAAGCTATGATACCCCCAGAATCGATACACCCACATTTCTAGAATCCCAATTATCGCATCGAGAAAACCATTAGATCGATACACCATTTGTATCACAGATAAACCAATACTTTGCCTTTCTAAAACTGCAAACTTATTTAGATTTTCCATCTAGAACTCACCTTTTATTCAATTGGAAAATGATGACCTTTGCATGCCTATAACATTAACAATGAGGAAAAGGGACAGATTGTTACCAAATGTTCATCTTTATAGACTCACCTATAAGGATGGAAATATATAGAGATGAAAATACCATTGTCAAACATATATATAGTGTGTTAACAATATGGAAATAAATGGATATAATTGAAAAATTGAAACCGAAATTGTAACAATCGAAATCGAAATGAGCCGTATATCAATGACATCCATATATACTTGAAACCCGTCTAGACGGGTGCTGATATTTTTAAAGATTTTTTTTCTCCCAGCATTCTGTACGTCATATTCAGTGGCTAACGACCCCATTAAGGGCACCTGGCTGTCTTTAAACACATAACCAGCTATAACATTCCTGGTAGACATAGTAAAGCTCACTGAAGTGTCAACCACGAAAACCACAATATTGTATACATACATCGGGGGTGGGGGGGGGGGGGGTAATAAAGATGAGACCGTTGGCATAGTGCCTCCTTCAATGGCCCTTTTCCATTGGGACATGGTACACTGGTCAGCCAAATAAAAACGTCCAGGGTACTTTTGTATCACTTAATATACGTAGAGATACATTTCTTGAAGGGTGGCGGAGTGTGGGAATCAAAGAGAGAAATTTCCCACCTCTAACGCTGTGGTTTAAAGCTGCTATACGACCTCCGATATATAAAGAGTTCAATTTGTGCATAGTTGTAAAGAGCCTCCTTGTTGGAGTATACTGATAGTATCCCAACATATTTTGTGTCTTTTAACCATGCTAATAAATAAGGACATGGATGACAAACAATAAAACACTTCCAGCATTCTATTCAGCCCATAATTACATCAACAGGCTACTACCATCTACAGGGATACACCAGGTACTAGTAGACTGTGTTTGTGAGTTGAGCAATGGAAAACGTCCAGGCTCCTCTCCACTAAGGACTGCCAGCTGATGGCTTTAATTTGTCAACACTAAATAATCAAACCCCTCCAGAATACAAATATTGGAGCCCTGTCTAACATATTGTTAAGACTTTTTTGTCAGAAGAAATGGCAGATTATAAGAGGGAAAGGATTGTACAATCACCTGAGAATCAAATGAGGAAAATGTAGGTTTAAGTGTGCCACCTTGTATAGCAGCTTTAACACTGTTAACGACTGGCTGCAGATATCAGATACACCTGTGTGGTTGGTCGTACTCTCGTTCCCAAACCCTTCCGAAGCAAGGCTCTGGTGACAGCCAAATGACCTTGAATTTGGGATTGAATTTGCAAATTTTCATAACTGTATATATATATAACCTCACGGTTTTATGGTCAAAGATGATGAACATTTGACGAACATAATCATGATGTACATATGACAAACTACTCTCGTTCCAGTGGACAGGAACCAGAATGTATGATGGTAGTTTTACTGTATTTTACCATCAGACTTTCTACATGTAGTTCCATTTCCTGTTCCTGTCCACTGGTTAGAACACTGATTTAATTCCACCTATCTAGGATGAAAGGAGCCCGATATCTACGGATGCTGATCCAAATCTATCCCAGGTGATTTAATTAGCTATCGATAACGATTATGCAATACAAATCTTTAAGAGCAGGTAGCTTTGAGGTAAGGTGCGTGCATTACCGGTATACACAACGTAAGGCCAGACCAAAAAGAGTTTGTCATTGGATTTTGTGCCCCTAATTTCCGGAAATGGACTTTTTTTTGTTGATGGCTTTCGCTCGCCTCATTCTTTTAAAAAATCGAGAATATTTTTCCTTCACTTTTCTCTTGATCCGCAGACCAACCAATTATAGTTTCTGCCATTGGTTCACTTAGAACTTTTGTCAGAGACTTGGTAAGAAAGAGAATGAAAATGTCAATGACCAAAGTCCATCTTAACTCTCTTTTTTTGCTGGCTCGCACCAATTTTTCAAACGAGAAATCCATTGACCAACTTTCTTTATTGGTGTGCCCTAAAAAGGTGTAACCAGCTGTAGACATCCCCATTTGTGCTTGTATAGATGGTCCTTCGGGTGATCTGACTGCTTAAAACCATGATCTATAGCGACCTAACTGGTGCGGCGTTTTTCTCCGCAAACACCCTCCCAGTAAACAAAAAAAACACGTTATACAACGTTATATAACGTTTCTCTATGGCTCCTTATCATGGCAAAACGTTAGAAACGTTATTTCAACTTAGAATAACATATTTTTGTTAGCTGGGCTGTCTACACGGATACCGTCAATCAGTTCCTGTTCCAATTCTGCTCTCACCACTTAGCTTATTCCTTTCAAGCTATGGTGTGTGTGAATTTCGTCACTACCAACAAGTCTCACGATAGATTGCGAGCTCAGAACTAATATGGCCGCCCTATGGAGAAAACTGAAATACCACTAGGCCTATATAGTGTGTAATGATAGAACTAGCTACCCTTGATTTATGATGTGGTTGATAAGCAATCACATGAGCTATGGAACTGTAGGTGTTGCGTTATAACAATTATGGAATATTATGTTAGCGACATTTATTTGTATTTTCTAAGTACTGGCGGGGAGAATCTAGGATTACATTATTGTTGGATCAGTACGGAGGTTTATAGAACCACTCATACCCACGAGCCCAGTGAGCCCAGTGGGCACAGAACATTGAATCAACATTGATAAGTGGTTGCTAATGTTGATTCAACATTGATTCAAAATTGAACCGAATTGTATGCCCACTGGGCCATGGGGCACTGTATCTTGATAAGTTTATCTTTGTCCGGGGTACACACACATGTTTGTCCCTCACCGGTCGAATGTAGTTTTACAATTATATTTATTAGTTTTAACCAAAAAGGAATTGTAATATAGACGTCTCTATTGTACACGCCATGCAGAACAGAATCAAAGAGCCCAAGAAACAGCCCCGACATTGGGAGGAATGTTGTTTTACCTGTCTGGGATCCTTGAACATTGAAAGGTTTCCCGAACTGCCTTTCAAATTGCTACTCTACATATTGTAGAGTCCGAGTTAAAGGATTAGTGCAAAAAGTATCAGATCAGCGTGAGACTATTGGACGAGCGTCCGGGCTCGGAATTGCCTTTTGAGGCATGGGGTTTATTCAATGTTCTTGTTTGGGGGGGGGGGGGGGGGGATACGAAACATCTATCAGGTTGTCCTTTTCTTTTATCGAGACCGACAATTAGAAACAGTTAAGACTGCTCGAAAACATTCCTCACCATGAAAGTGTTTAACAATCAGCGATAAAGTTCACATTGAGGGACTACCTTTGCGAGGGACCTTAAAATTATGTAATTATGTCTGTTTTGTGCCAATATTCCTCGCATTTTCAACCATAATCAATTTAATATAACACAAGTAACACATTTTAATTTCCAGAGGAGATATAGTCCAACTATGTCCCTTAATGCAGTTTTCTTTATATCCGTAGACATCTCTTTATCGTCATTGATGCATAATATGATTGATTTAGTCCAACTTTAAATCAAAAATGAGGTGTTCAAGCAAATAAAAATCGTGTTGCATTGCAACATGAGACCCCTCATTTTAGAAAAAAAAACTGTGTAGTATATTGTTATACCGACTATACATCTCATATTCTTCCCCTGCACTTGAATGCGGACCTGCACCTGTGTGAGTCCCTTTTAAATAGATATTTTGGGTTTTCATGAGGGTTCTCAGCCTGCATTAAAACTAGACTTGCGCTCATTTGAGACCTCTGCACTTAAGAGGGCATTTACCTACTGGTACACCAACTTCTGGTCGATTAATCATGTAAAGGAATTGCCTCCTTCCGACATGTAAGGTGCTATAGATGGGCCCCAGTGGTTACCTAGCCCCCTACAACAGCTCTACCACATCTTATGATAATGACATCGTATAAATACTGTCCTTTTTACACGATATCTAAATACTGCAATCAGAAGCAATTACATATGGGACGTTAACTGGGGGTAATTTACTACCAAGTTCATAACCCGCACCCCTCCCCTTTAATACCCCGTCAGAGATCAGCTACCTGCTCTACCTAGCTGTTGTTCATCAACCTAACGGAGCAGCCATTAGGTAACAACAAGGGGTGGGTGGGTGGTCTATGGAGAGAAATACAAACCCCTTTATCATATTTTTCAAAAGCAGTTTGAAGGTGGTTTAATTTAGTTACATCTTATTCATTGACCATGCAACATGAAACCCACCATTTCCCTTGTGCACAGTCCCTTATCCCAGACCAACATGCAATTACATTTCCACTGAGAAAAAGAGAAAAATCGCCAGAAAAAAGCCTCACCAAGCATGATCCCTTCCCATGCCCTCCCGTAACCCCAGCAGTAGTTACTTAGTTAGAAGTGAGGGAGCTCTTTAAGGGCCGCATAGTGATTTGGTGCATTACGCCAATTATCGTCATGATGCATTCATGTAGCCTTGGTGAGTCTACTCAGCAGAGCTGCATGTATGCATGCTGACCGGGGCTGTATCAACCATGTAGGGTCGGTACTATACTTGATTACATCCTTGCCAAATGACTCACCAGGGCTGCATCCATACATCATGAGGACCAAGGGTATAGAATATTAAAGCACTATGTGGCCCTTAAATTGTTAAGTGAGGAGGGGTACAGTGTAACCCTTGACACCCTACGTACACCTTTCCCAATCTTATAAAATAAATACATGTAGAAAAACTGATCAAGGAGTTTTTTGGCTCTTTACAGAAGAAATAATGGATGATGTCTTAATTGTAGCGGGTAGAGGCGCAGACAGGAGAACAATGTGCCAATGGTCGCGATTGAAGACAGCGTTACGAGTTGTTTAATATTACTAATAAATTCTTAACGCATGCTGGCATTTCTGTCATGCTCTTTCTGTTTCTTTATAATATTCGAAATAATGTTTGAGAGTATAACGATCCATGCCCATTTCCGAAATCCTAGAATTGTTAATACATATTTCAAGTAATAGAGGGCTAAAACAACGAAAGATTAAGGTGAACTAAATAGATTATACGAAATCACATTTTCGACAGTTCCAAATCCAAAAAGCAGGATGTATCCTTACAACTGATAGTTGGCAGTGGCAATGGTCTGCTATGTTCCCTCTGTCCATTCACAAAGAACATGAATAGAGCAACCAACTCTGTTCTCAGAGTCCAGTATGTATATGTGACGGTCTCTCATGAGATTGTGCCAATTTGAATGGGTGCCATATTTGACCTACTGACAGGAAACGGTTCTTTTAGGCAGGTAAAGTTATATTTGTAGGTGTAGCCACCGCCATTTCCTTTATTTTACCCCTTACATATCAAAGAAGAAATTTCTTTTTCTTAATTGTTTTTTTATGGTGGCCGGTCAAAGATAGCACCCGGCAAAAGATGACACCTGGTCAAAGATGGCACCCAGTCAAAGACGTTCATATGTATGTACTCTCTCCAGAGATTAGCATAGCTTATATGGCAGGGGGCGTGTATCAAAAATTCAAAAGTCAATGTCAGAAGCCAAGCAGAAAGGATGATCCACATCACCCATGCGGAGGATTCTTTCTGCATGGCTACTCACCACCGCTCTTTTTTATTTATTTTTTGGCCAGAGTGCATTGCTCCGGAAACTCGCAGGTCAGGGGAGATAATTATAGGCCTACATGTGTGTAAACAAGACACGTTAACCCTTTAGGGACAGACTGCTCTTTAATGTGTTATGTCCATTTGTCATTATGATGCACCACCGCAGCTTTGGCATAAGTGTAACTCGCCAGCGTTACGTTGGTGCATCATGCCAATCCCTTGGGAATGTATCAAGCCCTTAATGTCGGCATGATGCGTTATCCCAGTTGCGTGATGCATCACTGCGTGGTCAGCTACTGTATTAAACAATGCTACCCTTAAAGGACTTATACACATTAGAAATAGTTCAAGAAAATAAAATACAATGTAACAAAACCGAACAGAAGTAAGCATGCCTTGCGTGCACGACCCAGGATGAAAATAGTGATCATCGAGGAGGAGAGGAAAAGTAGAAACCAGTTTGTTTGACCTGAATAATAAAGTATGGATATTTATACACCTCCGTGAGGCACGAGCCACGACTCCCCCCCCCCCCCCTATTCTTTGTATACAGATGCATCCATTTTGAGACAAGACTTATTTGTCTTAAATTTAAGAAAGAAAAGTCGGCCTTGTTTCTAGAAATTTACAACCTTCACATAGTATATTTGATCGTGCAGTAACATGCATGTATGTCAACACACTCTAGATCTAAATACACAAACCGTTCACATACAACATGAACAATTACAATATTTCATACAATTTGACATGAAAATGGAAGATGTTTCTTATCCCTTTGAAGAGCGCATCTCGCTAAAAGGGGACATTTGTCGTCATGATGCATCAATGTAACTCTCCAGTGATGCATCGGTGCATCATGCCGACCCGACGTGTTAATACGCTCCCAAACGGAGCGAATGGAGTAACTCGACAAAGCTGCATTCATGCATCATGACGACCAAGGTAATGATGAATTGATTACAGTATGCAGTTCATAAAGGGCTAATATACCATGCACTGAGGTCCTTTTACGCTGAGGGTGGCATTTAGCTCAGGTTTAGTAACTTAGAGTGGGACCAGTCTGTGTCTCTGGGCAGGCTGCACCCCAGTAGGGCCCTCTGCAGGGGGGAAATGGAACCAGAACAGCAGCTGGAGAGGAGACAGCCTTAAGCTCTCCAGGCCCATTGCAGCCGTCAGGCTGTAATGGGCCTGGACGATTTTGTATCTAATAAAAGCTATCCTACTTAGAAAATGATCCGGGATCCTGGATCATTTCTTAATGAGATAGGTAGCTCACTGATTGGTCAGCTATGGTCACATGATCATGAACCAGGTTGTGTATGGCCTCATGGGGTTCGAATCCCACCTTGACAAAGGGTAGGTTCGTTTTTTTTACATTATTTATTTAGCCCATTTGAAGCATTAATTCACCTTAATTGACATAGTTAAATTAGCTATTAGATAGGTGACTAGGAAAATTATTTAAATTTAGGTGCAATATGCAGATATCAAAAGCATTAATAATTATGCCAGAGTGGGGTTCGAACCCACATCCCCATGGTTGCTGATACTAGTGGGACGATACTACAGTATAGCAGGGTATGAGGCCAGTGTAGGTACATAGATCTAAGTAATCTCCCAGACTGTAAACGTACAGTCAGGGCCCGAGACTGGAGAGGAGAGGGAGGCACAACAGAATGTACCCCTAGTGGTGATATGGTGAAACCATAAAGGTCTGATGGAACTCTTTCTCAATAGTTTAACAAACTTTGAAAGTTAAAGGCAACATAATCGGGAGTTAAAATTTACGCAGTAACAATAATGCCTTCTAGTTCTCAGGAATAAAAATAAATTGCTCTCCCTTTACCAGATTATTTTTGGTTTGATATTGGACTTCATGTGTTCAAAATGCTTCCAAACGTTTGGAATTATGTAAATGTTCCTAATATCCCAGTATATGAAGTTGTGATGGTATGACATAAATAGGTAGCACCCTAATTGAGCTTTCAACCTCGGCATCCGCCTCAGTTGAGCGTCGTCCCATTAGCTCACACATTAAATCACTCCTCTGAACTTACATGCATTGTTTTATGCTGGATTCTTTGGCTATTCTAATTCCCTGATGTGTCCTCTTGTGTTTCGCATTGAATAGAGTACATTTCGCAATGGTTACATTATTTAAATTGAGTTTTTTTTTTGCAAAGTCTAAGTTTTGCACGGACCTTCCCCCAACGGAAGTCAGCCATTTGCAAATAACATTTCCGGTCCCCATGTGACTACAATCATCTTTTAGAATAAGTAAAATAACTTCTTGAAAGTTATGAATTGTCATCTCCGAAAAGTAGACAGGTGTTGAAACATCCCATCTTTCAAAAAATATTTGAATTTACAAACTAGTTCCGTGACACATTCATACCTCCAGCTGAAGAGCACAGGCCGCCATATTGAATTTGATCCCTCAAAGATGGGAGAGGCAGGGAGAGGTGCAAGGAAATTGCTAAATTATTATCTACCATGGACTGACAATTCATAAACGTATGGTAGGTCTCATCATTACATGTGCGTGCATCAGTTGAAGAAAGATCTACAACTTTATCTGACATATTGACTGGCTGGCAGACGGTCAAAAGTTACAACATTGTCAATTAGGAAGAAATCCGAATAGGTGGCCACACAGCTAGACCGGTACCAGAGGGCTAGCCACACAGCTAGGTAGCACCCGTGTTTCCCATGTTTCCTTTCAGTAAGCGAGAAATAGCACTATGAAAATAGCATTATTATTCAAAAATATGTAATGGGATTAATTATGGGGAGGACTAACTGGTTAGTACTGGTATTAATCCCCAGGGGGGGGGGGGAGTACCAGCCCTTCCCGCCGTGACGCCGTGACGCCGTGACGCCGTGACGCCGGGACTACTCCAGATATGGACAGTTATAAATTGTAGATACCATTGTATCTGTTAAGGCGGCCGAAGGATGAATAAGACACATATATGCGGCACATGTATATATCGAGAGTGGGGTATTAATATAGAATATTTGATCTCATCTAGATAGTGGATAAGATTTCCCCGCTGAAGTCCTCGGAGGCCTCCCACCCTTCTAGGACATAAGGCTCACTCTCACCAGATCGATGCAACTATTATTTGGACGTACATGATCGGCGGACGTACATGATCGGCGGACGTACATGATCGGTGACGTACATGATCGGTGACGTACATGATCGGGAGTTATTGACTGCCCTACCCTTTCTGACCATGTTAAAACATAAATATATCTTACCAAGGTGTGCATATGGTGTGTGTCTTGACATGTTCTATGTTAGACATGTGTATATTCGATTGGAAGAGAATTTTACTTGACATTTCAATACCGATCATGTACGTCATGTGACGTACATGATCGGTGACGTACATGATCGGTGATTATTGACTGCCCTACCCTTTCTGAACAAGGAAAAACATTAATAAACCTTACCTAGGTGTACATATGATGTGTGTCTTGACATGTAAGATGTTAGACATGTGTAGATGCGACTAGTAAGAGTATTTTACATGACATTTGAAATACCGATCATGTACGTCATGTGACGTACATGATCGGCCATTATTTATTGACTGTCTTAATTACCCTTTCTGACCATATATAAAACATAAATCAATCATAGCAAGGTGTACATATGATGTAGGTCTAAATATGTATAATCATAGACATGTGAAGCAGTGGGTAATGAGGACATGTTACATGACATTCCAAGCCGATCATGTACGTCATGTGACGTACATGATCGGTTACACATTGAGCCCCCCCCCTCCGGCCCCTATACATATTTTGGGAGTTGTTTTTTTCTAATAAACTCCCCAAAGATACATTACAGCCTGTAGGTATGGTTGGGAGAGTTAAACATCGTAGTGCAGGGGGTAAAAGATGGGTTTTGTACTCTGCCGATCATGTACGTCTGCCGATCATGTACGTCCGCCGATCATGTACGTCACTTTTTTAGTTGCACTGATTTGGTGAGAGTGAGCCATAAGCAGTCTATTGGAACCAAATATGGAGTTCAATAAAAACAATGCTGCGAAATATTGTGAACGTTCTTTTATTATGTATGAAGGTTAAAACAGTGTCTCAAACAGCAGCTACTAGTAGTTGTTTCGTACAATCAATACGATTATCCAAGCTATAAAACTGTGTGACAGTGATGGTAATATACAGAATAATGTTTCATGTGAAACAGAAGGAGGCAACTATAAAAAGAAGTATTCAACGTCCGTTTAGAACAAGGACATTCTAGCAACATGTTAGAATGAATACTCCGTCCAGGCTTGCGGGGAGTATTCTTTCTGCTTGAGTGCGCAGAATGATTTCATGAAAATCCTAATAAATAAAGTTCAGAATAGCAGTATGGTATTTTTTTTTATCTGAGGCTGCTATCCAAATCAAGTGGTGGCAGAGGAAATTACTTTGAATTCAGAAGGGAACTTTTTCTTAAGAATAACTCTTAAGATTTCAAAGATATATGGAGATATGGAGACTATATATAAACTTTCAATTTATCAATGAGCGAGCGTTAATGGATTTCTTTTCACTTCAAAAATAATTCTTTTAAATATTGGAATACCGTAGGATTTCCATCCATACTCTGAAAAAAAAGAGGCTATTTTGATGATAGACGTCCTGAGGAAACTTTGGAAAGTTTCATAGTTTCCAATATAGGAAGATTCCCTGACTGTTTGGCACTATAATCTTAACATCATATATATATATATATATATATATATATATATATATATATATATATATATATATATATATATATATATATACACACACATATATATATATGTATATATATATATGTATGTATATATATATATATATATATATATATATATATATATATATATATATATATATATACATATTATATATATATATTTATATTAACACATTCCTCTAACATTGTATACACAATGAGGCTATAAGCCTAATGTTAAAGCCAAAGATCAGTTAACACTAGAAGTGTATTCTCTAAAGTTAAAAGATCAAAATAATGCCCAGTGTGTGTAGTGCTTTGTTACTAACAAACCTAGACACACCTCAGTATCACTCATAATAATATACACATGAAGAACAGTCTTTATGTGAGCACATCACATCCTGGTGTGTAAACAGTGTATCCATCAATCACTAATCACTATTTTGTACCTGACAAATATAGCATCGAGTAAAGAAAATCCAGGTACGTCATCTATATCTTTTAACAATAACGTAGGAAACCAGATGGGACCGGCCTACTTTATATTATAGTATGTGGATCTTGCTGCCCTTCAAAACACCAAAACCACAACCCTTAAAATGTTGGATGTATTCATTAATGGATCTGGGTATGTGTACAAAAGTAGGAGAAATCCCAGACCTAAAATCTCAGTGTTTCAGCACAAAACAGCAGTCAAATGTCCACAAACAGCTGACTAATGTCACCATGGTTACACATATATATAGAATCACATGATTCCTCAAGGCGTCAGGTTAGTTTGTTATCATGATGCATGCGAGTAACTCGCCTCTGCTATATTGGCCACCCTTCGGGAGTATGCTAACCCTACATGGGTCATGCAGCATTGCCAAGTTCATTAAAGCACTCCGAGGCCCTTAAAGGTTTAACAGGGGTGGTTATTTCAGTAATGACAGAGGTAAGGGTGTTCTTGACACCAACCCATCTTATAGCTGGCACTGCATCATCACAATACTCACTATATGTATTCTATATTAAAATCCCTGCTCTTGTTGGCTCACATCGGTCCCGCCCTCGTCCCAGTTCACGTCCCAGTTCACGGTGCAGTACACCAAGCACCCACTCTTCAGATTTAATCATTTGTGATACATCTTAACAATCAGTTTTACATTATCATACATCAGTTGATGTTAACAGACAGGTCGATCTACCATGTTAACTAGATAAACACGGCTATTCAACTAGTACATCCGATCTACGCTAGGTGGCACCACATGAGAACAGATCTTTAGTTAACTTTATCTCTACCAGGGAGCGGTAGGCTACACTAATATTGGCCGCTAGAGTGGTGTGCGTTTCAATATAGATACCCTAATATACATGTATGTGTACATAGAAATACATATGGACAGAGCATTGACAGATATACCCATAGCATGGTGTGTGATGCACCTTTATAGCCCTGCACATAGCAAGCAAGATGTTTATAAGACAAAAGCAAGTGACTTAACAGTAAAGCTCCCTTTATAAAATTCCACCACATTACATGAATTGCCATAAATACTATGCTGAACTTACTGTTACAGCAATAAAGTGGTACAATATTTACTATTTTTCACCCTGATTTTAACATAGGCATAATATATTATGTCTTCCTTACATAATGTAGCCAAAAACAATTATTATGCATACTAAATATGAATCTCAGTGTAAGCATTGGCATGTGGCATGGAAGTACTTCTCATCAAAAGAATTTATAATATAAATGCCAGTTTCTACTTACAGTGATATGATAGCTAGGTTGTATATTCAGAAAGTATTCAAACTGAGGGCCGAGTCATTTATTAATAGCTGGGGGGGGATTTTCCCAAAACGGGAACTTTCCCTCCAATCCCCTCCCCCACCAGTTAGGCGAAAGTTATCTCAACCTTCTCCTCTCACCTACTTTCGGATTTACAGAAATGACCCCCCGCACCCACTAAAATCGCATTCGCCTGTGGAATCACATGTGGCCGCAAGTATTTATATGGACCATATCTTATTTTGATCCCCCCCCCCCCCATGGAGGCTTTTCCAGTTTTGCCCCCCCCCCCCACGAGGGCCTGTTTTCCATTATGACCTATCAGGCCCCCCATCCACCAAGCCCCCCCCCCCCCCCATCCAGCTGGCAATAAATGACTCGACCATGTCATTGTCCAATTGCAAGTGAAAACTACAAATGAGAACCTAGGCATGGAATTCAGACGACAGGCAAAGCTGAACTCCTGATTTACTCAGTATCACTTTCCCCAGCGCAAGTCCCCCAATCCCTAGGTAACTCGATGTGACAATAATCTACCCACTTATTCTTATCAAGCACCTATAGATCAGAACCTAGCCGCTCGATCGTGTTCATGACAAAGTCCATGTGAGCGTTTGTCATCTCGTGGTTGATGATGACCATGCGGAAGAAGTTGACCAATTTTCCCTGTGGCTGGTAGCCGACTAACATGGCCCCCTCAGTCATCATTCGCTCCTTGATCTTAGGTGCCACCTACAAAAATACACACAGAATATCAAATTAAATCAGGTTTAATTTCAGGGTGTCTGTCCTGTAAAGTAAGGCCTCCAAAGGAACGAACCTGTAAAGATTTAACGTAGAATGTGATATTGTCTATTCTTCGACTAATGGAGAAGAAATTGATAAATAAGAATTAAATAATTCTTGAACAAGGATGAAACACTTCCTTAGACCATGTGCTAACAAATTTAAGTAAAGCTAACAACGGGTAGTGGGATTGTCCCTTACAAACAGGGACAGTACCACATCCAATTGATGCCATGAGCATTTAACTATGGCTTCATTGGGTAGCAATATACTACAACTAATGACACAAATACTACAACTCATTATATTATAGACAGTATCTATTCAAGATAAGGCCACTCAAAATACAGATGGTTTCTCATCACCACGCGCATCATACAAATCGTGATTTGGTGAAACTTTAAACAACATTTTTTTGACATTTTTGAGAAATAATATGTTAAAAATCGACATATATTGGCACATTTGGTATCAAGTTAAAGCTGAAACAGTCCGTAATACAGTGGGCTAGGAATAACATACATTTCCCCAACTTTCATTGATCAACAAACTCTTGACTACTAAATTGTGAAATTTGTTTGCGAAAAGTCTATATTTTCCCATCATGTTGGCTCCGCAGTAAAAAATAAATTTAAAAAAATTAAAAACACCCATGCATGTTTTCAGTGCTTGGTGATGAAAAAACACTTTTTTTTAAAGTGGCCTAATCAGAAATAAAATGTCAAACAATCAATCAATCACTTTGAGCTGCATACCTTGGACACCTTCTGCCACCACTCTTCGGTCCGCTCCTGACCCCTCAGACTGGGAGGGAAATACCAGAAACACACGTTGGTGCATTCCGGCTGTAAGGGGGATACAATAGGCCTTATTATAAAAGTAAGATGCAGAATAGAGTCACATACATTAGGTAGGATTTGAGGGTAACAACTCTATAACATGAACTTACAAACTTCAGAATTTGTCTATATAATAAAAGCAAAAAATGTGAAAGTTTGTATAACAATATCAGTAAGGCTATAGTTCTAACGATAATATATACTATTCTAGCGTAGCATGGTCCATTTGTTCAACTTAGATTTATGCTGTTGGGTAAAAAAATATTTGTCAAAATTGTGTCTGTCAATAAATGTTATTCTTTTTGCTTTCAATTTGATATATTCAAGGTTGATTCCATACCTCTGCCATTAGCTCAAATCCCTCTGTGTTCTTCAATTTGTTGGCTAAGTACCTGATGGAGGATAAGAAATAAATTTAGTTTGCAATTAATATAGATCACAATAATATCAGGTGTCAACCCATATGAGAAGTTTCATATCATCACCGTCTCAGATGATAAACCTTTGCGTACAATTCTGTGTAAAATGTGTGTACATGTACAAATGTAACTGTACCTGAGAAGGGCCTTGCGTTAACAACCTCTATAATACATAACCTTAATAAAAAAATATAAGATAAAACTAAAAACAGTGTTTGGGCTTAAAAATCCTCTATAGATAGAATTAAAAACATTCTTCGGCCTTGAATAACCCCGATATATGATAAAACAAGGTTCAGCCTTGAACAACCTCTATATATATATCAAAACACATAGGCATAATTTAGAAAAACATCCCCCTAGAAAGGTATGGATTTTAAATTATTTTTTTTAAAGAAAAAAAAAGTACTTACTCTGCCTGCCCAAAGATATTATCAATGCTCTGCTCGAAGCCAACATCTCCCTTGGCCTTCCACATCATCCACAGCTTGAAGACGTCCACCTTGCGGCCACATTGGACCGACTTGTCGCCGGTGTCGTACGACACATCGTAACACTTGTCTTGTTGGAAGAGGTACTCGGCGTTGGCGCAGTGGGCCTGCTGCAGTAGGTTGTTGTGTTTGGTGATGAAGGCACAGCACTGCAGGGGGGCACCCATCATCTTGTGAGCATTCCATGCTACTGAATCAGCCCTGACAATACAGACCCAAAATCAATATTATCATCATTATTTTTATTTTTTTAGTTTTAGATAGTTTCAGTTCAAGGTTGTATTGCGGTGCGGGAAGACCTCTTCCTTCGCCTTGTTTAAGAATATCAATATTCATAGTTTACTTTGCTGTTGTTAATTGACATGGAGGGGGCTTTAGGAACTTTTGAAATTAATTTTTTCGCTTAACCTTGCTTGATGTACACATGTTGGCATGTTTCAGTCCTAGGAGCAAAAGATGCACAAAATCAAAATTAATGTCTATGTGAATGGAATGAGATTTATCTTGAAAAAAATAGTTTTTAAGTTTAATATCTTTTTATGAAATTCCTCTAAATGGACATTAAGTTTTCAGCATCTATTTACCTGTCAACGCCGGCCATCTTGTGGCAGTGTTTCTTTGAGAGGAGAGCACCACCGCCCCAGCAGGAGTCTACATGCATCCACAACCCGTGTCGCTCGCACACATCGGCTATATCGTTCAGCGGGTCGTACGCACCCATGACTGTGGTTCCACTTGTAGCATCCACAAAGAATGGTTGAAGACCCTGAGGGAACATGACAAGGACAGAAAGATAGGAGCTACATCTTTAAATTTCATGATAAATGAATGTGACTTTTAAGGGTTAGTGAAAGGTATCAAATTGTATATTACATGTCTCCTAGTCTTTTTAAGGATATCACTATTACAAATGTAAAATATAATTCAAGTTATTCACTTATAAATCTAATACTCACAATCTGTGGTCAACTCATTATTCATTTATTGACAAACCAACTCTGGATTTTAGGAAATACTTAATAGAAATTAATTACTTAAATCTATTCTTTTTAAATTCATAAATAAAGCCTACTTAAACCAGCTCTTACACGCCATCCGCCTTCGAGCAAAACATACAATCGGAACATGATTTGCTGCATACATTGCAATACTTACATCTTCTTTGGCTTTTATCACCATGGCTTCGAGCTGTGCGACGTCCATGCGGCCATTCTGGTCACACGGCACGGCCAACAGGTTGTTCACTCCTATCCCAAGAACACCAATCGCCTTCTTCAACGAGTAATGCGACTAATGGAACAGAAAATAAACATTAATTTTATGTTTGTAAACCACAATTGAATAGTCTGCATTCATAATACCTCCAAGAAACCATCATACAATATATGAATAGCCAGTGGCAGTATACACACATGAATATCATAACAAAATCGAATTAAAAAAGGAAAACAAGAATATAGAAAAAAGTATCCTATAAGCCGCAGAGGTCCTCTGAATCTGGGAAAAAGCGAATAGGAAACATTGACACTGCCCACGCACCTGGCTCTTACCCCCAACCCCCGCTGATTTTTGAAATTGTGATTTGGAAAAACTCGCGTATACGTACCCTGACTTTGGGCCGGTCCTATAAGCTATCCTATCTGACTCACGTACTAGCCGCGGCTTCTATGCGAGGTTTTATGGTAACTCAATACTCATATTCTTTATGGTCATTGTGACTAATCTGATATACCCTTGTTATATTGTTTAACATCTAAAGTAATCATGTCTATACTATTAGCTTTGAGACTGCTTAGTACACGCCAATTGCCTGTAATTAATCTCCCAAAAAGGCCCTCTGGAGCCAGGAGAATATGGGCACCACAACTTTTCAAAGGAGCCCAACCTGATACCTCCAGAACAAATGTGACATGTACTAGGAAAAGGGACCTTGGTGTACCCTGCACTAAGGCCCTTTTTCGCCGGTCGTGTCACAGATATTACATTTAAAAAATCATTACCTGACTGGATGCAAATGCACAGAGACGGAGTCCACCCATTCCTTCAGTCTTCACCTGCGGGAATTTGTGGTAGCGAGCCAGGTTGACCCCGTACAGGTTGGAGATACTGCCACCTAGTGAGGGGTAGACAAACTAGACATGAGTGTTTGGATATCTCTAGTACATTGTCCTTCACTGCGGGTTGGATCCATCAGGACTACTTCTACTCTGGACATACATTATGATGTTCACAATCCATATGATCGAAGTGACATGAGACTTGTATCACAGATTAGGCGTCACAGGTTACAATTGCTATAATTTGAATTATTTCCAAGGCGATAGGAATTTAGTGTCACCCATTAGGATGTTTAGAAATAGTTAGGACTTGCTCAAGGCCCGTTTTATGTATAGACAAGTTTTGAAGTAACTCTTGATAGAGGGGTTAGTAGTTCATTCATTAAGATTTAAGGTAAACGAACTAACGTTGTACCTGTCATTAAACCTTTTATAAAAAGGTCTGTCAATCATAATACATTCAACTAAAGTGTGAGCAATGTTCAAAATTTCTTGTGTGTTATTTGTGAATGCTATTGATTATAAAACTGAAAATTTGACACACTTATAAATATTCATAATTATATCAAATGTTAGTTATAAATACTGTGAATAACTTTTGTTATTGACTAGAGCACAGAAGGTACCTGGATTGAAGACAAAGTACAGCGGCAAGATCAAGTCAGTTACTACATGGAAACACAGAGAGGAAAATTAAGTAAGTCCCATCCCCAATTATTGGGGACTAGGAGCAGACTTAATGCTGAAGGTTGATACCTGGGCAAAATATACCATCCCCCTCCTTAAAGCCGATGTAGTCGCGCATTTTCTTCAACACAACTTGCTCCATTAAAGTGAAGACCGGAGCAACTTCATAAGTATACCTGAAAGTTCATTCAACCTTAAGTAACATGTTATTATTAGGGGTAGTGATGGCCACCCTCATTCACTTTCAACTTGAGATTATATGTTCACGGTGTGGATAATTTTGGTAGGGGACGGGGGGAGGGCTAAATGGTTATATGTATACAGGAAATGGCTTAGTGCTGTATTGCATATTTCAATGGGGGAATCCTCTTGTTAACAATGTTTCTTTATGCACACAATCTGAAGGTTTAAGTAAAAGAGGGAAGGCGTCTGGACCCATTCTCTGACTCATCAAGTTTTCCCTTTGTTATTAAATTCAAATTTCACAGACGAATTACAGTAAACTAGTTTCTAGTTTGCAAATATATTTGATTTCTACTCCTCTTATCTGCTCATTGTATCTTGGTAAAATATGATATTCAAACAGTTTACAACATTGACATTTCTAATTTGGGAATTTGAAACATCTTGGAAAAATTGATGAGACATGTGTATGTTATATTTTAAAACCCTGTTTCAATCATATTATCACAAATACCATTCCATCAGTATAGTCATCATTTTATAGCAGTAGATATCACCTAATCATACTCGAAGTCTAATTAGATAAGACTTGACTAATACCCCACCTGCTTTATGGAGGGTAGGGGTGTCCCACCTTTTTGATAATTTGTGGAGAAACATCAGAAGATGTCAGAATGGAAATGGGCCATCTGAGTATGAGATTTAACAATCCCCTCATGATACCAAGCATGGCAAAAGGGTGAGACCAGATCCATTATCATGAATATACATCTCCAAGCACAGGCCGAAACAGAGCCTTCTGGTACAGATGGTCGGCAGGGGCTTGGTAGTATTAGTGTTAAGGCCTGACACT
The DNA here is from genome assembly GCA_947462335.1 of Harmothoe impar. Lineage (NCBI taxonomy): Eukaryota > Metazoa > Annelida > Polychaeta > Phyllodocida > Polynoidae > Harmothoe > Harmothoe impar. Next base: position 28,281,875 of record OX381721.1, read on the forward strand.
GTGGCGGTTCGGTCATCCAGGTGACCATGTGACCAAACGCTACATACAGGTAGTGTACACAGCAGATGACTCCAGTATAGGCCCGTTATTCTTGTGGGAACTACCTGTATGTAGTGTTTGGTCACATGGTCACCTGGAAGACCGTACCACCAGTGTCAGGCCTTTACACTAATACTACCAACCCCCTGCCGACCATCACTACCAAAAGGCTTCGTTTCGGCCTGTCTCCAAGTATAAACTGTTTGTATCAGAGGGCATGTAGTGCTCAAGAATAAACTCGGGCCGTATATATTACATTGATTTTAACGAGTGTAGGGTGTCCCTGCCAACACACCAGTCGGTTAGGCAGGTAAGATCTGGCATTACTTAAAAAAGACTTGCAAAATTGCCTTAAATAATCAATTGGAAAATGCATTTCCAAGTCCAACTGTATATTGATTTTATTACACCCACATCAATCATAGACCAGTTCCACTTGTGCAACTCGATGAAAAATACATGCACATGTTTTATTGAACAACGGTACAGTTGGATCACCAATAAATTAATTCATGTCATCATACTGAACAAATGATGATTAATAAAACACATTGTGTACTGATGGACTACCAGCATAATAACTGTGGACTGAAAGGAAGGGAGTTAAAAAGGCTAACCTATGTTGGCAAGCCATTTATATAGACAAGTGTAACAAATAGGGAGGGAATCGATGTGCATAGTGTAGAATTGATGGAAATGTGTACATATTGAATTTCTGGTACCATGGTCTCTGCATATTAATCCATTTACTTTGTGTGAGGTTTTCATGTCTGATTTATAGCTGGTAGTTTAGTTGAATTACGCAGAAGTCATTTATATGTGTGCATGTTCTGACATTTTATTATATATATATTATATATATATATATATATATATATATATATATATATATATATATATATATATATATAATATAATTAAATAAATATATATATATATATATATATATATATATATATATATATATATATATATACACTCATTTAAAGTAGCTTTTATATATATATATTATATATATATATATATATATATATATATATATATATATATATGTATATATATATATAAAACATCATATATGTTCTCAATATAACATTAACGTGTTAATCATGACCATATCCCACAAAGTACATATTGTCTTACAGTGTCTAATAATCCTTTGATGTAACCATACTGTGGAACAAAGTGGAGGCTTCCCACCTATATGACATAATTTCAGTCTATTTCCTCTGATACATTTGTACTGGAGACATTGAGACCAAGCCATACAAAGTTATTTCATACATTTCCATCACCAACTGACTCACCGACAGTTGACTTAAAACATAGTTCAATGTGTCAAATAATATTAAGTTTAAATAAATTCACCAGTTTCAAGAAAATAAATTATAACTTACTGGCTGGGATTGAGCGCCTCTGTGACCCAGGCTCCGGCCAGACCGTACTGGTTAAACCCGGAGAAGAGCTGGTTGAAGAAGTGGGGGTGAGCTGGAAGCAAGTGTTACTTTTAATGAGTAATACAAATGGAAATACATAGACAAAGGTGCATGAGTAGAGTTCTTCACTGAGGGTTATTTCAAGAGGCGAAGCCGGGTAAAGTAAGCAATTTATGGTGGTTAAATCAACAATTTTGATGATTTGACAGGACGTGAAATGCGGGCGAGCGTTATTTCATAGGGGGTGTTAAATACCATGAATACGGCTTTCCTTGGTTAAGTCAATGCGAGTGCCGTATTCACCGGGAGATGTAGAACCCCTTGAAGTATTGAACCATTGATTTCTATACTTTTAGACTCCCCTTGTTAAGCATTCCTCCATGAATAATTCGTTGAATGCTCAAAAGCCGAGTGGTATTTTTCTCCGAGTTGATCTATATAATTAAGAGTGGGTTCCCATAGCCTTAGTACTTAGCCCACAGTTCTGATGGCGCTCCAGTGATATCAATACCTCTTCAATATAATTTACATTAATTTAGTTGAGACGCACAGCAAAATCTGTCTTGAAAATCATTTTATTGATCCAACCACTATGTTATACAGGATTGGCTGGGGTATTGACGGAAGAACTCCCCAGGTGGCACCACTCTCACCACCTACCTGGGCCACCTGGGTCCCTACCCCAGCCAGTGCCTTTATGTCCACCCTACTGGGTGCCAGGACAGAACTCAGTTTATAAATTCAAAAAAGAAAAGTTGATGCCTTGCTTAGGATAAACTTAAAATCAATGAAAAGCAATAATACATATTTAACCCCAACATTTACTTACTTGTTTTCACACTGTACTTGATGGTGTCTTTACATGACGATAGCAGCTCGTCGTCAGAAACGCCATTTTCCCCGATCTCAAGGTCCATTAGGGAGGCCAGTTCCTTTGGCTGCTTAAAGTCCACCACTTTGCTACAAGATAAGCAGCGTGATTTGATCAAGCACTTTGTGTAGGGCAGTTGGGGGCTTTCATCAATGCGTCGTGTACACCAGCAAAACATGGATTAATATCTTGACCTTAATCTCTGGCTTTTTATATGGAAATACCCTGTTTAGAGGGGGAATATTCAAAATAAATATTACTTTTTACGATGGGGGGTTAGTTCAGAGTACTCTAAGTCGTCCTGCTATGTCAGAATTATATTATGTTTTTTACATTCAGTGTAAAAAGAACCCCCGTACACCCATACAGCAGCAGTTGATTTCTGATGTGGTCTGCCTTAATATGACATCATCTTGGATCTTAGACTAGATTTGCATTTAATGCCATAAACTAATAGTAAATTGCAAATAGACTATATTTAGCTTTTGCAAATAGGTTATGATATAGCTGATTTAACCCGTGAAGGGCCGCATAGGGAATTACTAAAGTGTCCTTTATCTTCATGATGGCCAAATGCATCATGAAGATGATTCATGATGCCTCGCCCGTGCTGCATTCATTATGTAAAGCCTACGGGTTGAGTATGGAGTGATATAGCAACCAATATGTCACAGGCTAATATTGGTAACTTGGCATAAGAAGTCATAAAATGAGATATAATTATCATGACGGTAATATTCATTACACTAGGTGACTCCAATGCCACTCAGAAGATAATGGTTTCTCATCACCAAGGACTAAAACAAATCATTTTTTAAATATTGATTTCTACTATGCGCGAGGTGATGAGAAAGCATTTTACTTTTTTGAGAGGCCTAATTAAGGTAGCCTTCATTACAAACAAGTCTCATCTGGTCGTGTGTGTAAGCATAGGAGGACTTGGTGGTTGTTGGTATTAAGGATTGGTGTACTTTAGGGTGTATGAATAACAATGGCCTGAGACAGGAAGCAAAGCTAATATTTACCAAGCAGTCAACTCAACAACATGTGTCTGTGCATGTTACTGTGTTTCTACTACCTAGAACTCTTTTGTAGTTCTAACACATGACACCAGGGGGCGATTTCATCAAACCAGCACATACTTTGACAGGTTGTTAAAATTCTGGGCAGGCTGACATGAGATTCGAACCCAGGATCTTTGGATTATGAGCAAACATTTTCACCATTATACTATGGAAGCTGTTGTGGCTTGTTATAAAGGAACTTGTATTCATCCCACATGGCCTTATAATTTTTAGCAATTTTATTATCTTTCATATTTCAAATACCTGAAACCTTTCAAATATGCCTGGAACCATATATACTAAAAATACTTTTTTTCTTGGTAAATAATGTTACAGACATGTTGTGAGAAAACTATATGACCCTAGGCCAAAAGAAAAAAAAAGGTGTGTTTCAGGTTACCCAACCCTACCTAGCAAAACAGGGCCGACCCTAGAAACTTTTATCCAATTTTGAAAAAAATATTTAAAAGTAATTTTGGGGCTATTTTAGAGTTGATTTGATAGTCCACGATCCAACGCGGTTGTCGGCAAGTCAGCGCTGAAGGTTGTGATTCAAATTTAGGTACTCTTCAGGCCAAAGTTTAAAAAAAAAACATTTAAGAAAAATCCGACCTACCCTACCTAGATTTTCAGAAACCTGAAACAAACCTTTAATTGTTTTGGCCCTATCATAAGTAAGTCATACTTAAAAGCTGAATATCTCAGAAACCAGCTCGGGACCCGCCTATTTAGTTTCGGAGAGTATTTCCCCATACAGTCCTGTAGCAGGAATATGGTAACGTCGTGGTTACTTTTACCCTCTGCCCGCCGGCCACCTTAAGTGGGATCTGCTCACGAGTCTACTTACCACTCAGCGTTAAGGGGTTTCCTGATGGCATCTTCTTGCATCAGATCAAACACCCTCTGCAGGAAGTCATCTGAGCTGTGACCGTTACTATGGCCGTTACTATGGCCGTTACTGTGGCCATTCATACCTGCAAACATATCAAATACAACAACATGAACCTTTACCATTAACCCCTTATTATAAAGGACAGATATCACTAAAAGATGACGTTTGTTGTCATGTTGCACCAATGCAGCTCCGGCGAGTAACTCGCCGGTGCTACATTGTTGCATCATGCCCACCCTTGGAGAGTGTCTCTATCCCATAGGGTCGGCATGATGCTTGAATGCAGCACCCTTTAAGGGCTGCATTAATGGGTTAACATAACGAGCTCAGAGATCCATGCAAACCTCATGTGATGCAGTTTAACCACTCTCCAATCTTTGTCCAACTCCCATACTGAAAGTTTAAAACCAAATTCTATCAATTTATAAGGTTAGCCACTTTATTATAAAGTAGGGAGTTGCATAACATTTTTAGAAAATGGGTTTGATATTATGGAATTGGTCTAACCAAATAAAGCATTGTGATAGATTTCCAGAATTATATTGATTATCTTCCTACTGCGTCTAGTTCCTGTGCAATCAGGATGGAAGCAATTATTAAGTTGAATCATTTCTGTGATCTAAACTGATCAGAATAGACAGAATAATCAGGTTTTTTTTGTTCTGTTTTTTCCAGCTGTAACTTTATATCCTCAAATGAAATTCAACAAAAGTGTTTTGCTAACATTAAGTGGGATCTTGGGACCAAATTATACATGTGCCTGGTGACCTTTGACCTGATTAAAAATGCCATTTGACCCCACTATTTCTATTTCAACTGTCCATGGGAGGCATGGGACCTGGTCAGAAATACCTGAATTTACCAACATTCCCATAGGTACAATCTTGAACAATCTCTATATTTACATTACATTTTGATATAGGGAATGTCAAACTAATGTTTCAATCAACACCAATCTGAAAATATGACCTATATCCCAGGATGACTGCATTCATTTCAACCACCTTTATTTTGTTATAACGAAAAAGAGGCCTCTACTGTTTTTATATGTCAGTAATTATAGTCAGGAAAGGGTCTTTAGTGAGAGATGCCAAGTGAAGCTTTCTCAGAGGCAGTGGAAATCGGGTTACAAACACACGGACCCTAACAGGCACTACTGCCGGGTTGTGCGAGTCCCTACAAGTTTATTAGAACTGGCCAGTTAATTGCAATGCTATTACATCATATGATTTTGCCTGTACTATAACTAGCTAGCTATAACTGTACTAGTACATGGATAATCCCTCACCTGGACTGGTAATTCAAAGCCAAAGCACACGGCTTCAACTCACTGGCAGCAATACCTAATACTAAAAGAGATTTATTGTTCTTCTCCAAAAAGATTGCATGTAGGCAGAATGCAACAGGTTAATATCTAAATTATGATGGAGGCACACAGTTCCCTCATATGATCTATAAATCACCAAAAACACTTATGTACCTCGCTTCCATGTGGGCCGAGTGTTGACACCACATTTACTTTATACCCCAACTTGACAGTTGTTTGACACGCCTGACATATCACCTTGACATATATCCCCTTTTATAACCTTCTAATTGCAATAAAGAGGTTTCCAAGACCATGTGATTGTCATTCATTTGTCATCATAAGGCCAAATTTTAAAAAAAGGTTTGTTTCAGGTCACCCGGCCGACCCTATCAAAACAGGGGCGACCCTACGTTATTTTTCTGCTAATTTAATTTTCATATTTTTACACCTTTTTTTTGTCAATTATAGGTTTTTTACCAGGCTGGCTACTATATTCATTGTTAAAATAATAATGTGAATATGAAGCAAATATGTGACAAAACGTGGAATAACGTGACATTAGGGGAAAACACCTTTATTTAAGTTCATGTTTTCAGCTACAATTTGATGCTTCAAGCATCAAAATATTTGAAATAGTTGCTGAGAAATGACATCTCAAACATGGGATGGTAGGGACACGTAGGAATTCAGAATAGACTGCAATGCGATGGCATATCAATCTATTTTCAAATAATCCATGTAAATTAATTGTACATAGAGCCATCTCTATACTATTATTTAAGTACCTGGAAATACATACTGATGTGTTATTTTACAGTATCTCTATCTCTATCTCTATCTCTATCTCTATCTCTATCTCTATCTCTATCTCTATCTCTAGCTCTAGCTCTAGCTCTCTCTCTCTCTCTCTCTCTCTCTTTCTATATATATATACATATATATATATATATATATATATATATATATATATATATATATATATATAAAAATATATGCGGCATGAGTATTCTAGAGTAGCTACTAACAGGCCAGCCAAGTATTACCACCATACTTGGCTGCTAAGAGATCCCCATGTGTCGGTTTGGGGTCAACCAGAGGTTCTTATTGCAGTAAAAGGTTTACAGGGCCAATGAAAGTTCCATGCATGTCTCTAGACACTTATATTTCCATATATACTTACATATGTGCCTAATCTTTCCAATAGATGTTAGTATAGCAGTGGTTTAATATAAGACAAACCTTCTCTACACACTAGGCCTGTAGCCATAATAGTCCAGGCCCTGACGCAGCTTGGATGGTGGGGGGTGCAGAGGGGTCCCCCCCTGAGGTCGGAAAGTCGCCGAAATTAAAGGGCCCAGGTCACAAAGTCGCTTTTTTGGACCCCCTAAAGTACTGTCAAATTTCTCTAAAAGTCGCCAGGTCACTTTTATTATTGCAATAGGTCGAAAGTCGCCTCCAAAACGGCTTAGGTCGCCAGGTCGCTATTGACCCATCTGCAGCCACATGGTGGGCACTGGTTATAGGCCTGGGACATAACAGCACCCCTAATAAGCATAGAAGGGTTTATCATCGACTGTACACTAGTACATTAGTAAAGTCGATTCCAAATTGACTAATTGTAAAGTTGGTGCTACTTACCATTAGTGTGTACTCCGTTGGCTGCCATGATGTGTGCTGTCTGCTGTGTCTAACAGGTGTCTGGGTGGCTGTAAGAACAAGACCACTCTTTTAAAACATGCTACTGTGGTGAGAGAGGTGGCCAGTGGAAAACTCCACTCCCCATCCACAGGCACAAACTAACCAAATATGTGTGCGCGGAGTGCAGTCAGGCTGTGGAGCTAAGCCTGTAGGGGGCACAGAGGCGTCCCCCCTGGGATCGGAAAGCGAAATGAAGGAGTCCAGGTTGAAAAGTCGCTCTTTAACACCCTTTAACCTAATGTTAATGTTGTCCAAAAATTGCTAGGTCGCTTATATTATTGCTTTTTATGCATGGTGTACATATCATATTTGATTGTATGGAAAAGTAGTATTTGAGCCCCCTGTAGTCTAAACTTTAGTTCTGATTTGGGGGCCCATTCCCCTCTGCCCACACTTTCCCATGTTATATTATTGGTCTTGACAAATTGGGGGGGGGGGGGGGGGGTCCAAACATATTCAGCCCCCCTCTCAATAATTGGGGTGTTGGTAGGGTTATATAACTTCAACACACAGCAACAAATTATATTTATAAAAATGCTTGATAATCAAATGTCATCCACGAAGAGTAAGGCATCGGATAGGAGGTGCCATGCAAAATGCAAATTTAACGAGTGTAATAATATAAGCCTAATGTGTGCACTCCAAAATGTGTACTTTGGGCTTAAATCTGGGGGAAAACCCAACTAACATAAAGCATACTCAGAGTGAAGTTAATAGGGAACTTTACATATACTTGATTGTTTCTAATTATATGGGAGGTGGGGTGGGCAAGCAAACCACTGGACTGTTACCCCGAGGTTTATTAACCATGAATCAATCAGTTACAAGTTATACTTACAGCAAAATATATCTTATCTGGGAGTAAATATGACCATATAAGTTGATATAATCTTGTACAGTGTAAGCTGCAGATTCCTTGCAACCCAGGACAATATTGTTTTTAAGTAAAGAGTAATGCCCCTGGTGTGTGGCTATCATGGTGAGGCTACCTGACCACATGTAGGCTTTGTGTGCCCACTCTGTGACGTTGAAGAACCCTATATGTAACCCTCCCTATAGAAAATGTCTTGGTATGTGACTGAGAGTGTCTTTGTTATTAATACACCCTACAGGATGCTCCCCAGGCACACCGCTTGTTTGAGCCTGTGGCTGTTAAAAAACTTCACACTGAGTAAACTTTCCATGTGTGTTTGTTCTACAAGGTGGTCATAAAATAATGCCTTACATAACCTTTTAAGTACGGGGAAGGAAGTAAGGTAGCCAGACTGCTGGGACACGTGTCATAATAATGCCCATGTCCCATGTCGATTTTAGCAATTGCTCACGTCGCCTGTCACTTTGTTTTTCAAGCCTCATAGCGCATGTCATTAGGCTTCATATTGATTGTTGATTCTAAGAAAGAACCATGTCGCGCTGTTAAATCTGGTGGTCCGTGCCCTTACTATAAGAAGGATCCTAAACGTAGTGCAATAACTTTTGGTGGTCAAATTAATGTACAAATGGTGAATGCTAAAATGCACGGCAAATCTATTTTGTACACTTGATGTATTATAATTGTATTTATGAAAATCATTTATGAAATAAATACTCTTACAAACTCAAAAATGAATAGGAGAAGAACCAGCGAGAGAGGCAGTATGAGACAGTCACAGTAGGCAATGAAGCCTGGCACAGTAATACATTTTTTATTTCAGAGAATGACTCAGCAGTGACACAGCCCATAGAATATGCCCAGGGATAAGTGGGTGCCTGGTATTGTGGAGATGTTGGAAGACAGGTTTGTTGTTATACACTGTAGTTTGGAGTTGGTCCAAGAATCTATGCCTATTATTGACTATTGGCAGATATCGACCCAGGTTGCATGAATTGAACACCGATCAGTATGTGACCAGGGACTGCATTACTCTCGTTCCCAAATCCTTCCGAAGGAAGGCTCTGGGAACAGCCAAATTACCTTGAACTTTGGATTTTGCTGGGTCTGGGCAACCCCTGCTGGTAGGCTGGAACCAGTGGGCAGGAACCAGAATGTATGATGGTAGTTTTAGGTAGTTTTACCATCAGCCTTTCTGGTTCCATTTCCTGTTCCTGTTCGCTGGTTCCAAGCTACCAGCAGGGGTTGCCCAGACCCAGCAAAATCCCAACATTTGGCAGTTACCAGAGCCTTCCTTCGGAAGGATTTGGGAACGAGAGTAGGACTGCATGTACATGATCCAGAGACAGGCTTACTTTAAGGTACTCTCGTTCCCAAATCCTTCCGAAGGAAGGCTCTGGTGACAGCCAGTATGGCCTTGAACTTGGGATTTTGCTGGGTTTGGCAATCCCTGCTGGTAGCTTGGAACCAGTGGACAGGAACCAGAATGTATGATGGTAGTTTTACCTGTATTTCCCACCATACTTTCTGGTTCCATTTCTGGTTTCTGTTCGCTGGTTCCAGGCTAACTACAGGGACTGCCTAAGCCCAGCAAAATCCAAGTTCAAGGTCATACTGGCTGTCCCCAGAGCTTTCCTTCGGAAGGATTTGGGAACGAGAGTAACTTTAAGGTGGCCGGTGGGTATAGGCTAGAAGTAACTACGATTTCACCATACTTATACCAGATGCTCCAAATGGTAGATACTCTCAGAAAAAAAATGAGAAAAGAATGAGGGGGGGGTTCCGAGCTTGTTTCTGAGATATGTAACAATGAGGTTTTGATAGACCTGTAATAGAATCATATATATAGTGCTCTGTTACATATAATGAAATAACATTGAAAAGCAACTACAGTTACTTTTTATGGTCCCAGGCACATTTGCAAGACTTTTGATGTTTGAAATAAAAAGACCAGGCAGGATAGATATACCTTTCTATGTGTTCACCTGCGACAGATCCCATAGTGTAATGGTTATGGCATCTGCCATGTAATCTGAAGGTCTAGTGTTCTAGTCCCGGCCATGCCAAACACCTTAGAATTTTATCGATCTTGTCCTATTGCCACATGCTGTGACGAAATTGCACAGAAATCGCCCCCTAGTATGCTGCTACAGAACTACAATGGCCGCCGGCCGTCTTAATGAGTGTATCGTGAACACCCCTGGTATCTGGCTATCATGGTGAGGTTACCTTACCACGTGTTGGCTTTGTTTGTCCACACTGTGACGACGTAGCAGAACTGTATCTGTAACTTGACCTATAGACAACCTCGCATAACAACGTTCCCTTGGCACGGTCCGAGTCTGACTGCGCCAGAAAGCAACTACATATAGGGATCCTATAGTGGCAACAAACAAGATGTTGTTCTCAACAATGCAATCACTGCCAGGTTCTCAAAATAGGGTCTGTAGACTCTGAATCAACTAGTTATGCATGAATATGAATTACAATTCTGACCCAGTAATAAATTATTGTATTCTACATCAAGAAACCCCTACTTTTCATATAGGACACAACAAAATCAAACAAACCTGAGTTTTTGTGAGCCATCTTGGTGGCCATCTTGGATTTTGTCAGAAATCAATAATCTGGTAATGCTGGATACGAGATTTGATATTACTAAAATAAACTCCTAATTATATTACTAAAACTCCTAAATATGTCAGTGAAATAGAAAGCCTGAAATGTAGCTCAATATTTGTCTCAATATCAGGTAAGCCAGTGATGCTGTGGGCATGGGAAAATGATGCATGGGCAGTATAATGGTTCTGAATCTGGATGGTAGCTTGGCGTAGCCATAAAGGGAGAGCCACCTTGAGTGACATAATGACAGGTCATCTCCGGCTGCCTGACAGAATCCATTTCTATAATGCCCACTAAGGACCAGACAGGCGCAGATGAGGAACAATCTCCATGAGAATTGGCCAAAATACTCCCTGCAGTCCTAGTGGTGACTACCTTAAAGGGGTTATATCACACATGCTCAAGGAAGGCAGGAAGAAAAGGACTTAAGAAAGAAGGGGAAAAGGAAGAGTTGGTTTTTTTTTGAATTGTTGACGTGTATTTATTGAATAAGTCATTTTCAAATACAACATATTTCAAAAAGTTACATGTGTGGTCCATAATAATATACTCTGATATTTTCATATATAATGATGTAGTCACATGAAATTAGCCCGGGGGCAGATCACCAAGGTATTCTTTTCTTGACTACATACAGGTAGCTGCGAATAGCCTTGATGATATATACTTGATATCTAGGTGCTTAACAGAAATCTTCATATAGATTGCTGTTCTAATAGTGTAAGTGCAATAACTTGTTAAGCAGTTTAGTCCCTTGACACAGTTATACATAGTCACAAGCAATATGTAGACTCTCATGATTTGCACCTGTATAGAACGTGCATTCTTGCTATGAGCTAGTACACTAGAGAAAAGCACCTCAGCTCATTATTGTTACTTGGTGAGTTCGTCCTTTGTTGCGAGCGTATGTGACTAAGCCGTGGTTAGGAAGCCTAGAGAGCACTTGTTCTGCGATATGATGTCAATATTATAGTTGCTAAAGTATTTCTCGTAACATTACATCGAGGTGGAGGTGGGGTTGGGGGTCTAAAGAAATGGTGTTTGTTAAGGGAAGGAAATTTCCTCTGAGGAGACTTTGCATATATTACCATACATTATACTCACAGTGGATCGCAGTGCCTATTATTTCACGGCGACCACAATAGCACGTTTATAGTGTGTTGTGAATGCAAGCCAGTATAACTCTTAAGTAACCACCACTGATCCCAACCCCCGCCCCTTCCACTGCAGACTAGGTCCTCTTCTGATTAAACAGATCTGTTAACCCTGTAAGTACTACATGCTGCCTTGAGGTTTCATTGTTCATTTGTCAACATGATGCATTAATGCAGCTCAAGTGGGTATAGCAGCATTGGTGCATCAGGTATACCCTGCAGGAGTACATGCCAATGTATCGGCATGATGCATACAGGCAGCAATGTCAAGCTACTTGCCAAGGCTGCATTCATGCATCATGACGATGGAAGTACATTAAAGTAATATACTGCGCTTAAACGGTTCATACTTCCAAAAACACTTCAGTCTGACATACAGACGTTCTTGGACTTCAACTCCTGTCCTTAGGAAAACCAAGGTTTGTCCCCCTCTTCACCCCTGGAAAACCAAAGGGTCAACGGATCCATATCCCAGGGGCCAAGCGAGGTTAGGTCAGGGGGTTAAAACTATTTATACCCCCTAATATAACAAGAGACGTTTATTTAATCAAAAATAATCAAACCTCAACATCATCTCTAATTCTCCGAAAAGTGATTCTCATAACTAGTCCTTCAATATGTATTACATTTATATCCCCTGTAGATCAAGTTCACATGATACCAATTACATTGAAGAGTGGCGTTTTCCTATTTTCTCAGACGATGATCAGACCAGTACGTTCCGGCGACCCTAAGTCCTATATTAGGATATATACATCAGACCCTGGATATAGAATGATCTAAGGTTGACGATTATATAGGAACTATGACTGGGCCCTTACATAGATCACCTCATCCACTAGTATCACTATCTGGTCAAGTAGGCTCCAGCTACCTTGTATCAGCATATCAGGCGCTTATCTATAACAGCCTACTCGTGACCTCCTCTATCCTGTCCACGCTATCCTATTGTCTTGTTGTTATCTCCTTAACCCTACTTCCTCACCTCCTCGCGGCTATATTAGTCTCCTTAGCCCTCCTCCAATCTCAGCTGCATGTGTGTGTATATGTAGCAATGAGGAGGAGGCATCTACTTAAGGCACTTGGTGATCTACTTATGTAGAATATACATGGGCATTGGTGGCTATCAGATAGACGGGTGTCAATGCAAAAACTGGATAGCTCTCCCAAGTGAGAGGACAGACGTTCAGAGCGTTATCTTAATAAGACATCTTAAAGTCTTAATTCAGTGTCTTACCCAGGGCCGCTCTTATCATTAAAAATAAATCATTTCAAGCCAGCAACCAGCTCAGAGGAACTCAGGATGTCTCTAATAGAAGAAAAAGAAGAAAAAGAAGAAAAAGAAACGGGGGTTGGGGGGCAGAGCCCCCCATTACATACTAGTCGTAATAGTAATACTTTCAAAATATTATTTATTTTTAATGACATAAGCAGCCTCTACTAAAGTTAAGACTATTCAGACTGTCTTAAAAGTCTTATTAAGATAACGCTCTGAACGTCTGTCCTCTCACTTGGGAGAGCTAACCCGTGCGTGCGGTGTCAATGTATGAGGCTTATGGATGTTGTGGTCAATGGTTGATTAGAACAGTGAACTGTCAATGTAATATCCAAGGTTATACCACACTTGGGTAGAAAGACAAAAGAAACTGCCTGCCTGTACATTAAGGTGGCCGGCGGGTATAGGCTAAGAGTAACTACGATTTCACCATATTCCTACCATGTGATCCCAAGGGTATATACTCTCCGAAAATCAAAAAAAAATAGGGGGGTCCCGAGCTAGTTTCTGAAATGTTTAGCCTCATAGTTTGAGTGACCTGCAATAGGATTACATAGTGTTCTGTTACATATGTATACAAAATGCATTCAAAAAGTAACTACATGTGTGGTATACTCTATCAATATATAATTCACCATATTGTCTTACTGAAAAAGGGTTTTCAACATAGGGTCCCGGGCATATTTGTATGTTATCTGCCATTTGAAATAAACGAAATTAGAAAAAGGTGATATGGGACAGGCAGGCAATATCTATAGCTTTCAGCATGTACTTCACATCTGAGCCTGTGGCCAATCTGTCTACAGTGCTGGCATGTAATCTTAGGGTTGGGGGTTCGAGGCTCAGCCAGACCACCTTGCTATGATTTTATGGACATGGTTCTATACTTCACATATATATATATATATATGCGCACAGACCTGCGCAGAAAACGTGTTTGCAATGGCAGCCGGCCAACTTAAATAAGTATGAAAGGTGACAAAAACATTCACCACTCAGGTTCTGGCTGTGGTTTAACTACTACTTAAGCTAAGGACGATGTAGCAGTTAATATGGTGAGGTAAACAATGGACACAGACGGTTGGAAACCACTTCCAAGTACTGTACAGTATTAAAGGGAATTGCTAGTTCCTACACAGAAGCCACCTGGTGGCAAAAATCGAAGCTCATGAAAAGTATTCTCTAAGCTGTATATTCATATTCCTACATACACCACTTTCCCTAAATCAACTATTTGTATTTGCTATTTGGACAGTATACCTCCATTATTCACATATATTCACTGCTAAGAGTTTGTATAGATGTCCATTATACATTCCCACGGTTTGGTTGCAATAGCAATAGAAGAAGGGGATTATCCATGACGGATAATGTGAAAATGCTGTTTTCCTATTCATTTCTATAGTTTGGGTACTCCTTTGCTCAAATGGCCGTATCATGAAAGTTAGTACCGTGACATGGCAATTATAAGCAAAAGTCAATAGAACATCAGTGATCCTGCGAAAAGTAGCAAGTCCCTTTAAGTAGTAAGGACACTGGTGGGGAAGGCAGGCCCTCCCAGCAAGTGATGGCTGTGAGTGGTCAAGTCCAGTAGTGGACAGTGATTGGTAGGATCCATATGGCCAATAAAATACAATAAGGCTGCTCCAGGCATGTAGGACAAACCAACATGACCCCCGTCTGGAGGAGGTAATATAGTTAACGTATTTGTGGCTAAGGCTGAGGCTTTAGGCTCAAATAATAGGTCTAGACAGTGATTTATGGCAATTAGAAAATATCATTATAATCTTAATCTGACTATTTGGGGAGCTGTCCTTTATGGTCAGCTTATCCCTTGTGGATTTTAGTATAGCAGTGTATTGTAATGCCTGGGAAGTCAGAGGAAGCAAAGGGGTCAGGTAAGAAAGTCCCTATTTCAGCCCATTTATGATATAGCTAAATGTTTCCAAAGGTCGCCAGGTCCCTTACGGGTTCCCATAAAAACTTCAGTTTGAAATTCCATGACATTTCCATGACATTCCATGACAAAAATCTCAATTTTCCATGGCATTTATTACATTCTTGTGGGGGGGGGGGTTAGGGGGCTTGGCCCCTGGGAAAATTTCTAAAATCTAGAAAGCAAATTGTACATTCTCAGAGATTTTGTAATATTAATTCTATTATTTTCATTTTCCATGACATTCCATGACACACAGCAAATTTTAACAAAATTCCATGATATTCCATGACTTTCCATGACAGCTTTCAAGTTCCATGACATTCCATGATTTCCATGACTTGTGGGAACCCTGCCTTAGATTATTGTACCATATTGCCTTGAAAAAATATAGGGGCCTAGCCAAGTGGCTTTTGACCCATCTGCACCCAGAGTCAGTAGTCTGGTCCCTGAGATGTTGTCCATGCATGTTTAATCCTTAGTTAGACTTAGTGCCTGGTGTGCAGACTCTAGTTACGTTGTTGTTAGGTAGGTGGTGTCCTATGGTTAAGGTGCAGTTAGGTCAATGAGAGAATTAGTTAAGAATTTGGAAATCCTCTGTAATAGCTTAATATGGGGGGGGGGGGGGGTGGCATGTGTGAGGAGTGAACAGCTGGTGAACTGTTTGTTTCAGGTACATGCAATATGAATCAGAAATATGAGATATGTATCGAGTTCATAACTTATTAATCAATGGTGAATGTTGCACAGCGTTGCATTATAGTAATATGTCGGTCGTCATCACCGATGATAGAAGGTAATAGTGGTGTAACAATACTGTCCATCTTTGTATTTTAGAAATATCAAGAAGGCCTCTTAGTGAGTGGACCTCAATTTGGGTACTCAGTTTGTACTTTAACAAACGAGGACAGAATCCAGCTTCACCCTTACTAGGGCTCTTCTTTACAAACCTTACCCTTGGCAGGGGATGTTTTGGCAAGAAACGAGATATTTTGGTGCAAAGTCTACATTCGCCGGTGCTTTTGCAGAGAAAGTGTGCTGTCGTTATAGCATTTCTCCTTTGAGAAGTGGAAAATTTTGTGGAAAAAATATGCGGTTGGAACATGTGGAAGTCTTAACCGGCACCACCCACAGGCCCCACCTTCAACGTCAATAATTGATTTTCTGAACTTTGAAAACTTTCTTCTGAACTTTTCTTAACGGAAAAGGGCATGTTGATGGCATGAACCTGTATATTATCGTGTTAGATCGTTAACCTGGCCCTGGCTTTTTACCTTTACATAATTGATTAAAACCACAGGAAGGGGTTACCTTTATTTCGGACAGAAAGGTCAGGACTGTGGAAAAATCTGGAGTCCTGGATTTCTGAGCGAATAGGCTGAACCAGGACAACAGCCCACCACAACATGTTTTTGCTAAGGGCTGTACCCTGGTCCTTACAATCAGTCCCCTGAGCAGACGAGGCTCAAAATGCCTATGTCGCCATGTCCATTTTAGGGGTTAACCCCCATTTCTATGGCAGGGGAGTATTATTCACAACTTAAAGTTCAAGGGAAAGAGCTTTCTCAAAGGTCAGAATATCGGCCTAGAACAGTAGATGGTGTCCCCTTGGTACCTGGGGTGTGTAGTATAACAAGGCGCTCTCAGCCGGCCTCTTGTACACATGGGGGGGGGGGTGGGAGGTGGTCCCATGTCGATTTTTAAAATGGCCATGTCGCATGTCTATGTCGCTTAATAATGCTCATGTCCCATAGTTTAAGAAATGTCCATGTCCACTTTCACTTTCTTTTTAAGCCTCATGTTGCATGTCACTAGGCCTCATGTATGGCCCTAGACCCCTAAATTCGACATGGCGACATGGGCATTTCTTAAATTCGACATTCGACATGAGGCCTAGTGACATGCGACATGAGGCTTAAAAGGATAGTGACATGGGACATGGACAGTTCTTAAAATCGACATGGGACATGAGCATTTTTAAGAGACATAGACATGCGACATGGCCATTTCTTAAAATCGACATGCGACATGGGGACCTCCCCATCAAGGGCCCCTCATGTCACATGTCGATTTTAAGAAAAGGCCTTGTTGTCGTGTCGAATTTTGATAGGGGTCTACCCCCATAGGAGTGCGGGGCCTGTGTGCCGCCTCCATGATTGTGGACCATGACTGTAGTGTCTGTAAGAAGACCGTCTTGTGTCACGGGAGGCAGGTGTGGGTAGCACAATGACACCTGATGTCACAGGTGAAGACGCTGTCAATGGTATTCACTAAAGTTATCACCACTGAAGAGTGAGTAATAATGGTTTAACGCCATTTCGACAGCTATAGGGTCATATTCATGACGAGATGATTCATGAGATAATAAAATGCTATGATAGAAAACTGTCTTACTAGATGGGTATGCATGAGAAGTGGGTGTGAAATAGTGCGGAGTTGCATGCCTTGTCGAACTGTCTGAGTGATCACCCATGCAGTTGATACCCAGATGCGTAATACTAGTAACTGTTTAAATACAGACCCATTGAAAAATAATAGCCCTTGCCTCCTAACTCCATATACCCGGTATATATAGCACTGGTGGCCATCAGGTCTTAAGACCATAAACTTCGGCGACCAAGGCTCAGTACCTGTCTTATCTTCTTCAAAGAGAAGGGTGTCTCAATTACCCTTGTAGGGGTGAGGCGTGTTTGGGGGTCGGTTGGGAACAGTTTAGGAGGCAGTGTCAGAGCCCCAGTAGCTCATTCCCCATAGAAGCATATAGGAGTATACTGAATCTGGAACCTGCTGGCGAGGACCCCAGCTGTGAGGTCATTATGGTCCACCTTGATAATATCATGGGTGTGGACCACCAAATTCGACATGGCGACATTGCCGTTTTTTGGCCTAGTGAAATGCGACATGATGAATATCATGATCAGAGATAGTGACATGGGACATGGGCATTTATTAAAATCGACAGGGTGACATGGTTATTTCTTAAAATCGATAGGGCGACATGGTCATTTCTTAAAATCGACATGGGAAATGGGGACCCCCCCATCAAGACCCCCAATATCAATTAAAACATAGACAACACCTAACCTAAGTGTCATTTAAAGACACCATAAGTAAACTTTCCATCCTCCTGATTGCCACATTTACCACTAGTTTTACAACCCACAGTGGTTTTCTTTGAAGATAGCACCAATCCCTCCCCACATTTTATTGCCCTGCTAATTTGTCAGAGACAATGGGTATCCAGTCCAGCTGTGAGCTCATTAGGGAAGCCCTTTGTCGGCCTCGCCAGCAGGTCCCAGATTCAGTATAGCATTGGAGCTGCTCTCTGCTTTCAAGAAACCTTTCAAACTATGATACAAAATGGTTTATATAGAAATGCTTGGGGTCTAAGAATACTAAGAAACTAGAATAGAAGGTGTTTGACCATACCTACCCCAGTATACATACCCTGAAGATTCTATTGGAACTATTGTTATTTTTCTAGCACCACTCTGTTACCTAGCAACAGCAATTCCGGATATTCCATGCCTAGCAACCAGTGAAATATTTGGGGGTAGAAGGTGTTTGACCATACCTACCTCCAGTATACAGACCCTGAGCATTCTATTAGAACTACTGTCATTTTCCTAAGATCCATCTGTTACCTAACAACAGCCTAACATGTATAGCTATATACAGAAATAATACCCACAAATTGACCTTAAATGCACCAAATAATGTCAACATTTTCAAAATTCCCCCCCCCCGGCCCCCCCCCAAGTCCATTTGCTTCCGACACTCCTGCAAAGGTACACTTCAATAGTTCACAGCTGAGGTTCATCTCAATCAACTCCAGTTTGTGAGGTAACCTCAGTTGTGAACTATTCTCGTGACCCTTGTTTACCCTTGTTCATAAGTTTGAGTTTTGAAAATTTTATTGGCCACAAAATTGTTACAGAATAGGACTCTTTTCAGTATATATCCATTATGAATCATGACACAGCTCCTCAGAGCAATTAACTGCAATTAGATACATCATTTTCACAAGATGTTTAGACACAATTTAGGTACATTTATAGTCAACAGGTACCATAGTATGATAAACGACATAATGTATCGCGGAATGATTGGACCTCTCACTGACTATATATAAACCCCCTCACCACTGCTTACCGTTTACTACATAATACTGAGGCAATACATGTTATACAATATTATAATCCTCTCTATAGCCTACACCAGTGAATCCACCAGTGCACACTGCTGCACTTGTTATTGGCCAAGGTCATGAAGGGTATGTATATAACCTGTATATATGGGACGTGCGGTAACCTGTAGTATATCCCGGGGGGGGCACTACCTCAGCATGTGTTTCTATGTGATACCAAGGGAAAGGGTATTCTTATTCAACTTCACTAAACATTACAAATATATTTCATGTACAGACTGTACTACATTCCAATGGAAACATGGGGGATCTCTCACCAGCCAAGTATGGTAATACTTGGCTGGCCTGCTAGCTAGTATTAAAGACCCCCTAGCACCACTGGCCTTTACAGTAGGAGTAGCGATGGTTGAGCCTTTAAAGGGACTCACTACTTGTTGCAGATTTACTGATGTTCTATTGACTTTTGCATATAACTCAGGATTATGATAGTTTGATTTATTATCTAATAGAAAATCAAAAGAATTTGCCATGTTACGGTTATAACTTTCATGATACGGCCATTTGAGCAAAGCAGTACCTTAACTATAGAAATGAATAGGAAAACAGCATTTACACACTATCTGGCATGGATAATCCCCTTCATTTATTGATATTGCAACCAAACCTTGGGAATGTATAATGGACATCTATACAAACATTTTAGGACCAATAAAACAGGGGGTCACGGATAAAATGAGAAAGACATGAATTTTTGAAAAATATTTCTTTTGCCTTAACTATAGGATCCTATGGGTGTCCTAGCAGTGAATATATGTGAACAATGGAGGTATACTGTCCAAATAACAAATACAAATATTGATTTAGGGAAAGTGGTCTATGTAGGAATATGAATACAGCTTAAAGAATACTTTTTATGAGCATCGATTTTTGCCGCCAGGTGGCTTCTGTGTAGGAACCAGCGATTCCCTTTAAGCCACATGACATGGGACCTTCCTCCCCTGCAAGTGCAATCATCGAGGGCCCCTAGATCTGAGCGATCCCTCTACCAACCAAATAGAATGATAGCCGTTGCTTGTTGTAGTGGTGCAGATAACCAGTTAAATCGTGCAAAATGCGAATTTAAGAATAACCCATAAGGAGTCACCATACCAACTTTGACGCTTGTATCGCATTTTGCACGATTCTCCTGAAAATGGGCTGTTACCTCCACCACTATTGTCATTAAGTTGGATACAGTTGAGTGAATCATAATGATATCAGACTTTCCATAGATATGCACATGAGCATTAGGAGTCACGAATACTAAAGTGTATAGATTTCACCTAAAAGTCTTCAATCGATGAGATATTAGATTGTCTAGGGCCTACACATGACAGACTCGCTCAACCAGTACCCTTTTCCGACACAAGGGCTACAAATGGGACTGGTGCAACTGCTAAATCTAGATTGTTACTTCCTGTCAGGCTGTGCACAGGAATTGATGTACAGGATTTGATTGGTCAACTCCTGAGGGCAAGTTAGTGAAACATGTTTTTTTATATGAGTTTGCCCAGACTCTATTATTATAGAGTCGTGGCCAAGACTGACACATGAAGCCTGCCTGATACTGGCCTCACGCCACAGTGATCCGCCGACAAGGCAAAAAAAATGAAAAAAAGGTATTAAGGTTGGTTTCCGGTTACCCGACCGGGTCTAGCAAAACTGTTTCGGGTCACCCTCTCTTTTCAATTTCCTGGAAATTTGCCACATGCATGTCTGTTTTTACGGTGCGTAGATCGGACAATTACTATTAAATCTTGTATAGAAGATTCAGCTTTCTTTTGATACCAAACATGCCTATATATATAGGGTGCGGCTTAAACAAGAGTTTTTATTAGTATGCTACAGTAATAAAATCACAATTTTCAGACACCCTATGCGGCTTACATAATTTCTCAAAGTCATACGCGGGTTAAGCTCATATGCGAGAATTTATGGTATCAAGGATTTTAGAGCAAAACCGGGCCTGAAATGGTCGAAGGAAAAATAAAGAAAATAAAAAAGTAAAAAATAAATCAGCAAACCAGGCCTAGCTTGTCTGACCATGTTACCAGAAACCAACCTTCTTTTTTTGGGCTCAACTCAAAATCGATTATTGTAAATCATGTTACCCTATGATTATTGAAATCACTTCCTGTAGTTTCCTGCTTATCCTGTAGCAACATCGTTTACCGAATGCATCTGATCGTCCGCCCACATCACACTCAGCCCGATATAGATTGCCATAATTGATAATACATGTTTCCTAATTGTGGGATACATTTTTGGACAAGCTATCTCACGTTTTTAAGTATAGTTTCTCTTTTGGACAAAAGACAAAATCATTGTGGAGATGAAAGATGCCTCCGTGTACAAGGAATAATATAAAAGCACAACGTGAATAAACTTATAAAGTGCCTTCATGATGATGATGATGATGATGATGATGAGAGAGGAACTCTGTGACAGAGTACATGTAATAGCTACAAATGTGTGTGGCAGACCTTCAGAAATCCAATCGTTCCAGATGATATTGTTTGTACACTCATATGAGAAAACATAAATTTTGTGTGAATATAAAGCGATGCAGGACAACTAGGGATGCTAGGGGGTTATTAAGTAACTATATGCACCACTCGGACCAGGGGGAATACGCATAATGTCTTGTGGCCAGTTCCAACACATGCGGGGCAATCTGTTTGCTATGTGATCCGCTCCTTAAAGTGCCATTTTGGTTGGGCTGTTTAAATGGTGTGTCAGGTGAGGGGATCTGATGTTAATGAGGTGTCAATGTATATATAATACAGACATGGAGGATTATGACCCCCTAGCAGGAGGGCTCACCACATCTTCCGGTATTCTCTGCCAAGGCAGGTACAAATGGGCCACTTGCCGAGGATCAGGAACCGTGTTCTTGTGGCACTTAAGCAGTGTTAAGATGTTGTTAAGATGTACTATTACTATATCGTCCCCCATTGGCGGATCCAGGGGGGGGGGCGACGGGCCTTGCCCCCCCCCCCTCCCAAAAAATAATTTAAAAAAAGAAAAAGAAGAACAGAGGAGAAAAGGGGGGGGGGGGAAGAGAGAAGGGAACAATACCATATAAACACAGTCTAGACCATCAGCCATTTCTTAGACTTAGGGGGGCATGCCCCCAACCCCCCCCCCCCCCCCGACCCCATGGCTCCTTGGTTGGCAAAGCCATCGGGGACAGTGGCGAATCCTGGATTCGCCACTGTCCCCGATGGCTCTAGACTCTAAATTCGATATGGCGACATGGCCATGTCTTGAATTCGAATTGTCGACATCGCCTTATCAAAATCGGCATGGATAAATTGGCCATGCACATACCCATGCCCCATGCCGATTTTGATAAGGCGATGTGTCTCATGAAAACGATGCAGGTCTGGGACCAGGGCTGATTCTGAGGGTAGTTCACGTTTGGTTCATAATACAAGTTTAATAACTATTTTTATGACATTTTCTTTTGCCCTATTTAGTTAGGGTGGGTATTGCCTCTCTGGATATGTATGGTCTTACCTAAGTATCACAATCTTTTTTTGCCACAATAGGGGTGCAAAGGGCCAAAATTTGTAAAATTTTGCTGAAAACCGTCTTTTTATACTTGAATATCACCCATAAACAATAAATTATACAATTACATGCGGGTTTTGTATGTTATTTATGTAGTCAATAACGTGGGCCATATGTACCACTGTTTTAGATAACTGTGTGCCATATTTTAACAGAGGAATACATGAAAATAGCACTCTGTCATAAAGACACATATTGGCATCTAGATGACAAGGTAAAACATGTGTTTTTTAATTCCCTTAGCTCAATGTAACAACTAATACCTTAGTCTTTCTGCTGATTCGTCTTACTGAAGCGGATATCTAAGGACTTAGTACACACATTTATTTTGATTTACCCCCCATATTTCCATCCAAGAGTCAGTCAAAGTCCTGCTTGGCGTCTATATGACATGATGGTGTCTATATGACAAGGTAGCAGAGTAGCCCTTGAATTTCTATGCTTCTTATATTTAATTATTTCCAATTTATACATTATATTTTCCCACTAGGGCACTATTTGCATGTAAACTATGGTAGTCCAGTGAGTAATGTCAGTCCACTAAATATAAGTCATGTCGGGCGTCTATATGACATGGTGGCGTCTATATGACAAGGGTAGATTTTGGTACTATATTGGCGACCAATGGCCCTATAAATTTTAGAGCTTTGCTAAACAAATCCCTATGGTAACATGTCGTAAGAAAAGGGTTCATGACGCTAGTAAAGCCATTTCTTTTGCAAAAATCAGCTCTAAATAACAAATATTATCACTTCCCCCAAACATAAGTGAAAAGTCATGTCAGGCGTCTATATGACATGATGATGTCTATATGACAAGAGTAGATTGTGGTACTGTCTTGTGCCGTGCTAGACCATTGTCATGCGGGTCCCTCTTGCAACACATTGAAGGGGAAAAGGTGCAGGATACTAGTGAACGCATTCTTTCTAATAAAATGAGATATAAATAAAAAAATATTATCACTTTCCCGAATACAATTAAAAGGTCACCTAGGGCGTCTATATGACATGATGGCGTCTATATGACAGGGGTTGATTGTGGTACTGTCTTGTTCCGTATGAGTGCTAGACCATTGTCATGCGGGTCCACATTGTAACATATTGAAGGGAAAAGGTGCAGGATGCCAGTACAAGCAGTCTTTCTGCTAAAATGAGATATAAACAAAAAATATTACTACTATCCCGGCAATTTCTTCAGTAATTTGCGAAAATTTGATAGTTTTCCATTTATATTAGTTAATTAGTTAAGATATGATAAACTACATTTTAAAACACTAAATTTGGATTAGAGGGCGTTACTCAATCAAGGTATAGGGGTCATTGGAGCTCTTTACCTAATGTAAGGGTAGTCTCAACATAACATACCCTTATAGAATGACGTCTATATGACATGATGACGTCTATATGACATGATGGCGTCTATATGACAAGGTGATATGTTCACATGAATATTACTGTAGTTAAAAAGTATGCACCTTTCAGGCAACATGTAACATATGTACATGTGAGGAAGGGTCTCTACTAATACTGAAGCAAGGAATAATCAGCATAGGCCAACCAGGGTAGATACAGTAAAACTGCAAAGTAATTTACCAGAAAAAACAAGAAGAATCAGAAAAAATTCAATTCCCATCCCCTTATCCTGTTTCCCTTAGCAGACTTTAACTTAAACTTTTTATATTAGATGAGAACACATGGATATACCCTCATTTGGCAATAGAAGTCGACAGCCCATAGTGCAAATATTTTGAACTACAAAGGAATTTGCACTAGCTTGCCATATAGACGCCACTAACCACCACAACTCATGTTTAGATGGTAACCATGACAACCAAATAGTAACTCCACAGCAGGATACCCCAATATGTATAGTATACCCATGTAAAAGGATTAGGTCCTATTGCAAAAAGAAAATTTTATACAAATCCCCCCCTCCAAGTCCAGACCTGCATCATTTTCATGAGACATAGTAGTGACAAGGACATGGGGCATCTCTTAAGTTCGATATGTAACATCATTAGTGATATGAGCGACGGTTTTCATCCCAAAGGAATATCCAAGTCTAGATGATTGGAAATAAATACAGATATGAGCTTATTATGTATCAAAATGCACCGGATTGCACCATTTGACGTTAAGACTTTCAAATTTTTCGAAACCTCTTACTTTTAACGTTTAATGATGTATAATCTACGACTACATCTCTTAGTGACACTAGTGACATGGGGTTTTCCTCACTGACATGTGACATGAGCTTTTCTTAAAATTGACATGCGACATGGGACCCCCCCCCCCAAGGGCCCTGGATGGGGGCGAGGGTCCCCATGTCCCGTGTCAATTTTTAGAAATGGCCATGTCGATTTTAAGAAATGGCCATGTCGCCATTTCGATTTTAAGAAATGGCCATGTCGCCATATCAATTTTAAGAAATGCCCATATCCCATGTCACTATCTTAAAGCCCCAAAATGGTCCATGTTGAAAAGGACCGTTTGTAAGATAAGGGCCTCACAGCCCTTCCTGACCTGGCCTCTGCAAGTATTCTGTGTACCAGCTGGCTGTGTCGTTACATAATCGGTCAATGGGTCCGTTACGTATACCGCTTTTGGAAATGGATTATAATTACACAGGGGGATTTGCCCAGACTTACAAGGACAGTCTTGTCGGTTTGCTATTTCACAGGTCCTCTTTGCCTTATTGATATTTATTATTGACGATTACGTACTAGTACTCTTTGGTACAGTAGAGTGCAGTATACAGGTCCTGATCAAGTCTACTCCCCCTATATACTCACCCCCAATATGAATTATTAAGTATTTTATTAACAAAGTGATATTCAAAATACAGTACTCGACTCAAAGATGAGATATCACACACAGACGATAGCGTATGTAATATGAATTGGATGTTACATTCAATCTCATCAATAATTGCTCACAATCTAATTATCATCATACAATTAACATACAAGTTAATTGAAGAATTCTTA
The DNA here is from genome assembly GCA_947462335.1 of Harmothoe impar. NCBI lineage: Eukaryota > Metazoa > Annelida > Polychaeta > Phyllodocida > Polynoidae > Harmothoe > Harmothoe impar. The sequence goes on from OX381721.1 coordinate 28,307,788, forward strand.
TATCTGGGTTATAATCGATAATTCCATTTTAAACTCAATGGACAGATATTATCACGGGCAGTTATTATATAAAATTAATCTACCGTTTCATTTTTAACAGTTAGAGCTCAAGTTAATTTGCATTTGCCTTAGCCCTAAAAATCTCTCTAGAACTGGCTAGGCACAGGAGGTATTCCATAAATCAATCCCTCAATAAATAGGGCTTCTTATATAACCACATTTGATACAAGGGGGGTAGGGCACTAAGCCAGTGCCCGTAGACCTCAGTGCAGTATAGTCCAATACACAGGTCACAGGTCTTGAGCAAGTCTAATCCCCCCCCCCCTCACCATCACAACCCTGGTCTAGGTGCTGTGTGCATTATTACACCGACACATGGTGTGGGCTGTGGTCGCCGGCCGGCGTGCGATGACTGAATGGTGCTACTCACACACAGCTCTTGTCACGGTGCTACAGGTGTTACCCCAGTGTCATCACCCTGTCACCTGCCTCCACCTACAGTACAACGTTATCACAGACTCACCTTAGTATGTATGCAGTCTGTGTCTCTGTGCAGTCTGTACGAGACGTCTCAGTGAAGCTCCAACCGGTCAGCTGATATAGGACAGTGATACTCAGCCCCCTCAGCCTCACCGGCAACCTAACGCTGGTTATGTCACTGAAGAGGCTCTGTGACTGTGGTTGGCTGAGGCAGCTCATCAATATGCAACTGGGTCATAGTGGCCTGGATTGGAACTGATCACGTGTACAGCACATGGTGGGTAAATTCATGCAGGTACATTTCCACAATTCCAGGGTTGTGGAATTGAGGGGTTTCTGAAACGTGGTCAATTGCGGGAGTGGGAGTGGGAGGATGAAATATTCATATAAATTCTTATACATATAATATCATATACATATATATATATATATATATATATATATATATATATATATACATATATATATATATATATATATATATATATATATATATATACAAAATATTATATATAAATATATGTACATGATTATAATGATTATACAATTCTCTCGGGAGAGGTAAATAATATGTTATGGGTAATTTAGACATTCGACATGAGCATATAGTACTCATAAGTATGATAACTCGGACTTTTAATTATTTGAACCTGACAATACCAATAATATCAATTTTCTGAATACTCTATCCACACGATCTCTGAAAGTTGGCATCCCTCTAGGAAAACTACCAGGTATTACGTATATTCAGCCAATAAAGCCAATAGAAATCTTCAATAACAACATAGTAAATGCGACATGCGACAAGAGTGACTGCAGATGGGTCAAAAGCGACCTGGCGACCTGGGTTGCTTTGGATCTGGGCAAAATGTACACGACCTCCGTTCCCTCCTTCCAAAAAACACCCCGGTTCCCACTGATTTTTCAAACAGAAATCGACCCATTTGGTGGGAAAATGTCATCTGTTGACTCTGACGTTTTCTTAAAGTATTCCTTTTCCATGATGAAAAACATAAATTATCAGGTGATTAGTGAAATACACGCATCGTCAATCCTAAAAAGTTATGTAGATTTATAATATTTGGTGAAGAAATGTACTACCATTTGAAAGGATGAAGTTCAGACTAGATTGAAACAGCATCCAACCTACACCTTGGATGTTCAGAAAGCTTTACAATGCCCCCTTATTAGCTTTTTAAAAAATCAGCAAAGTTGTCTTGGAAAAATACACCTATTTCTCAATTGCGTGGACAAAAAAGTACAATTTCCACGCTTTAGGAACGCAGGTTGTGCCCATGTATCACCGAGAGTGCAGGGGCCGGGGGTGGGTGATATGAGGAGGAAACATAATTTTGTATATATATACATTCAGGGGCGTGGCAAGCAGTTGCCACACCCCTGTGGCCGCATGCTACGTGTGTGTGCCCTCTGTTAGTTTTGCAAAAAGCAGTGCATTGACATAGACAATAGTGGCTGCAGATGGGTCAAAAGCGACCTGGCGACCTGGGCTGTTTTGGAGGCGACTTTCGACCTAAGGCAATAATAAAAGCGACCTGGCGACTTTTGGACAATATTGACAATAGGTTAAAGGGTCCAAAAAAGCGACTTTTCGACCTGTACCCCTTAATTTCGGCGACTTTCCGACCTCAGGGGGGGGGGGACCCATCTGCACCCCCACAATACACTAGTGTGTAAACTCATTGATACATATCAGGTTGCAACCCCATGAACCATGATGGGATGAAGGGCGTTTGTTCCATGCATTCATTATAAATGTAAGGTATCATTCTAATGTATTTCTCTGGTCCTCTATGCAGGATTACAAAAAGTGACATCTTTTAATGCATGGCATGGAGAGTTAGTTTTGAGAATGATGGTAATGAAGAGATCATAGTTACTCAGATTTATAATCATAATAACTGTCAATACTTTAAGTCGGGATTTCAATGATAATGGGATCCCGGACTATATAGGATATTAACCCAGGCCTAATGTGGAATCCCTCATAATCCTCTGTGTAATGGGGGAAATGGGTTTAGGGGGATGTATTCTCACCTTGTATTTAGGGAAAAGCTTCCCCCCCCCCCCACCCCCTGCCCATTATGATGTTGAATCCCTGGTAATAATTTATAATTTAGGTTGAAAGTTTTAGTGAAATGGACCGCGATAGCATATATATGCACAATAATTATGCACCGTATAGACAACAGCCGTTCAACTTGGAATATAACCAATGATACACATCAATATCAGAAGGTTCCATGCTGAAATACATCCCTATTGTTGTTGTTATTATTAGTAACATGGTTGTTTGCCAGCTGAAAGTGTTTAACCAGCCCTATCATGAAGATTCATGAAAACAACATCTTGTTTTATATCAATGTCTACTAACCCTAGTATTAAGTCTGACGTATTCAGAGGGAGAGGGGGAAAGTTAAGAAATAACATGGATTTCATAAGTATTAATGAGTGATATGACTGTCAAGGACTTCCTGAGAGAAAATGTCTTAAATGTAACGCACATTAATATTAGAATTGTCAGAAACAAAACCACAGAATTCCCATTATTGTATGATGATTCAAACATTGACTTTTTAACATGTTCTATATCATGGTTGACAGAACTTGATTTAAGTAGCAACTTTAAATTAAAAGGGTATAACATGTTTAGAAATGATAGAAGCTGGTTAGAAAATGGTGTCTTAAAAAAAGCGGGTGGATTAATAACCTACTTTAGAAAGGAATTTGTAATAACAGAAGAGCATTCACATTTAAACCAATCAACAAAAGACCTGGAATTACTAACTACAACGATAAAAAGAGAACATAAAAGAAATATTTGAATTCCTAATTTATACAGACCCCCAAATCGGATTTTGTCAGTTTTTGGAACGTGATGAAAACTATTATTACCGATATAGAAAATAGAAGTTCAAAGGATATTTTTATCTTGGGCGATTTTAATGTTGACTTTTATTGTTTGATGATCCGAATACTATAACTCTGAAAGAGGGGATGGCTGGCTTTGATTTTCTCAATTATATACATGTACCGACAAGGTATGGTGAGAAGAACTCATGTCTGGATTTAATTTTTACAAATTGTACAAATATTGATTCGTCTGGCTGTGTAAAATGCAATTTAAGTGACCATGAGATGGTATTTGTTGTATGTAAAGAAGATAGGCCTATATTTGAGGGACACAAGGTGGTGCGTGCTAGGAGCACAAAAAGACACTATTTACAAAAATACTTGTTGATTTTAATTGGAGAAACTTCTACAAAATCCAAGATGTTGAAAAATTGTGGTCTATTTTACTAAGGCGTATCAATCATGTTTTGAATGTTATGTGTCCTTATACAACTTTTAATAAACGCAAAGAAAACAAACCTTGGTTAACACCTGAGCTAATAGATCAGCTACATCAAAAGGATAATGCCCTGCAGCGAGCAAAACGGTCCAACAATAAAATTCAATTAAAGACTGCCAATAAAGAAAGAAATCAAATGTCAAAATTAGCCCATAAAGCTAGATGTAAATTCATTAAGGATAAAATCTAAGAAAACAAAAGCAACCCAAAAAACTTTTGGCGAGAAATAGCAAAATTGATTCCTCAGAAAAAAGGTGAAAAGGAGACAATTCGATTAACAGATCTGCATACACAGGAACTTATGCCTGATGAAAATGTAGCTGACTTTATTAATCAAGGTTTTACAAATATTGGTCCTAATTTGTCCAAAGACAATAATACAATTTGGTCTTTTGATGACGATGTAAGACCCCCAATTGACATTGACTGGGTAGTTGACAAAGAAACAGTCTTGGAATTTATAAAAGAAGTTCCTACACACAAAACCACATCCATAGAAGGGTTAAAGGCAAGCGTCTTGAAGGATGCACTATTTGCCCTTATTGACCAGTTTACACATATCCTGAACGTGTCTTTAGACACTGGTATAATTCCAAAATCTTGGAAATCTGCTTGTATAATTCCAGTGCCTAAGGATGGTAATCCACATCTTGTTGAAAATTATAGACCCATTTCGCTATTATGTACACCCTCTAAGATTCTAGAAAAAATAGTACACAAGAAATTATTTTCGTATTTGGACCTGGACAATGTTTTGACAGATAGGCAGGGAGGATATAGAAAGGGTTTTTCAACTATACAAACTGTAGGGGAATTAACAGACAATGTTCTTAGAGATAGAAATGTGGGGATAGAAACTATTGCTTGTTATATTGACTCAAAAAAAGCGTTTGACACTGTAGATCACTCGATATTATTGTTAAAATGTAAAAAATACGGTACACATGGTAAATCATATATTTGGTTAGAAAACTATCTATCTGATAGGGTACAATGTACATTAGCTAATAACGTAACGTCCTCTAAACTGTGTATGAAATGTGGTGTCCCACAAGGGTCTACCTTAGGCCCATTGATGTTTTTAATTTACGTCAATGACGTGGTAAAAGTTTGTTCAAATAGTAAAATTTTGTTGTATGCCAATGACACTGTTATATATTGCTCAGGCAAAGAAAAAAGGGTTGTAAACATGCTGCTTCAAAGAGATTTGAATAGGTATAATAACTGGTGTCAAAGAAACAGGCTAACAATCAATAGTAAAAAAAGATTCATGTGTTTCGGACTGAACTTCAAATGGAAGAATTGTAAATTTAAAATTGGTAATGATGAAATTTTCGGAGTCTCAAACTACAAATATTTAGGAGTAATTTTAGACCAGGCTTTAAACTACGAGAAATTTATGTTACAACAACTCAGAACGGTAAACTTTAGGACATATCAACTAGGAAAACTAGGGGATTTTTAGATGTACCATCTGCCATTTTATTGTACAAAACCTATATTTTGCCCATTCTAGAATATGGAGACATATTAGTCCCTGAACACTGACCTCTTAAAGAGACGCCAGCGTGCACAAAACTGGGCTTTAAAAGTAGCACAAAAGGTTAACCATAGATCTCATACTGATGATATACATGCTACAGCTAAGCTTAATTTACTGGGTGCTGGAATGTTAGTGCATCAATATTTAGCTGCATATAAAAGGTCTACTTGTGTGAAGTATAAGGATATGAGACGACTCAACACAAGAGCCTGGGATGGCCCAATCTTAAAATGCCATACACCCCATGCCAAATCATACACAAGAAGTCTTGAGTGGAGTCTTGCCTATGCTTGGAATAATCTAGAGCCAGAGGACCGCAATATTCCCTCCTTGAAGTCCTTTAAACAAGAAGTGCACAAATTCTTATTCTTAAACCTGCCTAAACCAGTTTAGACCTTACTTCCCCTCCCCCCAACATTAGCAAAGCTCAACAAGCGGCAAAGCTTAACTAACCCCATAGTTAAGGTAGAAATAAGATTGGTATATCATTCTAACATAGCTGCGTTTTGTATAATGCAACTATGTACGGTAACACAGAAATGTTATTTACATATCAAAATTGTATAATTGTATAGCTGTGTTTTGTTTAATGCAACTAGAAATGGTACATGAAGGATGGAATGTAAATCTGTGACATTATGCAGGTAATCAAACAGTTATATAAGTTGTGTTCAAAGCGTTTTGAAAAATGCAAACAAACATTATACACAATATTTTTTACATTCTATCAAAAACATAAAACTATAGCTATTAAAATATAATGTACACAGGTTTATATAATACCCCTGCCTGCCTTAAAGAAATATCAATGTGTTAACTAAAAAAGTAGAGGTCGCTGACTTAAATATTAGCCTGAAAAGGCTAAGATGCGACCTGTCTTTGTGGATAATTCAAGAGATAACAATATATTTGTAAACCGTGATACTGAAATGAAATAAAGACTAATTCAAACTCATTCAAACTCAAACTCTTAGTTAGGCCAGAAGAAAGAGGTTTGTTTCAGGTCACCCGACCGTGCCTATTTAAACAGGGCCGACCCCACATTTTCTGATGCATTATTGAAGACATTTTCGTATAATTTTTATCCTTTTTGTTGTGGTATCCAGAGAGGCTGGCTAGTACATTCCTGTTTAAAAAAAAGATAAAGATATTTTAAATCCAACCTACCGACTCTATTTTTTGTTATTAATTTGTTTGGCCTTGGGTACAGTACACCATGCCCTTTTAGATTGCCTTGATAAACCGTTAAACTAGCACAGTATAATGTGATGTTTGTGAAATTACCGGAAGATAAGGATTTTTTTCTTCCAATTACTGATATCAAAAGTGATGAAGATGGACAACTTTGGAAGAATTTGGCATTAGATTAAAGCTTGTGTAGTGTCAGTAACCAGTGAGTTGAAAACAATCCAACACTATTTTCATTTTGGAGACCTAATTTATTTTGCCAACTAGGTAGGGTAGGTCGGATTCTTTTTCTTTTTAATTTTCTTTTTACTTTGGCCTTAAAAGTAGCCAAAAATGTACTCATAAACTTCAGCGTCGACTCGCTGACAACAGCGTAGACTCGTGGACTTTCAAATCAACTCCGAAATAGCCAAAAAATTACTTGAACTATAATTCTATAATTCTTATAACAGTTTCTAGGGCCAGGCCTCTTTTGCTAGGTATAGGGCCGTTTTTTTTTCTCTCTGATAACTTGGAATACGGATCCACTGATGGGAATTTTGGCAATTTGCAAAAGAAATTAAAATATCTATTTTTCATACCCCTGCCACCCGGGAGAATTTGACAAAAAAAACAGTATATGCTGACCAGCAAAAGCCCAAAAGAGGGATTTTTCATGATATTTTCCTTTTTTTGCCCTTGCCCCCTGCGAAATTTGGGCATCCCACTACCCCTGTAAGGAAGCTTTTTTTGCCCCCCCAAAATTGACTTACAAACTTCAGCACTGACTCCTCGACAACAGCGTCGACTCGTGGACTATCAAATCGACCCTGAAAAAGCCCAAAAATTACTTTTTTCAAAATTTGATAAATATTTCTAGGGTCAGTGCTGTTCTGCTAGGTAAGGTCGGGTTACCTGAAACACACCTTTTTTGGGGGGCCTGGTCTACCTGCACGTGTCGTCTTGGCTTGATTTATGGTGAATTGGTTGATATTGTATTTAGCTCCCCACATCTTTGATTGATATTGCATTTATTTTGCTCTCCCATGTCTTTGATTGATATTGGATGCATTTAGCCCTCCCACGTCTTGGCACTGTCTGTAGCTGATATGTATTAATGAGTTTGAACACTAGGCTATTGTCTATGTAAGGCCACAGAAAAAAAAGAATTGTTTCTCATCATCCTGCGCATCACGTTAAAAAAATAAACTTGTCTCCAGACTCTTCAAAGTGACGGTCATAAAATAAACGAGTCGAAAACTCGTCTAAGTGACAAGGAAGTGGGTCTTCTAGCTGGAGATAGAAGACCCACTTGGCATGTCCCAGCCAAAAACCCGACATTTGCCAGCTCCAGATTCTATTTGTGGAATGGTAACCTGATAGGTTAGACAACTTTTGACTCGTTTATTTTATGATAGTCACTTCGACGAGTCTGGAGACGAGTTTACTTTTTCAGTGCATGAAACAACCTTTTTTTTGAGTGGCCTAAAGACACTGCTTTTTATAAAGCTAACTGAAGACGCAAACATGTATATACAAACCATATTGGCATTACATATATGTAAAACGTCGACTTGTGTAGGCTATATAATACCATTTCAAGACTCATGAATGAAGGTTAATTTACACTTGAAGAGGACGTTTTGGACTCCAAAGTGGAGTTCAACGCAGAACAGAATTGATACAAACATTCAATAGTCCTTTCGTATAAATCAGTCCAAGTAAAACAAAATAGAGGAAAACAATGTTAATGGATAATAAAAAAGACATGATCACCAGATGTCTTCAGAATACAACATACTATTGCCAACGTACCAAAGCAATGCAATACAATACGTACGTTTCTTTGTAGATGAAGGATGGGAGCAGTACTGGTGTACTGTAATAACCAACATAGACTGATTATACGTCAACTACTTAAAAAAGTGTTAACAATGCTATAGCTGTGTACTTGCCATTAATCTGTGCTTACAGTTTATCACAGTGTCGTATCATATCGGAAGTATAACTTAATTATATTTACATACATGTTATATGTTGTTGGAAATAGAAAAATGTGACCAAATGAGGCAATTTGGTCTCATCTTAAGATAGAGAAATAAGGAATAGATTCTTTCTTTGAAAGAAGTAAAATGTATTCCTTGGCCCACAGCTAAAAGTCCAGGCCCATAGATTTTTGTAGCTACATGCTTGGGTGTCCTGCAGCTGATAAAGTTAGTGTCTACCCCTGCACACGTACTAATGTGTTGTTAACAGGAGAAATAGACAATCAAAGAACTGTTATGAGGTCTCAGTGAGGGTAATCCCGCAGCAAACTGAGAGTTATATATACGATTCTGGGAAGAAGTGAATTCTGCAGGGGCACTGAATGGTCCATAAATAAGTTGGAAATGATGCCAATATTATGAAAACTTGTACACATGCTGCTGAATGTCGGCCAATTTCAATCAAATAATAGGAAAGGGATTCTCAGTGAGTCTACATTTTTCTCAAAGGCTAGATTGAGGATCAGTGAAAATGCAAATTATTCAGTGCAAATTCAGGTGGAATTCAGGTGGCTTTACGCTACAGACCAGTGCTCAAATTGTCCGTGGTCAGTAGCTAATTTAGGTTGGAAATGTTTTGTAGGAAAGATGTATCTTTAAGGTCAAGGGTGATTTTCAGAAATTGTAAATGTCCTGGAAGCTGTTATTGGGTTTTCCGCTATATTAAAGTATATAGTAAAAGGATTTCCTTCGCTGAGACCTAAAGCAAAAGGGCTATTACCATGGAAAAGTTAAAAACCCCTCAGATTGATTTCTTTTTGCATTGGTTATGTACAGAATAATTATTTTTGCCAAATCTCATGGAATATTTATGACTAGGTCCTTCAAATGTGAAAAAAAGAACAAAATTCACAATAATATTATTGATGGAGGGTCCCAGCGGCCGAGCCGCAAGTGGGTTTCAGTTTATAGCCACTATGGGTAACTCAGAGTAATTTGATATGTCTTATTTAATTTAACATTGATCACAATAACACAGGTATATCAAAATTGTGTAGTATCTACAGTTTGTAGCCAGTCAAGGGCATACAGGGAGCAGGCGTTGATGACTTTTGAAGGCTCCACGGTGAGTATTGAGTTAGAGGCTGGCACTGCAAATGGTATATCTGCTACTACAAGGACAATCTCCACCGTATTTTTTTAAAGTGTACTTTCTTAAAACCATGAAGAAATGTAGAAAAACATGAGTCAATGATCTTTCAATATACTCTGAAGAATCAGTCCTGGCATGACGTGCAATTTAATAATGTCTATTTTTATAGTAATTTTCAGGTATTTTTCCATAGTTTCCCATAATTTTTCGACCTTATGAACAGAAATCTATAGTATTGGCACATGTATCACTTAAAGATATTCTATGCAAAGATCCAGGTTGGATTTGATGGTCCTAGAGGTACTCCTTGCGGTGAAAATGGCTAAAACATGGAGGAGCCCAGTGGGCACAAAATTCCATTTAACGTTGAATCAACATTGAATCAGCATTGAATCAGCATTGTCAACCAGCTTTCAATGTTGATTCAATGTTCTGTGCCCACTGGGAGGGGGCGCTCCCAGCCCAATTTGGGAAATCTGGTTGATTTTAGGCCTGAGTTTGTCCAGGAAACATCAGCTTATTTTGGTATAGAGGAACCCAAGGGACATAAATCCTCATGGCCTATCTGTAAACATGTATTGGGTTATAGAAATCACAATTATAGACAATAGCAAGCAACATCCCACTTATAGTAGGTCTCAGTGAGGGTAATCCCGCAGCAAACTGAGAGTCATATACGATTCTGGTCAGAAGTGAATACTGCAGGGGCACTGAATGGTCCATAAATAAGTTGGAAATAATGTCAATATTATGAAAACTTGTACACATGCTGCTGAATGTCTGCCAATTTCAATCAAATAATAGGAAAGGGATTCTCAGTGAGTCTACATTTTTCTCAAAGGCTAGATTGCGGATCAGTGAAAATGCAAATTATTCAGTGCAAATTCAGGCAGAATTCAGGTGGTTTTACGCTACAGACCAGTGCTCAAATTGTCCGTGGTCAGTAGCTAATTTTGGTTGGAAATGTTTTGTAGGAAAGATGTATGGGTGATTTTCAGAAATTGTAAATGTCCTGGTACCTGTTATTTCGTTTTCCGCTATATTAAAGTATATAGTAAAAGGATTTCCTTCGCTGAGACCTATGAAGGCGAGTCCTTGTCTAATTCCGCTGTAGCCATCGGCCATCTTAGATATCATCATGTATTCGTGATAGAATTAATCTTGTAGCAGTGTTTATGCACTGTACTTACCATAATAATGAAGCAGCTGGTAACCCCTTAAGGGCGGCTTAATGCATTAATGCACCCTGTTGGCTTTGAATTACCCAATCAATATGACCATTTCACTCAATTGAATATGAAAGTTGAGGGCATTTTCTAATAACAAATGCAATATTTTAAATATTAGCCACCTCACACATGATTCTGTGCCTGTTTGAACTTGGCGTGTTTCTCATGATAACAGTCAAAAGTAAATGGGAAATTCGGTTTTCTTGTTTTTTAATGGATAATAATGGCAAGATGTCTTCATATTTTGTGATAAAGCAAGTCAATTCTCCCATGTATTTTGTGAGAGGAGATTTCATATCACTAGCAAATTGTATCTGATGTCGGAAACCATTTGCACCTAGGCTCGGACAGTATGATATGTTGGTAACAACCCATGGGATCATCCTTATTTACTGCAATCAGTTCAATACATGAGATAAAATGAAGATAGCTTGACATATGTCTATGCAACATGGAGACCCTGTGTGATTAATGCAATACCAAAGGGCTTCCATAACGGTCCAATGCAATGCTGAGTAACTCATTGGCACATCATGAACACTCAGAAAAGGTTAGCACAGGTCCCTATTATATAAGCCAGCCTCAAATGTTTGATTCAAGGGCTTCATGAAATATTGTGTTGATGGATAAGGCCACTCAAAAAATATATATTTCTCATCACCAAGGTCTGATGAATATGACGAGGGAGGCTTTTTTTCTTCTTTTTTTCGCAGGATAGAATGTATAGGATAATATATGTTTTTCATGGCCAAATTTCACGTTTTGGTAGTTGGGAATTCATTGACCTTTAAAAGTGGAAAAATGCAAGTTATTTCTATCCCATTGCATTACTGGCAATATTAGCTTCGATTTGATACCGAATATGCCAATATTTAACTACTTTTTGACATATCTTTCATTAAAAATCTACAACAACAAAAAGTTCCCCCAAATTACGATTTTTATGAGAAACCTTTTTTTTATGTGGCCTAAGTTTGGGGGAGGGGGTCTATACTACATTTCAAGTGATTGAGGCCGTAGTCATGTTAGACCAAATAAGGTAAGTGGCAGGACTTTCTCATGACAGGGCCCTCGTCGGTGCCCCCCCCCCCTACATGAACAATCTATCTACCGGTATACCCCCCCCCATTACCCTTCTCTCCCCCCTCCTCATCCACATGCTAAGTAATGAATGTAAGAGCCCTGATGGTTTGTCGTCATTAAAACACTGCATGCCCTAAAACAGTAATGCAAGGTGTTTATAAGTTGTTCCTATCGCAGCATTGATGTGTTGTCTGAGAATCGTTCAGGAATATGCCATAGGGGCCGCAGGGAGGTGGGGAGCAATATCTGTAACAGCTGTACTACCTGTTACTCTTGTTCCCAAATCCTTCCGAAGGAAGGCTCTGGTAGCAGCCAAATGACCTTGAACATGGGATTTTGCTGGGTCTGGGCAACCCCTGGTGGTAGCTTGGAACCACAGGTTTTAACAAGACATCAGCTTGGAGAGTGACATGGCTATATAGGGTATATATCATGGAAAGGTGTGCAACTAGAAGTCCACGGTCAAGTATGGACGTGACGAATGGGCTCTACATACCACTAGTGTGCACGGCAGTCACTAGGGTATGCAGTAATACCATCTAGTGCATATTGTGTCATATGTAGAGTCTAGTTCACGTCTTTGTCACGTCCATACTTGACCGTGGACTTATAGTTGCACACCTTCCCACATTACCCTATATAACCATGTCACTCTCCAAGCTGATGTCTTGTTAAAACCTCTGCTTGGAACCAGCGAACAGGAACAGGAAATGGAACCAGAAAGTCTGATAGTAAAACTACCATCATACATTCTGGTTCCAGGCTACCAGCCGGGGTTGCACCAACCCAGCAAAATCCCAAGTTCAAGGTCATTTGGCTGTTACCAGAACCTTCCTTCGGAAGGATTTGGGAACGAGAGTATACTACCTTTTACTCTCGTTCCCAAATCCTTCCGAAGGAAGGCTCTGGTAACTGCCAAATGTTGGGATTTTGCTGGGTCTGGGCAACCCCTGCTGGTAGCTGGGAACCAGCGAACAGGAACAGGAAATGGAACCAGAAAGGCTGATTGTAAATCTACCTAAAACTACCATCATACATTCTGGTTCCATTTCCTGTTCCTGTTCGCTGGTTCCAGCCTACCAGCAGGGGTTGCCCAGACCCAGCAAAATCCAAAGTTCAAGGTCATTTGGCTGTTACCAGAGCCTTCCTTCGGAAGGATTTGGGAACGAGAGTAACTACCTGTCAGCTCAGTCACCTCCCGGAGCTGGTGGCTGTGTCTCATGAGATTGTAACAACGGGAAATGTTAATATATATATGTTAACACTATATCTTACAAATTTTCCTGCATTTCTGTGTACATAGTCCCCATTTCAGCTGTTTTGAAGCTTGCTGGTCAAAGACTACACCAGTCAAAGACAACCCTGGTCAAAGACTACACCCGGTCAAAGACGTTTCAATTGTTACAATCTCAAGAGACACAGCCTGGTAGGTTGTTTGGTGGTTGGTTGCTCTACACCCTAATTAACAGCTATGGTAGGGTGGCCGGACCATTTTTATATAATGGTACAACATATATGTGATATAGATGTATTTATAGCATAAATCCTCGGATTTTAGAAACTGTAATTCTCACATAGTCAATAGTTAAGAAGATCTTGTTGATTGAACCCACCTCACCCAGATACAACTTTTGACAGGTTTTGAAATGGTGTCATTCCTCAATGAAGCCTTTACATGCAGCTCTTCCCACTGTACAGGTATGTCACCTGGGTTAAAGACATCACACTAATGACTTCAGCCCTGGTCATGTACCATTGAGGCCAATAGAAACCTGTCCTGTATGATGCTGTCACCTGGTGTCAGAATATGTCTAAACTGATTACAATCCCCACATATGGCTCACAGGAGATTGCCTTATTTCCATTCCAAATGCATAACTTTCAGTTGATTTAGCTCTATTTTCAGTAGTCTACTGTAAATTGCCAATTAAAGAGTTTTAGAAAAATAATTGAGCTAAAAATACATAAATTTAGGAGGCTCATCTATATAAGATATAATTGTCTCAAGTAACTATAGGACCCCCCATGACATGCCTGCATATAAGATGCTTCAAACAAAAGAAGAATTTCATTGATACATGGATTTGCCATCAAACAGTGTCAATTCTCCCAGAGGATAGGTTCAAGAGATCACCCAGTTATAGAGCTCAAGACAAGACTCAAAATCTGAAGGTCTGTCAAGATTGCTCTTAAATAACATTATGTAATACAATTTATTATGCTTATTCCAGCTCATGTATGAAGGATCCATTCAAGATCTCTTGATACCAAGTTACCATAGGCCTCTACCGGAACAGGACTTGTTCCCGCAGCCACTCTGTATCCACTGACACCAGCAATCTCGTGAGACCTTGGCTCTGCTCTCGTATTGCAGCCTGTTCCCCGGAAGCTATGGTGTGTGAGTGTCTGGTCACTGCCTAAGTCTCACGATAGATTGTGAGCTCAAAACTAACATGGCCACCCATACAGAGAAACCAGAGTCATCGCTATATGTCTCTATCTGCTCCCTAGCCAAAATGAGAGGCAATCATAAAAGGGTCACTTAACATAGGGTCAGATATAGATTGAGCGACCAGCTTGAGCCTCCGGCCACCCTACCTATGGTCATTTCAAGGGTGGTTATAGTGATTTAATCAATGGGGTGACTGAGCACTGAAGGTAGAAAGTATGTCCCAACACGTTTACCAAGGCAATGGTTCTTTTACATCCCACACTACATGGGCATAGTGCGAGATGGATAGGCCTTTGATATGTTGTATGTCTATCGCAGCAGGAGAGAGGTCACAGCTTAAAGTTGGCATCCCAGATGCTCCAGGGTAAAATTTGGGTTTTTGGTCTTGTGAGGAGCAAGGTTATGTTCTAAACCATATATGCCAAAATATTACAGAAGAGTTATAAATAGGAATACCTATAAAAGAGGATATATATTTAAGGGACTAGTACACCTCTAAATGCAATATGGAGACATGGACATTTTAGGATTTAGTGACAGATGACAGGAGGAATAAAAATATGGTGACATAGGACATTTTAAATCGACATGGGACATATTGCTTCTTAAGTGACAGAGACATGTTTTCTTTTAAATCAACATGAAAAAAGACATTAGGTAATATTACAACCACCAACGTAATATAGTTAATTAATAGGCCAGTGTGGTGCTAATGGGACCAGATGCCACCCCTCTCCCCGTCACACATTTGGCACCTAGTATATAGTATACAGACCGTGTCTGGAATGCAAGCGGAACACACTTAATTGGGGGATCTCCAAGTTACTATCTGCCGTGCCGCACTGAGAAAAGTAAACGAGCCATTATGAGGTATACCGAGTTGAGGTATACCGCCTGTATGGTTGGCGAAAATTGTTAAATTGTATTTCTATTAAAGTACTGGGAAACCAAATGCAAGGCATTTGCCAAATGCAATAATGTAATAATTATATTGACATGGACACCATAATTAGTGTAACACAGGAAGGGCTATGTGGTATGACTAACAATACTTAGTGGACTTGGCCTGTTACATTATTATCTCGTTGTCAACCACCTCTAAAGAAATAACAATGAAAGGAAACGACAATGCATTGAATTGAATTCAAAGACCTTAGAAAAGGGAGATAGATATGCCATAGTAAGGAGCCTTAGAGAGACGTTATATAACGTTATGAAATGTTGTATTACGTTTTTTGTTTACTGGGATGTCTATGTAGTCTGTGAGCTAAAGACCATTTTATTGACAATACTGAACATACAATACCTGTACTCCGGGTAATTTATTGATTGGTATTGCAATACCCATTTTACAAGATGCAGGCTGTGAAGAACGTGATGGAATTTACAACTAAGATGATGTAAACGAGGTTGTCGTCAAGACTATGAAAATCATAAATCTGTAAACATACGCTTGAAACCATAGTCGTGTCAAGTTAGATGTAATGTGCTATATACACATCTGTCTTACTGGGCCTATAATGAGGACTGGAAAATAATCTCAATCAAGGCTTGATCACTGAAGTTAATTTAAAGGGGAGCTAATTTTGACATTATAATTAGATATCATTTCATAACAAGAAAATAATGAACAGATGTCAGTCAATTGAGTATCCAAGGACGTCTTATTGACAAACTTGCTTCCTTCATGATTAGGTCAAAAATGTAATCACTCTGATGACAGGTACCTCATTTATGACCACACCAAGTCGTCACTAGTGAGTATCCTTTATACCCTTGAGGTTTTTAGTGTGGGTGGTCCTGTGTAGAGCTCTCTCTTACAAAGGGCTTGGCACACTTTGGATTAATAAGGCTCTCTGGTAAGTACTGACGACACATATGTCCGGGTGCCATACTATAGTTATTGAAAACGTGAACCATATATATAGTTCCTCATAGACATTACAACCAGGGAATACGCCCCATATTTGTGAATTACTTAGTCAATTAAGCCCACACTCAAGCTATGGGCATATATCATGTAACCCAAATAGGAAACTAACTGTCAGCCGGTTGTTATAGCTACAAATGTGGAGGGCTGCTTGATAGAATGTGTACAGGAATCAGACTGTGACTATGATTATGTAGGTATATATATGGCTGAATATGGGTCAAAAGCGACCTAGGCCGTTTTGAAGGCGACGTTGGCCCTAAGGGAAAAATATTAGCGACCTGGCGACTTTTGGACAAAGTTGACAACAGGTTAAAGCGACTTTGTGACCTGGACCCCTTCATTTTGAAGATGTAGCCCATGTGCTACTGTACTATCTACTTGGGCGCGCGGCCTGAGGGCTGTAGGCCAGATAACACCTGCCATCTGGTGGAGATATGAGGAACCAGTCATTGGTGGAAGACACAATCTACTCCTTTATGTATATACCTCTTGCAATAATGTGAAACAACCTTAGTACACAGTATCAGAGCTAACAATACAGTAATGCAACATTGTTGTGTTTGTTTCAGATGAAAACCAAAGGTTCCACATAGTCAGAAAAGATGAAGGCACGTCGTATATGTAAGAAGAGTTTCAATTGAATTCAATTCAGTTCAATTCAATCTTTATTTCAGACTCGATCGTAGTACAAAAGGTCAATAGGCTACAAAAAGACACTTACATATAGATATAGATAAAAGAATACAGTTAAGGAAGATTAAAGTGTATTTACAAATCTTGATACCAACATCTCCAGATATGAGATGTGTACCGGGTATCACTTCTTGGATCCACCAACTTTTGATCAGCTCATTTTTGACCCTGTCAGTCGACATATGAAACTGTATATTAGTCTTCTAATTGTAGCACCGCATGTCAGAAGAGCACAAACAGCAAAAGTCTCACTGGCACTAGCATATCTTGGGATGCCAAGTAACATACGGAGTGCATCATTGTTATGTATACCATTTTGACACAGTAATATACTACTTGTTTACCCGAGAGCGATACAACCTCAATGGTTATTATCTTTGTTGAGGCTAGCAGGCACATTTCAGACTGCATTATAACGAATCTTGAATATACTTTCGAACAATTGAATAATACCTAAAGTTCTGTGATTGCTTTTTTTCAGGGATTCAATGTTCGCTTTTCATTTTAAGTTTGGCACTCATTCATGGGTTGTGGTTATGCGGCAAATCCTCGTTAGATGGAAAGATTGAGAGCATAATCAAAGAAGAGCAGGCTCTTAAAAATAATTCCTGTGAACTTCCAAATGGTGACATGCATGTGTGTTGGCTAGGGGCACATATGCTATCAAAGGATGGTGAATTCTATAGGTCACTTCAGAGAAAGGCTAGCGCAGATGATACCATCATCTTGGCTTCTGTCGATTCAGCGTTTGTTGACTTGGCTATTAACTATTACAAGACAAGTTTCAAGAGGTTCAAGATTTCCAACTTTCTATTCATCTGCTCAGATAGTCTCGCTGTGAAAACTCTTGCAGCAAATGGAATAGACTGCTTTCTCTATCCTCAAGGCACAGATAATGAAAACCCGACTGGATATGGCTACAAAGAGTTCTTCAAAAAGCAGCGTGTCAAGGTGAAAATGGTGACAGCTGCACTGATGTTGGGCTACACAGCAGTACTTTCAGACCTTGATATGGTTTTCCTGGCAGACCCAACACCAAGGTTTAGGATAAAAGAGGATGTGAGTTTCATGCTGAGTGTTGGTATTGAGGTGAATGGAGGGTTCTACATAGCTCGGCCAACCCCGGCTGCTATTGAACTACATCGTAGAGTACTTCAGCTTCTGATGACAAACATAGGCTCTCACCAGAAAGCTATCAATAATGTTCTGGGCAATATGGTAGCTTCAAAAGCAATATACTATCAAGAGCTGTTGCAGCATGAATTTGTCACTGGCCTGGCTTACTTTGAACATGGAAATCGGACATTTCGCTTTGACAAGCCTTGCCTGAATGGTTCATGTGGCATAATTGCTGTTCACAATAACTTCCTTCGCACCAAGGCTGCCAAAATATACCGCTTCAAAGAAAATGGCATGTGGTATGTCGACAATAAGGGCTATTATTCTGACCCATCTCGTAAATATCTACAGTTCTCCAACCCTCTTGTGTTTGGTAATGAAACTCGGAAAAGAGAGGAATCCGCGCTCAGGACAGCATTAACGATAGCAGAACTACTAAATAGGACACTTATACTACCCATCTTTCACTGCTGTGACAAAAACACACGCATTCTCCATTGTGCATTCAGTCATCATTTCCATGTCGTTAGTTTTGAACATTATTTTGCGAATCAATACCGTGAGAATGTCTTCTTGCAACACCCTCTTGTGCCCGACAACATCAAGCGTTCTGCGTCAAAAGAGATCTATATTGCAACTAGAGAAACTCGGGATAAAATTACAACCGCCAAGGATGTGATAGCTTTTAATGCCACTGACTACAATAATGGCTGTGTATCTGCTACAGATGTTACAAGGTGGTTTGGAGAAGGTCCCTTTGCTGACTTCTCCGTTCTTCGGTTCCACTCTTTGTACGCTACTGTGAAACATAATGACAAAACTTGGCAAAAGATGTTAGATAAAGCAATAGTAGTCTCACACTATACACAATAAAACTGTTGCTGAAATTGAATGAACATACCTGCAGTAACCCTTAATCATTAAAGGACCGGATAATGATAAAAGTCCTGTGACATGCCCTTTGTTGGCATGCTGATCATGATGTGTGTGTGCAGCCCTCGCCATGCAGTGCCACAATCAATCATGCACGCGGGGATGAACTGAACTGGGTGCTTTGGCACAGCTATATCTTGCGTAGACCCAAATATAATTCAACTATCTTTCATACCCACACACTGTCAGTCCAAAAGTTTGGTGTCAGGACAAGTACCCCCCGGACATCTACCCCCTTGACATCTATCCCCTTGGACTTTTACCATACCCCTGAAAACGTCCACCCCCTCCACATGATGTGACTCAACCATATGGGCATCTAGAGGGGGTGGATGTCCCCAGGCGTAGAAGTCCTAGAGGGTAAAGGTCCAATGGGGGTAGATTTCCACGCGGTAAAAATCCAGGGGGTAAATAGCAGGGGGTAGATGTCCGGGGGGGGCAGATGTCCAGGGGGTACTTGTCCTAGAACCCGGAGGTCTCATGGGATTCTCATAGACATTACTTCTGATCTCCAACAGCAGATGGCTCTGCAGAGCTGTTGGGATCATTTATAACATTATGCCACATTTATGACATGATTACAACATGGTTAAAACGTACAAGATGGAATGTACCTGAAACCCTAACAGCATTTTACCGTAACGTTATCACATGGAATGGCACAGCGGCTACAGAGCACCTGGCCGCTAATTAAAAAATTATGAGTTTGACCCCAAGCTGAGGTCTTACAAAGGGAGATTAGTGCCCACCACACTGTACAGGTATACGTTAGCTAACACAATGTAACTGCAACTACCTTAAAAACTCTATAATTTTGATGATTTGCCTCAGATTTAACCTTCAACCCACACATGACTGGATAGCTAAGGGAAAAGAGTCCTTTAATGTAAAACTCTATTCGAAAATGGTGGTCAATAGCTTCCCAGTGATGTATTTCATTAGCAGATACCACGTCTAGTTTTTTAGAACTGGCTCCTTGAATATGTGAAAGCACTGTCCAATCCCAAATGCAAATAAGCTCCTTCTTTCTTTGTTTTAGAGATAACATCTCTCAAATATCCTAATCTTTTCTAACATCAACACAGCTTTTGATCGTAAAATGGTATTGATATTCTTTTTGCAGCATAGAAACCCATGTGAGGCTTCCTTTCGATTAACTTTTTGTATTTTTCGGGTTACAATAAAAAGCATGTTTCTATGGTAACCAACATGTGTAACAACATCAAAGTAGACTCTAAATTATTCTTTTTACATTTCAAATACAGAAGGTTTTCACCTTTTCTAAAGTGGCCTATTTTATTCTACAGCAAAAGTATTATAGGCCTAGATCAATTTTTGCTATACATGTATTTTGAACCTATTTGGCTTTATAGAGTCCCATGGTGCCCAAAGTCATTTTCCCCTTGTTGATCCCCAGTCTGGGGATGGTATTATTTCACTGCTTTTGTGATAAGTTTCATGTATTACTAGTAAGAGGTGTAAAAGACCTCATTTATGTTGACAATGTTAAACGTGTGGCTGTTTGGTGCAATGCCAAGCAGTTAACCAGACAGGGTGTTTTGTTGTAAGTCACACAGGCACAGTCAATCCTCGAATTGGTCATTTGCTGATGTCCTTCGAGGGAGAAATAGATAGACAGTTGCAGATATTGAATAAGATTTGCTGGGACATAGGCATGCATGGCTAGCACATTAGGCCACTCAAAAAAAAAGTTGTTTCTCATCACCGCGCGCATCATAAAAATCATGATTTGGGGAAAACTTATTTATTTATTTTTTTACATTTTTGATGAAAAATATGCTATTAAATTGCCAAAATATTGGCAAATTTGGTATCAAATTAAAGCTTATGCTGTCAGCAATGCAATCAGCTAGGTGTAACTTGCATTGTTACAACTTTTGCTGATCAATAAACTCCAAATTACTAAAATGTGAAAATTGATCGCCAAATGTCCAAATTTCCCTATATAAATTGCCCTAAGTAAAAAAAAAAAAAAAATTAGATAAAAAACGCCCTCGTCATATTTTTCATTGCTTGGTGATGAGAAACAATTTTTTTTTTGAGTGGCCTTATATGGACTATACGGACTTTCATTTTGATATGATCAAACTTGGGATACACTACTAAAACTATCATCTTTTTTTAACCTTTCGGTTGTTTCTTTTAACTTGTTAAGATACATTTATTATACCAATGATAAAGTGATCAATGAACACAACCAACAACAACAAATTGTTTTCTGGATGAACAGAAATAACGTTTTGGCCGTAAGTGGCCTGCATCAGGTGATGTTTCACTTTTATTGAACCCATGAAGCATGCACTGAAAATGGATCAAATCTCTATCGTATCATACACATGCATACACATATATGTATGCATACTGTTATTGAAGCTGTAGGAAAGTTACCCATGTCAAATATGAGAATAAGTTAATACAATAAGTCATATTGCAGTGTGTCTGCTTTTCTACTTTGCACAACAGATGGCAGCAGTGGGCTGCAAAAACTGGATAGCTCTCCCAAGTGAGAGGACAGACGTTCAGAGCGTTATCTTAATAAGACATCTTAAAGTCTTAATTCAGTGTCTTACCCAGGGCCGCTCTTATCATTAAAAATAAATCATTTCAAGCCAGCAACCAGCTCAGAGGAACTCAGGATGTCTCTAATAGAAGAAAAAGAAGAAAAAGAAGAAAAAGAAACGGGGGTTGGGGGGCAGAGCCCCCCTAGTTGAACAGGCTCAAAACAAGTGATCACTTGAACAGGCTCAAAACAAGTGATCGCTTAGAGGCTGATAGGTGCTCTCCTTGTGTTAAGCCTCCCGGCGCCTATTTTTTTGTAGTACCCTGCGCCCCAACTTTGGGCGCACTTCCCTGTCTTTATTTTTCAACCAATCAATCTGATTCCCTTTTCCCTGAATCAAGGACACACTTCCCTTGAGCGCTGGGTACTTTTTCCGGAGATTTTGACTTTTAAAACAGACTAAATTGCGATTTTAAAACCCCCATGCAGCCGTACAAGCTTTCAAAACAAAGATGGCGACCACAAAATCGTGATCCTATACTCGGAAATGTTAAACTCTTGTAGCACATTAACAATGGCAAATAATGTTACCATTTTTCGGAAATGGCTAGAGATGGGTAAAATGAGGACTCGCTGTGCTTGGTTATCTCCAGTTTCATCTCTAAATATATACACTGAGCACAAAAACAAAGATTTCTCCCCACTTCCGGTTCTCTCGGAGCTCCGGTCTGACAGTCACAGCGAATGATATGCTGGAGAACTGAGACTCTACACACGCAGTCAGTATAGAGTCTCTCTGTGACTAAGCCCCCCATTACATACTAGTCGTAATAGTAATACTTTCAAAATATTATTTATTTTTAATGACATAAGCGGCCTCTACTAAAGTTAAGACTATTCAGACTGTCTTAAAAGTCTTATTAAGATAACGCTCTGAACGTCTGTCCTCTCACCTGGGAGAGCTAACCCGTGCGTGCCAGTGGGCTACCGCCGTCTCAGCCCAGGCCAGCATGCAGTACGTCTGCATTTTTCAGTTTCGTGCACATATGCAAACGGTTGTTAAAGATACGACATGTATAATTCCTCTACTTCACACCAGAGGGGATCTCAGTCACAGATTTACATGTATGATCAAAAACTTTCTACATGAATTGACCGAGCCTAGATAGAGATTTGATCCATTTTCTGCTGAAAGCTATATATACCACACCAAGACTGTGTGCCCCCTCTTTTGCAAACATGCATGGGACCAAATGTCCAAAATATTGTTTCTGGATGTAGAAGATTAGAGACTATATATCCTGAGAGAACTATAGAGACCGTTGATTACTTAAAGATGCATATATGTATAATATTACTATATCTGGGCAACATAAATATAAGGTATAAAATGTCCTTGAATACTGCAATATTGGTTTATAAGTAAACAATTCTCCCCGTCTTAAAATACTGTGGCTACCTCTTCAACGGTGTAATCCAAACCCGGCATAGGAGATTGCAACTGTTGCAAAACAGGTGTCTGCGTATAAGCCTAAATGTGCAGAAACAATATCATTATTACTGATCTCAATGTGGACGCCAATGTTGATTATCTATGTATGCGTTATGACTTGCAACTCCTCCTACTCCTACATAAGTACCTATATGAAGGGACTCATGACCCAGAGAGTCTAGGACTAATGTTCTAGCAGCAGACCAATGGTGGAAGGAGCACCAGATCCACCAACACTGGTCTGCTAATTTACCCCACCTCAATAAATATGGGCTATAGACAAAGTCCTCTGTATAGAGGGGTGACCTTTGGAACAAATTGAACTCATCTTGTCGGCTAGCCACTGACAGGAAAATATTTAAAACAAAGGCAAAGCCTACACTTTTACTGCTCTTCCTAGCTATTAAAACAGCAAGCCTAATAGGTACTTTACAACTGTATTTTCATATTCATGTATGCATTGCATTTCACTGTTAACAATTTTCCATCGTGTGTTACCATGTATGTACACAACTGATAGTGATACTGATTGTGATTGTGATTGGATAGATCAAACAGTTAATGTTCCTGTGCTCGACGAAATAATGTATATACCATGTAAACTCCAAAAATGCTGTGACCCATCCCCCCCTACGTGTAACCCCCTGGTATTGTACCGTATGATATGAGGTCAATTTTATTATTCTTTGTACCACTTCATCCATTGTATATACTCACCTGTTATTGTAAAATAGTTAAGTTACTAGCCTGTACTATACAGCAAAAGGTGGGTGGAACCTACTAATATTGTTCAAACATAGGATAAATCATGCAACACTTTCACTGGATGGATTACCCCCGCGGAAATTAACCGGGAAGATCTTAATGTCACTCTGTATATTATGAACGGTTAAATAAAATAAAAAATATACAAAAAAAATCTATTCATCTGGACACTTGTGACCTGATATCGAATGTCAGTTACTGATTAATGACTCTATGGTCTGTGCTCCGAAGATAAATCGTGCAAATGTAAGACATATGGCTCCCTTGAAGACCACATCCGGAGGTTTTTAATTGGCAATTTCGCTATTGTAATCAGGTACCTAGGTATGTTAACTGACTTCCTATCTAAAGGTAACTCCTGTAGAGCTATATTTATTCATTTATTACTTGGTTTAGTTGGGGGCCAATCCATGAGACCTCATATCCTAAATATCAGTGATTGTGCTGTCCCCAGTGAGAAGCACATGAACTACAGCCCAAATACCCAATGTGATCTCATATTGGGTGACAACCAACCCAATGGGGAGGCCACCCCATATATTTTCTATAGAAACTACATGCATGTGCAAATATCACTTCAAACCTGGTTTTCTTAATACAAGAGGTAAATCAACAAACTAGCACTAATTTGATGAGAAACCCCTCCTAATCCCTATCTATAAAGGGCCCCAGAAAGTACCCTTTCCCTTGGAATCATGGTCACACATGCTAGCCAAAACTGTGGGAGTGGCCCCCCTGGGCCCCTGAAGTGGTCAGTCTGCCTGAAGCACTTACCCCCCACTGGCCTTCCCTCCCTCCCCCACCCAATCACTGAGCACTGGCCCTGATCACTCACCATACTTCAATACAGAGTGTAACAACGGGCAATCCATTGGGTAGTTAACAGTTGTTAGTTTCCCTGCAAGCAGGTGGTGGGGGGGGGGGTATGTGGGTACAACTACACCCCCCCCCCCCCCACACACACACACTCTCTCTCTCTCACACATGTACTTAGCAACGGCCTCTCACAGCAGACCATGTACAGCAGTGCCCCCTTGTGCAAAGTGAGGAAAGCACACATTGACCAATTCAGTATTTGGAGGGATTTACTATTTTTGCTAAAAACACCACTTTATTCACATATCTATGTCATATATACTAAAGGATTATTCAAAACAGTATGTCTGCAGTGGTATATTCTGGTTTTCTCATATTATTCAAAACCTCCGGAGGTGGTCTTTAAAGTGGCATAATCACCGAGCGTGTCCAACTCACAATTCTAGTACTGTTCTAGTCTACTATGTGGTTAAGTGCGAGTGGTGAGAATGGCCCTTAAATAGCACTCCTGGTAGCCATACTCTAATGAATATTGCTGCTCGTTTCTCTTTTGGGAACAGGCAGCACTGATATTGTAGTCATGAAAACTACATTTATCAGAAAGCATAAATCTGTAGGTACGGTGGACGTGGCGTGTAAAGTGTCCCAACACTACATTCCTAATGACCAAAAAGTAAGTTCAAATTTGCCTCCTCCGGTACTGCCAGGTCATGTGATCCAAATCTAAGCATTTCATTGGCTGTTGTGGTGGAACCAGGTCAGTTCTCCCACAATTCTCTCATTTCTTTTTCCACACAATTGTTGAATTAATTCAAAATTGTCCAAATATATTGGACTTACAGTATTCAATATTAAATTGAATTTATTTTGAAATTTTGAATAAGTTTCCTCAGACTTAGTCATGGGTCACATGGTGTGGTTGTTATGTTGCTATGCCAATGTAGCTATTTGTTTTCAGTGCTTAGTTTGGTATCTGGAATGTTTCGGCCATTTAATGGCCTCATCAGGTGTGATCTAGGGGAACATTTTTATTTACAATCAGAAATATTTTATATTTGTTTTGGATTTATATTTCTGAAGGTTTTGACCTGTGTTGGAATTTTTTGAATTCCAAACTAAAAGAGTGGCCCTGGTTGATATCTCGCCATGTCAGACAGGGTGTTTTTAAATAAATCAGGTCAGGAAAAAATCAACCGCAGAAAGCATAAATCTGTGCAAAATAACATTTTCATAACACTCCATGTTTATTCCTGATACATCAATTGGACACTGTGTTTGTCCTCATAACGGTTCATTGAGAACATGTGACCATTGATCAGATGCTACGAATCATTATTGATATATCTCTGATATTATGATTACTACACACTTGACTGAATGAAATAAGTCTGAATATTATGGTATATACAACTTCAATTGCAAGTTATGATGTGCTACTTCCTGATGGCCAGTATGTAATCAGTCAAATGTGTAACATGTCACTACATTGTGGTCTGAGGTATATACGGATAATAATATTGTAATCTTGTTGTCCATGGGTTTACTAACCTTTTTGAAATGTATCGTTATCTTTAAAAAATCACTTTGCGCAATAAAGATACATTACAAACTTAAATATGATCCTGTTACAGATCATTCCAAACTCAAGGCCAGATATATATCTCAGAAACTAGCTAGGGACCCCCTTATTTTCTGTACACTATTTGAGATTACTTATAGTTTGGGCCTCATGGCGAAGATCCTGACGAAATTTAATTACACGTACTTGTACACTATAGGGTCTACCCACCTTGACACATTTATAAGATCAGGTTGAAGATTATTCCTCTGTGTTTTTATATCAGATAGTTGGACTTATAACAAATAACTAATATGATTGACTCTACCATATATTTGAAATAATATATGACATACTCATCAGCCGTATATAAGGCCAAAAAAAAAGGTGTGTTTCAGGCAACCCGACCCTAGATTCAAAAAAGGACCGACCCTATAATTTTTTCCCAATTTTGGAGATTTTCATTTATTTATTTGTTTATTTTGTTAATTTTTCTCAATTTTTACAAATTCTTTCAAGAAAAACGAGCTTCCGTGACATCAGAGGCGTGAATATTTGATTAACTTCAGAAAATGGCTTTTTAACAGGAATATGCAATAACTTGTCGATTCGCGACTCATTCCTGGTACTCTCTCTCTATATATATAGATGTAAAATAAAGGCCTAATGCCCAACCCTTTATATAACATAAATGCTGTATCTCACCAGATCGATCCAAGTTGAAACGCTATGACCACCAGTTGTCTATGACCGGCGGTTGTCTATGACCAGATGACGTCTATGGCCCTGGTTTCCAAATGGGCACTAACATTTAAAAATAAACTCTTCAAGCTAGGTTTACTTACTTTAAACTTGGTGTATACAATTTATATGTATATATACTATAATACTATAAAGGCCGTATTCAGTTATCCTCAGTTCGCTGACGTCTATGACCGGCGGTCTGGTGGTTGTCTATGATCAGGTGAGGTCTATGACCTGGTGCCATCCATGACCGGCTCCTGACACCCAGATGGGTACCAGTATAGAAGGATAGATACAAATCATTTCTAAACCCTAGTGAAATAAATTGATTAAATTTCTATGTACATCTGCTCTAGAAAAAAGCATATATTTTCAATTCACTGGTCATAGACAACTGCCTGTCATAGACATCCACTGGTCATAGACGTTCAACTTGCATAGATTTGGTGATAATTTATATGCCTCGCCCTTAACTTTCACGTGACCATTATGGTGCAAGAGCACTCAGGCCAAAAAAAAAAAGGTGTGTTTCCAGTAACATGGTATTGGAGACATGACCCGGCCGGTCGGATTTTTTTTTTTTTTTTTTTTTTTTTTTTGGGCTTCCAGCAGGGGTGGTGCCCAGACCCCCAAGATTTCCCCTCTGGGTCCACCATTGTCTGATATTCCGGTTATCTATTTTTGGGGGAAAATTGACTTTTCACTGTAAAATCGTTAAATCTTCAAGCTAGGTTTACTTACTTTAAACTTGGTGTATACAATTTATATGTATATATACTATAATACTATAAAGGCCGTATTCAGTTATCCTCAGTTCGCTGACGTCTATGACCGGCGGTCTGGTGGTTGTCTATGATCAGGTGAGGTCTATGACCTGGTGCCATCCATGACCGGCTCCTGACACCCAGATGGGTACCAGTATAGAAGGATAGATACAAATCATTTCTAAACCCTAGTGAAATAAATTGATTAAATTTCTATGTACATCTGCTCTAGAAAAAAGCATATATTTTCAATTCACTGGTCATAGACAACTGCCTGTCATAGACATCCACTGGTCATAGACGTTCAACTTGCATAGATTTGGTGATAATTTATATGCCTCGCCCTTAACTTTCACGTGACCATTATGGTGCAAGAGCACTCAGGCCAAAAAAAAAAAGGTGTGTTTCCAGTAACATGGTATTGGAGACATGACCCGGCCGGTCGGATTTTTTTTTTTTTTTTTTTTTTTTTTTTTGGGCTTCCAGCAGGGGTGGTGCCCAGACCCCCAAGATTTCCCCTCTGGGTCCACCATTGTCTGATATTCCGGTTATCTATTTTTGGGGGAAAATTGACTTTTCACTGTAAAATCGTTAATAATTGTCTGATTTACAAACTGAAATATGGCTAAAAAAAAAAAAATCAAAAAAGAAAAATCGCCATTTCTGCCTTGGTAGACCCGGTCGGGTGACTGGAAACAAACCTTCTTTTTTTTTTTGGCCTCATTGGGATATCTCCCGTCAGGGTTCATCTCCCAATGACAACGTGAAATTAATGACTGCACACACTGGACAAGGTGTAAGATAGGAATCTCATACCGCGTGATAACACATACTTGAAGTTCAAAGGCATATAGGAACTACAGGAGCGTATACGCAGCTTGACATATTCATTCCTGGGAAACGACATATCACATAAGAAGTGATGTTATCATGAATGCTTAATCGTATCTCTTGTATTGATTATGATATCTTGAGTTGATAGGAAACATTGTCTTTGTACTCTCGATAATGACGATTAGACTCTAGCACTTCCTCGTGACTGCTTTCTTGTCGTCCATACTCTGCCCCTTCAATTCACTGTCATCATGGAACAAAAAATAATATAATGAATGTAACATAATTCTGATAAACGTAACATAGTTCTATTAAACGTAACATATTATTTTCTCTTGATATGTACACAAAGACAATGACAGTGCCCAAAGTTAGGATTCTTATTGCATATATATTATGCAAGCACTCCATGCATATTTCCTTTCCTCTTAAGAGATGATTTCGGCTGATATAATTTAAATTGTTTAGATTATTGTGATGAATATAACATCAATCTGATGAACGTAACATTGTAGTGAATTTGCTTGTTTAATGTGAAATAGAAAAAAAAGCTATGCATATGGGAGTGTAGGGCTCACACATACGCTTATAGCATGGAGATCATAATATGATGATTAATGAAGGATTTGTATAAGCAATTGCTTATTCAAGTAATCTAGCGTAACCAGGTTATTTTACTTCCATCTTTGGGCTCTCATTTCACCTAGAGAGCGAGCACTATTATCATTCTGCCTAAAACTATAGGTGCCAGGGCTATGCCCAATGGCACAAAATAATAGTCTAACTACTGTAATATTTTTCCTAAAAAATTCAAGTTCATTTGTTTTTATAATTGTTATATAAGGTAAACGCCTCCCTAAAGTCATCAAGGATTACCCACATCAATATTTAACCCCTTAGGGCCGAGCATCAACTATAGTTAATGCCACGGGTTGCCGAGCATCGACTCCATGGGATTTAGCATAGGGTCGGCCTTTAGGGAAGGTTTTTGAAAAACATCTCGGCCCACCACCAGCAAATACAATTTTTAGTCAGCCTTAAAGGGTTAAAAGAAATGTAAATGATACAGGTAAAAAAAAAGCATTGATATGCAGCAATATATGAAGATGAACTTATTAGCGGCATTTCACGTTATTAACCCCATCCAGAAAGGCACAGAGGGGTGTGGACTTACAACAACTGGAATAACCACGCACACCGTAATAAAGCTATTATATGATATCAAAAACACATTCAGTCCTACTTAATTTGCATGCCAAATTCGCACTTTAGACACCTTTATTCATTGACAATCAAGGAATAGGTTAGATAGACGCTAAATAGACCATAATTCACAATACAGGAAAAGTAGCATTAGGTCTGCGGTGGAATGTTGCTGATACAAGTTTGTTTGCATAAAGATAGTTGTGTACGGTCGGCACAATAAAGTGGCCAATGGTGTGATTGTGCGTTGTATCACATGACTGTCAGATTACTCATGGGTTTTCCCACCTCTCTCTATTTCAACTTGAGAACTGCCAATACAAGTTCGCCTCATGATTCATTCCGTAAAGATATCGATAAGAATACATTGGTATACTATAGGTGTGTATGATAGCTATACATACTTTATTAAGAACTTCACTCAACACTGCTCTTTGATCTTTGCTCGGTAGTCTTCGATCTATACTGCGTTCAAACACCCCACCCCCTTTGACTCTCTTCATCGATTTACATTGTATTAACTTGTCACGTCCATACTTGATTGTATTATTGAAACTAAATGCTCTTGAAACCACCGGCCAGGTTAATTGGTGTAGAAACATTAAATGTTTACTGACCTCATTAGGTATAAGATATGCTCAACTCTGGAATGTGCAGGCAACATGCGATGACCCTAAAGCTATAAATGCGGTAACTGAAATAATAAATTGTAAATATAGAGACCAGGTAATGAGTGAGATATTTTCAGCAGGGGAAGGCAAAAAACTTAGAACTTATAAGATATTTAAATCAGAATTTAGGCTTGAACACTACCTGTTTTCCATCCCTAATCAAAACCATAGGATTGCACTCTCACGGTATAGACTTAGTTCACATAACCTAGGTATTGAGACAGGAAGGCACTGTAGGCCTCCAAAACCTGTTTGTGACAGGATATGTTTATATTGTTCTAGTGGTGCTATAGATGATGAGATACATCTCCTGACAGCATGTGACTTTCATAGTGTACCAAGAGAACATTTTATGACGACTATAAGTGATACAATACATAACTACCAAGATATATCAAACCAAGATAAATTTATCTCAGTAATGAAAACTAGTGATGCTGTTGTTATAAAGGCACTTGCCAAGTTTGTATGCAATGCATTTACGCAAAGACAGCAGGTTTAATTCAAAGTAAAAATGTACTTATATACTATTTCATGTAACTGTAAAGAGGAAGTATTCTCAGAACCCACATCTGGGTATGTATGCCATGTCTGTAATTTCTAGTATGTATGACTATGAATGTGTGTATATGTGTGTGAGTGGGTGTTTTGTATACTTTATAACTGTATATTACCTTGTGTTAAAACTAGTAGATATATGTAGACATGTAGTACTTAGCTGTAGAGTAGAAACATATGCTGAATGTATGACACATAGGTCAGTAATGACCTCCTTTGTTGTCAATAAAAGATTATTATTATTATTATTATTTCTCATCACCAAGGTCTGGAAAATGTGATGAGGGAGGTTCTTTTTTCTTTTTTTCTTTTTTCTATATATTCGCGGGCTAAAATGTATGGGATAATGGACGTTTTTCATGACCAAAATCCACATTTTAGTAGTTAAGAATTCATGGATCTTTAAAAGTAGGGAAAATATTAGTTATTTCTATTCCACGGCATTACTGGCATGATTAGCTTTGATTTGATACCAAATATCCCAATATTTGTCCATTTCTATCATATTTTTCATCAAAAATAAACAAACAAAAAAAAAAGTTTTCCTCAAAAGCTGGTTTTTATAATGCGCGCTGTGATGAGAAACCATTTTATTTTTTTGAGTGGCCTAAATACATAAATACAAATACAATACAAACCCCATCGGGGAGGGAATTAGCAATTGAAGTTGGTCTTTAAAATGAGACATAATGAGCTAGTTTTATGGAAATCGTTTTCGAAACATTAGTTCATATCACTAACTGAAACTGGCAAATAAGCTTCGAATGCATTGTATCCCAAAATTAATATATTTATATGTTTACCCAGTAAACAAAAAATGTTATACAATGTTCCAGAACGTTGTAAAACGTTTAAAACGTTATTTTGACCTAACATAATGTACTTTTGTTAGCTAGGATGATTATAAAAAAATAGGATTTATTGATGGCCGTGTCTTATGAGTTTGTAACAATTGAAACGTCTTTGACCAGGTGTCGTCTTTGACCTGTGTCGTCTTTGACCGGTGTAGTCTTTGACCAGCAAGTTTTAAAATGGGGGGAAAAGGTTAATGAATATTTTAACACTATATACTTCAAACTTCCCGGCATTTTTGTGTACATAGCTCCTACTTACATAGGCCTACTAGTCGTAATAGTAATACTTTCAAAATATTATTTATTTTTAATGACATAAGCGGCCTCTACTAAAGTTAAGACCGATAAGACTTTCTTAATAGTCTTAATAAGATAACGATTTAAACGTCTGTCCTCTCACCTAGGAGAGCTATCCCGTGCGTGCCTGTCTCCCCTCCCGCACCTTGCCTGTAATGCTTGATCCTTGCACCACAATCCGGGCAAGTGTACTTATGACTTCCCAGGTCAATCCTCATCTCACATTCGTGGCAAACTCCCATCTTGGTGAATACTTTCACCTTTCACCTGTCACCAAAAAAGTATCTCAACCTTCCATACTACAAGCATAGGCCTACTGATTGGTTGCCACCAACAAAGGCACCAAGGGCCCTAGCTCCCCTAGGTGGACAGGTGGTGAACTAGGGAATACACTTACTCCACCTGGGGAATATATCCCAATGTTGCCGCGCAACATTGGCGCCATATAATTAAATCAAATTAGATTTTTTAGTCTAAATCTTCTTTTTATAATGTATTTTATAGTCAGTCTTGGGTAACTGATGGGATTTTTAAGCAATAACTCCCCTAAGAAGATTTAACTCTCAAGTTGAGTAATAAAACGGTTTCCATGGCAACCAGAAAATGTTATGTGTGCTGATTTTTCCATTTTTCTATGTTCTTCTTGCATTCAATATATGGGATGTCAGCAGCAGATATGGAGTAACCTCATGAAGACCATTGTATGCTACATGAAAAACGATTCTAGACCATTTTATCATGCATTTAGTACTCTTTTGCAACGCTGGTGCACACTGGTGACATAACGATGGAATTTTAAATCTGCCACGAATGGGTCTTCTTCCCTAGACTCGTCACATATTATTCCCGTAATTACTGAATCACATCTATAAGCTTATGTATAGAACTGTCCCTGACAAAAACAGCCGGAACATCGATGGTGCCGGATTATTAAAGATAATATACATTCAATATACCGGTATCTGTATTTCAGAAATATGAAAGTTTCCTCAAATTTCACATACATGTTAGACTCATTTTGAGCAAGTATCAGTATAATTAGGCCAAAAATAATATAAGATATGTTTCAGGTTTCTGAAATCTAGGGTAGGTCGGTCGGATCTTTATTCATTTTTTATTTATTTGTTTTACTTCTGTAAAGTACCCAAAAATTGACTTGTGATCTTCAGCCCCGACTCACCAACAATGACCTAGGCTGTTGGGCTATAAAATTGACTCCCGAATAGACCAAAAATAAGATAGATTTTTGTTGTTGTTAAAATTGGATAAAAAAAAAAGAGGAAGGAGCCATTGGTCGTTTACTGATATCCGCTGAGTTGTTGGTGGGTTTTCAGATGGCCCCATGGTCTTGAGCCCCGATGGTCCGGGCTTGTCATATAACTTGTGTATAGGCATTCAACTCTGACTTTGCGTTTAACAATAGTTAAGGAGAACAGTTACTCTTCTGGGCTAGATAAGATGACCAGTGTTGAGTACCAGTATGTATACCAGGAGTTGTTTTGTCTTTACTCAAACTGTCCTTTCAGCATCCAGGGCTCCTCATGTAGTGCATGGACATTTGCCTCTCCTGGGTCCTGTGTGCCATTGCTGAGGGCTGCAGCTTATCAATGGCCCACATACCGGTGCACTCTCTGTTATAATAGGGCACTATTTTAAGCAAGGTTAACTACACATAATGATACATTGTGTGTGAGGGGTTGTTCGATAAGGTTAAGGTCAAATCCCACAACGCGAAAAAGGGGCCAGAAAGTGTTGATTATTGACATAAAAACAAGGGACAACTGTTGCTAATATTGTAAATCGCAACACTTGTCCCATGATTTTTTGCCTCTCTTAATCCCACAGTGGTCAATTATAGGCAAGCAAAGTGTTGCATGCAGGACTGGTTAATGGATCTGTTTGGGGGGAGTTACTTTACAGTTTGATTTGTCTTCACTATTCCCTCTCAATTAGCCTAAAGATATTTGGAGTGTCCCCGCTATATAAACCAAATCGTTGACATATTCCAATAAGCAACATTTTCTAGACCTTCTGTGGGAAAATATCTAACTCTATTGATCCTTGCCATTTCCCAAATCACAAGACAAAGGAAACACTTTCTCACTGATTTGGGCCTGTCTTAGCCAATATAGGGCCCAAAATCGCCTACCTTAGCCAATAATTATAGGGCCCAAAATCTGCAATAAGGCCAATTCACAACATTTTCTGGCCCCTCTCGCGTTGTGGGATTTGACCTTATCGTACATATATCCCAACCAACCCACATGTGTAATCTAGCTATCAAATCATCTTTATTTTATTTTACCAAAATGAAATAAAGCATGAGGTGTACCGTGGAATGGTGCTGGTAGTAGTCTATATACTAGGTACCATGGATAGTTTGAAGAAACCTTTCCCTGAACAAAATGGTCATATTGGTTAGGAAGCTGATAAAGAATGCTGAAGAATGCTGGTAATTATGTTAAGATCCGTTCAGTAGTAAGTTTTATATGAATTTTCCAAAAAATATAAGTTTCAGCGATTCAGAATCTTTTATTTTCAATAGCCAATGGTCCAATTTCAGAGTGATATTACACTTATTTTGATGACAATTTGCAGTTGAAAATTTGATATTTCCCAATCAACTATGTATGGACATTGCATAAATATCTTCAGAATAGGTTCAGACATATTTGTATTGAAATATTATTCCCTCTAACAA
The DNA here is from genome assembly GCA_947462335.1 of Harmothoe impar. Classification (NCBI taxonomy): domain Eukaryota; kingdom Metazoa; phylum Annelida; class Polychaeta; order Phyllodocida; family Polynoidae; genus Harmothoe; species Harmothoe impar. The sequence goes on from OX381721.1 coordinate 28,342,706, forward strand.
GGCAGAATACCTAGTTCAAGGAATACATACTTGAGGACTTTGGTATTACATGTAATGTATATACATGTTACATAGAGCATGAATAATTTTTCTCGGATCGTTTCCTATGTTTATCTTTTGAGCCACATTCGTTTTAAAATGGCAAGATCACTAATATGTACGTTTGCCGCAAATGCTATACCGCAAATGGTGCCATAGATTGTTAACTAGAAGTCCAATCTTCTTGTAATTTGAGACACATACTACCCATGACATGTCAACATCAATACCATAATGATTTTTTATGGAAATTAACTTTATTTTTTTAAGCTTACCAGTATGCTATATAGGATTTGTATAGAAAAATAACTATGATTTAATTTTGCCACTGCACCATCCATAGGATTGCTTAGCTCTCTTCACATGGTTGTAATAACTATTTTAAACTTCAGTGTGAGGGGCGGGACGAACATTTCTTTTCAATAATAATGTATTTTTTAACCTATTATTTTCTATGAAATGCTACAAAAGTAATCATTTTTAATCATTTTTGTTTGTCCCGGGGACCACAGTGAAGCCTGATGTGTATCCTAATCAAAGATGCAGGTATATTTCATGTGCAATGTATGGTGCAATGGGAAATCCAGTTTATATGACAGAGAGTCAAATCAGCTGCAGGAAAACAGGTGACAAAACCTGTAGTTTTACCCAAAGTGACCCTCAGTGAAGACCCATTTGCACAAGCATAGCAAGTACAACCTACTTAATACCAATGATATTTCAAACAAGCAGATCCATATCTTTCTTTTGAGGGGTTTAAGATTTCTGTACATTAATTTTCCTGGTCTCTGGAGGCTTGTAAAGATTGCCATTTTTTCTCTGAGGATCGGCGATTTCGCTGCTATGACTCGCTTATGCGCGGTACCTATATATACGGTATACATGGACGCATTCTTCCTTGTCTTATATATACATATCAGGCACACCTTGGTGACCAGGAACCTTTCTATTCTTATCTCTGGGCTGTCATAGGCAGAAAGATAACAATGTAAATGTATACTAAATGTCATGTGTGTTTGTATGATAAGCACATATGACATCAAGAGCCTCATTGTCTCTTGATCATTGCGCAGACGTCATTGATTCATTTCATGTACCTTTGATCCTGCCTCGCCTTTTATTGATTCCCATTGTGTCACCTTATCACGGAGATATCAGACTTGGTGTGAAACCGGTAAGGACACCTTGCACTGTGGGACAAGACGTAGAAATCATGGTGGCAACTAAGTGAAGAAACCTGCGACTACGCAAGGAGGGTAAGCATTGAATTTTAAATCATGCCATTATAGAATTCCATTCAATATAACGAATTATGGAAACAATAATGTTAGGCGTACATTTGTGTACGTATACATCCCTTTGTGTTCTTATATGAAAAAGTCGAGTTGAGTCAGTTGTTATTGACCAAATTCCTCATAAGAAGTCTTTCATACATAGCCAATCAATGTTGAAAACAATATATCATTAGGTATCCCAGGTCATTTTCAGATATTGTATTTGCATATTTGGAAACGGGTTAGATGGATAGACCATGTTAAATGACAAACACAGTTTCAATATCATGATAAGTGGTTTGGCTTTGGCAGCCATTTGAAACTGTTGTAATCTGATTTGGACCATTGGCGGATTCAGGGGGGTGGCCCGACGGGCCTTGCACACCCCCCCCCCCCCCCAAAAAAAAAAATTAAAAAGGGGAAAAAATAAGAAGGAGAGAAAAGAAAAGAGAAGAAAAGAGGGGAAAGGGAGACAGATGGAGACAATAATATAACATGACCTGGATGGGGGGGAAGGGGCCTGAGTCTTAAAATATTGCATCCTAAAATGCATGAGAATGCATAATTTCACATCCAGACCATCAAACTTGTCTAGGGGGCCCCTAATATGGCCGCTGCACTTCACTCGCGGGAAACAGACAGTCACTCCAAGTTGGCCAGGTTTGGGCCCCCTCTAAACAATCCTGGATCCGCCACTGTGGACATAGCCAATTTCAGGCCTTTGTCTCAACTAGATTATGCAGGCCTATAGAAACCACTCTGATATCCCCGATCGCGAGAAAATGAATAATGTATAGTGTTATCTCCTTGATCCCTGATCACAGTATATATCCCCTTTCCTCACTGAAGAGTCAATGATTTCAGGCTTCAACTTAAGTTTTTACAGACCCTCAAAATCGCAATATATCACACTATACACCATAGGCTATACAAAGAAATGGCCAAATATTACAGTTTTGATAACATCTGACTTAGATAATATGTTAGATATCCCCTTGGCCCTCTGGGAATATTTTGTACCAACCATGGAGACTGTGCCAATTTTTCCCAGATCTCCACAATGAAGGTTGACTTCATAATTCTCATCTTAAAATGAGGAAAATGACAATTTTCCCAATGTCCTCATACAGTGAAAATGGTCAAACTTCAAATCAATAGCGCACAACAGTGTTTTTATATTTCAAGTTGATTTCTCATCTGGGCATAGGTTGATATGGTATACACCAGTTCCGAGAAATGGCCTAACTTCAAACATATCACATAACATTATGTGACTCACTGAAAATCACGAAATTCTCTAAAATTGCTGAAAAAGATTCATTATAGGACTAATTCATAGCATCCTAGAACAAAATTATTCCTTGACCTCTGAGTACAAATTTTAACACAAATCATTCATTATATTCTAATAACACAACAATACAAATAGGCAACTATTAGGCCTATTACATGATGATTTATGAATCCTAATATTTTGCTTTTCTATACTGGTTACAAATGGGCCTGCAACGGGTATACACATGTCTAATTGATTCCTTTTGTGTGGAATTTCAAGTAGGAGTTTTGTGAGAGGTCATATGTATTAATACAGCATGTTATGTAATTTATTTATGGCCAACAGGTGAGGGGATATACCTTAAGACCTGGACTTTTGGTGCTTTATTCTACTCTCGCTCTTACATCATTAGTTGTAGCAACTAACTAGTTAGTAAGTCTGATAGAGCAAGAAAATACCTTTCAATTGACCTCAAATCTTTGTATATAACATTTCCAAAAACTCCCAAAAATCATAAAAAATAGTCCAAAAGTTCGTAATTTTCAATTAAAAGTACTTTCAATAGGCCTATCACCACTTCCCATACCGAAAGACTTTGCCCTGTGTATTGAGGAAAAGGGACTTCAGATGGCACTCAAATATTCTTCTTTATAGACTCAACTATAAGGAGGGAAATCTAAAAGGTGAAAATCCTCTTTTTTCAAGCACATATAGACTGTGTTTGCACTATAGACATGAATCGATATAATCGAAAAATTAAGACCTAAATAGTAATAATCGAAATCAAAATAAAATTGGATGTCAATAGAGATGTCATTGACATCCAATTTAAGCATATACGCATGCAAAGGTGATCATTTTTCAATCGAGTCAAGAGTAAGTTCTAGATAGAATATTTACATAATGTTTTGCAGTTTTGTAAAGGTAAATTAATGGTTTATATTTGATGTAAATGGTGTATCAAATAATGTTTTTGTCAGTGTGATGATAGGGATTTTAGAAATGTCGGTGTATCGATTCTGGGGGTATGGATGACATTCCTAATATAGACAAATACATCAAGTTATCGCAGGAGAAAAATCAGAGCTTTACTCCTAAAATGAAAATAAAAGCCAAAAGGTGGCCCATGCACACGCAGTACTCATGAATTTTGGCCTCAAACTGGTTTGACTCCCCTGGGTAAAGGAGTCAAACAGCTAGCTTTGACTCTCGTCAGGTCAGAAGTATAGACATCTGGTCAAATTGATCTTTTTTGCTAAGGAGTCAGACCAATTTGACTCCATTATTGCAGGGAGTCAAAGTGTGCCTCTACATGGGTACCAACATATTTGACCAGGTCGCCGTGTCGATTTTTAGCAAAGCGGCCGTGTCGCCGTGTCGATTTTTATCTGTATCACATATACCAGGCCTAATAAAAAGGTCTGTGTCCGTCGATTTTTAAAAGGGCCGTGTCGCACGTGTCGTTTTTTAAAAGGTCCGTGTCGCAGTGTCGCACGTGTCGAATTTTACCCATGTAGAGGCACCAAAGTGGCTTGACTCCTCATGCAAGCAGATTTCGAAGCTCTTATTGAGAAGGAAGACATGCAGCATGGACATTCAGAGTAAACAATACACTAAATAGAAGGCTATTAAAATATATTGATTCATTTGTAAGTTTAGGACATGTGCCATTCACTGTTATTTCGTTTAGATATCATTCAATGTAATTTTACTTTATTCATGTTATATTTCTCTAATTTATGTTTATAAATGCATTTCCACTGCTTTACATCCTGCAATGTTTCTGCCCTCGACTCCATCCCTTAGGCACATAGTGAAGCGATATAGTCCACATTTTCTTCCATGTTCTATATCCTAAACTCCAATGCTAGTATAACAATGAATGTGAAGGATGGAACAGAGGATCTCGTTTTACCGAAGTCTAGATCTACATTGTATTTCGACGGGTGGAATTATAGTGTGCACTCCGAAAGCAGTAACTTGCGCCTAGATCTGATAACTATAGTTGAACTATAAGCTGAATCTTAGCTATGGGATGAGATTAAATAAAGTAGGTAATACATAAAGAATGGCCATAGGGAATATTTTGCTTAATAATCTTAAACAAGATACATTTTATAAGCTCTAATCACCGGACTATGTCACCAAGACTTTAACCTAATATCCTCCCAAAAATGCGATTATCAGGTAAGGGGTGAATTAAAAAATATATGTTACATTCATGTTATTTCAACAAGGTCGAGCTAATAGCGTCTATGGTCTACTTATCTATTCTGTCTTGCCCGATGATTTATCTTAGATCTTAACCTTTGGAATGAAGGGACAACGATAAAAGTTACATTATTGATACTTGTAAAACGTCCCTTTGCTTTGGTCACAGGTACTACAAAGAGGACTGGACTATACTATGGCGTATGACGAGCTAACTTTCGAGGAAAAAGATGGGATATTGAAGGCTAATGAGATCAAGTTTCTGAAAAAGATAGGTGATTGAAGTTTCAGTACTAACATCTAATAAGGCCAATGGACTGCATTAGAAACAATTAATTGAGCCCAAAACACTGAATAGGAAGACAGAGCCAATACAATTCATGTATGGTTGACAACATTAATCCTCTGATACGATTTCTACCAAAGTTCTACATGGTTATATGTATTAACCTAGACCACGAAAAACGGTACAATTTGGGGAAGACAGTGAAAAATCCCCCCCAAAAAAACTCTGAATTAGTTCATTAGGCCTACAATAAAAGAATAGTATATTGGGCCCATGAAACCTTTCTTTCTTAAATAAGTGTATTGACCCAAAGATTTATGTAAAGGTAAAGATGTTCTGTCATAATGGTCAGTGATAAATATTTACAAGTATTATACTATTTGATCAGTTTGTTGATGTAGTTAATCTACAAATGTCAAGTTCTCTTTGTTTAAGTTCGTCGTGGTACACTACATATGCAATAAGACAGTCTGTACAGTAGGCGGATCTACACACCATTTGACTGGTTAACTCCTACGGGTTTCGTTATTATCTCTTATCCAATGAAAGTGGCCGATCTGACGACCAAAATATCACAGATTTGTTAAAACAGCTAAAGTACACCATGTGCTGTCACTTCGTGTACAAATAGACACAGTATAAGTATGCATACCTAGTTTGTTGGTGCCATCCAAGTGGACACAAAGTTCAGTTCGATTGAATCAACATTGAATCAAGTGTCAAACAGTTGTCAATGTTGATTCAATGTTCTGTGCCCACCGGGATGTGCCTGTCTCCTTCGCTTTACAGAGAGGGATTAAACAACCTAAAACTTTCATTTTGTCATGGTAACCTTTTGAAAATGTTAAAGATTTTACCCCACATCACCAATTTAACTGCACGTTGCTCAAAAGTGTATTGTGAAATTCATGTTTTTCGATTTTCTCGATTTTTATTTCTCGATTTTCCTGAAAGGCTTGAATGTTCCCTCTTATATACGCACTCAGAAAAGTCAGCGTCATTGTCGCTGAAACCACCCTCACCTGAAAGTCAGGCAAATTCAGGCACTGCCTGACTTTCAGGTGAGGGTAGGTTAGGATTTTTTTGGTACATGTACATATATTATATATAGATGTTTGAACGTGAAAACACCCAATAATGCGCTTGTCAGTGGTCTACCCCTATGGTCGGCAAACTTGAGCCATTTGTACAATTTTAATTCTGATGTTCATGTCGTGAGTATAAGTGTTTTTTTGTTTTTTTTGCAGAGCCCGATTATATGCTTCTCGCACACATGGTCGCCGGTAATGTGATAGCAGACCATGAGAGGGAAAATATCTTAGTAAGGCTAAAATCGCGATCTAGAGGGTGTGGCTGATGCATTGCTCCATATCACTTCATAATTGCATTCCTTGAATCATAGTCACTACAACATTGTTTTGAGAAGTGTTTGCATTGCTGTGAACATCTATATCAACCCTGGAAATCAACATCAGAATGGCCTGATAGGCCGATATATTCCGCATATTGCTGACTGGTCCCTTTATGAAGTTAGGAATAAAGTATATATTGCTATCATGTGCTTTGGACATAATATCATAAGTATCTGGTCCTGGGAGATCTCAGTTTTGAGTTGCTAATGTAATTCTGAAGACACTATGACCAATAACTTTTACTTCGAAACGTTTCATTTACATGCCAAATATAACAGCCAAGCACCAAATTAGAATCTTTCTAAGAAGACTATTAAATTCCCCACAGCATATATGGTGTCCTATTTATTTTATTTTGGCCAGTATTAAACTCCCTGCAGAGGTCCCTTTTTATGTGTTCTCCTATTCATAACTTGTCCTACATGTTGTGTAAATCGAAGCACACATCCCGTGCAAATGAAATATATAATAGTCAAATAAGGTGCACCACCCAGGATATTTTCATCTAATACATGTAGTTAGTATGTGAGGCATCTATCCTACAGAATTGCCTTCATCCTACAAAGGTATGCATATGTATAGATTTATAACAATGTGATTGAGGGTTAGGAGCTAATTGGGGGATGGATTGTAATCATTTTTATTTTTGAGTTATAGAACATAGTTGTGTTCATAATGTCCAGATAAAAATGTGTATTACCTTTTTAATCATTCTGATATTAATAGATCCATGAAATATGAAGCAAATCTTGGTCAGAATAGGTCAGGGAACCCGTCTTTATAAAGGAGGGGTCTCCTGACCTGATTTTCTATATAGTTCATGCATTTACAATTATCTACTCAAATTGGCATTAACATAGCTGAACCCTTTAGGGTTATTTATCCCTGCGAAATGTAATTAGCTCGTTAACATAATTATCCCTTTAATGTGATTAAACATTTTGATGCAGTGCAATCTTTCAACTAAGTTAACATTAACACTCCACCACCATGTTTAAAGACAGTTTTGAATTAATCACAAAAATATGTCTTTGTACATGGTTTATTTCTATTTACAGTATGCGCCCAATGGATACCCTCGTAGACACGCACTACTGAGACTCTTGTATTCTATGGAAGTACTGCCCTTTATCCTCTTCTGCCTCATTCTCTGTGATGGGTTTGGACGCTCGGACTTCGTGGAGGGAGACTTGGGCTTAAATAACGAGCATCTCAGGTTGCAAAGAGGTACATGCTTATGTAAACATCTGTATACCAAATCGATATGCGATTGCACAACTTTTGACTGTAAAGTAAAAGTTGATGCTCATAATTAGATACACGAATATGGCCTTTATTTTAGATGTATGAAAGCTCCACTCTGAAGACAATTTTACGGTATCAGTAAGGTAGACCCATGTTGTGATGGTATTATGGCTCTGGAACATGTATTCTGCGAGGTTCCCTGATATTGATAGTCACAGCTCATCTTTAGGATTCCTTCAATCATTTATAGATGACATGACAAGACACCTTCCAGGTATCCAGACACGGCCAAGTCCAACACCATTTAAGAGAAAACGAGTGTACTCTAGAAAGGACCTACATGCAGGTATTCTCTACAGTTTCTGAACAATCCTAAACACATTCCGAATCATAATCCTTCCCACTTTTGGAAACATTATTGATTAACACTGAACGCTGATAATAATAGACATTTATTAAATGTTAGTCACTACGGACTACATTTCTATAGTCATGTGGAAAGACAAAAAAAAACTTGAGTAGACTGCCCGGCTTGAGCTTAGTGAGTTGCGGCTTGGTATTACTTTTTACCGTAGATCCACCTGGGCTAACCAGCTTTTCGGGCTCAGATTGGGTTCTGACTGGGTTGCTCCATTTAGTAATCAAATGTGGGTTTTAGATTGATCCAATAATTCATCTTTCTTCCAAAAATGAGAGAGTTATTCTTTTTAATATTTTACACACACATTTCCTTTTTTATATACATTTTCTGCCTGTCAGATCAGGGTAGCCATTGCTGGGGGGGGGGGGCACTTGGTATATTTTGTATACACAGGTGTGCGGCTGGCAAGCGTAGTTCTTCAACAAAATCTCCCTAGCAAGGGTCCTCTTTTGGAGGAAAAATGTCCCTGCTGCTTTCGACAAAATCGCCCTAGAAAGGGTCACTTTTTCACCCAAATGACCCCTTTCTCACCAAAATGTCTCATTTTTGTCCATTTTTCGCCAAAATTTTGCTGACACAGGTAAAATTTCTCAGTGGCCAATTTCCTGAATATCAACTTTTTAGTGTTTTTGGCATTTTTGACAAGGGGCCAATGGGCCAATGGGCCAATATTCTACCGTTCTCATGCAGGCTTATTGTATGCGCGTATACACCGTATACACCGCACCCTGACTTTGGCCCAATCCTATAAGCCGCAGATGGCTCTTGAATGAGGCCTGGGAAAACACACATATTTGTGTAAGTGGAGGTATTATTTGGGATAACACAATCAGGATAGCGGACATAGATAAGGATAGCACTCATAGACAAGAGAATTGCCATAAATTCTTGTTGATATAATATATAGGCAAACAAATAATGTATGAAGTGTTAGGAAAAAATTTCGCCCACCCCCATTTGAACTATGTAGGCTTTTTTGCTAAAAAGGGTCTAAATTTCTTATGTAGTAACGCGCAGGCTTTTTTGCTAAAAAGGGTCTAAATTTATTATGTCCCCCCCCCCCCCCATCAAGAGGGGTAAGAATTTTTTACGGCTCCCCCCTCAAGACGGGTCGGAAATTTTCCCTCTCCTAAAAACGCTATCCTTAAATTTAGGAGCTATCCTTAAAAACGTAAAACTTATGAAAAGACTCTCAGTAAAGCCTCAGACAGAAACGGACACTGCACTGGCCAAGGGACCACCTCACCATGCTGGCCAGAGTCCACTGGAGAGTCAGAGGAGGTAGAGGTGGACAGCGTGACACCAGTGACTTCTATACCGACCGCAAATGTCTCTATAGAAGGACTGGGGGGAGGAGGGGCATGGGGATTTAGAAGAGAAAGCTAAGTGGTGCCAATGTCCTAACGAGTCCCCCAATCCGAATAGTTGATATAATACCTATTCAACTACCACTCATTCATAATACCAATCATGCCACACTCCTGGCTCGCACCCTAATCAACCATGACTTTTTGTTACAATATATAAACATTCAGAATACCTATATGTAATTATTTCCAATGGTTAGATTATTGTTCTGTTTCCATTACCTATTACATTTGTACTTAGGGTGCACCTCAATTTAACTAATTTCCTAACAAAGCTATGAAAAGAAATAAACCAGGTTACAAAGATGCATCTGGCTTGGGAGGGATTAGAACTCCTGCACCTTGAGTCACAAGGCCACAGTGCTAACCACTACACTATGATGGACAGGTGACATAAGGAATATCAAGCTACAACGCACTCACATTACTTAGACCATGTTTGTACCCTAATCTGGGACATGAGATTTGGATGGGCTGGTCCCTGGTGACCAGGGGGTAAAATCACCATGACCTCTCAAACTTGCAAAGGCTCTGTATGTAATTCTCCTTAAGTTAGAATTATTATGTCTTCTACATTTAATTATCGTGTGTCCTCTCTATCGGGTCCAGTAGCCAAATATTGTCTGGAACATTTGGTTGATAATTGATGGGACTCCCTACCATAAGGACTGCCGTGGTGACAGTGGAGAAAAGGGAAGGGAAGGGAGGTCGTCCGGAGACAATGATCGTAGTACCCAACAAGGACAAGTGATAAAACGTGGAAATAACATACTTCTCCTTAAGCTGGATACATTTTAGAGAAACAAAACGTTTAAATATGTGATGATATGAATTTAAAATTCCTAAAAAAAAGAATTTGTAAAGATGATGAATATATCTGAGAATTTTAGACAGACTGCTATAGTAGCTCTTAAATCTAACATTTAGAATAGATGGAAATGATATATTTATAAGCCTGCCCGTGTATAAGCCGAGTCAATACCACGTTTGAAATCAATATAATCAATATAAGCCCGGTCTTATAAACAGGGAAATACGGTATCTAGCTGGTGGAAATGTTGAAAATAAGGAAAATACCTAACCCCGTGCATTAGCCATCCGAGCACAAAAGATAGCATGGGTACCCCCAGTTTCTTTTTTGCCCGGCGGAACCATCTGTAATATCCTTACTAGGCCTGAATCAATTTGAGGGAGCTTTCCTCTATAACGTTTAAAGAGGTTATTTTACATTAGGCAAAAAAAAAAGGTGTGTTTCAGGTTACCCGACCCTACCTAGCAAAATAGGGCCGACCCTAGAAATTTTACGCAATTTTGAAAAAAATATTAAATTTTGGGTCATTTTGGGGCTATTTAAGGGTCGATCTGATAGTTCAAGAGTCGAGGCGGTCGTTGGCGAGTCAGCATTGTAGTTCGTGAGTCGATTTCTGGGTACATTTCAGGCTTAAGTGAAAAAAAAAAAAAAAAAAAAAATCCGACCTACCTACCCTAGATTTTCAGACCATGTAACCTGAAACACACCTTTTTTTTTGGCCTTATAAAACTGTGAAAGAAAACCTCATATTCAATAGTAAGATTAACTGCGTTCGGGAAAATGGGACTTCTACCCAGTGGGCACAGAACATTGAATCAACATTGATAAATGGTTGTCAACATTGATTCAATGTTGATTCAACGTTGATTCAACATTGAACAGAATTTTGTGCCCACTGGGTAGTGACTCTCGAACCTGTGAGGGTAGCACTCTCATGTTCCAGCCCTTAGACCACACAGCCATGATGACTTTACATAATACACTTTTAACACTTACTGAATGATAAAACTGCAAATTATAAGGGGTATATAGTTTCCAAAAATACAAAGAAAACAGTATCATATTAGGGATCCTTAGCAAACCCTCATTAAACGCAACCGCAGCAGTGCTGTCTCCAGAGGGGTCAAAATGGTACAATAATAAAACCAAGTAAACAAAAATCGTTATATTACTTGCTATGGTATAATGTTGTATAACGTTTTAAGGCGCTATTTTGATGTAAAATAACGTGTTCTTTTTGTCAGCTGGGAAGCGACCTGGCAACTCTTGGAAAAATTTGACTATAGCATAGTTTGTTAAAGGCCGCTAAGTTATAAGGCGTAGTTTTCATTGTTGGACCTACGATGTGGAGTTTTGATTTTACCTACATCTACTAATTATATATATATAATATTATATATACTATATATGGATATGATATTCCCTGACTATATAGGTATATTTATAGAGACCATTATAGTACTCCGTTCCTCCGCCTGGAAGGCGTTTCACCGTATCATACGGAGGGTCCGTATGTGCTTTTTTTGCATTTCAGTTCATATTTGCGTTTCAGCTCAACATGTCCGCATCTTACGGAAAAAGATACGGCCGCCGTATGTACATACGGCCGGCCGTATGTACATACGGCCATAATTGCGTTTCAGCTCAACATACGGAGCACATAAAATCTGTATGTTTGGCGTATTTGGAGCCCAGAATGCGGAGGGGTAGGGGGGTGGTGGTATGTCAAAAATCACATAAAATGGGTTGTATGTAGGGCCGTATGTTATAAATAGGGTCCATATGTTGGTAGTGGAATATAAAAATGGTGGACATAAAGAGTTGACATGAGGAGTTGGTAGTGGACGTGAGGAGATGGTAGTGGACATGAGAAGATAATAGTGGATGTGAGGAGATAGTAGTGGACGTGAGGAGTTTGCAATTGACAATAGTAGTGGACGTGAGGAGATGGTAGTGGACATGAGAAGATAATAGTGGACATGAAAAGATAGTAGTGGACGTGAGGAGATGGTAGTGGACATGAGAAGATAATAGTGGACGTGAGGAGACAGTAGTGGACGTGAGGAGTTTGTAATTGACATGAGAAAATAGTAGTGGACGTGAGGAGATGGTAGTGGACATGAGAAGATAATAGTGGACATGAGAAGATAGTAGTGGACGTGAGGAGATGGTAGTGGACATGAGAAGATAATAGTGGACGTGAGAATTTAGTAGTGGTGGTAAGGTGTGGTGGTCAGGAGTTGGTAGTGGTGGTGAGGAGATTGATAGCTATTGTCTACCACCGTAGTGGTGGTGAGGAGATTGATAGCTATTGTCTACCACCGTTTAAACACGAGGAGCCTGTAGGCAGATTTTCAGCTCCGTAGGGCCATTATTTACCGAGTTATGGAAGAAAAGACTCTTTTTCATGTAATTTCTCCAAAAATCCATATAATTTTTTTTTTTTTTTATCATGAAGGTAGAAGTTGGACTTTACTTATCTATTCATTAAAACAAACCTAGAGCCATTTCTCTACATATATATAATGCACTTTAAAAAGGGAGAAGGGGGGTCGGGGACTGTACTAGCTTACAGGATAATGGTTTAGGTCCACATGACCTCCCGCAATTGGCTTGCGATCTCCATTCCCTTATATATATATGTTCACTGGCTGCCTTCTGGGCCTCCATTTGAATCTCCTTTTTGGTGTCCGCTCTGAGTTCACTCAAACTTCTCTCTAAGTCGTATAAGATTTCCTCCGTCTCAAAGTCTTCGTCCTGAGTAGCCTCCTTAGTGCTTACACACTCAGGACACTTCTTACGCCTGCCATCATAACTATGGTTACACACCGTACAAAACTTAGACATTTCCAAGTAGTCTCCCTCGAGAGAAAAAATGAACGTCTTTACATGGCGGTTTACAAGAGGGTAATGGAGATTGGAGCCGGCTCCCCCTAGTGGAGCGCGGTGGTACTGTTCACTCCCCCTGTCGTAATATATCCCAACAACCCCGGGGTGGTTATTGGCGGCATATATATATATATATATATATATTTTATATATATATATATATATATATATGTATATATATATATATATATATATATATATATATATATTTACATATATATATATATATATATATATATATATATATATATATATATATATATATATATATATATATACATACACTATGTACACCTATTCTTAAAATTGACATGCTACATGGGGCTTAGTGACAAGTGACAGAAGGTTTAAAAGCTTAGTGACATGGGACATGGACCTTTCTTAAAATCGACATGGCACATGAGCATTATTAAGCGACATTGACATGCGACATTGCCATTTCTTAAAATCCACATGCGACATGGGGACGCCGCCATCCCCCCCCCCCCCCCCATCTATATACCCCCAATGAACGCACCAACTGTTAGTTTCGAGACCAGTATGTAAATATTATTATGTACAGTTTTATTTTATAACCTATACTATATAATCCTCATAAAGAGTAAGGGAGTCTTAATATTAGCTGGGGGGGGGGGGGGGTATGGCGAGCATGCATGGTAGGGCTGGTGGGGACGAGGATGACACCGAGAGGTACGGATCCACCAACTTCATCGTGCTACCTGTCCAGTGCAGAGCACCGCGCACAAGGACACACCACTAGGGGGCACCAAGCACCCCGGTGTCTGGCGCAGATGCCGTTATAAGGGCCTATATGGACAGCAAAGAGCAGTTCATGATCTGAACTCGAAGACGCAAGACCAAGATATTAGCTGGGGGCTGTTACAAAACAAAATTTACGTTATGGAACGTACATTTTGATTACGTTATGACTAAAAAAATTTAAAGAATTTAAGTTAATGTTTTAAAACTTACGTAAATATCAGCGCAAATGTCAAATTTACGTTGTTGTCTTCAAATTTAGGCTAATTTAGGCAAAGTTACACATTTTTTAACAAACCCTGGGAAGGTTGTTTAAAAAAACGTCCATGACGTTAAAAAAAACAGTAACATAAATTTTGTTTTGTAACACTTCCCTGGTGTAGGTGGACAAATGCCTCAGTAATACAGTGATCATTAATCATACTTGACTGTGTTCTTTGGTTCCTAAATACTTTAAGATGAACGCTGCAATATTGCAGCTACAGTTACTTCTGACAGTGCATCTAAATACTTGATATATAATATTACTATGCCAGGATGCTGTTTCTCCACAAATTTGCGGACCCTCGTATATATTTGCGGAGCTCCGCAAATTTATGAAATGTGTATTCCGCAAATTTGTGGATGTCCGCAAATTTCGTTTTCTAGTACTTAAGCATACAAATATGGACCTCCGTATATATTTGCGGAGCTCCGCAAATTTATGGAAGCATATTTGCGGAGGTCCGCAAATTTGTGGAAGTCCGCAAATTTGTGGAGAAACAGGACCCTGTATAGGGGTATTTATGCTTCAAATAGGCCAAATAAATAATGTAAAATAACGAACCTACATTTTTGCCAAGGTGGGATTCGAACCCATGAGGCCAAACACAACATATATATGTCATTCATGATCATGTGACCATGGCTAACCAATCAGTGGTTGAGCTATGTCATTAAGAAATGATCCAGGATCCTGGATCATTTTCTAACTAGGTTACAGTTATTCGATACAAAATTGTCGAGGCTGCTGGAATCCCCCCTCCAGGAAGGCGTTTCACCTTATCATACGGAGGGTCCGTATGACGTTTTTTTGCGTTTCAGTTCATTTTTGCGTTTCAGCTCGACATGTCCGCATCTTACTGAAAAAGATACGGAGGCCGTATGTACATACGGCCCGCCGTATTCACATACGGCGATAATTGCGTTTCAGCTCAACATGCGGAGCACAAAAATTCCACATCTTTGGCGTATTTTGTACAAGATATACGGAGGGGTAGGGGGGGGTGCTATGTCAAAAAATGCACATATACCCTGTTTGTTAGGGCCGTATGTGTCTTTTGTGCCGTATGTGGTATTTTTGCTCCGTATGTGTCATATCACTTCAGATTGTAATGGTGATAAAGAGATGGGGATGGTAGGGGCCGTGAGGAGATGGTAGGGGCCGTGAGGAGATGGTAGGGGCCATGAGGAGATGGTAGGGGCCGTGAGAAAATGGTAGGGGCCATGAGGAAATGGTAGGGGCCATGAGGAAATGGTAGGAGCCACTACTACCATTTCGTCACCACTACAGCCAGCTCTGTACTCTGTTGTCTACCACCGTTTATACACAAGGAGTCTGTGGGCAAAGTTTCAGCTCTGTAGGGCCATTATTTACCGAGTTACGGAAGAAAAGACATTTTTGGGTATAATTTTGTTGAAAATCAATTTTTTAAATTTATCTTTCAAAAGTGGGGGACTGTACTAGCTTACAGAATAATGGTTTAGGTCCACATGACCTCCCCCAGAGTTTGTTAAACTCCTCTAAGACTGCTGATAAGTCCTCCAGTTCGTGCAAAGATTGATCTAGATCAGTCTTGGTGGTACCCTTGGGGGTCTTAGGCTTGGAGCCCCCTGAAGCACCTCCTGAGCTCCCTGGAGCACCACCTGTAGCCGCCGGCGGAGTCTCCTTTTCTTCCTCCTTTCCTCGGTCATCCAGTTCACTTTTTCTCCTTTCTCTTTGCTCCCTGTATTCCCGGTCATCTTTGCAATAGGGGCAATCTGACCTGCGTCCGTCAAACTCTTCTTTACAGCCTTCACAAAACTTGGGCATATTGACTGATAAATGACGCACAGAGAAAAAATTGACCTTAATCCAACGGCTACTTCAAACAGACTGAGGAACCGGTGGGCCGAAATGGACAGGTGGGGCCAGCTTGGGGCGCCCCCTGGATTAGACATAGAGAGCCACCAGTTGCCGCTGCTCCCAAATATATTAATGTTATCCGGTCGGACTGATATCATACATATATATATATATATATATATATATATATATATATATATATATATATATATATATATGTATATATATATTGCCAAACTGACTAAGTTAATGGTTGACTATAGGTTGACTAACTTTTTCAAGTGCATTAGTATCAGTGTATATCGTATGATGAAATATTGAATATGTATTGAATGATGAAATACAATGTTGAATACAATTTATTACCTCCTTATTTACTTTCGGTCGGCGATCGCCTGGCATATGGTGATCTCTGCAGTTGTCTGAGTCAAATATTTTCCCACTGTAGGTGCATTCTTATAAATTGATTTCTGGTCTTCCTCAATGCTGAACACTTCATTTTCTACTTTTACATGTTCTCTGTGAATATTGGAATGAAGGTATAACATGTCTCATCATTTAAACTACTACTTTTTATAAAACATTCATTGTACAAACATCCACAAAATGGTACGGGACACGTTCTGGCCGTTCTTTCGGGAAAGTTCGGCAATCTGCGTATGTAGGTCATTAAGACGCCCGCCCCTGGGCAGCCCGGCCCACATTGATTTTCCCGCGAGTGTCACGGTAGCCAGTAGGCCTACCACACTGGAGATAGCACACGCCGGGGTCGCTCTCTATTCTTCAGTCACACCGGACTACAGTGTAGCCTACAGTATCCCGGCGGCGAAGCCGCTGGTATAAATAAATGTTGTTTTATTCCATTTTGACACCTATTTCTCAGGGCTATGGTAATTTTTTATACTTCTAGGAATACAAAGGCAGCGAGAATACTACGAGAGTGAACTCATGAAAGGTCACCTGTTTGACATCAAATACCTTAATGTGGGCTATAACAACGTATATGATTTGGAATATTGCCACATTCAGGTTACTGTCACTTTGGATGGAAATCAAACGTAACTATAACTTTATAACCAATCCAAGCTAACAAAATACGTTTTCGGAACGTTTTAAAATGTTTGTATATGGTTTGAAAGAAAACATTTGTTTCCAAACGTTTTGAAACGTTTTTAAAATGTTTGGAAACAAACATTTTTGTACAAACCTTATCTAATGTTTTTGTAGGGTTTGTTGGTAGCTACAAAGAATATCTACAAAGGGTATTTCTGACCACAGTTCTTAGACTAGCAATTGAATAAATCTATACCAATTTTAAATTCTTAGCCCATATAGAAAGCAGTTATACTTGATATTGAAAAAAAAAAATTGTCAAAGGATTGGAACCTGCATGGATAGGACCCATGTGCCCGCCCAGTGAACAAAGAACGTTTTTTAACGTTTTAAAACGTTACAAAGTATAACGTTATTATAGCATTATTTTACGTTATATGTATAACGTTATTTAACGCTGTCATATGGTTCACCAATAACTTCTGTTTTTACAATGGCATGTACTGGATACACTCCTGGGGGTCGAGAGGCAATATCATTGATATAGGCCAAAGCCGAAAGCCTAGGTGTATATCAATGATGTTGACTCGAGACACCAGGAGTATATCCAACTTACAGCCCGCTTTCATAGATTGATTATGTAAAATAACTAATTACAGCTCTTTTTCGACACATGTTGCCTAGGAGGATATGCTGTATAACCCTCCTAGGAGGTTATTGATCATCCAACATATATCCTGTGTGGTCTCATAGAAATACAATGACCAAAGCCTAAGCTTAGAGAGTGTAGCCTCATTCTGATACAACCTAGTCATACATAAACTAAGCATGAACCAACTCTCACAGCCAGGCTCTGAGGTTAAGATCCTTGAGTACATGGTATTTCTGGTTTGGACTTCCACATGCTGGGTACGGATCCCATGCAGGACAGAACTTTTGATATGCCTGATACACTTCTTTTTTTTCTTTGGCTATTCTGATATTTCAAGGGGGAAAAAAGAGAAAAAAATGGAAAAAAAGAAAACAGGGGTGTGGGGGCGGAGCCCCTGAATTACACAAGAGCAGAACCAACTATGACCATAATTGCCAATATGATAGCCTTAGAAACATCATTAGGTTCCTATCAGCTTGGCATGGAGTGGATCGTCTTTGCGGGTATAATCAAATGTATCTGAAGATGGTAGGACTGGTTCATACACATTCCCTCCCTCCCTCCCTCTCCCTCTATCCTTCAGTAAGTGTTATAAGTCCCAAATACTATGTAAAGACGCCATGGCTGAGTGGTCTAAGGACTGGTACATGAGTCCTATCCTCACAGGGTTGAGTCCCACATGAAGTCCTATTTTCCCAAAATAAATTAACCCTCCTAATAAGAGGTTTTCCCATAACAATTTTATAACGTAAAATAACTCTCTTTAAATGTTAATTATTAGTCAAATTACATACGAAAAAAAGGGGAAAAATGCTATAATAAGGTTGTCTATGGTCCTAAAAGTTAGTAGGGACCTTTAGCAACCCCGACGTAGCTCATTAAACGCAGACGTATCCTATCATTTCAGCACTGTTACGTCTGCGTTTTATGCGCTTTTACGTGGTTGCTAACGGTCCCTACTGTCTGCCCCGGCAAACGTAACAGACTGTTCTTAGAGTGTTTCATGCAATTATATAAATCATTTTGATATTCAGGCTTATAGGTCCACTTATCACTAGCCTCGTTAGCTCATTAAGGAGAGCCTGGGACTCCAAATCTATAGGTCATGGGTTAGGTCCTCGGCCTGGCTTTTGGTGGTCATCCAAAAACATCTACAAAAGTTTGTAAACAAACCTTTTGCAAACGTTTTTTTCAAACCTTTTGCAAACGTTTATACAACGTTTTCTTGAAAACGTTTTATTATGTCAAAGTGTGGTAGAGATATGTTTTGTAAAGGGGGAGGCACACTCTAGATATTTATATTTCTTTTCCTTGGGAATAATCATAAACAATTGTATTATACAAGTAAATTGCAACAGTGCATCCCAATTACGCAATTCTTTGCCAGTTAATGGCTATGTCTCACGACCTTGAGCCAATGTTTTTGTCTCTGACCAGATGCCGTCTCTGACCAAGTGCCGTCTCTGACCGGCTTGGCTTGATAAGGTCAATATACCAACAGCAGGAGGCTAATTATAATTATAATTATATAACAATCGCCATAACATTTTTACAAATCCTTATGTATATGAGTATAATTCTTTTTAAAACACCTTTTTCTGACACCTGGTCAGAGACGGCACTTGGTCAGAGACGGCACATTGTCAAAGACGGCACATGGTCAGAGACGGCACAGGGTCAGAGACAAAAACATTGGCCCAAGGTCATGAGACACAGCCTAATATCAGCCAGAATTAGATTTGGAGAGACCCCACCATGCGAGAGTACCGTAAACTTTTTTTTCTCTATTTCTTTTTTTGAAACTGTAACAAAACTATAAAACCGAACCCATCTATCTTCAGACTTGCAGAATTTCAGTGGTGCCATTTAGAAGTGGGGGAATCAGTAAGATTACTGGGAAAATGGGTTTTTAAGATTACAGGTAAAATGGGTGGCGTCTAGTCATTTGGCAGGTTTGTCCCTTGTTACATAGAGGTGCGGCTTATACGAGGGTTTTTGTTGGTATAGAACAGTACTAAATTAGCAAATATCAGAATCCTTGCGCAGCTTATAGGATTCTCCCAAGTTAGGGTAGTGTTGTGATTTACAATATCGGAAAAAGTTGCCTCTTGTAATTATCTCAACACACAACAACTTCACCCATTATTCGCATTGTGCGATTTGACCGTTAGCGAATCTAACCGATTGCTTTTATGTGTACACTACCCTTTGCCAAGGGCCTCCCCATTCCCCAATACGACTACACTGAAAAAGTGAACTTGTCTCCAGACTTGTCGAGGTGACTATCATAAAGGAAGCGAGTCAAAAGTTTTCTAACCCATCAGGTTACCATCCCACAAATAGAATCTGGGGCTGGCAAATGTCGGGCTTTGGGCTGGTACATAACATAACATAACAAGTGGTCTTCTATCTCCAGCTAGAAGACCCAATTCCTTGTCACTTAGACGAGTTTTTGACTTGTTTATTTTATGATCGTCACTTGGAAGAGTCTAGATGACTCACTTCCTTGTCACTTAGACGAGTTTTTGACTTGTTTATTTTATGATTGTCACTTGGAAGAGTCTGGAGACAAGTTTACTTTTTGAGTGTAGGCAATTTCATAAACTTGATTAGACAAAGTCATCACCCCGGGGGTTTGAGAGAGGTGGTACTCAATTCGTTATTGGTATGGGTGTGTGGCTGGACCTGCGGCAACCATTATCCTTGCATAAGGGAGTATTCAACTGACGGAATCATGGACGACTAACATCATCAGTGGAATACTCATTTTAGATAGATTTTGGAAGAAAATATACTTTCTTCAAGGTATTTTGAAAATGAACCTGTTCCTACGGACATTTTGGCAAAATTGAGTATCTATTTAGGGGGATTCTGAAAAAAAAAGGGCCCTTGCCAAAGGGTTTAAAAATTGATTGCATCAAACATTGTCATACAATACCCCTTGTTTTTCATATATACCCTTATACTTTCAGTACAGATGAGCATATTCATCCCAAAGATATGCTTATGGTCAAAGAAGGAAAGCCTAGACCAAAAGTTGCCCTTCTGTCTGGACTGGTCGGTACAGGCAAATCAACCATCATCAGGTATTACGGCTCTGAGTGGGGCAAGCTTCAAAGTGGGAAAAGTGAGTGGGACCTAATCGTCATTCTAGATGTACCCACACTTGAGATCTCTGATGTCCCTACAGTTACACCAATAGAGAGAATCATGGAGGCAATCAAACAGAGCCTGGCCGGAACTGAGAATCAAAAAGAGGCCATCATTCATAGCTTGATGGATGAGAATTTGAGGGATGACAGCTTGAAGAACGTTCTCATCATACCCGATGGTCTTGACGAATACAAGAGCGAGAACACACTAGCTATGGTGAATGACCTTGTTGAACTCTGCCACAGGAGAGCGCTCCAATGCAACGTGCTAGTTACATGCAGAACAGGGCATACCTCGCTGATAAATGAGAAGTTGATCAATAAACGAATGAAGGTCGACGGTTTCACAGTTGCTGAAGGGATTAACTATGTTGCTAAGTTCTATAAGGATATTGACAAGCCAGCTGATCCTAAACTTCTTCTTAAGCAGATACACGATAACAAGAATGACCTTGCTCATATTTTGTGCAATCCGTTCCGCACGCATATCCTGGCTGTTGTAACTGCTGATGCCTCACTGAAGCTTGTAGATGGAAAGATATTGGAGAAAGGGAAACTCTTCAAGACACTGGAATGGTCAATGAACCGTCGTCAAAAAGACAGGCATGGCAATTTTGAAAAAGATGCCCAACGGTTCTACAATATGGCCCTCTATGCACTTCTGAAAGGCATTAAAGAATTTGATGAAGACATATTCAATCAATTTCAAATTGACACTAATCACATATATAAAACATTCATGGACATAAAGCAGATTGACAAAAAAGAAAGGGCCAATCGAACTCACCAAAAGAAATGGACATTTCATCCAGGTCAGTATATGGAGTACTTCGCAGCACAAGCTCTGGAAACAATGCCAATTGATCTCATCCCTACATTTTACTTGCTTCTCTCCTGCAGAAAAGAGTTAAGGGAGACTCAGAAACTAAGCTTCAGTCCTTCTGAGACTGAATCTCGCAGCAGTCCCGCACAGCATGACCAGAGGGGCCATTTTGAGACTGAATCGCACAAAGCCGAAATGATCTGCGCTACTCTACTCCTTCAGTGTGAAATGGAAGACCCCAAACCAACTGGTCAACCTACAACTGAGCAATGGGAAAGTTCATTGAGAAATCAAAGGAAATATATGTCCAAGATACAGGAAAGTGCTGCAAAGATCAAGGAGCACTTTATGATTGATTGTGAGCACGACGTATGCGATCCACTAAGAACCCTGATTCCAACTGCTGGCTCAATCTATGATTGTAAAAGGTATAACAAAAACCTCTGCACAGGCAAAGAGATAGAGACACTATGGGGCTATATAAAAAGCTTCTTTGGTGAATCGTCATTGCGATCACAACGTCTTGGGTTGTTCTCGTCAATAATACAGTGTGACAGAAATGCTGAGTTGATCAACCACATCAATGGCTGTTTACACCAGGCACCTAGCGAGGATGTTCGCAAGAAGCTGTTCACAGACAGCATAGGCCGTATTCTACCTTCACCACTGTAAGTCTTTTCAAGTTCAAGTTCAATCAATTTTATTAAGTCCAATCATATATATGTTATGCAGGCCTAATAATGGGCCGACCAACACTGAAAAAACTAACTTGTCTCCAGACTCGTCAAAGTGACTGTCATAAAATAAACGAGTCAAAAGTTGTCTAACCTATCAGGTTACCATCCCACAAATAGAATTTAGGGCTGGCAAATGTCGGGTTTTGGGCTGGCACATGCCAAGTGGGTCTTTTATCTCCAGCTAGAAGACCCGCTTCCTTGTCACTTAGACAAGTTTTTGACTCGTTCATTTTATGACCGTCACTTTGAAGAGTCTGGAGACAAGTTTACTTTTTGAGTGAACCCTCAATTAAAAATTAAAATTGTTCAAAGTGATTAAAGGCACCTCTACTCATGCAATCAGAAACATAGTTTTGATTAAACATTCATATGCAATAAATGTTATTCATACAACATCGTCTACAACCACGATCGCTATTTACAATAATGTTCTGTCTTGTATCGTTCATTGATCTGAATTTATTGCAGATTGCCATTACCAGTAAATAGGTTTATGCATGTGTATGTTGCAGGTTTGACAAACACACAGGCAAAGTATATGAATCACCTGGCAGCCGATGGATCTTGGTAGAGGAACAGAATGCTTATGTAAAACAAGGCCATGACACTGGTGCAGAGCACAGGAATAACGCATGTCTAGATGTAACCGCTTGTTGTCTTGGTGATATAGCATATGCTTTCGACAACAAGTACTATCCCAACAACCTGGAACGGAATACCACCGGGAATCCAAAGTGCCAAAAGTTGTCTAAAATCAAGTTCAAAGTTTTGACTAAGGGCACACTCAGACCCTACATCATGTTACCTGATCTGTCATCCGTTGTTCTGACGACTGATGCTTGGAAAAAGGAGTGGTCTACTCTTCTCACTAAAGTGGATGAGTGCTTCAAACCCATTCACCAGGACATTGAGATGGCCATTCCTGGACCCAGTCACCAGGACATTGAGATGGCCATTCCTGGACCCAGTCACCAGGCCAGGCAGATTGCCATTGACAATCTTGCTATCGAATTGGATGTTGTCAATGAAAGCTGCATGGATGGCCTCTTGGACTGTTTGGGAGAAACAGACATTCAGGACAAGTTCAAACAGTTCATGGTAAACAGGAAAACGCTGGATGTTTCTGTGACGCAAGGAAAGAAGAATAAATGGTCGTGGGATGAGGGCCATGAGAGACGGGGAGCCATACGAGTGTCTTGGAAGCGTCCACGTGAAACCCCAGACATGATGTCATCCATTAGGGAGAGCAAAGGGTAAGTACTCTGTATCGAAGCTCGAACTATACTATTTAATTTGTTGACCTTAAACCTGTCGATTGGGACATTGGTTAGTTGAAATATTCTCGGAGAACACAGTTTCCTATATGCTATACACTTGCAGGGTCAACGTTTCCCCTAGCCCATTGTAATGCTAATACCTACCTGATTATTGTCTGTATGATAACATATCACAGCGATAAATGTTAAATACTGCCCATGTCAATTTTCAGATGCAACCGCATACGCTGTTTGATTTGTGGACTCTGCATCCTGCTGGTTCTGGTGGTCATCCTTATACCCGTAGTGTTCCTGCGCTTAACGTAGTTGTAGACCCCTGGACTATGCTACTGCCACCTCCGTCTTGCGTATCAAATACTTGATAAAAGGCAGAATTCCTAAAGACTCAGGAAAGACTCAGGAAATTGTACTGTTATGGTGGAGACATCCCATATATAATAGGGTGGACACCTCTGCGACTGCAGCTCCTTCGGTCAGTGGTGTAGGAAAAGTGGGGCCAGGGGGGGGGGGGGGGGCAGACAGGCCAGCGCCGCCCCCCCCCCCCTCAATCACAGGGGAGGGTGGGCTGAATATGTTTGCCCCCCCCCCCCCGCCCCAAATCAGGACCCTATACAATAATACACATGATTCCCAAATCTTTAGGAAAAAGTGGGGTACACGGGTTTGGGTCACTAATCAGAATTAAAGGGAGCTCAAATACTACTTTTCTATTTAATACCTATAAGCGTGTATATGTGCCATCATGCATAAAAACTGGTTGGAGTGGGCCGCCAAGCCCCCCCCCCTCCACCCAGCCCAATGAAGATTTGCTTCCTACGCCTCTGACTTCGGCTGGGACCACAGTCCCCATGCAGGGGGGGTTTCCAGTGTGAGGACATGGGGTGAGAAACATGTGAACTAAAATTGGTCTTGTGGACCTAAATACTTTTACATCAATACATATATATTTCATCACACAGTAACAACCCCACATCTGACAATCAACTAGTCTGTAGAGGGACATTGCGCTAACTATCCCCAATGTGTCTGATACACTTTAAACAGATAAACATGCAGGGATATACAGGAATCGCATTTGGAAATTGGTCTTCTGAAAGCCCACAGTTAGCTAACTTTGAGAAGGTCCTACACACTATTCAGTGGATCTCTATCAAATGTAATATTAGCAATGGACAGACTGATATATGATGTCATATAAAAGTGAGGGAGCCCCGAGGGAGACAGAAGGTTTATAGGTGAAAATTATGATACTATAACTACTAGTGTGATGTGTGAATTCCAGTATATTCATATAACAAACTAGTTTCTATTGTCTCCATAAGGTGGCATGACAGGGCTGTTAGCAAAACTCTTTGCGCACCTGTGCCATGCCACAGAAGGCACAGGGAACCATTAGTTCCTCTAATTTCCAATAGGCCCAAAGGGTGCTGTTTACCTCCTCTGGTCCCCATGGTATACGACTACATTGCCCATGGGGTGTAGTGCTATAAGTAGTGATCATGAGAAACTACTAGTTCCATTCATTGTAGGATTATTCATACCCAGCCCAGGATATTATAATACTGATCTCCAAGTTATGTTGTGTTAAACTGTGCTAAACTGTGCATGCTTGTAAAATGCTTATTCAGTGGTATCATGCCTATTAGGACAGGTTTGAGTTTGTTGAGTTTGACTTTTTGTATATTTTTATTGCCAATGTGTCATTCACATGATATTAAAGCGCATTATGGATTTAGGGGATATGTTAGAGTATGTCGCAATCTGAATCATAATCTATCTTTGCTCAGGAGTTCAATGTATGGAGTATACCACTCAGAGTGATTAGAGTTTCGGGCGTATCTTTGATCTATCATATCTTCCTTATCTTTAAATCGAACTTCTTAATGCCTTAGATTGATGATATCATTAACACTTATGCTTCATAGTCGGTACATTTGTAATTATGCTAACATGTACATTTTTAGATATTTCCACGGAGAAATACAATGTTGATGGGACTCTTGGAACAGACAATGCCTTAATCAATGTTAATGTATCTATTTCATCTATTTGGCTCCTGCTGGAAAACATTATAAAACTATCATTTTCTTAAGTATCTATACCCCACATAATTGGAGATTGAAGTTTGCGGAAACAATGTATAACTTTGATGTATAAGAATATTATTGAAGAGTAAATGACCAATAACCATATTTGTCTTTAACTGTTATATCGAGTATCAAATAAACTTCAATATCAAAATATGATAGCATTTCATTTCATATCATTTTTGTAGTAACATTCTGTATACTTGGAGACGGTGCCATTGCATTATAAGAAAGGCAATAATTCTTTTAAATACTGCGCCCCCCCCATCATACACTAAATAGTCGCTCCCTAAACCATAGGCAGACCTGCGTACCTGCCCTGCCTGCTGGACAGGGGTACACCTCTGGGGCCATACCATGTGTCCAACTGCACCCAGACCCAGGCCAGTAGCAGTATGTGTAGTGCAAACCACCAGGGCCCAAAGATTATGATTATGGACTGCAATGTACAGGGGAGGGGTGGGATCTAAGGGCCCAATATGATTACAAGGGAGTCCTTGAGTTTATATAGCATTATTTGATACTTAGAGTAAAACTTGGTTACAACGAGGTGCCTATTACCTCAGTATTTTTCTCATTGCTCGTTGTAACAGAGGTAAGCTTAGAACCCTGCATTAGTACAGAACTATGATGGGGGATGGACAGGTAGAGGCGGGGGGCTGTACCATGGCTTCTTCCTGTGACATTCTTTTATCTTAACCAGTCTCTATATTCTTACATACTGGTAGCATTTTCTGGAGTATTTACCTCGTTATAAGCAAGTTTACCCAACTAACACCTTACGTAAAACTCACATATAATATTTTCACGTTGGTTTTGGTTACCAAGATGTCTTATATGCAAATGGTTTTTACGGGGTTTTTGGTGTGTGTTTCTCATGTGTTTCTCATGTGTGTTTCTCTTGTGTGTATTTTACATAAAAATATTTACATAAAAAAGACGTACTAATCAGTGATACCTTTTAACGTAACAATAGCATATATGAACAGCTGTAAAAGATGTCTAAAACATATAAATTTACACATAATATCAGTAAGACGTGATATGAAGATATCTACAGGACATTAGGGGAGCATGTTGTAGGGGTGACATTTATGGAGCATGGTTCGTTTATATTATATAAACTTTCCAAACATGCTATGTTGTCAGTGTTGATCAATTGATGAACATCACAAACACACACACACACAGCAAAGTTTTACCATGCGAGCATTGCAGTTTGCACATTTCAAGTTTCCCTCTGGGCACCACCTTCTTCACCAGGAATGGGCTGCTATGATAGCATTGAAAAGTATGTGGTCTGGTGCTTCCTGACTCAGGGGCACACCCGGGTTCGAGCATCAGCTTACTAATAAGTCAGTCTAGTCCGTGAGCTCAAATAACTAACAAGTAATAATCCCTCCAGCACTCCAGAAGCAACTAGTAGACGCACATATAGATGAATGGAGAAACTAGAGTATAACTAGAATGTTTCTAAATACACAGAAGAGTGTAGTCTGTCAATCTTTATTAGTCAAAGCACATCAGCCTCACTTACTATAATGTTATTTCAAACATTTTGTATAGTGTATTGCATCAAGGAGTTATCAGGAATTTGTTCATAAAGGGAAAGAATCTTCTCAGCCAAAATGTAGATCACCTGTAAGTATCTATTTATAATATAATCACCGGGAACATGTTAAAACTCAAAGGAAATAAGGGATTACTGGTATAGTAAAGCTATCCTAAACTATCAAAATCCATTTACTATAGGAGTCTACGTATATGTATGGCAAGTAAGGAATAAAGTGATAGGGATATATACAGGGAATTTCCATGTTTATGTAGTCTCATTTCTTGACACCAGGTGCCGTATGCGTACTAAAATGGGATGAAGTATTGTTGGCGGGTAGCTAGCTAGTGCTGTATTAGTGCATCACGCTAACTCCTCCGGAGTGTATCGACCCCGTAGTGTGGGCATGATGCATGAATGCAGGACTGGTGAGTTACTCGCTGGCAGAGTAGCATTCATGCATCATGATGACACATGGCATAGTCCTCGTTGCACCATCATATGAGCATCCAACCACCTCTTAGAAACACACAATGAATAGACAAGTCACTTATATCATCTTGTTTAATACCAGATCGCAATGGCACATATATACCGTAACAGCAGTCGTACCTAGCAAGTGATACATCTAGGACAGATCTCAATAGGTTTGACATTTTACTCCATTACTTTGCAAAACGCAGAGCGACAGATCGGAATCAATTCTAGGGTATAGGATTTTATTGTCTATGCTATCTCACTAACCATGATGACAGGAATTGAACTGATATCAGGGGGAATTCTTCCTTATTTTTGTTGTTGGGGTAGTTAAGGGGTCCGAAGTCCCTGGATCATAAGGACCACTAATGATATTGCAATTCGTAAATTAGTTAACACCCCATATCTATTTCATTGTCGTTTACATTGGTGATGATTAAGTAAATGGATCAGACCATTAACACACCTCCTAATGCGTGTAGCATTTCTGTGCGAGATTCAATAGGGGAGACATACATTGTCCCAGTTCAAGTCTGTATTGGCCCGCATTTATTAAATGCAATAGGTATGTTAGAGTAGTACAGCAGTGACCTAGTTGGTGGTCGTCTGCCTTACATGCAGCAGGAGGATGGCAGCCCAACCCTCAGTCAGGCCCGTTAAAGTGCCACAATTAAGTCAATACTATACATCAAGGCACAGTTATTAACAGCTCTTTTAAATAAAATCAAAATCCCTGTACCTGGACTACTAATAACAAGATAGCATTTAAAAGCGTCATATTACTCACAGTTGGCACTATTTAATCCACCATTCAGAAGCTAACTCACCAGAGCTAACAGAGCCGATCAATGTCTCAGCAACACCTGGGCTCTATATCAGATGCGTATGATATCATCTGGGACCAAGGCTTGACTCCCACAGTCAATATCCCTATACCTTAAACAACAGAAGAACAGGGTGGCTTACAGCTAGTGTTTCATCCAGAGCATATCACTGCAGTACACTGAAAAAATTAACTTGTCTCCAGACTAGTCAAAGTGACTATCATAAAATAAACGAGTCAAAAGTTGTCTAACCTATCAGGTTACCATCCCACAAATAGAATCTGGAGCTGGCAAATGTAAGGTTTATGGGCTGGCACTCCAGCTAGGAGACCCGCTTCCTTGTCACTTTAGATGAATTTTTGACTCGTATATTTTATGACCGTCACTTTGAAGAGTCTGGAGACAAGTTTATTTTTTGAGTGTGAACGCCATCGAAAGCATTATACATTGGCACTTGTATATACAGTGTACATATGCATAGATATGTTTGTCAGGGATAAATGCATACATTAGCACTCCTATATTTTAGTCAATAATCTTTGTGTTTCGTGAAAATTCATTATTTTATCTCTACATTCCTTTCAACCCCCTAATGGCTAACTTCTATCTCTAGAAATAGGCTTTATCCAAATAAAATTGGTCAAAATATGTTTGTTTTATTGTTTATAAGCTCAGCACACACCTGGTATTGGAAATACATGTACACATGTGATTAGATTTAACATGTATCATGAATAGCTTTATTTGCTATTGATGTAAAGCCCCCGTGCAGTTCGTCCAACTCCTGATGACTCTTCCACACATGGAAAGTCCTACATTGTCATTCTAGAAAAGCCGAGTGTGTTCACCATAATATCATAGTTACAGCATGACATGTCATCTTGTTAATACAATGTACATTCTACTGGTACATGATATGTGCAGCTACTGCACCCTGTCGTACATGTGCTAACCATGCACATTACTACTCAACTGCTCAATTGATATCACTGCCTTGCCCGTTACTTATAACAAGAACGTGATAACATAATATTTAGATTCATGCTCCCTCTGTATCAGATCCAACGAAGATATGTGTCATTAACAAAAATGACAATGTAAGAAAAGTGATATACGACAAAGCTGCCTTGTTCAGTTGCTGCAGCCGCCGCCTGAGAAGATGGCCATGATGTACATGAAGATGAGTACTATGTCCAGGTAGAGCTGTAGGGAGGCGTAGATGTGCTCCTCCGGCGACAACTCGTGCTTCTTGCCGCCCATCAACAACTGCGTATCGTATGCCAGGAACTGGAAATTAACACGAAACAGGAGTTTTTAAATATATTAAGACCAAAAAAAGGGTTGTTTCAGGTCACCCGACCGACCCTATCAAAACAGGGCCGACCCACGGCTTTTTATCCAATTTTGAAGAAATTTCTGTATTTTTACCCTTTTTTGGTCAATTTCTGGGTCTTCGGAGATCCTTGATATTACTTTCATGTAAAAAAAAAGGTTGAAAAAAGTACCGACCCTACTTTTCTGCCCATGTTACCTGACACAAACCTTTTTTTGGCCTAATTGATATTTCTGTTTAAAAAATAGCCCTTATACCATAAGTCTGTTTACCCGAAATGGGACAGACGATTTCAGTTCCCAGCTGCACGTTCTGGCCAATTAGGCAAGACAGGGACCAAAGACATCTGACATCTACTGACATCTAGTACCAAACCGTCACGATGACGCGCCTGGTCTTGAATAAGTGCCAGTCTTAAATAAGCGCCGGGGTATAGGGGCTTCCAAATGCTTCTTAAGCACTAAATTCGTGACCTTGAATAAGCGCCTGTCTTGTATAAGCACCTGGGTTAAGAGCCCCGTCAAATTGAAGAGCGCCCCGGCGCTTAATCGCGACGGTACGGTACACTGTGCGGCATATTGTGCAAGGATGTGTTGCACTAATTCTTATAGGTTAGCCCTGGTGTACTTATAAAGTCACTGGATTATGATAGTTATGATAATAAGTCTATGTTTTCTTCGTAAATAAAAAATTATCATCAGTGGGTATTAATGCAATGTTCTATCGATATCTGGGCGCGTGATAAAGGTGTAGCGTCAACAACTGAATTAGGGGTACATTTGATTAACTAGACTTGTTGCAGAGTCTCCTGCTGCTCAATGTAATCTACATGTTCTGCTTATTCTCATCTCCCCAAAAGGCTATATTAAATTATGTTCAATGGTAGAAACTGGCCCTGAGTGTGGGTAGTGTCTGAGAAGGTTACTTACCGCTGAGAAGAGAAGGGCACCCAGACCGCCGTACACACACTGCAGAACCTGTCAGTACAACACATTGGTGATCAGCAAATAGACAGTATGTATTGATCTAAGATATAAGGTACTTGTGGATCAAATCCACAAGGGCCATACTGGATTGTAAATAGCAATGTAACAAGACTTTGCTGTGTATTTACAGATTTCCTAATTCCAAGTGTTATGCAGTAGTAAGATAAGTGAACAATTTGGGTGTATAAAACATTATGATATGCCGGATCCGGTACCCTCTGTATCAAGTTTATGGCGGCTACGTATGCCACCCAGCAATCAGCGAAAAAACTTTTCCAAATGTTTTCAAATGTTTCCAAATGTTTTCAAATGTTTAAATATGGCTTGGAAAACGTGTTTAGCTGGGTAAACATTTAGAAAACGTTTGGAAACATTTTCTTGTTAACTGGACATGTCATAAAGTAGTCTTTTCAAAATTATTCATCTCATAAAACATGTAATAAATACAACACAATGACCATTCTACTACAACATAGTTTAATCTGTGATACTCACCCTGCTTGCAAAGCTACCGGGGCTGATGAAGTAAACCACCATGCAGGCCAACCCGAAGAAGAAGAGGGCCAGCATGCAGACAAACAGGATGCCGCCACACTTGGTGAAGTCATACTGAAAGGCCAACACAGACTGGGGTAATGGTGAAGTCATACTGAAAGGCCAACACAGACTTAGGGAGTGCTCATTTTTTAACAACAGGGGGGGTTGGTGGATTTGGGGGGGGACCAAAAATATTTGGACCCCTTGAAGGGGGGGGGGGACCAAAAATATTTGGACCCCTCTTGAGGGGGGGACCAAAAAAATTACACCCCTGTTTAGCGGAAAAGCCCACGCGTTACTATAGCTCAAAGGGGTCGGCCGCGCTCAATTTCAACCTGCCTGGAGGGGGGGGCCAAAAAATGTTCGACCCCTCTCGCGGGGGGGACCAGAAAAAATTCCGACCCGCTCGCGCGAAAATCCACCGATCCCCCCCTGTTAAAAAATGACCACTCCCTTAGGTAATGGTGAAGTCATACTGAAAGGCCAACACAGACTGGGGTAATGGTGAAGTCATACTGAAAGGCCAACACAGACTTGGGTAATGGTGAAGTCATACTGAAAGGCCAACACAGACTTGGGTAATGGTGAAGTCATACTGAAAGGCCAACACAGACTAGGGTAATGGTGAAGTCATATTGAAAGGCCAACACAGACTTGGGTACTCCAGGGTATTTATATATGATGTAACCGTGACAAAATAGACTTGGGGAGCACAGTGTGCATAGAGGCCAGGGGTGGATACAGAATTTTGTACAATTTTGAAAAAGGGGGGTGAGCCATTGTACAAAAATTCCCCCAAAATATCTTAACTCAAATAAGTCAAGTCTGCATCCATTACCAGAGTGAATATATGTGACATGGTCTTGGAAAATGGACCTTAATTAATTAGTACACCCTGCACTAAAGTCCCTTTTCGCAGATCATACCACATATAATGCAGTGCTACCTAAAGTAATTCGACCTCACACCTAATAGAACTAAGATGTGTAGGGACACAAGAATCGATCATTGTTTAGTTGAAGTTCGGTAGGACCCCTATAATATAGTACTTGTTATGCATTGTCTATATTATATGCAACAAGGGACGAACTTGCCAAGCCACTAGATGCCACCTATTTTACCTGTAATCTTAAAAAAACATTTTTCCAGTAATCTTATTGATCGCCCCCTCTTCCCTAGATGGCACCGATGTAAGTCTGAAGGTAAATGGGTTCGATTATAGTTCTGTTAGTTTCAAAATAGAAAAAATAGAAAAAAAAGAGAGAAAGAAAAGGGGAGTGCGGGGGCAGAGCCCCCGATATATACAGCAATGTTACCAACCTACAGTGGGGCCATCTAGAGGAAAGGCCTGGAAACTGATTAAGATTACCGAAAAAGTGGGCTTTTTAAGATTACAGGTAAAATGGGTGGCGTCTAGTGACTTGGCAGGCTCGTCCCCACATGCATATTATATAGAGGATGCTGTTTCTCAATAAAGTATGGAAGTCCGCAATTTGCCGAAAAAACATTCTATATTTTGCGGAGGAAATAAAAATGATAAATAAAATCGTACAGAATTTGATGAACAGAAACAGTTTAGGCCGATTCCGCAAATTGCAGACATCCATACTTTGTGGAGAAACAACATCCTTACACAATGTATATATATATATATATATATATATATATATATATATATATATATATATTATATATATAAAATTATATATATATATGTATGTATGTATGTATATATATTTATATATATATATATATATATATATATATATATATATATATATATATATATATATATATGTATAAGTATATATATATATATATATATATATATATATATATATATATATATGTGTGTGTGTGAAATATCTCGGTTACCATAGTTATAACTATTGTATGCATTTAACGAAGAAGTCAGTGCATATATATATATATATATATATATATATATATATATATATATACTAGCGTCAGTTGGTTTAGGCAGCCACACATAAAAGGTGTCCAGAGTGGGGATACACCAATCACCCTTTCTGCTTGGCGGCTCTCACATATTGGGTCATGCTAGGATCACCAGCTGTTTTTTCTTTCAGTTTCCTACCTTAGTTTGACAGGCAAACACGGAGACAGATAGCGATATGAGAGTCGTTATACCCAGACCGATGCCTACTGCTTCAATGTTGTGGAAACTGCAACCAAACAATTAGTAATTGTCACAAATATGTTTGAGCAAATGAAACCGCAATTAAGATCTTAAAAACTAAATATAAAGTACACCTTGACACAGATTTTGCATTCTATTTTTCTAATGGCAGAGATCAAACTGTTCCATCCAATTCAAGAACATGTAACGTTATAAGCTATTGAAAGCATCAAATTTACTTCTAATTAGGAACTTGTACTCACGCACTGATAGTAGCTGTCATATAAGTCAGGGCCATTGTCTGCAGAATAACATGGAAATGATAAAATACACAGTTTTAATTGTTTTATTAGTTCTTCATAATTTAAGCCTAGATTTTAAAGCCAATGTAACTCCTTACAGTGCCCCTCTAGATGGGACAAGGACAGAAGATTTATATCTGTGTAGAGATGTATTGTATAGTTCCTCCAGATACCTAAACAATTCAATTCAATTCAATTCCCAATTCAAGGAGAACATAGATCATAGATCTGATTAGGAATGGTACTACTCTATGTATCTAGTCCTTTTATGTATCTAAATTATCTATGTGCTAGGTCTGTAAACACATGTTCACGGCATATATGTAACCGGTGATGCCGATATAACTTTCAGATATACCCGGCATCTATTATCTAACCCTTTCTCCTTTGCCCTGAAAGGGGTTGTGTGTGAATACAATTGAATTGAATAGAATTGACCCAGGCATGTCTACAAAAAGACTTTCATTTGAGAGGAAGTCTAGCATTGTCTGGAGTCAGTCAATGATGGACTCCACTATTCCTTTTAGTAACTTTGGCTCATTAACCAGAGTAACCTTCACACTCACAAATATGGCGAGGCAGATAAAGTTGACGGGCCACTTCCGCCGCACACTGGGGCAGCACACGAGGGCAATGTAGACGATGAGGAACACGGCGCTGCACGAGAGGAACACATAAATGAGTATCAACGTCAGTACATCCGAAAATTCCATTTTGTAAATCCTACTTAAATTTGTTCTACACACTGTTACAATATCATATAGAAAGGTGAGGTAATAATCAAATATGGCAAGGTTGGTAAATACTCCCAAAATTTCTCCTCTATAAATTTTGCACAGTTAACATTTAAAATAGTTCAAAATGAGAAACGAGTTTTTTTCAATTTTAGACCGACATGTTTCGGCTTTTGCAAGCCTTTGTCAAGGTGTTTTATTTATAAAGAAGAAGGGACTGAAGTGCCCATTGGAGCCTTATTCAGGCTCCATAATTTGACATTCTATAAACAACAATGAGTAACTATAGTATAAATGTAGGAATGGCTCCCAATTTGATAGGCCTAGTGCACTATCTGAAGAGACGGCTCCCAATGTGTGAGACCTTTGAATAAAGTTTGTTTTGTCGCTTATTAATAGTAAAAGTTCAAGATATAAACATGTAGTTCTCATAGTTTGAGAAAAAAACAATTGTGAAATTGGCCCCAGAAGTGGTTTCCACTGACACTTTGGAGGCATATTATGGGTGGGTTTGCCTCAGTCCTGGTAGTGAAACATGGGTGAGTCCTGGGTTGGTGGAGCTCTCTTTGGGGTAAAATCCATCCTATCCTCCCTGGACATAATGGGAGGGGTGCTATATATGTCACCAGTAGGCCACGGTATGGGGACATAGTTGTACGAGTCAGGTGAAAGAGGCTCGTGGTGGCTTGTAACAGTGGCTGTAGGCCTATGTGACTCATGAGTGGCTTTTGACGGTATAGGCATTTTGAACAATTCCTGTGCTGTGTCGTAGTTAATGGTCATAAACTCTTTGTCGAAATCTGACATTTCTGACATAGGGATTAATAATTCCGGGGTCCATGGTATTATTGGAGTACTCTTTTTAGAACCTGTTTCCAATTTTTCCGGTGTCTTGAATATTAAGTCCTCCTTGGGGCTTGTTCTTATGGGGCCTGCCATGAGCTGGGCTATTTTGGGGCCCTGTTCAAGTAGCAGGTTTTGTTGATGTACCTTTTTCATGTAGATTTCTAAGTCGTTGTTCCAAGTAGGAAAAGGAGTGGGCAGCCTGGTAGCCTCTGGGTCAATCTTAACTTTGGGTTTCTTCGATTGGTTGAAGGGGCCTGTCATGGTGGTGCCTATCCCATTTATGTGTTGGACTGAAGGGGGACTGAACTTGTTGTAGGGGTCCGGTGCTGGCACCACTTTAAACTGTACACGCGGTAGCTCTGGGCCGCTGAAGTCAAATTTACTCACATACTTTGCTCTTTCTTCCTTTTTCTTTTGCGACTTGCTCATCTTATACGCCTTGCATCTTTTGTTTACGGCTCCACTTGGTTGTAGTTTTGGTGGTTTTAAGAGCAAGACTCCGTGTGTGCGGTCCTCTCCTACATGTTGCCTTTTAATATGCCGGTTTAGGTTGGACTTACGGTCAAAAATCATGCCACAATAGAGGCACGATACCATGCTCTTTCCATGTGTTGAATTTAAATGTAGTCGCAGGGCTTGTTTTGAAGGCAGGATCCAGTCACACACGTTACATGCGACCTCCATGTTGTTGTTTTGTAAAGATGGCGCCGATCTGTGACGTCGTGACGTCACAGCGCTTAAGATTGGACGTTGATGCCGCTCGGTTGCCACGTGCCGAGGAGGCGTATCCATGCCTCCTCTAACCGTAGCAACGAGGTGGTGGTGCTGGAGGAGCTGTCAACAATGGTCATGGTAACCGATTGAGGGCCACAGCCGCGGTCGGAGTTGAAGTGTTCAGTTACCGGGGTTTCTTGGAGTTCAGGTCCCGAAGTTGTTGGTAATTGGGGATTTAGGCTGCCTCGATTTCTTCTGCCTTTCTTTTTCTCAGGGTCGATGCCGCCCATGTGTTGACCTAGACGTCTTTTGGCTAGTTGGCTGGTTTGGCCCACGTACTGTTTTTTGCACTTGGTGCAGGTCAGGACATATACTACATTGTGGGTGGTACAGGTATTGTTCCCAACAATTTTGAAGGAACGCCCATTTGAGGAACTGGTGATGCTGGTAGTGGTATTGATTCTGTGACAATGAGTACATTTACCGCAGGGATGGCAT
Source organism: Harmothoe impar (assembly GCA_947462335.1). Taxonomy (NCBI): domain Eukaryota; kingdom Metazoa; phylum Annelida; class Polychaeta; order Phyllodocida; family Polynoidae; genus Harmothoe; species Harmothoe impar. The sequence goes on from OX381721.1 coordinate 28,379,524, forward strand.
CCTGGTGACAGAACGACGTGGGGGTGGGGGGTGTGTACCAGTGCATTTTTTAGATTCCTGGACTTCTTGTATGCTATCATGACTCTCGGAGGGTGCTTGTCATTTTTGACTGGGTCTGCTTCTAATACAGCATGGCGATCCTTCAGGATTTTTGGAATAGGCATATGCTTGGGGTTGTATTCTGTTGTGTAGGTAACACAGTCAGTGGTTGGTTTTTCGGGTGGGTGAAGTAGGTCCTCTCTCGGTTTGGCATTCACTTTGACTTGGGCCACTCGCAGGACTTTATTGGGGTAGTGGTACCGTCTGAAGGTGGAGATCATCTTCTGGCTATCCCTCAGGTAGTCTTCCTCGTCAGCGTCGATTTTCTTCAGACGTAGGAGTTGGGAATATGGTATTGACCTTTTCAATGCCATGGGGTGATATGAGTGGAAATTAAGGTAAGTATGTGCGTCTGTGGGCTTGGTGTACAGTCTGGTGGCTAGGCTGAGATCAGGTTTGACATAGACGGTGGTGTCCAGGAAGTTGATTTCCTCTTGGCTGATCTCTCCTGTGAACTTAATGGAGTGGTGCTTCTGATTCAGGAAGTCTAGGAAGTTTTTCGCTGCTTCTTCATTTGGTAGGACCGTAAAAATATCGTCGATGAACCTGAGCCATATTTTTGGTTTGATTGTGCTTTCTTTTAGGATATCTTCCTCCAGGGCGCCCATGAAGAGGTTAGCAAAGTTGGGGGCCATGCGGGTCCCCATGGCGGTGCCATGTATTTGGATGAAGAATTTATCTTTGAATTTGAAGCCATTGGTTGTCAAGATGAGGTGTAGCATTTTGGCAATGATGAATGTGTGGGGGTCCTTTTGGATACGTTTGTTCAAGTAATTCACTGAGGCCCTGATGCCCTCGTCGTGAGGTATTGAGGTGTATAAGGCCGCCACATCAATGGTCATCAGTACTTCGCCTGGTTGTAGTCTTGGTAGGGACTCAATTTTGTTGATAAAATCTGTGGTGTCCTTGATATAGCTCGGTAAGCTCTGGGCGGTAGGTTTGATAATCTTATCGACGTAGGCACTAATTTTTTCGGTAGGGCCGCTGCAAGCAGATACTATAGGCCTACCTGGGTGGTTCTTTTTGTGTATTTTCGGTAGGGTGTAGAAGAAAGGGGTCCTAGGATGATTGTTCAGTAGCGATAACTTTTCCTTTTTGGTGATGTGTCCACAGTTCTCCAGTTTGTTGAGTTCATCCTGTAATAGGCTGTTGAAACCCTCTGTTGGATCCATATCAACCTCCGTGTAGAAGGTGGTGTCTTGTAGTTGTCTAAAACATTCTGTTTCATACGCCTTGGTGTCTTGTATCACCACTGCCCCTCCTTTGTCGGCACTCTTAATGATAATGTCCTCATTGGCAGCTATAGTCAGGAGCATTTTCTGGAAAAGAGGCCTTATGAAAAAGGTCAAGGCATTTTGCAGTAGAATTGTTTTTAGAGTTGGAATAGGATAATTTGGGTGTGCTGAATCCAAATCTGCCGTATAACATTTCATATCTTGATGTTATCTGGCCGAAAAATCAAAAACAAAATGGCTGCCATTTTTGGCTTAAAACCTGCAGATGTCAGCAGATATAGGTTATAATAGCCTAGTGCAAAACATGGTATGGTCATGAAATTGAATATGCTTACTCCTCAGTGGGTCATCTTTCATATCTGCATCATTTGACATTTGAAAATCCAAGATGGTGGCCATTTTTAAGATGGCTGCCCGAATCACACTTCCAAGCTTGTTTCCTTCATAGAAATGGATGTAGTTGGTCAACCAGCTTAATCTTGGTGTCAAATTATGTTTTCAGACCTGCTGAAGCTGATTCTAACACTTGTAATGATCTTAGAGAAGTTATAGAGCAGGAAAATGTGTATTTTACATCATATCTATAGATTACTTGTGTAGAAAATGAGTTGTCCCATACTTAACTTCCCGCTCTTTACCTCATTTAGCACTGACACTGGCAAGACCATGGGTAGCCTCCACCCCAACATCCCTCACCATCCTTTACCCTTCCATGGACTGACTATCATCAATGCCTGATTATGACCCCACCTACACCACTACCACCTGTTAGTAGAACTATGGGTAGAGAGGTATCTTCTTGGATCCAATACAGCAGAAAGTGTTATAGTTGGGAAAGCTATGAAAAGGGTATCATGGGGGCCCACAAATGCACTTCAGTCTTTGTGGAATCTACTTATGCACCAGTAGTAGGGCAGGGAAGGCAATGTTTGGGATATGGAAGAGTTTGAGAGTTTAATTATTTTATTTGGTTTCTTCACAACATGGGGCACTTTTAAGTAAAACCAAAGTAGAGATAGAAGAATTGAGCGAGTTGCTCTGATAGTAAGAATAAATATGATATACAATTCATAGTTTATGATTCTGTGTCCAGTCTCTAGGGTGGGGTTAACAGCTTTCAGTGTCCATTGATTCGTATCACAATAAAGAAAACTTTACTCAATAGAATTTAGGCACTACATCTAAGTCGGTTTTGGTTAGTTTGTTTACTATATTTGATAGCTTTCATAAAGTCCTCATAGACAGCCAGTCATTGGACGGTCTATCCAAAGTTCTAGACCCCGACTGAGGGGGCTCTTGGAGAAAATCAGCTTCTTCTCTTGAGGACATTTCAGGTGGACTTGGGCATTATCACAGAGAACCCGGGTTTGACCAATCACATGATCAGAGATCCTGGATCGTTTTTACAGGTAGGACAGCAGTTGTCGGTCCCTTGTGGATTGTAAGAAAGTCACGTGATGACACTGGTGTAGGTCGAAGGGAATTCAGATGGTAGGGGATAAAGAAAGTGGAGGGAAGAATAATGTCCAGCCCATCTTCCAGTCTTCCCCTCCCATAGTCAATCAGACCCACATTCCGGATCGTAGTCCTGTGGAAATATGATTCTTGAGATCTAGTCCCTGGGGCATAACCCCCCACCCAACTTCCCTCACACTGCCCATTCCCCTTCCCAATCCCCTCTCTTGCCTTGCACCCCATTGCCCCCTATCCTATTTTTTCATGCTGCCCTTCTTTTATGAATGCTTCCCTCTTCCTCTGCTTTCCCATTCCCCTACCTACTCAATTCCCTTCATGCCTCCCCTTTTCCTGACCCCCTATTCCATTGACGTGGATAGAGTGGTCCTTGGGGAGGGGGGATAAGCAGGCACAGGGGTATGGGGGAGAGGACACAGGAGAGGGCAGGACATGACAATGAGGAGAGGAGCCAGTGAAGGGCAGGACATATATGGCAGGGAGGACACAGGTGGAGCTAGCCTAGAAGGGGTGGACATGGGACAGGAGATGAGGGCTTGTGGGAGAGGAGCGGATATGGGATGTGTATGGTAGGAGAAGGACCTTGTCCCCCCTCCAACCTTAGCATGCCTCTCAATCTCAGACCTCTGCATCTCACCGCTTCCCAAACTATCCTCACGATAGCCATGAGATTGACATGTGAAGGAGAGATTGGGATTCTGGGTTGGGGGATTGAAGACCCTGAATGGAGGTAATGAGACCACAGAGGATTGATGGAACAGCTAAAGGATGGTTGGGAGATCCTACAAAAAAGAGATCTTGATGCTGGAGGAGGGATGGGCATCTGGAAGAGTCTCCAGGTTGAAGCGTGGAAGCCCAGAGAGGATGGGTTGAAGCCCCAGGAGATGGGATGGGGACCTATAAGGAGCAGTGGGAACCCTGATAGGAGGGGTGCAATCAAGGAGGGGGAGGTTCTAAAGTACTGATGTAGTAGGGGTTCATACACTGCAGGGACTATAGGCCAGGGTGATGCTGACAACTTTTATGAATGTGGAGATTGAATACCCACTCATGTTGAAATAGGATTTAAACAGTAGCACAGTTAACTGGAAACACTTATAGCAGGTTAGACAAGACATTAAACCCTCACTGCCCCTATTTCTAGGGCTGAGTACCTGTATCGACTCCACTTCGAATGTTGCTGGGGGGGGGGGGGGGGGGGGGGGGATACTGAGATTTGCACCTGTAAGCAATGTTGATGGAGTTACTATTCTCCAAATTATACACTTTGACATGAGAATACAGCGTCTTGTTCTCAGAAGTATTCATTTTATAGAATGCAATATCTTGACAATACAGTGATTGGAATTCATGATGGCCATTTTTTTCAGTTTTCAGTCAAAGCAAGGCATATTTTATGGACACTAATATTAAAAATTCAAAATGGCTGTCATATATCTTCTTGGTAGGGTTGTATTCCTTGACTTCATAATGTACTGAAGCTGAGTATGGAATTACAAAAGATCCTTTTTCTATACTCAAGTTAACTATAAACATGACGTAAAATACATATTTTCGTGCTCTTTAACTGCTCTAAGATCATTATAAGGGTTGAAATCAGCTTCAGCAGGTCTGAAAATATATAATTTGACACCAAGATTAAGCTGATTGACCAACTACATCCATTTCTATGAAGGAAACAAGCTTGGAAGTGTGATTCGGGCAGCCATCTTAAAAATGGCCGCCATCTTGGATTTTCAAATATCAAATGATACAGATATGACAGATGACCCACTGAGGAATAAGCATATTCAATTTCATGACCATACCATGTTTTGCACTAGGCTATTATACCCTATATCTGCTGACATCTGCAGGTTTTAAGCCAAAAATGGCAGCCATTTTGTTTTTGATTTTTCGGCCAGATAACATCAAGATATGAAATGTTATACGGCAGATTTGGATTCAACACACCCAAATTATCCTATTCCAACTCTAAAAACAATTCTACTGCAAAATGCCTTAACAATTTTTATTTCCTGAAAACGGGCCCTGACTACTAGGTTCTTGAGTGCTATTCTCTCTCCTGGAGTGAGGTTGTCTCTGGTGTTTTTGGTCTTGTTTAAAGAGCTGACATGGTGGATTATAGACGTGGTATAGCAGTCTACATATTGGTTCTTTCCTGCTTGTGGTGTCCAAGTCTTGGGTGGTAAATCTGGTCTGAGGTTTGAGTCAGTGGGGCCTATCTCTTCGTCTTTGTAAAACTCATTTAATCTGATTTTCCTTGTGAAGAATAGGCAATCTCTCAAGGAGTGAGCCGGGTGTGGGTCGCTAGGGGTAGGTATAAAGCTGAGACCTTTTGACAAAAGGCTAGTTTCATCTGGCGAGAGTACATGTTGTGACAATTTTTTTATTGTGTGGGAGTTGTCGACCTGCTTTGGTCTTCTAAAATGTCTATTTTTCCGTCTGCCTTTTCTTTGAGTTCCTTGGCCAGCTTCTCCTGTTCCTCCTGGATGCAGTCCAGAAGGATTGTGCTGTCCTCCTCTGAGCATTTTTCTTTCACTCTAATGACCGTCTGGTCGTACTCCCGGGTTAGGTGGGCGTGTCTGGTGGTCCAAAAACCTTTTAGAATGATGGTTAACTGAGTGCTAAAATTGCAATGGGCGGTCTCCCACTCTATGGAAAAGTCCGCAGAGATATCAGGGACTTGGGCATTAACATTCACCTGTAGCCCTTTCGGGCATGTGTGATTCGCTATATGTAAAGTGAGGAAATTTATATGGTGGGTAGCTTTGGTAACTCCTAGGGCCAATTTCTTGAGGGTCTTGTACCAGACCCGATTGTGATTGTTTAGAATCTTGACCAAGCGAGGGTTGGTGGTAGGTCGGTTTGGGAGCCTTCTTGGGTCCGCGTCCTCGGTTGCTTGGTAACGAGCGTTACCTTGGCGACCGCGGCTTCGACCGCGGCCGCGTGAGCGGCCTTGACCTTGGCGGCCGCCATCTTTGTCGATTTGAGCGTCATCGGCTTCAAGCTCTCTCCTCATCCTCTTTCGCTCGTTCTCATTTAGACTGGAAAATGTTATAGTGGTGCGTGATTGTTGTCCGCTGGTTGAAGGTTGCCCTTCTGTGCCTGCCGGTGATCCAGCGCGTGAATTCACGTGACTCATGTTTATGGTGACAGATTAGTAAATCCCGGTGAAGAGAAATGGTCACTAAACACGGTAGGTGTGGTCGCGGTAGTGGAGAAAGATCCCACCGGGGATGCTGAGGGGATATGATAAAAAATGGCAAGGTTGGTAAATACTCCCAAAATTTCTCCTCTATAAATTTTGCACAGTTAACATTTAAAATAGTTCAAAATGATAAACGAGGTTTTTTCAATTTTAGACCGACATGTTTCGGCTTTTGCAAGCCTTTGTCAAGGTGTTTTATTTATAAAGAAGAAGGGACTGAAGTGCCCATTGGAGCCTTATTCAGGCTCCATAATTTGACATTCTATAAACAACAATGAGTAACTATAGTATAAATGTAGGAATGGCTCCCAATTTGATAGGCCTAGTGCACTATCTGAAGAGACGGCTCCCAATGTGTGAGACCTTTGATAGGGACAGCACAAAAAAATTAAGCCATGCAAAAAAAAGAGTCATTGTCCTGATATCTGTTGCTCTATGTTATAAGCATTCCAGATCAGTTTTACTTTTGTTTCTAACTTGATTAGAAGCTGAGAAAAATGGATTTGAAATGTTGGATATGGGCTGTTCTGAGCACTATAGGTTATAGTAGATCTCCTACTTGAATCTGTGATTTGGGACATTCTCTCTGCTTACAGGTGGAATATCACACTTTAGGATGTGTTTTCACATTTAGTAAAGCCCAAGGTAATAATGTACATTTGAATAGGTAGGTAGGGTACACAGTGCAAAAAGGTATATGGACTATGTGGGGGAAATGGGATACCTGGAGGAATATATAACACACTGGAGAAGGTAGTACCGCATCACAGTGGGTATAGGAAATACTCATTGGGGACATTTGGATGAGACTGAGGGACACCAATGTGGGATGAACTAGCCGGTAAGTTGGAAGAAGACCCAGGGGTGAGGATTAGCCTAAATAGAGGTTAGCTGAGGCACCCTGGAGGAGGGAACGTGTGCCATATAGGGGCTAATGAGGTACCTTGAAACAGGGGTTGTGCAGCTTAAGTGCATGGTTTGACACTTTAGCAGAGGGATTGGGTACCATATGGCTCTGATGGGACACCCAGGAGGAGGAATTTGAAAATAAAATGGTATGGTGGGAGACCCTGGGGGAGGGATGAACACAACAGGGAATGGATCTAGCACTCTGGATGAAAAAGATGAGGTACCATAAGGTTTATATGGGACATGTTGTAGAAGGGACAAGTCACCATAGAAACTTGTAGGGACACCCTGGAGGAGATACTGAGTACTGGTGGGAGACCCTGGAGGAGGGGTGAGAACAATAGATATTGGATTTGACACCAAGGGAAAAAATAGGTTACATAAGATTTGGATGAGACATGCCATAGAAGGGACAAGTCACAATAGAGGTTAGCAGGGACACCCTGGGGGAGGTATCAGTTTACATAATGATTGGATCAAACACACAGGAGAAAGAACAGGGCACCATATGTGTTGGATGGGACACCATAGAGAAGTAAGGGGGATGGGACACTCTTCCCACATCAACCCTTCAGGGTCACCCAACAATCCTCCAGATTCCTCCTTTCATTTTATGGTTCCTCATAGTCCCTCCAGGCTTCAGGGTACCCTTCATCCAGGGTCCTCAATCTATCCTCCACACTCCCCCAGCCATCTTAGAGGTTCAGCATTATTCTTACAAGGTTCTTCAACCCTCCTCTGCAGTCCTGCATCCATCCTCCCAAGTATGCCTCCCTATTTTATGGGCCACATCCCCCTCCAGGGTTCCCTCCCCCCTCCAGGGTCCTATGTCCCTCGCCCAGCATCCACTGGCATCTCTCCTCCAGGGCCCCCCATCTCTCCTTCATGATCCTCCATCCATCATCAAGTGTCCCACATCCCTCCTCTGGTACCCCATCTCTCATCCAGGGTCCGAGAAGTCTCCTCCAGCAGCCCCTGCATCCCTCCTCCAGGGTTCCCTCCCTCCTCCAGGGTTCCCTCCCTCCTCCAGGGTCCCCACTTCTGCATCCCCTCCCCAGTTTTCATATATATATGTTCCCCATCTCTCCAGATATAGCTATAGATAGCTAACCAGACACCAACATTTATATGTCATGGGGCCTTCAGGGGCCTTCATCAAAAAACGTAAAAATTACAAATATGCAATCACAAGTGATGTAGAATTACCCCTGTGGTGCGGATAATTTTGGATATTCATTATTTAATGTCATTTTTACCCTATTTAGGTGGTACAATTATGTAATTAAATGACATTAGCCAGATCACTACATTTTCTGTAGCCAGAGGTGGTGTCCTCTTATTGGCTATTACTTCCCCTTTCAAATGAGCTAAATTAAATTATTCAACTCCCAATATCTAGTTCATAGTGAATCCAAGAGTTAGGGAGTCCCCAGAGTACCTCTGGTACTCCCTCTGCACAGGCTCTGTGTAGGCTCACATCAGGGCGCCACCTAGTGCAATACACGGTCCCTACCTTTGAATAAAGTTTGTTTTGTCGCTTATTAATAGTAAAAGTTCAAGATATAAACATGTAGTTCTCGTAGTTTGAGAAAATAATCAAATACATTCCATGGGCAGTAAGCGTTCATATAGGGGGTGTCATGGTACCTAGCTATAGGGCTGTTTAGTATATTTCTAATGCGTGCAACTTAATGTGTGCACGCCAAAAGTCGCACCATGGGCTTAAATTTGACAAATATGTCAAATATATGTGGAATCCGATGGAATGAAAGTGAATAAAGTATACAGTATATGAAGTAGGGTCATTTTAATCATTTTTACCCATTCTTAGGAAAATAGTTTTTTGAACTCCAGTTATTGGATATACGAACTTTAATGATTTACACACAATTATATAGGCATACTCTATATAACGGTTGTAATCTGGTTTTCTAACATCAATTTCTATTATAATTCTGAGCTCAAAAAACACTGGCATCCAATCCAGTCTCGTAACAAACATAATAAAATGTTATTCCAAACTTCGAAGGGTAGTGAGCGTTCTCTGAATCACAGAATTTCTATATTATGTAAAATAACAGGAATTACAGGCTGTGGAGGGAGACTGTAGATTGTAACATGCTGACTTACTAGGCGGGGTAATAGCTCCATGAATGTTGACGAATCCAGAAACGTGTTGGTTGACTTAAGAAAATAGAAAGTATACCAATAGACAATTATCAATTTTTTTTATTTTGACCACTGATGTTGTTACCATTACACTTACAATGCCCCCCCCCCCCCCTATGTTCACAAGCATAATACTTGGACTGATACTTATTAAATTGGACAGGTACAGGTTTAATCAAGTCTGATCAATTTCAAGCGAACCTTCAATATTCATATGCTCTGTATTCAATATCTCCCATTGATTACAATGTGGCTGTATTGAATGGGCTAAAAAATAAACCCAAATGCCAACTACATTGATATCTTCTGTGATCTATTTCACTAGTGGGGGATTGTACAGGTTTGGGGCGATACACCACTCAGCGATAGAGCCCCAGCCACCACTTTTGACATACACCATAGACCGTATCAATGGGCGTTGCCATTTGTCTGATGTATGATATGATACAAAAACCCAACTTACTGCAGGACCACAAAGAGGACGATGGCAGTGGTGAAGGTAAGCTGTAGCATCAGGATGAAGTACACCTGTACAGGAGTGGAGACAACAACACTCTTAATGTCAAACACTCTTTGAAGTATCTCCTTAGGCCAAAAAAAGGGTGTATTGCATGTTACCCTACCTAGCAAAACAGGACCGACCCTAGAAATTTCAATTTTGAAAAAAAAATTCAAGTAAGTTCCAGGAGTCAACGCTGTTGTTGATGAGTTAGTGCTGAAATTTGCGAGTCAATTTTTTACGCTACCTAGCAAAAGAGGACCGACCCTAGAAATTGTTGTCCAATTTTGAAAAGAATATTTATATTTGAAGTAATTTTGGGGGTATTTCAGAGTCAATTTGATAGTCCATGAGTCGACGCTGTTTTCAAACTATGTAACCTGAAACACACCTCTTTCTTTTGGACTTGGTCACTTCATAATTGTCCATTACATTTATACAAGCATTTCTGTGACTATGTTCCTGGATAAAATGTCTCTATCCACTACTGGCAGGGTCCTTGTGTATACTTGTGGGCTATGTTCAAGTCCACAACGAAATTTCAAGGATCTATGATATACCGTGAAATCTCGTTATTAATAAGGAGGCCTGATATAATGGACTTCCTGCTATAAGGAACACATTCCCATTGCCAAAATAGCTACATCTCTCTACACTTAGTATTGGTTATAAGGGATATCGCTTATTAGGGACAAAGTTGCCTTGCCTAAAGGCCCTCCTTATAACAAGATATCACTGTATTTAACTTAAATCTGTGGACAGATTCGTCCTTATTGTGGTGAAAAAATAAATCTTAAACAACTCAATAATACCTTGCGTATGAAGACCATTCTGATATGTTTGTCATCGAAGGACTTTGCATCGAAGGTATCGCCATCCTCCCAGGCCTGTGACCGCTGCTGGGGTTGGCTGGGTGGTCGCTGTGGTCGCTGTGGTTGTGGCGCGGGGGGAGGACCCGGGTTAAAGCCTGAGTTGCCATACCCCTGATGTTGGTTGTAGCTGGGGGGTGGGGCGGACGGGGGTGGGGCAGAGGGGCTCTGGTAGCCCCCGCCCCCTGGAGGCGGGTAGGCAGGTTGTGTAGGGTATCCAGCCTGTGGAGGTGGGTAAGCAGGCTGTGGGGGAGGAGGGTAGGCAGGCTGTGAAGGAGGGTATCCAGGTTGTTGCATGGGGTATCCTCCACCCGCCGGTGGGTATTGCTGAGGTGGCGGATAAGCTGTACAAAATAAGGAAAAGGTGTTACTGTTATTAACTGTTACAGCTCCCTATAATGATTAGAGCATTTACTATGATTTAGCAATGTTCTGAAAACAGTTTCAAAGGTCATGTGAAAAGCTAATACAGAGGGTACCGGTAATTCTTTTTATTTTTATTTTTTACAATTTTTGCTCTAGAATCCTTAATAATTGTCCGATTCACAAGCCATAAAAACAGGCATGTACAAAATATTTTAAAAAAAACATGAAAATCACGAAGTTATTTTAGCAGACCCAGTAGGGCGACTACGCTGTAAAAATATCCCGTAAAAATTACGGTGAATCACTGGCATCACTGAATGCCGACCTTTTCCCGTTTTCTTAACAGTCACCGTATTTTGCTTTCCCCCTAAATTTTACAGGCCTTTCCTGTTGTATTTTTACGGTGATTCATCATTATTATACGATGATACTCTGCTATGCAATTATGATTATAATTGTTTCTGGATTCATTGATGTACATCTCATGATATCATCTTTATTCCAAGCCTGTATATATATACATATTAGGCCTGAGAAGCATAATTGAATGCCTCATAGCAATATACAATTACAATCTCTGAGCAAAAGGTACTCTAGCATTGTACAAAGAAACTCTGACAACAATCTCAATATGTATAATTCTAATTACCACAACATGGGTGTTTATACTATTCGTACTAGTGCCCAGGGTCTCAAAAAAGGAAATTATATATTTTTCATCTTTAATATGCCAAAGGCGTCAATTTTGATTGTGTAATTAATGAGATAGTTGGATATCTTTATAAATCGAACACAATTATGTATGTTTTTAGTTGATAGCTTCCACTAAAGTCTCTCTATCAAATCAAGCTGCCACCTGGTGAGAAAACTTTTAACGTGCGATTCACCGTAAATGAAAAAACATTGTTTCACTGTACTGTTTTACAGATGTTAGTAGTATTGTATGTATCGGAACGGGACTATAGTTAAGTACTGTTTATTACTCAATCGACCTGCAGCCAATCAGAGGCCTCCATTTGGTCACGTGACCGGAAGTGACCTACTTAGGGGATTAGTGGTGCATTCTGGGTAACCCTGCAGCCAATCAGAGGCCTCCATTTGGTCACGTGACCGGAAGTGACCTACTTAGGGGATTAGTGGTGCATTCTGGGTAACCTACTGACCTACTTAGAAGCTCTCAGCCAATCAGAGGCCGGCATTCTGGTAACCATGGTAACGTGACTTACTTACGTCACGTGACCTACTTAGGCTCAGCCAATCAGAAGCCGGCATTCTGGTAACTAGGGTAACGTGACCTACTTAGGGTTTGTTTGTAAACAACACCACGTGGCTCTCTTGTTTGTAAACAACACCACGTGACACGTGACTGTTTGTAAACAAACAATTCGACTTAGTCTGACATTTTCAGCTGTCGCATGCTGACCTGCTGCTATCATAAGAGAAACAAAAGCCCTAATCACGCTTTTCAGCTGGATCCTTCCACCCACCAGACATGGATCCAGATGGGAGGGTGGTTTAAAATTAATCCGTGTACCGACTGTCATACAATAGTGTAATTAGTTGAACACGTGTTACCTGTATAAAGGATTAGCAGGTCATGGGCTTAGAGTGTGTATAGAAAAACAACTACAGGTAGCGTGAACAAAGCGACCCCCTCCCTTTCTGTCACTCTGTCTGTGACTAGAGGGCGCGCGTGTGGTAAGCGGCTTAAATCTAAAGAAAAAAAATCACCCTCTCCTGTCGTCAGCAGTCAGCTGGCCGGCGGCTGGAAAATGCGATTAGAGGGATGATGAGCGCGGTTTTTTATATTCAATATATTAGAAGTGTGCTTTGTTGCTTATATAGTTCATTATGCGTTTAAAATGTTCGCGAGTATCGTAGAAATGTACAAAAATCCTATTGTGGCGCCATCTGACGAAAAGAGCGGAGAACTATACTAGGGTATGGCGAGCTAGACTAGAGCATGTAATCACTAGGCGGCAGAGTGGTCAAAAGACAATCTCGTAGTAGTAGGTCTACTTGGATCTTGAGTAGCCACCCTTGTGGTTGCAATTACCTAGACTAGTTGACCCTGCCAGCCTGGTCAAGTGAAATTAGTAAGGAGACCGCACATTAACGCGCTCCACAGTCTTTAGACAGTTAAGACTATAGTACCGTAGATTCTACTGTGTACTCACACTAACTATTTACAGTGCTACATATTCATACCCGTGTTCTAAGTGTTTTTTTAGAAAAAAGCGATCTACTCACCCATTTTTTTTAGACAAACTCCTATTAGCAGGTAACCCCTGTATAAACCATACTGCAAAGATCTGCTACTTCGAGCGTCTGCCTCGTGACTGATAGTGTACAACAAGACGAAGTGGGCAGAGGTGAAGTACTGTTCCAAGAAAAATTGAGGCTCTTTATATAGCTGAGAGAGCGGCTAATCCGGATGTTCTAAGCTTGTTTTCACCTAGAGCCCCACCCTCTTCCAGAGAGGAATCAAATTGCTTTTCACCTGGACCCTTCCACCCCTCATCCATCAGCATGAAAAGAGGGATAACAAGTGTAACGTGCGCTACATGTATATGGGATTATAGCTGGTGAAGAGATAAAGCCAGGTCAACTGTGTATACAAAGACTACAGGAGGTGATTAACGACAGGTGTGACGCGCCAGCCCGTGGACGGATTATCTTCTAAGCTGACGCTTATTCAACTAGCCAGCTGCCGTCCGCTCCACTCACCACGGCAAGAGGAGGTGCTTTTGTTTTACACTTAAGTCGCTTACCACATGTACTCGTCTCTACCTCACAGACAGACACCCTCTCGCTTGCTTCACGACCCCTGTAGCTTTTTTTGTATACACACTCTAATCTCATAACCACCTGATCCGTTATACAGGTAACGGGTATTCTCTTTTAAATAGCTGCCAGTCAGCCTGCGGCAGCTGAAAACGACGGTAAGTAGCTTAGCTCTAGAAGCAAGAAGGCGTATATAAGGAGGCTGACACGTGTATAGGCGCCTTATAAGTCGGCAGGGGGTAAATACTAGTGAAAAAGGAAGGCAGGTGTGCAGGTAGCTTTCTAACAGACACGTGTGTGCACTAAGCTGCTTAAGTCTAAACCCACCTGCAGTAGTCAGGTAGCATGTGAAAACTTACTTAACAGATCTCTTAATTGAGTAGAGACTCTGTACTGAGAGAGTCTTTTCAGCCGTTTAAGAGGATTATCTAGGACAGGGTACATAAGGAGTGAAACGACGCTCTCACCCATCACACTTTCTCGACCCGCCCTTCATCATCGTAGCATCGTCCACTCTACGCTCGCTCAGAATGTTATGATGGTTAGTTCTGCTATTTTCAGCTACTTTTCTTATCGAAGTGTTGACGCTACAGAGCATCGAAACTCTCTCCAAATGAGTCCAAGAAAGAAAAAGCAACTTCCACTTGAAGCAGGAAGAGAAACAGTGCCCTATGATGCATGTGAGGTAAAGAAACATTGGAAGGACGTCACCAAGGAGCAATGGATAGAAGCATGCTTCAACTTCATCGGAACGGAAGTAGTTTCATTTGGACAGAGGGAGAAGATTTTGTTGGAGCTATTTTTCTTAGCTCCGTATACTTGGCCTGACTGTGGTGAAATTCCTTCAGGTATTTGTTCAGTCTTCGCCATAGAAGTTATCAGGTCTTTGAAGGAGCTTCGATATATGCAAGGCACTCACGAGGAGATTGTTCAGAAAATGACGGAATTCGAAACAGGAGAAGACACAATATGGTGCGAGGAGACGACATATACGGACGATGATCTGGAGTACATCATTTGTAGCCCGTTGGAACATTATGTTAAAGACTTTGAGGACATGCTAGACAGCACTGAGATGAACCCGAAAGAGAGATCCCTTACTGCACAGAAAGAGGCCAAAGCTGTGTTGGAAAAGCTCAAGTTTGGTCAAGGATTCACTCTTCAAAGCAGCTGTGTGAGTGTGATAAAAGGCCTTGTGTTGAAACATCCAGACATGAAGTTTTCGCGTGCTGTCGACACACTTCCTTTGCCTGAACTGATGATGAACATGATCGATCCCATCGTACCAACATGTTTCGACTCTGCCAATTGTCCCATGTATAAAATGGTTTCAAGTTTTGCCCGTGGCCGATGGCTAAACGATCCACTGAAGTCAGAAAACCTCCTTGATTTAATCAACTGACTAAATGTATTTTCTCATACTAGTATTAGTAGCATTAGTAATAGCAGCTACTCAGTCTCGTGCAGCACAAGCAGCAGCATCTGTCAGCAGCATCCGTGACATCGTCAGCAGCAGCAGCAGCTGCACGAGCTGCACAAGCAGCAGCATCTGTCAACAACATCCGTGACATCGTCAGCAACTGCAGCAGCTGCACGAGCAGCACAAGCAGCAGCAGCTGTCAGCAGCTGCAGCAGCTGCACGAGCAGCACAAGCAGCAGCACCAACAGCAGCAGCAACAGCAAATCAGCAGCAGCAGCAGCAGCAGCAGCAGCAGCAGCAGCAGCAGCAGCGGTGTGGACCACTAAATTCGAGATGGCGACATGTCTGTTTCTTAGAATCGACATTCGACATGAGGCCTAGTGACATTTGACATGAAGCTTGAAAAACATAGTGACAGGTGACATGAGCAATTCTTAAAATCGACATGAGATATGAGCATAATTAAGCGACATCGACATGTGCCATGGCTATTTTTTTTTAAGACAAACGCCATAGACTCCTCATTCAAACCCCCACTAGTAGTGCTCTATAAGCGCAAGCTTTGCCTTAAGAGAGCTGTGGCTGTGAACCCTCTCCTCCCCCCGTACACACAGGTAAATATCAGAGTCAGCCAATGTCGCCAATACTACTCTCATACAAGGGTCAGGCACTGCTGGACTATAATAGATGGGTCAAGGACCATTCTACTGAGGGTCAGGCTAGGCTGGACATTCAATAACAGGCTGGACTTTGGCAAACTTGCTTGAAAGTCTGGCCAGCAAGAGTCCGTTGAAGGACTATACGGTAAAAAGGCTGCTGTTACAGTCAAGATACTCATATTTCAAGCCCAGAAAACTGTAATTAGCTTTCCAAGTTGTTTATTTAACAATATCCTGGCCTAGCAAGAAGCTGTCAGATGACATCTAAGAAAAATGGGGCTGTTAATTGATCAAGAGAGCTACATTGTTACAGAGTCCTATTCCTCTTTTGAGGTGGGACCAAATTTGAAAAAAGAATAAACTCAAAAAAAAAGCCTTAAGATTGAAACAGTTGTAGATGACAAATTTATTGAGGAAGTCGTATTAATTAGTTTACAAATAGCCGCTGCACGAGCAGCACAAGCAGCAGCTGACACTAGTGTCAGCTGCAGCAGCTGCACGAGCTGCTTGTGCTGCTCGTGCAGCGGCTATTTGTAAACTAATTAATACGACTTCCTCATTAAATTTGTCATCTACAACTGTTTCAATCTTAAGGCTTTTTTTTTGAGTTTATTCTTTTTTCAAATTTGGTCCCACCTCAAAAGAGGAATAGGACTCTGTAACAATGTAGCTCTCTTGATCAATTAACAGCCCCATTTTTCTTAGATGTCATCTGACAGCTTCTTGCTAGGCCAGGATATTGTTAAATAAACAACTTGGAAAGCTAATTACAGTTTTCTGGGCTTGAAATATGAGTATCTTGACTGTAACAGCAGCCTTTTTACCGTATAGTCCTTCAACGGACTCTTGCTGGCCAGACTTTCAAGCAAGTTTGCCAAAGTCCAGCCTGTTATTGAATGTCCAGCCTAGCCTGACCCTCAGTAGAATGGTCCTTGACCCATCTATTATAGTCCAGCAGTGCCTGACCCTTGTATGAGAGTAGTATTGGCGACATTGGCTGACTCTGATATTTACCTGTGTGTACGGGGGGAGGAGAGGGTTCACAGCCACAGCTCTCTTAAGGCAAAGCTTGCGCTTATAGAGCACTACTAGTGGGGGTTTGAATGAGGAGTCTATGGCGTTTGTCTTAAAAAAAAATAGCCATGGCACATGTCGATGTCGCTTAATTATGCTCATATCTCATGTCGATTTTAAGAATTGCTCATGTCACCTGTCACTATGTTTTTCAAGCTTCATGTCAAATGTCACTAGGCCTCATGTCGAATGTCGATTCTAAGAAACAGACATGTCGCCATCTCGAATTTAGTGGTCCACACCGCCGCTGCTGCTGCTGCTGCTGCTGCTGCTGCTGCTGCTGCTGCTGCTGATTTGCTGTTGCTGCTGCTGTTGGTGCTGCTGCTTGTGCTGCTCGTGCAGCTGCTGCAGCTGCTGACAGCTGCTGCTGCTTGTGCTGCTCGTGCAGCTGCTGCAGTTGCTGACGATGTCACGGATGCTGTTGACAGATGCTGCTGCTTGTGCTGCTCGTGCAGCTGCTGCTGCTGCTGACGATGTCACGGATGCTGCTGACAGATGCTGCTGCTTGTGCTGCACGAGACTGAGTAGCTGCTATTACTAATGCTACTAATACTAGTATGAGAAAATACATTTAGTCAGTTGATTAAATCAAGGAGGTTTTCTGACTTCAGTGGATCGTTTAGCCATCGGCCACGGGCAAAACTTGAAACCATTTTATACATGGGACAATTGGCAGAGTCGAAACATGTTGGTACGATGGGATCGATCATGTTCATCATCAGTTCAGGCAAAGGAAGTGTGTCGACAGCACGCGAAAACTTCATGTCTGGATGTTTCAACACAAGGCCTTTTATCACACTCACACAGCTGCTTTGAAGAGTGAATCCTTGACCAAACTTGAGCTTTTCCAACACAGCTTTGGCCTCTTTCTGTGCAGTAAGGGATCTCTCTTTCGGGTTCATCTCAGTGCTGTCTAGCATGTCCTCAAAGTCTTTAACATAATGTTCCAACGGGCTACAAATGATGTACTCCAGATCATCGTCCGTATATGTCGTCTCCTCGCACCATATTGTGTCTTCTCCTGTTTCGAATTCCGTCATTTTCTGAACAATCTCCTCGTGAGTGCCTTGCATATATCGAAGCTCCTTCAAAGACCTGATAACTTCTATGGCGAAGACTGAACAAATACCTGAAGGAATTTCACCACAGTCAGGCCAAGTATACGGAGCTAAGAAAAATAGCTCCAACAAAATCTTCTCCCTCTGTCCAAATGAAACTACTTCCGTTCCGATGAAGTTGAAGCATGCTTCTATCCATTGCTCCTTGGTGACGTCCTTCCAATGTTTCTTTACCTCACATGCATCATAGGGCACTGTTTCTCTTCCTGCTTCAAGTGGAAGTTGCTTTTTCTTTCTTGGACTCATTTGGAGAGAGTTTCAATGCTCTGTAGCGTCAACACTTCGATAAGAAAAGTAGCTGAAAATAGCAGAACTAACCATCATAACATTCTGAGCGAGCGTAGAGTGGACGATGCTACGATGATGAAGGGCGGGTCGAGAAAGTGTGATGGGTGAGAGCGTCGTTTCACTCCTTATGTACCCTGTCCTAGATAATCCTCTTAAACGGCTGAAAAGACTCTCTCAGTACAGAGTCTCTACTCAATTAAGAGATCTGTTAAGTAAGTTTTCACATGCTACCTGACTACTGCAGGTGGGTTTAGACTTAAGCAGCTTAGTGCACACACGTGTCTGTTAGAAAGCTACCTGCACACCTGCCTTCCTTTTTCACTAGTATTTACCCCCTGCCGACTTATAAAGCGCCTATACACGTGTCAGCCTCCTTATATACGCCTTCTTGCTTCTAGAGCTAAGCTACTTACCGTCGTTTTCAGCTGCCGCAGGCTGACTGGCAGCTATTTAAAAGAGAATACCCGTTACCTGTATAACGGATCAGGGGGTTATGAGATTAGAGTGTGTATACAAAAAAAGCTACAGGGGTCGTGAAGCAAGCGAGAGGGTGTCTGTCTGTGAGGTAGAGACGAGTACATGTGGTAAGCGACTTAAGTGTAAAACAAAAGCACCTCCTCTTGCCGTGGTGAGTGGAGCGGACGGCAGCTGGCTAGTTGAATAAGCGTCAGCTTAGAAGATAATCCGTCCACGGGCTGGCGCGTCACACCTGTCGTTAATCACCTCCTGTAGTCTTTGTATACACAGTTGACCTGGCTTTATCTCTTCACCAGCTATAATCCCATATACATGTAGCGCACGTTACACTTGTTATCCCTCTTTTCATGCTGATGGATGAGGGGTGGAAGGGTCCAGGTGAAAAGCAATTTGATTCCTCTCTGGAAGAGGGTGGGGCTCTAGGTGAAAACAAGCTTAGAACATCCGGATTAGCCGCTCTCTCAGCTATATAAAGAGCCTCAATTTTTCTTGGAACAGTACTTCACCTCTGCCCACTTCGTCTTGTTGTACACTATCAGTCACGAGGCAGACGCTCGAAGTAGCAGATCTTTGCAGTATGGTTTATACAGGGGTTACCTGCTAATAGGAGTTTGTCTAAAAAAAATGGGTGAGTAGATCGCTTTTTTCTAAAAAAACACTTAGAACACGGGTATGAATATGTAGCACTGTAAATAGTTAGTGTGAGTACACAGTAGAATCTACGGTACTATAGTCTTAACTGTCTAAAGACTGTGGAGCGCGTTAATGTGCGGTCTCCTTACTAATTTCACTTGACCAGGCTGGCAGGGTCAACTAGTCTAGGTAATTGCAACCACAAGGGTGGCTACTCAAGATCCAAGTAGACCTACTACTACGAGATTGTCTTTTGACCACTCTGCCGCCTAGTGATTACATGCTCTAGTCTAGCTCGCCATACCCTAGTATAGTTCTCCGCTCTTTTCGTCAGATGGCGCCACAATAGGATTTTTGTACATTTCTACGATACTCGCGAACATTTTAAACGCATAATGAACTATATAAGCAACAAAGCACACTTCTAATATATTGAATATAAAAAACCGCGCTCATCATCCCTCTAATCGCATTTTCCAGCCGCCGGCCAGCTGACTGCTGACGACAGGAGAGGGTGATTTTTTTTCTTTAGATTTAAGCCGCTTACCACACGCGCGCCCTCTAGTCACAGACAGAGTGACAGAAAGGGAGGGGGTCGCTTTGTTCACGCTACCTGTAGTTGTTTTTCTATACACACTCTAAGCCCATGACCTGCTAATCCTTTATACAGGTAACACGTGTTCAACTAATTACACTATTGTATGACAGTCGGTACACGGATTAATTTTAAACCACCCTCCCATCTGGATCCATGTCTGGTGGGTGGAAGGATCCAGCTGAAAAGCGTGATTAGGGCTTTTGTTTCTCTTATGATAGCAGCAGGTCAGCATGCGACAGCTGAAAATGTCAGACTAAGTCGAATTGTTTGTTTACAAACAGTCACGTGTCACGTGGTGTTGTTTACAAACAAGAGAGCCACGTGGTGTTGTTTACAAACAAACCCTAAGTAGGTCACGTTACCCTAGTTACCAGAATGCCGGCTTCTGATTGGCTGAGCCTAAGTAGGTCACGTGACGTAAGTAAGTCACGTTACCATGGTTACCAGAATGCCGGCCTCTGATTGGCTGAGAGCTTCTAAGTAGGTCAGTAGGTTACCCAGAATGCACCACTAATCCCCTAAGTAGGTCACTTCCGGTCACGTGACCAAATGGAGGCCTCTGATTGGCTGCAGGGTTACCCAGAATGCACCACTAATCCCCTAAGTAGGTCACTTCCGGTCACGTGACCAAATGGAGGCCTCTGATTGGCTGCAGGTCGATTGAGTAATAAACAGTACTTAACTATAGTCCCGTTCCGATACATACTATACTACTGATGTTCAATGTAAAAATAATGAGTTTTACAGTGTCTCACCGTAAATTACAATTATGGTGATACACCGTCAAATTTAGCATTGATTCTCCGTAATTTCAACGGAACTTTTTTACAGTGTAGATACAGGGGGTACCAACTTTTTGGGGGCCCAAAAAATTGATGGATATTAAATGAATCAGCACTTAGACTTCACTATATATGTGACCTTGACTGGGAATATGGGTCTTATTGGTCCAAATATGGATTCAGAGGTTTAGGTTTATTCTCAAAGCAAACTGTCTTGGCTTTCAAAAAATACTCCTATTGTGGGAACCTGGTCATTATATGCTGACCTATGACTCAGCATATGGTGCATCATGCCGACTGGATGCCGGGCTGGGAGGGGTTTGGCAGACCGGAGGGTAAATTTCTCCCTGCAGTTTACAGTAGAGTGATAGCCACATGCTGCCTCAGCCCCCCCCCCCCGTGCTCCTGCCCCCCCCCCCCCCCACTGTATTTTATATGGATAGCCCTTGCAACCAGCTTCAATATGCCACCGATCCCATGTCTCTAAGACCATCGGTTCACGAGATAGAAATTGATATGTTCTTGTCCAATAAAGATTGCGAAGATTATTCACCTCATCTGCAAAACTTCAAATCAAGATATTTCAGCAACCGCTGGTCGGATTGTCTCGGGACTTGAAGCGTTGGAAAGCAAATATTGTCTACTTTTTGATGGAATGATCATGTAGCCTATAAACGTGATGTCTTAAGCTTTCTAAAACCGTTTGAATTGCGGGAATCGGACAATTATTGGCTAATCTATGGGTCGATATGTGAATGTTATATTATTTTTTTTGGTCCGCAATCTTTAAACATCATTTTCTGATGGTTGGGACTCAGAAAAATAAGACTCGTTTTCCTAGTCAGTGTCACATAATATGTGACCTTGATTCACATATTATGTGACCTTGACTGGGAATATGGGTCTTATTGGTCCAAATATGGATTCAGAGGTTTAGGTTTATTCTCAAAGCAAACTGTCTTGGCTTTCAAAAAATACTCCTATTGTGGGGACCTGGTCATTATATGCTGACCTATGACTCAGCATATGGTGCATCATGCCGACTGGATGCCGGGCTGGGAGGGGTTTGGCAGACCGGAGGGTAAATTTCTCCCTGCAGTTTACAGTAGAGTGATAGCCACATGCTGCCTCAGCCCCCCCCCCCCGTGCTCCTGCCCCCCCCCCCCCCCCACTGTATTTTATATGGATAGCCCTTGCAACCAGCTTCAATATGCCACCGATCCCATGTCTCTAAGACCATCGGTTCACGAGATAGAAATTGATATGTTCTTGTCCAATAAAGATTGCGAAAATTATTCACCTCATCTGCAAAACTTCAAATCAAGATATTTCAGCAACCGCAGGTCGGATTGTCTCGGGACTTGAAGCGTTGGAAAGCAAATATTGTCTACTTTTTGATGGAATGATCACGTAGCCTATAAACGTGATGTCTTAAGCTTTCTAAAACCGTTTGAATTGCGGGAATCGGACAATTATTGGCTAATCTATGGGTCGATATGTGAATGTTATATTATTTTTTTTGGTCCGCAATCTTTAAACATCATTTTCTGATGGTTGGGACTCAGAAAAATAAGACTCGTTTTCCTAGTCAGTGTCACATATATAGTTATACTTTTTGGAAAAACTGACACGTGATAATAAGCACTGCACTGCAGAGCTTATTGGTCACTTATTAGGTGGTGTTATTATAAGATACTGAATCTAGCTCAACCTGGCGAGGCCGATAAAGGGCCTGGCTAATGAGTTCACCATATGTGGTCCTGTGCTTATGTCAATAGTGGTTGTGGTTATATTAGAGGCCAACTGGCACCTACAGTCGGAGGTTGCCCCCTTCCTTTGAGGTGCCAACATGGGTCATAAAATTGTGGAGGGAGCAGGAGGGTGACCTGCTCTCATGGTTGTTGTAAAATCAAATTCAAGATTGGGGTATGGGGTTATAGGGTGCCCAGCATAATTTTAATTGATAGTTTAATGGATACCACTGATATAGTACATAACGACCTCACAGTCAGGGGCCTCGCCAAGATGAGCTAGATTCAGTATAGTTGGCGACTGGGCATACTACACTGATGACCGAGATGATGTTCCTGGTATAACTGGTTACAGAGGTCATAGACTCCGTCTCAAATTTAGGGCCTTGGTGTACTAGGGCCAAAAAAATAAAAGAAATGTTTGTTTCAGGTCACCCAACCGACCCTATCAAAACAGGGCCGTCCCTACGTTTTCTTATGCAATTTTGGAGACATTTTTGTATTTTTACCCTTTTTTGGTCAATTTTAGGGTCTTCGGAGCGACTGGCTAGTACTTTCATGTTAAAAGAAAAAGTTTTAAAAAAAAGAAAAGATCCGACCTACCGACCCTACATTTTCTTGCCATGTTACCTGAAACAAACCTTTTTTTTGCCTAATGCAAATACATGTTTTAATCAAATGGCGTTACATCCCGCCATTCCCTTGATTTTTTCATTCAATTTCAAATATATTTTATACAACATGGATAGTTCTAGTAATAAGAAAACAAACCTATATCACTATATTCATATAAACATATATGTCCGTGATAGGAAATACTCTCCAGCGTGCATCAGGTGAAACCAAATAGAAATTTTAGCTGAAAACTCGATAGCTAATTAAAGAAAAATATAATATAATAATGAAATTATAATTGCAGCGGTACACTGGCATAGTATTTTATATGTCGTTGTTTCAAAGCATTATAATAGTCGCGTATACTCATGAAATAATGTGGATTCTATCCTGGTATAGGGGATATATTGTTAGAAGTACCACAGCTTGTATGGGCTTGTATGGGCTTGTATGCAGTATAATTTATACTGACAGCGCATCAATACCAATATAATAGATAATGGTATACCCAGTATATTCTATGTTTACCCATTATTGATTTCATTAAACGTTTAGAACAATATTGCTATGAATTAATTTGAGACTGAAATGCTGTAATTGGGACAATAATGCACGCGGGACACACCATTATAGTTTTACAGTATGATATGAATACAGTAACGGTGTAACTTATTGCAGTTTTTCCTGGATAGTATAAATATTATGTATAATTTGGAGTTTCAAGTAGTCCCAGGAGATGGATCCTCAACGTGAATGGAGGTGTGGCCATTCTAGGTCATGTTTACTGGGGAATCCCTTAGTCTGACTAGTTTCAGAATGACCCCTTTATTAGTAACTTTACTCTGTAGGAAACCAAAGGGCAGAATGGTGGATTTTATAAGTGGGGATATCCGTGTGCTTGGGGATAAATTGCTTTTAATAATTACACTACATTGTATTCAGTTTCTGACTAGTCGTTGGCTACTACTGCAACATAATCGGTATATTGACCCGATAATGACCATATAATTATCTTATGTTTCATGGCCATTTGTATCAGGATGCAACAATGCAGGATATCACAGACACACACACTACTATCCAAGTCGATTGTGTATGTCTATGATACCCCCCCCCCCTATGATGTTATGTAGATACACAGACTGATAGAGTAGTACATACTTTAACAGCTGTTAATGGAGAGGTCATTTTAACAGCATGGGGAGAGGGTCGTGGATCGGGATGGGGGTATATTTTGGTATTCGGTATTGGTGTTGGTATTGGTATTGGTAATTTACGTCTTTTAACTGATGTGAGACCCACAATTCACACAACTATTTATAGGGGCCAGGGGGGTGGGGTAAGGGATCCACTCTTAGAATGAGGTACCAAATTTGGGGTGATGTACGCACAAATCAGGGGCGGATCCAGGATTTTAGAATAGGGGGCGTGATATAGTCAATGTACTGGGGGTATTGGAAATTTTTACAGATATATTCAAATTTACTATAGAAAAGATAGGGAGTAGACCCCCCGCGATACCTACATTATACACGGTTGACTAGCCCCTGCATCTACATCGATTTATAGACACATGGGGCACACATCGTCCTGGTACCCCTGCCTGCTGGTACGTCACACACTAGTGTAAATACCCCCCATGTATACAAGCTTCCTATACTTCCTGATCCAAACTCTACCGTTATAAAGTCCCGGTATAATGTCTACACAGGCTGACATCAAGTGGTGAAACCAAGAGTATGCAGACGTTATATTCTATAGAAATATCGATGTATGGTCAGGGGGATGGAGATGTATAGAATAGAGTATAAATCTGTGTATGACACACAAATAACAACATGAATAACCGACAGTGCACTCTTGAGACTTGATGGGGAGACTCCCCTGGTCCCTCACTCTCTTATTCCTCCGGCCCCATGTCACTAAGCCCCCAATAGTCACATGTCGACTCGTCATGTTGAATTTAGGGACTATGGCTATAACAGTGAGTAATGCTAGTGTCATCTGGAGCTATTGAAGTTACAACCTGGTACAAAATTATCCCGAGTTGTGGAGGGAGTCCAACGTACTGTATATGTAATGTACTATATACTATATAGCAGACTGTTTAAACCAAATGTAGCCATTGATAGTGGATAGTGGAGGGAAGACTTCACCATATAGTGTGTAACCCAGGCACCTACATGTACTGATGTAGAGTCTGGCATACCAAATAGTACGTTATCTCATACCCAACAACAACAGCAGCAACAACAACAGCAACAACACAGTGATAGTCTTACCTGCCATGCTGGGGCTGTCCTGTGAGGTGTGTATATAGGTGTGTGGTGTTATGACTTATGTGGGGCTGTGTCGTGTATGCTAGACCCAGTGGTGGTAAAGGGAGTGGCGCAGTGGGTAGGTGTGTAGTGTGTGCCATATTGTGGCAAGCCATTTGTTCACCCTCGATATCAAAGTTTTAAGAAACTCTGATGTCAGAGTTTAAAACTTTGATATCAGACTTTAAAATGTAATATCAGAGTTTTAAACTCTGATATCAGAGTAAGAAACTCTGATATCAGAGTTTAGAATTTTGATATCAGAGCTTAACATTTTGATATCGGAGTAAGAAACTTTGATATCAGAGTAATAAACTTTGATATCAGAGTTAGGAACTCTGTCGGAGTTAGAAACTCTGATGTCAGAGTTAGCAACTCAGATATCAGAGGTAGAAACTCTGATAGCAAAGTTAGAAACTCCAATACAATATCGGGGGTGAACATATGGCTTGCCATACTGTGTCAGACACTGTGTGTCTATAATGGGAATGTAGAGCAGGCACACACTGACGGACGTGAAGTCAGCCTTGCGGAACATGCAGGGGCTTCTGACTTTTTTCTACTCTGTATAATCCCCTGTGTAATCTGCCTGACTGATGCAGTGCACGTATCGTTGAATCATTGGATGGGTAGGTGGGGGCTCCTGTAGTGTCATCAAGCCGAGCAAAAAGTATTGTCCCAAAAAAAGAGGTCTTTTTGGGATAATTTTGTAAAGTTTTCTTAGTTTTTTTTATTTCTTTCCCTACCCCGCTCCATGTGGGTGGCCTTATACCCCTCAAATACATGTATATAGTTGACCATTATACCTAACTGCCCTAAAATGGGGGTGTAGATGGGGGGGTCCCCATGTCGCATGTCGATTTTAAGAAATGGCCATGTCACATGTCACTAAGGAAAAAGCCATGTCACTAGTGTCACTAAGGGGGAAATGCAGGGGCACCATAATTGATACAATGGGGCCTATGGCCCCGGAAAATTTTGGAATTTGGCTACCCACAAGGACGAAATTTGAAGAAAGATTTGGGTAGCATATTTTACAGTAAATGAGAAATTCTTATTCATGTCACTAAGCCCCATGTCGCATGTCGAATTTAAGAAATGACCATGTCACATGTCACTTAACTGGCCATGTCCCATGTCGATTTTAAGAAATGGCCATGTCACCATGTCGATTTTAAGAGATGGCCATGTCGCCATGTCGATTTTAGGGGTCTATACCCATTAAAATATCGACCTGCCCTTTAATATCCCTCAAATTCTATGTTGTGGTCTAGTACACCTGCCTGAGATAGTGGTCAATACCCTTATTTACTCGGGTTGCCAGTCTTTGAGGGGTGTCCCTGTGCCAAGTGTTTCATTTTTAATACAAGTACATTGCATTTCGACAAGGAAGCATTAAACATCTGAACAATATCTTCGGTCATTATACAGTGAGAAAAGACGTATTTGCCAATATATGGCAATACATGTCCAAACAATGACCTTCTATTTTTTTAAATCGATTATGTCCTTTAAAAATAGCCAAAGACTCAGAATTCCCATTAAAGGGTATGGATTTTAGTGATTTGTCCCCCTTCAGAGCTTTGATGTGAGTTTGAGTTTAAGTTTTGGAAATATATACTTGGCACAATTACGATACAAGTATTGTCTTTCAAATATAGCCAAAGGCGCAACAAAAAAACGAGACGAAAGGGCCTAATGATACATAATCATACATTCAAGAGGGGAGATGTCGTCTTTGACAGGCAGGGTACAAGTAAAGTAAATGGGCGAAAGTGAAACTATACAGTGAAAACGCAAGAGAAAGTTAGAGTAGGTCTATACATTATGTAAATTATAGATCTGAGATGGGTGAACATTCTAAGGGCATTATATGTGACCCATATTACAAACACATTGGGAGTGGTAATTCATTTAATACCAGGGCCGTGGTCATAGTTGGGGTAAAATTAGATAACAATTCCCTTTCGGCCCTCCTACGCGCATGGTCAGAATATTGTTTTGGGGTTAGGCCACTCAAAAAAATTAAATGGTTTCTCATCACCGCGCGCATCATAAAAATCAGCTTTTGAGAAAAACTTTTTTTTTTTTTTGCTAATTTTTGATGAAAAATTTGGTAAAAATTGACAAATATTGGGATATTTGGTATCAAATTAAAGCTAATACTGCCAGTAATGCAGTAGGATAGAAATAACTTACATTTTCCCTACTTTTAATGAACCATTATTCTTAACTTCTAAAATGTGAATCTTGGTCATGAAAAACGTATATCATCCCATACATTTTAACCCGCGAGTAAAAAAAAAAAGAAAAAAAAAAAAAAAGTCTCCCTCCTCAGATTTTTCAGACCTTGGTGATGAGAAACCACTCTTTTTTTTGAGTGGCCTCAGAAATAGTTCATATATGCCTATAATTTTGTGATATAGTGTTCTCTTAAAAAATAGGAAGAACTGATAACACAATATCGTTCCGGACCCGCGGTTGAGATACCCGGGGTGAGATAATGGTAACTTGTGAAGTCGGCCCCAAGGAGAAAACGGCCTCAGATGAAACAGCTCCAGAGAGACAACGGCCCCACATGAAGAAGTCGGCCCATGGGGAAAATTTAGCCTTATGGCTCTAGACCCCTAAATTCGATATGGCGACATGGGCATTTCTTAAATCCGACATGCGACATGAGGTAGGCTAGTGACATGCGACATGAGGCTTAGTGACAGGGGACATGGCCATTTCTTGAAATTGACATGGGACATGAGCATTTTAAGCGACATAGACATGCGACATTGTCATTTCCTAAAATCGACATGCGACATTGGGACCCCCCCTATCAAGGGCCCCACCCTTAGTCAGTAATACATGATTTATAAAGTATCATGAAGCTTGACGTTTGAGAATTTTGTATTGGCTACAAAGAAAAGAAAAAAAGGAGGAGAAAAAGGGCCGCTGATAAGAGTCTTCAGAACTTTCTATATCTCGTCATCATAATGATAAACTGACAAAGGCATATATCCCATAAATTATAATCTGAAATTAGTATATAATCCCACATAAATTCAGAATTCTACATTGTACACGGTAACTTTAGTGCAGGATATTCATATCTAGTGCATTCTAACGTTTAATATTATGTGAGATATCCTTTTAAGATTATGCAGGATATGTATTCCAGTGCAAGCTGTCAGTAGGTGGGATATTCTGATTTAAGATTAAGCAGAATATGCATGTGAGCACAGGGGCCATTAACAATATTTGGCGATTCTCCCTCTCTGGGTCTTTTTCTCTTAGGTTATCCCCGGAGGTTATCTCTTAGGGCGTTTTCTCTCTATAGGGCCGTCTTCTCCTCAGAGCCGACCTTTCCGGTATTTGTCAGGTGGTTGGATATGAGAGGGGCGGGGAGAGGGGTAGAAGTCACTTAACCCTTTAAAGGCGCACTGAACCCACGACGTCATTTGCGTACAAAACTCGACAGGGTTATAGGTCCTGGGTTGAGTGCGCCTTTAAGGATGGATGTCGTTAAAAGATGACATTTATCGTCATAATTATGGTGCACCACTGTAGCGGGGCGGTCGTGTGTCAAGCTTCCATTTCCCGTCTTTGTGAAGTTTAATTTGGAGGGTTCTCTCTCATCTATTATATTTTTATCTCCTGTATAAATTAGATCAATCTTTTCCCCATTAAATTGCATTCATAGTTCCCGGGGGGGCCACTCCCTCAGCATTGGATACTATGTGTGAACACGATTCTAAGGGAAAGGGTCCGTTTTTGGGTCCTATAGGCACGGACCCGCGAGGGCCCTTGATAAGGGTCACATTTTGAGCAAATCTTGGGAGAAAGGGGTGTATTTTCAGGCCATAATCACTCTTTGAAGGTTTTGCTATGATATTTTTGAGTCACCCTTGATTCGCGTATTTTTTTCGGGGTCACCCATGATTAGGGTACATTTTTCAAGGGTTACTTGTGATTAGGGTCTGTTTTTTTGGCTAACTTCCCCTTGAAAAGGATGTGATTTTTGAACATTTCGCCCCTTAGTGACTATAGAAAAGATAGGGAGTGGCCCCCCGGGTCATAATTAGATAAGCTTACAGCAATATGAATATATACCTATATTTATATATATATATATATATATATATATATATATATATATATATATATATATTATATATATATATATATAGGCCTATATATATATATATATATATATATATATATATATATATATAGGCCTATATATATATATATATAGGCCTATATATATATATATATATATATATATATATATATATATATATATATATATATATATATATATATATATATATATATGTATAGGCCCTATCATTGACTGCAGGGGTGTTGAACTTGATCAACCACATAGACTACTGATGAATGTTAAAGTGATCCCCAGCTGTATAGAATCGTTGGTGGCCGTCTCCCTCCAGTCAGGTAGCAGGAAACGACATATGAGCATATTAAATAGATCAGCACACCTTTTCGACGATAAATTTTCTATGGCGCCATCTGGCTTCTAAAATTCTAACCAAAGCAGCGTGCTACTCTTGGTTAACGCTAGATGGCGCCAGCAGCGGTGGTGAGTCACTTCCGCTTCCTGTTCCAAAAATCGACGCCATATTCACCACACATGACCAAAACACGGGGACAACTCGCAGATATCTCTTAAATTACTCGCACTCCTCCGCACAAGGAAAGCTAAGCACCATCATGGCGGGATGCGGAGGATTTACCTGTTCTAAGAATGCCTTGGCGGCCCTGAACATCTTGTATATCGTGAGTAGCAGTGTTTTCATTCTCAGTCAGTGGTTGCAGTCTGGCAGGAGACGATGGCCGGGATGGTGTGATGGGGTGATGTGGCCAGCCTGTCACAGTCACAGTGTGTTCATGTTTTGTTTTATTCTGGGTGATGATGCAGAGATTAGGTGACATCTTCACGGTTATAAAGGGACAGTGATGTGTTTGCTGTGTAAATCCATCAGTTCATGTGCATGGCCCGATAATTAAACTGTAAAACATGATTATTTAATCAGATGACTGACCCTGACTGCCTGGGACTAGGGACAACAGGCCAATCATAAATATTGTTCCTAAAAAATCTTGCTATACATCACTAGATAGCTTAGATAATTACGATGTCAGAAAGCATAGCATCTTTTCTGTATTGTGAAAATTGGATTTTTGAGAGAATTTCTCCCAAAAAAAATAATGATAAAAAGTGCATTTATTTGAACTTTGTGATTTTAAGAATACACACTAAGTTTCACATTACACAACCTGTTTTTGATAGTTTTGGACAAAATCTGGACAAACCATCTAGGATACACCAACTTCAAGGTGTTTTCTTTCAATTTCCATCACTTTCAATGTGACAGGGGTTCAGAAAATTGAGTTACCCCATGGACCAAAAATATGTTGCAGTCCCATAGACTTAACATAGGATGATAAAAATGTCATATTCCACTGCTTGTTTTGGGTAGTTGCATCCAAAATTCTGACAAACCAGCTAGGATACACCAACTTCAATATGTTTTCTTTCAGAATCTGCCACTTTCAGTATGATAGCTCTTGAGATAATTGAGTTACCCCTTGGACCAAAAATGTGTTACACCATCAGTTGATTTTAAAATGAGAGCAGAAAACGCCAGTGGCGCCCTCTGTAGTGCCCTGTGGTGCCTACTGGGACAGTGAGTCTGAGACTCAGTGAGACTGTGAGTGAAACAGGGAAAGTGTAGGCCTATCACATCCCTGTTTCATAAAACTTAAAAGGTTCTCAGACTCCGTCAGTTGTAGGATTTCCTACACTTTTGAGCAAAAAAGCCCACCCTTGTGATTGGTCCAGATCATTGAGATTTTTATTAGGTTGGGGGGGGGGCGACCTAGTAGTAGTAGGGGGTTTGCAATACCGGTAAATGCGGTAAGTTACTCAAATTGTCACAGGGTGAGCAAAATATATCACAGAAGGCATCAGAATGCAGCATTTGGCTTATTGTAGAGATGGGTATCCAAATATTCGATTTTGGGCAAGCTTTTAATATCGGGAATCATACCACATAGAAGCTGGAATCTTTGCCAACAGAATGGACTTTAAATAGATAAAATGCAGTAAGTAGAGGCAAAGCTATGGATTTTTGAAATAGAAAAGTTAGGAGTAATTTTCTGCCACCACTTTCTGGTCCTTATCAGCAGAGTGCGGGTAAATTAGGTCAATCCACAGCCCACTGACCACACACACCGAGTGGGGCATTTTTTTTTTACCTTACCACTGATAAAAGTCTGATTATTTTTGAACAAATAATTATTCAGAGAAGCCAGTCACATCAGCTTAAGTTAAAGCAAACAGTTGGGCGCTTCTGTGGATATATTGTTTATGGTGCTTTGACGATGGAAAGTTTATCATATCTTGAAGGAAAGTCCAAATTTCTTGTCGCTTCCCCCTTATTAATTAGCCGAAAGTTATCTCCACCACCCTTCCCCCTCACACTAAGCTCTTCTTTTGCGAAATCGTCAAAGCAGAAGCTAGAAATTTTCTGTGATATTGGTAGGCCTATTGAATGTTTGGCCGCCACCTTTTCAGCCAGCCAAAAACTCTGGGTCTACATGTATGTGTTTTACTATATGACAACTCACCTAGCTTTTCGCTGAAAAGGGTGACATTTTTGCACCACCCCTCAAAAAGTAGGTGCATTCATATTGTTTGCCCCCCCCACCTATCTCAACATAATCATTGCACACAGTCATGACCATGTTAAATGTTCACATGACATGTCTAAAGCGTGGCAGCATGGGGGGGGGGGGGAGGTCTATGGCATATGAGTCATACGGTACGGACTAACTAAGTATTGGGAGGATTCATAGACCAGCACTGATGCTAAATGATATGGTGCACCTCCAGTACTACCATGACCCAGTAATGTAGATAATGCTCAATTTAGACGTTGACGTGGAAATACATTTTGTAGCATTCCATTAAATATGGTGCATCGACCTAGTTTCAAAGCAGAATTATTAATATGCCTCATGGTTGGTAAGCATGGTTGGTTAGCAAGAATGGATACAAGCGGATTAGTTTAATTCACTAAATGTGTCACAATTACTGTCTTTTCTGTATAAATTTACACAGAAAAGACAAATATTTTTTGTTTAAATATACAGTGATGATGCTATTTTCTGAATCTTCATAAGTTAAGGTGTTATACTCGCTTATGGTTATTAAAATTCATGTCATGTTACATAAATTTACATGAAGACGACTTCACTAGTGGATAGTGTTAATAGATTGTACCTTGTAGGGTACCGTAAAACCTTGCGTAAAAGCAGTGGCTAGTACGCGAATCAGATCGCCGGTGTGGCCTATAGGATCAACCCAGAGTCAGGATACAGCTTATACGAGAGTTTTTGTTGTAAGGTACAGTACTATAGTTACCATAATCAGATGGCCAGTGCGACTTTAAGGATTGGCCCAATGTCTAGGTGCAGCTAATATGCGAGTTACACTGGTATGACAGGTTTTACGGTGTGCCCATATCTTACTCTCTCCATATCTCACACAATACGATAAGACAGGCTACGTGAGGACAGAGCTAGCACTTCAGTTACAGCCATGTGATAATGAGAGATTGCTCAGTACGGGGGCACTGTCTCCTGAGTCCATTGTTGTCAATTTACAACCTTGTAATACCTAGTAGGCCTACTAACCTAGGGATAGAAAAAAGGAGGTATGTTTCAGGCAACGTGGGAAAGTCTAGGGTCGATAGGTCCTTTTTATTGGATTCAAAAATTATTTTTTTTTAAGTGAAAGAACTAGCCAGCCTCTCTGCATACCCTAAAATTGTCCAAAAGAGGTGTGAAAATGTGAACATTTCTACAAAATTGCATAAATTCCCATGTATCATACCGCCTTTCTATTATCATTTCTTTCCAAAGCATGAAAATATTAGCCAACCTCTGTAAACCTTAAAATTGTCCAAAAGAGTCAAAATATGAAAATGTCTTCAAAATTGTATAAAAAGAATAGGGTCGGCCGTGTTTTTATAGGCAAGGTAGGATGACCTGTAGCAAATCATTTTTTCTGCCCTGTTGATGGCCTAAAGCAACAAATAAGGCCAAGCTAATCAAATGAGTGAATTGTTCAAGTTGTAACATGTCCATTTCAAACTTAAGCTATCCAATATTGTTAATCGGGAGGTTGGCATGCACACTTATCCAGATCCCACACAGTGTTGCCGAAATGACATCGGCCGGGACATCGGCACATTGGCTTTTGGCGATGTAGAATCATAATGGCCGATGTGAGGCCATCATACATCAGCCACAATGGCCAGCCATGGCCATAGCCGTCCAACAGTGAAACAATTTTTCAGATAGACCTATAGAACTGAATCGAAGCTATTACTATGTAACCATTATTGAATGGATTTACCCATTTCTCAATACATTTTGGCAGTTTCCTACCAAAAATACATTTTTTTCCTGAAATTTTTTTTTCCCGAAAAAATTATACGAAAATGGGAGGAAATCTGCCCCAAAAACCTTAAAAAAATTTGGTAAAAAAAAAAAAAATCGACCTACCTACCCTATTTTTTTTGGGCCATGTTACCTGAACACGACTTTTTTTTTTTTTTGGCCTTAGTATAAAATCCCCTATAAGACATTAATGTATACATGTTAGTTTCATATGGCCTGTGTAGAAGACAGATGGCCTGTGTACGATCTCGCTATACCGGCCACATTGGCCTGTGTGCATAAAAAGTTCTCGGCAACACTGCAGGTAATGTTATATAGGCTCATTAACCTTTGCATGATGTGCTGCCAAGCGTCTGAAATGTCAGAGATGACATGGAACCACCATGTGTTTCAAAGCATAGCTACAACGTCAAATACCCATAATCTGGAATTTTTCTTATAACATTAGAGCCCGTTTTTATAATACCTTAAAAACTGGTCACTTTTATAATATTGCTGTTAAGGTCAGTTTCATTCTTTTTTAATTTAACGTTTTACATGTCACGAGTAGTAGCCTCATGGAGTGTTGCCAAAAAATTCTTTCACTGTTGGAAACCTATGGTCATGGCCAGCCATTGTGGCCGATGCCTGATGGCCTCATATTGGCCATTACGATTCTACATCAGCAAAAGCAGATGTGCCAATGTCATTTCGGCAACACTGCTCATGTGAAGGGAATCTTCCCGACCTAGCTATTGTCTCTCGACCTAGCTCTTTTCGAAAAATTGATGTCAATATTTTGGAACTGAAGTAATAGTATTAAATTACTCATAGCTGTGAAAGCTCAGATTAGGTCTTCAAATTGGTCATTCTTGTGATTTGTCCAGATCCAATGAGAAATCGATATTTCACTTTTTGTAGAGGGGGGGGGGGGGGGGGGCTTGAATATCTCAACAGACCAGAACACCAAAATATATCAAATTGCACCATTTGCCCTATTGATTTTCAAATTGATCTTGGGGACATGCCCCCCGACCCCTTAAAAATAACTACCATAATGCTGCTGTTTTTCCATGATTAAAACGCCAAATATAGATGAATATGTTCATTTTGTTTCGCAAACCCTCTTCTGCGCAAACCCTCAGATTTTTTGCTTTTTCCCAGTTGACACCCCTGTTTATTCCTCATTGTGTGCTGTGTTTGTGTTGCAGTTGGTGGCGTTGTTGCTGATCAGCGTGGCAGGGTATGGACGGGTGGTCGCCATCATCACCAGCCCCAAGAACATCGGCGGTATCATCGCGTGCGGCGTGTTCCTCCTCATTATAGCCATAGTGGGGCTCATCGGGGCCGTCAAGCACCACCAAGTGCTGCTCTTCTTTGTATCCTTTTACTGCTTGTAGAAAAGATGCAGTCGTTTATATGCGTATCTATGGAGTGAAGCTCCTGCACCCCTATCGTTATCTGCCGGGTTAGTTATGGATTCTCTACACAGGGGGTGCAGGTGTAGTCGTCCCGCCACCGCGGCTACCAAACACAGTTGATTTTGAAACTTTAGGGTACTTGATTATGTCATAAGGGTATATTAGCCAGCCATACAGCTATATGCGCCAGAAAGCATGTACCCAAACTCCTCTGGCAGTTTCTTCCCTTTCTTTATCTCTTTTTAGGATACCTTGCTAACATTAATCATATTGAAGCTAGGGGATGAGAGGATCAAGGTGTCCTGTATGAGTTAAATCTTATGCACAGTCCCATCTGAGAGTTTTCTTGAAATGCTATTTCTGTGCTTGTGCAATGTATCAGACAGTTTAAAAGATTAAATAAAGGGAATATTAGGTATAGAGGCGAAAAAAGGGCTTCATTACACTGCTTCACGCGATCCTGAAAATGAAAATAATATAATCAATATTACAAAATCTCCTATAAGGTTCCATTTGCTTTCACGATTTTAGAAGCCCCCATGCCCCCTGACCCCCAGACGGATGTTAAAAATGTCATGAAAAATTGAGATTTTTGTCATGGAAATGTCATGGAATTTCAATCAGAAAATGTGGGAATCCTGCAGTGCATGAGGTTGGTCCTTAACCCCCGTACAGTACATGATTGTGCTCTTCCTGCTGTTCCTGGTGCAGTTTGCCGTGGCCTGCGCCTGTCTGGCCGTCAACCACCAGCAGCAGCACACACTGGCACAGCAGGCCTGGATCCGCGCCGACAACGACCTCAAGGTGAGTGGTTATTGACCGGCGACATAGTCCCCGGCCATGGTGAATGAGTACAGATCTCTGTAAGGTTTCAATGCGAGCATCGCGACCACTGGATTAGCATTGTGCCTCTTCATGTGTAGTCAGATTTTTGGCCGTGTCACTGCGTCACCTTTATGGGGAAAACGGCGTGTCACTGTGTCACTTTTTAGGCATATGAGAACTCAGAAACATATCTGCAGGTCGATTTTTATCCCTTATTTTTCTGTGTCCTTCGATTTTTAAAAGGGCTGTGTCGCCCTTGTCGATTTTTACCCCATGTAGGGGCACAGCATTGGGTTGATTGCTTTTTGCACCCTATATACACATATGTTCAATAGTCCCGCACAATTCAGGACTGCGTTGGGCTACTAAAGGCTTCTCCTCTATCGGCCCTTTTCCACATTATACACAGCAATTTCATCTTACGTCTAACACTTAACGTTTCAACCCCACACTCATTGTGCAGGGCAATAATACTGTGCCTCTACATGGGTAAAAATCGGCATGGCGACAAGGCTCTTTTAGGCCTTTTTAAAAATCGACGGACACAGGAAAATAAGGGATAAAAATCGACACATAGGGATTTTTTCCCCTAAGTTCTTATATACCTAAAAATCGACACAATAACATCATCCTTCTCCTAAAACTCGACACAGCGACACAGTCAAAATTGTGGGTACCCATTAGAGGCACAATACTGATTTCTTGGTTCTGCATACGCTGCAATTTGTCAAGTTCAGTTTCAGGCCTCTGCCCGTGTAAAAAGAGCACTACTCCACTGAGGGTAAAAATCATTACTTTGTATAAAGATAGGCTGACGTCTTTTGTCGTGCATTTTCTCAACCTAGTTAGTTTAATATTTTTGTTGCCGTAACTTCTTTACCTTGTTTATGTGAGGTTTGATCATTAGTTTACTGTCTAATTCAACTGCTAGGTAAGGATATGTGTAACAGAATGGCAGAACCTGCCCGCATTGAGTAATTACAGGATCGGCAAGTCTATCAATCCTACAGACATTACCATAATTTTTGCTGTTTAAATGGCCATTACGGCAACAAAACATTGCACATTTAGTAGATAACATTCAATTTGATCAATATGATACTATAACAGTGCCCAGACAAATTTTCAGTAAATTCTAAACTAATTAATTGTTGGCTTTACCAACTTACAGAACCAAGTGCAGACCATGTTTGACTGCTGTGGATTTGAGGATCAGGAACTACTGACCAACCAGGAGGGCAAGGAGGACAAGGGCCAGGGACACCCGACATGCGCCAAGGTACTTAGTCTACTATTTTTTTGAACAAGTTAAGCCCTTCATTGCTTGATAAATTTACATGTTTGACAGAAAGTATGATTCCTGATGTCGTCGTAGATCAAATATTGGGATTATTACAACCTTTTTAAGTTATCACAGAATTCGTCCCATGTTACAGCATTAGATCAACGACATATACATTTACTTGAGTTACAAGCTACAAAGTCGTGATAGGCTCGTCAGTATACTGTTGCGTTAGCCATACTAAAAAATAAATAAAGGAATAGTTTTATATTTTTTATAACAAAAGAAAATATGCAATAAGTGTCCATGTTTGTAGCAGGGGTAGGCCGGCAGTGACGTCACGGCGTCACTGGCGGGAGAGACTGCTATCCCCCTGGGGTTTAATACCCGTACTAATCTATTAATCCTACAAGAAATATTTACATATTTGAACAGTTAACACCTGAGTGATATTAATGTCAGCAAAATCTCTTACTACACTGTATAACCTAGTCAAATACCCAGGAGTCCATTAATCTACTACCGTGTAACCCCAAATATAGGCAGACCCCACCTATTAAAGACGAACGATAACTTTGCGAAAAACGATTTCTGCTCACAATAATATTGTTTTAGTTTTCACTACATTCTAGTGTGTTAGAAATACTTTAAACTGAATTTCCCATGGCTCATATGGGAAAACATTTGCATTCTAGGTGGGGTAAGTTGCCTGATGAGAGTAAAAATCTCTCAGAGTGAAGTCATTTTATAGGCTCTTTTTGTCATTTATAATTATGCTCTATTTGTCAGATTTACTTGCTAGAATGTATACAAGACTGACATGACGTTCATTTCAGAGAAACAGTGAAAGCAGGAAAGGAACGTTTCTGGGTTCCAATTAAAGTTCTTGCTTTGATACACTCCAATAACTTAATGCTATACATTACTTTCCCCACAGCTGACTTGCTGTTCCGGCGTTCACTCCAAAGATCCTTGCTGTCAAGAAGAGTCGGCGGGAAACTCTACCAGTAATATTACAGCGCCCAAGTGTTCGTGTGGCAACTGCTGGAACACCATCTCCGCCAAAATGGGGGAGGCGCTGAAGATTGCTGGTGGGATCGGCCTATTCTTCAGTTTTACAGAGGTAAGGTGTTTCTGGTTAAACTCAAGGCTATCATTAGGAGTCAGAGATGCCACTGTTCTTACTTTTGTAGGAATTTCTACTTTTTGGCCGGTATTTCTGTTTCTAAAGAAAATTGACCAAAATTGAAAGATTTCCTACCTTTTATCAACGACCCAGTGGCATCTTTGTAGAGTGGATTAATCTTGGGTGTGATAATGATATCATCAGGTTTTCATTCTTTTTTTCTTCTAAAAAGATGTACTAAAGAATCCGATGAACATTCCCTATCCCTAATCTCGCGCCTATAGACATTGATATCGTTGACATGCTCAGTAGAGCATAGTTTGTCTCAAGTGAAGACACATGAACTGGCACACTAATTCGATTCCAAGTAAAGACACTTGAATTTGGACACTAAGGACAGTATATAACTATTTTACTGAGATATATCTGTTCAATCAATATGGCCCTTAGTAATTAAATATGAAAAGAAACCATTTTTAAACTACAAACACTTCTTTACTGGAATTTCTTGCAATAAGAATATCTAAAACTCAAACTCAAAGTCAACATCATGCCGGGAACTACTAGCATGAGCCGCACCCATGCATGTCTTCTGGCCTGTTTCATCCACAACATTTGCCCTGTTTGCCCGCTAAAAACTTTGGTTACAATTATTTGAGATAAGGCCAAAAAATAAATTTACAGGTTCGATGTACTTTATTTTTAGAAATACAAATTTTTATTTGTCTATGGATTTCGCTCATCTCATTTTCAAAATTGACTATTTAATCATTACTTTAAAAAAAACACTTCTTTCTGGGGAATTTTGTCAGAGTTGAAGTATTAAACAAGAGCCAAAAGTAGTCGCTCGCTTCACTTTTTCAGTTACACACTTCATAGACAAGTGTAACAAACTTAAAACATCAAAATTAGATCGCTCGCACCATTTTTTCTAAAATGAAATCCGTAGACCACCCAACTATTTTGGTGTGGCATAATTATATTGTATTATTTCAGTGATACCCAGATGGTGATAGAGTTGCATTAATTAGACACAGAAACCTGAGTGTGTTGCTGTTATTGTCTGTTTCAGATTATGGGAGTGTGGGTTACCATGCGGTATCGTAATCAGAAAGACCCCCGTGCCAACCCTAGCGCCTTTTTATAGTGCGCGGTGCACTAGGTAGGCCAGGCCCTAAGGCCTCCACCCTTTGTAGCACCAGGCACCTCCTGTCTACTAGACCATGTCATGCACCATCTGTGTAGTCTGTGCAGTGGCCATTGGTACAGAAAAAAAATACACTAAGATGCCCATTTTCATATTTTAATGTGGCATAAATCTACTGGATTAAAATCAGAGATGCCACTTGTCCTACTTTTGACAGGAATTCCCTCTATTTAGCCGAAATTCATGTGTCAAATAATGTTATTTACCTACAGAAAATAGACCAAAATCGTTTTCCTGCTTTTCGCTGAAGGCTGTGTGGCATCTCTGTAAAATGGCAACTATTTCAACCTATGAAGCAGATGACAACAAAACTAGTTTCACATAATGATTCTATATCTCCCCTTTCAAGTAACTGGACTATTTTCTCTTACTTTCATGTGATTTGGGTTTTTCCAATGGACTGAAATACACAGATGTGCTACTATGGTCTAGTGTATAGATCCTTTGTGGTGCAACTAATGCCTGGTGGTGGTATAGGTGATGGGTGCACACTCGCCGTGGTGAAAGATTGCGCTTGGCACTTCTCTAAGCATACCTACCTTTGCGTTAAGTTCTGCCTGAAAGTTCAAGTTAACAAACCTTTTCAGGGTTCTGCGCAAAGTGAGAGATGTCACTGGAATTTAGTCTTGGGGCAAAGATAGTAACACTAATGAAATTTATATAAATTATCCATTCGTCATAGATAATAAAGTGTTAATCTACAAAATTACAAATTTTAGATATTTGATTGTTCTTATCATGCTATCAGCTTACATCCCGTAATTAAGATATTGTAAATTTACCCTTTAAGAGATGAGGCATTTGTGGGATTTGTGTATAAAGGATTTTCCAACAGTTAAGTTTGAACTATATGTTAACTATATTTAAGCAAAAAAAAATGCAAGGCGGCATGTCAAGTGTATATCAAATAATTATGATTAGTTTTAAAACCTATTGCGTTGCGTTGGGCAGGCGTCCAATGCCGTTTATAGGCTACGCCAAAATCAAAAAAGAACATTGATATAACTTAGCAACACCTTTGGCACACATTGAAAAACGCCCATAATGTATGTGAAGTTGTATATCTAAAGTCAAATTCAAATTGATATTATATGGATAGGAGTTGACTCATAAAATTATGGCATTCAGAGGTCATGTGCCAGCTCTCTTATTTGACCTAATGTCATAGCTAGTGACCTCAGCGTGTACATCCAATTTGACTGGATAACAATGGCATTGGTGGCAAATATCTTTAGCAGATACAGCAGTGATTGGCAATATTAACATACACATCAGATTATTTGATATATTTATAGCAGCAGCAGTTGTGTCTAAAAGTATTCTTGGGTGAATTACAAAGTTGACTCTTTTTTCTATAGAAATGGTGTTTAAGGTGTTGTAAATGTCCTTCTTTGTGAAGTGCTCTCTGACAGTGAGTGACTATTTCTCTGCAGACAATGTGAATATTTTACCATACAAACACAGGTACTATGTGTGTTCTTTGCTCTATATTTGGCCTGCTTGGTACTTGGTCTTTGTGCTTGCACACACCATCTCTTCTGAAGTTCCACGATACGTTGTGTACACAACAAAATGTATCTGATTTCTACACAGGTTGTAGAATAAATGAGTATAATTGCCATGAATATAATTCATATATAGGCAAAATTAGTCAATGAAAGTATTTAAACTAAACTACGATCTCATGCTTGGTGAGTTCTGCAATACAGACAATTTAACATGACTTGCATTTAATTTTGCCCTCAAAGATGAAATCCAAGATAGTAATAATATTACATACATAGTCAATAATTCTTATTCTAAGAAATAGTTTGATATCCGATATGGATTAAAGGGGTAAAGAAACATAGTTGGCCCACTGGATATTTTGATCGGCCAGACCCTGGGTAACACAATTTGTCCCATATATTAGTGTTTAGTACATCTTGTATTCCTTTACAAAATCCTAGAAATATAGGATGGGGAGTTAGCTCAGAGGTAGAGCGCTTGGCTGGCACCCACAAGAATGTGGGTTCAAGACTCCGCAGCGCCCTGCTAATTGAGCTGCAACCTCCCCCCTGCTGTGGTAGACTTACAGCATATCAAAGGCCTGTCCATCTCACAATGTGCCTATGTAGTGTGGGATGTAAAAGTGTAGGGACATGCTTTCTATCTTCAGTCACCTCATAGAGTCAATAGCCCTGGAAATGACCATAGCTGTTAATTAGGGCGTAAAGCAACCCAACAACCCAACCAACCATCCTAGGAATATTGATGCTTGAAATGTAGAATATAAGTATGTGTATATTATACTACCTCAAGAGTTCAGTCCTGAATACTGATCTTCACTGTATATAAGCATAAACATACATACATGTATGTATGTCTATGATATAAGGGAGTAGTAATAGCGGGGTTACTGTAAATGTATATATTCGCATGGATAGAATTAAGCATCATCAATGAAAAAAGACAATGTGTTATAGGCCTACCATTTTCAATCTTCTCAAGGGAAACACAGAGAAACATGCGATGGGCTTGAATGC
Source organism: Harmothoe impar (assembly GCA_947462335.1). Lineage (NCBI taxonomy): Eukaryota > Metazoa > Annelida > Polychaeta > Phyllodocida > Polynoidae > Harmothoe > Harmothoe impar. The sequence goes on from OX381721.1 coordinate 28,421,714, forward strand.
CCACCTTCTCATTGTTAGGTATAGCAGGGTTATCCACAGACTCAAAAATCACACTGCAACATCTGTCACGCTGATGTATCAAAGGCGTGCCATGTAATAATTACTTTCTGGTAAAAGGTCCTAAAATGGGGAAAACTCTTGTTCTATTATATAAATTGACGAATATAATTTGATAAATTGTTCAAATGGGAATAACTTTTACCGTAAATTCCCGCGTACTACCCACATCTCGCGTATAACCCGCACCCCCAACTCAGGAGAATGCTTTAACCCGTTTTTGGATCTGAAAATTCATATTTTAGTACTATAGTGATAAAAAACCTCGTATAACCCGCACCCTGCATAGGCAAGTCTGGTATCAAATGAAAGCTGAGTTTGGTTCGCGTACAACCCGCGGGTAGTACGCGGGAATTTACGGTATATCTAATTGGTGGATTTTCAAAATTCAGAAACCTATAGATGGCTAAAATGACATTGGCAGTGAATGTGGCAGTAAAAACGACGCTGGCTATCTGCCAATGTCATTGCAGTGTAGGGAAAACCCTGTATAGTGAAGCACAAGTCATATTTCCCCAAGGGTGTAAAACTAAACTAAAACCCCTCCCTCCTCCATGGATGTAAAAACGTTACCCCCCACCCTTTATTATTACATTTGCTTCACTCCCTAAGGTACATCAGTGCAGCATGGTAGTATGAGGTATATGTGCTGAATATGCTTAAGGATTATAGCATGAAATAAAGTGCAGTCCTATTTGATAAATTAAAACTGCGGTTACGGATGTAGTCAGCACAAAATTAAGACATTGATGATGACATCAGATTGATTGATCTAGCCTTAACATACACTTACGCTTTATACTGCCTAAGTGGACCCTAGCTTATAACCTGAATTGCAAGGCCTGTGCTGGAGAGAAAGCTCGCTGGAGAAATAGGCAAAGCCTCTAACGTAAAGGTGCTGCCCATTTTAAGAAGCCGCTTTGGGCACTTAGTAATTTTGCTTGGGGAACCTTATAGTATCACTGTAGAGAATATGCATTGAAGGTCCTGGTGTTGACTTATATTCATAATTATTTTTTAAAGATTAATTTTTGTGATAATCTTTTTAATCTGATTACTTGGCTTCATGTCAAGATTATCAAGAAATTGGAATTGTCCACAGTAGAGCTGAAAAGATGAGAGCTATTGAAAGTCTGACTGTCCCACATAGTTATGTTATTAATCTTGTAGACCACATACTTTTATTTGAACACCTTATAAATGTCTTTTACGAGCTGGCCAGCAAGCTAAAGCTAACTGAAGTCTTTTAGATACAAGCCTTGTCTAACTCAAAGTCCTCCATTGCAGATCATCGGTGTCTGGCTCGCCCTTCGCTACCGGAACCAAAAGGACCCGCGCGCCAATCCCAGCGCCTTTCTGTAATCACTCCAGCCGTTGCTAAGTAGCGTTTGCCGCTTCTAGATGGATCATTTCTTAGCAACCGATACACAATTGGCAACAGACCCCACCCCTGAGGGAACAAGTATTTGGAATGAAGATCTCGAGGAAGTAATTGTGACGCGCCATCTCCAAAGTGCTACAAGTAACAACGCCAACAGTACAGACCATACTGACATAGTTCCATGCGCAGCATGTGAATTATCAGACATCACAGCTTGCAGTATTAGTAAGAAATTACCAAAAACAGAAATGATGACTCAGTTTGTCTGTATGTATATGACATAGTTGTCTAGCAATACTTGATAACAACAAGATCCATTGCCTAATTATACTGTAGTCTACCATCATTGGAGATATAGCTTTCTCTACTGCAGGGTAATATACATAGTTATATCAGTTGTCATGTACTCCATAGTATTTGACAACATCATGAGTCATTAAGTGTGAAAACATTATTATGAGATGTGGCACACATTATTGGGATGCATCGCAGAAACCGTTACTTCCCTCGGATTTTAAAAGAATGACAATCGATGAATGAATTGTATGTTTGTATTCAAGTATCAATCGAGTAAGGTCATGTTGGGTAGTTTAATGTGCGAGATGGGGTATGTTGTCCTGTTTTTGTTGTCGTCGTGAGGGGCTGGCGTTGTCCAGAAAGGAGCAGGGTATACCTATTTGATGGAGCAGGGCTCTTAAATTTACTCTGTCAGTGAATCAAATATAAATGATCTCCTTAGCCATTCAAAAGAATATATTCCTTTTTTTGGTGTGTAAAATTGCTCAGAAGAGCCAGTAAGGAATGAATTTATAGATGCACAAAATATGCAGGCAATAGTGCAGAGATAAGTGATGCGCCTCATTCTATTCTTCATTTGATTATCATTCCAATGTGTGTTATATTCAATAGAAGAGGACACAGTGTATTCCACTATTTATGAAAACCAAATAGTGGAATTATTAAGCATTAGTGATGCATATTCCTTCAAATGTGTGTGGGCTTGGATGTGAAACGTCCCGTTTCCCTCAAGCATTCCTCACAAAACCATTTAGTCTGGTGGAACTTTATTGCATTTGCATTCATAAAGAGTTCTAAACCTTTGTGTAGACAGGGGAGATTAGAATACACCAGTTCCACCTTTTTGAAGGGCCATATTCATGTGTAACCAGGCAGAAATCATTATGAATCTGAAAGATGAATTTACTTTTCAGTTCCAAGTTTATTAACACTACCTTAACTTATGGTCAATGTAGGACACTCTGTATGGCTTAGATATATGCTATCTCAAATATGTCAAATACCTTGATATATTTGTCCCAGATTTCTGGTTGAATTGTTGATGTAAACCAAGTCTCAGTCCCAATATGGTATAATTGTGTGAGTTGATGTACATATTCATAAATATTGGTGTAAGACATGGAAATGACAAGAATACTATTTCCTGGCTGGAGGTGCATTCATTAGACAAGTTTCACCGCCATCTGTAATACTATAAACCCAATTTGTACATTTGGGTCGGTGGCATACAAATTGAACAAACATCAACAAGTCATATCTAATACCTATGTGAGAATGCAAAAATCTTGTTGCTTCATGTCTTAGTTTAATTACCTCTATATGTACATGCAGATACACGTGGTTTGAAACTATAAAGCGCTCTTGAATGCACCTCTGGAACATTAATGTACCTAGGGTCTATGTAATATGATCAACATCGATAACAGTTATCCCTTTTATGATAATTTAAGGATATTACACATTGGACCTATTTCATGTCCAGTGTAGTTTGAAGAACGTTTACTTCCATAGCTTATATCCTGTATAGCTTATAAATGGAGTTGATCGGTACATTTCTATCGGAAAGGGAACTTGCACAGTTTTATTATAACTGCCACCATAGCTGCTAAAAGACTTTCTCTTTAAACTGACAATCTGACAGCCATTTACTGCTCTAAGTTGTCTTGCTGAGTGCCAAAGAGCAAGACTTGGGTGTGGTTTTGTTCGGGTGTCGAGGCTTCCAGTCGGGCGGGATGCGGGATAAATGTGGAGCACTTGTTTTATAATGTAATCATAACAGAATCTAAACAATACCAGTACAGCATAACATATTATAACCATGTGTTTCTGCAATACTGGTCTTACAGTCTGTAACTGTGAGTGTAGAATTTGCAACCTTTTTTGTCTCTCAAATCATTCATCAGAACTGGCATCTTCAGGCTGCTTTAGTGTTTTTCCCTCAAGCTGAACAAAAAAACACATGTCCTTTACCTCATCTTTTGGGGTACTAAGGACATTGACTAGCACTAGTGTAGCTTGCCGCCTTGATAGTCTGTCTCAGTGTGTGCACACAGCCACATGATACACCTCCTGTACAATTCTGTGTCAGGGCCTACATAACAGGTCCACTCTGGCAGTCAATACCATGCCTTTGCCTCATTCCTAAGTAGTGAGTATTATACAATTCCCAGTTATCACTGACAATTCTATTCTAAGGTATAACTTATAGTCCCAGCTTGTAGTCACAGATCTATGTAGGTGTTTAATTGAAAAGAATAAGAAGAGCAAACACAGGGATATAACTGAATGTCTTGTTGTATAATATGTCAATGCACACCAATTGTGAGAAATGTACACGGTTCCTATTGTAAAGCGTAAAAAGCACTGTAGACCCCCTTAATAGGATGTATCGACTGCATATTTATGTACATTAATATTGAAGTATTATTATGTATAGCCATTAACCATCACTCAACTGCCATGGTCACCAGAGCCCTCATGTCATCATCCTCATTCATCAGCAACACATAGTGAAAGGGATGTACATACTTTATTGTGTTGCACTTATAGAAATATTGAAAAGAAGTGCTAGTAAATGCCTAGGTCAGTCTATATGTAGGATATTCTATTAAAAAATATAGAACCAGTCTCTAAATATGTATCTATTAAAGCTAGTGTCTTGCTACCTACCCCCTAGAGGGTTCACTGCCTGAACACTACACTACATATGGACTTGGACACCAATCAGAGTATAATCACATCAAAGTAGGTAAAAAGACTAGGTAGTAAATACAGCTATACAATGAAATAGAAATACACTTTTCCCCATTTCACCTGATAACCTACATCCATTTACTCTGATTAAAGGCGTCCATCTAGCATGACTAGATGGCCACTGGTCCATACATGTAATGGCTTTGTTTGTAAGTAAGCCAATAACCCTCTGGCATAGAGAGAGGCCAGAGTCTACAGCTATAGTATTTGCCAAGATTGAGCAAACCCAATTTGAATGCTTAATATCTATATTCCTTTTAGATTTGTTATACATTTTAAATGGTATTTTGATTAGGTGAGTTTTGGGTTAGAATTGATTAGTTGTTATGGAACGAACTGATATGTTGGTAATATTATTTATTTGAGCTGTAATACTAAGATGTACAGAGATAGCGGGTGGTTCTATCAATAGTTTATATGTCGCTGTCTTCTTATTGCTTTTCTGTTCTGTTTTACCATAACCACATGTAGAAACAGTCACAGGTCTTATTGAAATGACACCAAAAAGACTGAGGTCTTACTCATTTGTCTGAGTAAATGTGTTGCAGGTTTGAAATCTACAATAATTGAATATTATTGTATTGCTTTACTTATCTAATGACTTGTTTCATTATTGAAAGCACACTTTTGAAGATACACTCATAATGATCAATCTATCATTAGGTTATGTGGGGTTCTTTCACAAGACCTCACTTATCCTGTGATTAGTGGAGTGGATATCATGGTTTGCATTGGCCACAAATGTGAAGGAATTGTACCACGAGACAAAATAACTTTCCTATCTCTGGGTGTCTATTACTTGAGTAGTTTATGAGTGGATGTGACACTTCTGATATAGTTTAACACTGTGGTAGACTGGTGGTAATGATGTCTAAATTCACTTATAGTGAGATCCACCCCTCATCATGATCAGTGCTGTAATTACTCTGGGGAGTCTCACTTAACCAAGCTACACAGTTTAATCTTTAAAAGTGGCAGAGGTTAAAATACAGGGGGGGGGGATCAAATATAAATTGCAAAATATTGTTTAGTTATTTGACGGTTTGCCCTTTGATGGACTTAGCCAGGCATTTAATAACTTTGGTATACTTTTGCTCCTCAATATTTAGTTGTTGAATTCATAAACTGTGTCAAATCACCTTAAATTTGAGAATTTTAATGTTAATGAAACCAATGTGAAGGCATTGTAACAAATATTGTTTTTATGATGATGCATAACTGAAATTGTCATATCTATCTTACAGTGGATTTTGAAATGTCAGTCGGAAAGTTGGTTTGAAAATCATGGACAGCATAAGATAAGTTGATTGTGACTGAAGGGTTATTTATAATCATGACTGTCATCCATTCCTATGTAGCTGCATCTTCCTACCCCCTTTACCTTACATGTGACCATGGAAACCAAATTGTTCCATAATAGGAGACATAGTACCACACAATCTGAATATGTACATGATTGTATTTTTGCACCTACACTAGTCTTAGTAATATTGCATGTATATATAGTACACATATTATACCTATCCCAAACCATGACAACTGAAACATATATTATACTGTTCATTACATTACCTATTTACCTACGCTTTAATATCAGAAGGGCTATAGAGAACTTATGCAGCTCAACCACTATTACAAGGACCATCAACCTCAGTTATATAGTGATTTAGATAATGGCTTTATTCGCGAGTAAAAATGGTATCTGTAGTGTGCTTCCTAACTTCATGCTAATTCATCTCATAGGGGTCTATCGCATGTAATCACTGATGGTCAACCCCAGCTGTTCTTGTCGCAATTGGGTTTTGGTTTTGTTATCAACTCATTATTTCCTATTAAAAAAATATACGGTTTGCAGCGAGCAACAGGGAAAGAAATTAAATAAAGACTAAATTGCCATAAAAAAAAAGACAAGCAGCCATATCCTTTCCTCATATCAAGAACTAATCTAGTCAATGTTTCACTAATATTTCAGTTTCTATGTATAATATCCTTTGACTATGTCAAAGGGTAAAACAGACATCAAGAACATTGAATTGTTGTTACCTTATGTTTTCTAATGGATCTCTATGTGGACAGGGGTCTTCAGTATGGTGGTTTAGTTATGATCTAGGTACATCATATGTCTGTTCCTTGAGTTTTAGTGGGTCTCTACTCAGTGTTGCAGAGTTCGCAGTGGGAAACCTAGGGATGATATCCCTAGTGGGAAATGTGAAAATGTATGCCTAGAATTCTAGAGTGTATCTTCTTTTTGCTTGATGATTTGGACAAATCAGTAACTTGTCAACACAAAGAAGACATATCTTGTTTTTGTCAAAATGATTTATAGTGATCTGAATAAATGTGATGTTCAATGTATCATTGCTGACAAATGTGTTTTGATGTTATATATTTCATATGACTTTTAAAGAAAGTGTTTGTTAATTAATAGGTAGGACTTATGTGTTAGTGCAGGGATTAACCCCCAGGGGGGTAGGGAGCCCTTCTTGTCCATGCTCCCGGGAGTATCCACTCGTGCGGCACCGGGGAGCGGGTATATTGAGCCACGCCATTAAGCAGCCATGGAGAATTGGGTGGCCACGGGTGGCTACAGTGTCTTTCCGCAAAGTACTTTAAAGCGGCATGATTACCAAGCCCTGAAGGGTGTCCCGTGTACATTTCTAGTATTAATCTAGCCAACTATCTGAGTGGTGATATTGCCAGCCCCTTTACGGATCATTCTGACTACCTCAAAACCGTATATAAACCCTCTTGAGACATCTTATATATATGTCATTTACAAAATATAATCAATGCCCAACCCAAATATTGAAGTGATTGACCAAGCCATATTGATACGGCAGCCTTCCACAAAATCTCTATATTCAAAATGACAGAGCTCTCTCCTAATGACATTCATTTATCAAGAATGGTGTATGGACGCCTCCCCAGATAGTCATAGGTTGGGCACATATCCATAGTGTAACATGTCAAAATATCAGAGTGGGTTATCATTATAACTTAGGAAATGAATAGCCAACATATCATCCAAATGGGACATTCTAAACTATAGTCATAGACCATTGACTATCTCATCAATAGACCATGCTGACACTTTTCTGGTTAGTTCAGTCAGTTGGGTGCCTGCCTCTAAATCTGAGGGTTTAGGGTTCGAGGCTCTCTTGGGGAAACTTACCAAATTGTTTAAAAAAATTAGCCCTGAGCCAACACAGCAGGAGCAGAATGTGAACTTCTAAAGATTCTGAGAACGTCCACCAGATGGGGTAGGTGAGCTTCTAAAGGTTCTGAACATCTCCACAGGGTCCGGCCACCAGTTTGTCCGAATTATCCTGCAGATGGCTTAAAAGCAACCTGGCGACCTGGACCATTTCCAAGGCGACTTTTAGACCTGGACAATACATTAAACGACCTGGTGACTGTTTGGATAAAGGGTCCAAAAAAAACGACCTTGTGACCTGTGGCCCTTAATTTCGGTGACTTTCCGACCTCAGGAGGTAGGGGGCTTTCTGCAACCCCAATATAAACATTCCTCTACTGAGTGGAGATATGGATACCCAGGAAACAAAAAAAACGTTATACAAAAGTTTATAAGGTCGTTTAACGTTTCGCTAAGGCCCTTTACTATGGCATAACGTTATTGACTCAGGTTTACTCTGAGTCTTGTGCGACGGGTAGCAGGGGGTCTCTCAGCCTAAAATTTAAAACAGCTGTCATTCCTTCAAAATTGGAGCTTTTTCTCTCAATTTTGTGTCATTAGACGCGGTACAATGTTGTCCTTCCTATGTAATCGCGCTTTAATCCATTTTCAAACGCTTCCCCCTGAAAAGCATGATTTTAATTTTGTGTCTAAAATGGTGGTAATTTGCTTCAGCATAGAGCCCTATGGGAGCCTGTAGATAACCCTTGACATTTAACAGTTACATATTGAACGGGCTCAGTGCTAAGTCAATGGGACAGATCTCGGCAGCCGACCAAACCAGGGTGAGACACTTTTTTTCAGCAAGCTTTGACTGGATCCAATGGTAATTTAACACAGGGAAGTACTACACTACTTCCCAAAGGAGATGCCATCCTATATCATATACTAGGCCCAACATACGCTGCAGTATGTTAGATACTGGTATGGTAATTTAATGGTAATTTAATATATATGTTGCTGTCCAGTGTTGTTCAATACATGACAAATATTTTGAGAACAAAAACAGACAACCCTGTAGTAGGATATAGCTCAGACCCTACTAAGCACTATTCGCTGTTACTTACAATATGGACATGGGAGCTTTTTATTCAGTGTGTGTCTGACATAGACGTGAGAGGACAAAAGACATAGATAGCCAAGATCGGGGAACATGAAAATTTGAATTTGGGCCTAAGTACCCCCCCCCAAAAGAAAGTCAATGTCCACATTTTTTTTGAGTATACCCTTCTTTTGCGCGGCTTGCCTCACTCGGTGTGGCTTTCTTAGGGCACCTGCGTCATGCGACCTATAGGTTGTGTGGTGCAGGCCTATAGGTAGTTGTGAGCTCCTGACTTGTGACGCACAATTTGGGTATGCTATCCGAAACAGTCCAGCCAGGATATAATAGGGGGAGCAATGGATGGATATGGATAGTGGACTAGGGTAAACCAAAGGTGCTGAATTCATTTCTGTTATGTGTAGGATGATATCTAGGTCGGAAAAAGGTCAAAATCAAGGTCAAAGGTCACATCTTTAAGAATCCCATTAATACAAGAGTGCACCCTTTCTCTTTCTTACTATGATAAATGATACATTTCCCTTCACACCTCTACCTGACCCTGAGTCTAGTTAACGGGGGAAGGGGAAGGGACTCGGGGGTTGGGACTCGGGGGTGAGACTCGGGGGTGGGACTCGGGGTTGGGACTCAGGGGTGGAACTCGGGGGTGGGACTAGGGGTTGGGACTCGGGGTTGGGACTCGGGGTTGGGACTCGGGGGAGGGACTCGGGGGTGGGACTCGGGGGTGAGACTCGGGGGTGGGACTCGGGGGTTGGGACATGGGGTTGGGACATTAGCTTGGGATTTGGGGATGAACAATATTATTATATGTATACTCCTATATGATGATACTACATTTCCCCCCGAACCTGAGTCATTTGTGATGCAGTCACACGTTCGATTTTATAAAGTTTAAAACGTTATTTTGATAACGTGTTTTTTTTGGGTCAGCTGGGTATATGAGGTCTTCATTTGCACTCTCATTAATTTTTAACATGTTAATTTAAGGCTTTCAAATCAGATATAGAGTGTTGATATAAGGTTAAAACACATTGTCTTCTTAGTGGGATGTTCTTGACCCCAAGGGGTCGTCCATAAATGACGTCATGCTTTTTTGGACCATTTTTGACCCCCCTCCCCCCCTTGTCGTCATGCAACCCTTGACCCCCCCCCCTAAAAATATGAGGTCATGCAGAGAGTACCCCCCCCCCCGCGAAAGCGTTACTCCTCCCTTTAGGGTGCATAAATGTCCTTTATTAATAGCTGGGGGGGCTGCGGGCTAGGCGGATTTTCCCACACCTGTAATGGAGTGAGTTTGTCTCCCCCCCAACCCCGAAAGTTCTGCCTTTCAAAAATGGCCCGTGAGTACTTAGATGGATCATATTTAATTTTGACACACCTACCCGACATGGAGGCTTAAAGTCCCCCCCCCTACCGAGGGCTGTTTTTCATTATGACCTCCCCCCCTATATCCACCAAGCCCCCTACCCCAATTGGCAATAAATGACTTGAGTTGATTTATTGGCCTAGGGGTGGTCTTTGGGGGACATCCCAAGGATTTTTTTCTTCTTTTTTTAGCCATCACTATCTCACAACATTGGTACCTTGATTTATTTTATGATGAATACGGCAGCCCCGTTGGTTTTAACGCAAGAATACCCCTGCAATATGAAACCCTCAGTCATATTTCACGGCCTGTCAAAAAAAGTCATTCTTGTGCCCAAATCCCTAAAACCCCCCAAACATCCCTAGGGGACCACTTGTTCTACCTGGGATGAATAGACTGTCTTAGTTTTCCCCAACCTTGGCGAGATCTTCCGCTCTTTCATACAATCTTGATATGCTACAGAATCCTCCCCCCCCCCCCATGGTCAAATCTACTGCCCCTGACAGGATGGGGGAATGAAATGCGGGAGTAGGGGAATTATTGTGAGGGGGAATGGGAGCAAGGGTGAATTTACCCCTGACTGGTGGCAGCAAATGGAAGGCAAAGTCTAGGGTGATCTCTAGGGTATGAATCTATATTTCCCAATGACATTTGGATCTCCTTATATTTTCAGTACTTTAGTCTAGACTGGACACACCTTTTGCAAAATGCTGGGTCCACCACAATAGTTTTAGGCTAAATTTACTACTTTTGGAAATGCCACATGGGACCCTCTAATATTGCCCATATATAGAGGAAATTGTATTGTTGAAAATTCAGAAATTCAAGAAGTAACCGTGAATGGTGGAGCGAATGGTGCCCTTCCCCTGCTGCAGACAATTTTGAAAAATATGTAATGCCAAATTCTCCACTGATTTTTCCTGTTATTCCTGACTTTCCTTTCTTTGCTGTCCCTCCTTCCTCTACAATCACTTTTTTTTTCAAACATGACATCATGCACCACATGACCCCCCCCCCCCTGTCATGTTTGGTCATGGTACATGGTACCCCCCTCCCCCCCTCCAGCATGACGTCATTTATGGACAGCCCCCAAAAGCGGGTAGTATTTTACCAAACTTTACTGAAATGATTCCTCTAGAAATTCCAAAAGCTGACTTTGGGTGTATATGTTATTTTCATTGACATTTATATATAGGCCAACTGTGACTACCTGTCACAGACCTGTTACAGGGGGTGCTAACCCTACGGTGCCCACAGCCTATCAACTTGCATCATTAGCATTGGTAACCTGACTGAGGTGCCAATCCCACACATACATACATCCTATTGTAAGAAGACACACCAGACAGCTAATGTCTGCAGGAAAAAACCAACTGGACCAGGTGCCCGGACAACATCAGCTAACAAAATACGTCATTTTACGTCGAAATAACCCTTCTCACGTTACACAACGTTTTGCCACAATAAGGAGCCATAGAGAAACGTTATATAGGCCTAACGTTATATAACTTCTTTTTTTTCCGGGAAACATTTAAATACATACCTGTCATATACTTAATGTAAATGGGTTCAGTTTTAGTTGTGTCATCAGTTTTACAAAGGGAAAAGGGGTTCACAGGCAGACCCCCGATATATTCAATAATATTACTAACTAAATAGTACTTTACTTCATACCAATTACTCCGCCTGTGGACTTATGGGGACCTCCATGATGGGGCCTGAAGGAGTATGACTTGATCAGAAGCCGTCCATAATATCAATAGGCATACCAGACTTGTAAAAGATGACAAAAAAAGGGGTGATGAAGTGAATTGCTAAATCAATCTGTATTGGCAGCCGCTGCCCATATGCATGGGCCCGGGCCTTCTTGCTGGGGGTCTGCCTTGTGATCGCTCCTCCACATCTAAGGTATCAAAGCCAGTGGTTTGTCTGGCCCTGCCTACTAGGGCAAAGAAAATAACACTTGCTATCCTTTGAAAAAGATTGGGGGACATGCCCCCATAGCGGTTTTCTCCCTCACTTTATAAATCCGATTACTCATCTCATAGATGCAATGATCCATAGATGCAGTCATATATATCATAGTTGTATTGGACTAGCAGCATGTAAATATATGTCCTACTGCGAGGCAGACTACCACAATAAATTTTGTGGATGACTCCTGGTTAACTTGAGGCAGTCCTGTATTAAAGGTACTAAATGTATGCTGGGTCGTTCAATCAATCAATACAATTTGTTCGCGTCTAAGAATATGCAAGATATGCAGTTCAAGAATGTGCACGGCATGTCAATGTCCAGGCACCTTGTTCAGTTTGCCCCCTCCAGGTGCTAATGATGTACACCGCATTTCCCGCAGTGTTTCCAGCCTACAGGAAAGCAGCAGACGCGAGGTAACAGACTACTTTTGAGCAGGTCAATAGTACACTGGTTACAGCTCTGAGACGGTGTGCACATAGCCTCATAGGGCACAAAGATGGATAAAAGACTAACTCTGCATGTGTTGATGTTGTCGTTATGTTGTTTGCTGCTAACCGAAGGTAAGTATTATTTTATAAATATGTGTTTATATCATGCTGGCATCAACACTCTATTACACGATAGCATCATGTTACATCATTATGTGATGCTGTATGAGTAATGTATTAGGGTAAAACTAGACTATTATATGACTACGGTCTTTGCGAAAACTTTTTCATCCCACAGGACATTCGGTTCTGCAGATTTTCAATGTTGCAGGACCGGCTACATCTTTGAAGGACCGGATACCCACATATCTAGGCCCTATTTATCCATTTTAAGAATTAAAAATGCATTATAATTATGATTTATGATCAAATAAGGATAGATATATAGTACACAATATATTGGCAAACACATTTTAGCATGAGAAAGGAATTATTTTAGTTCAGAAAAGTCTAATGCAACTGGACATTCGGTCCTGCTACACTTGTGAATCTGCTGGACCGGGGGCATTTTAGGAGGACATTGCCACTGTCCTGCATGTTTTCGCCTGTGACTAAAGAATAGGAAAAAGAATTGATAACCTTAGTCACAAAACTGGCAAATGTGTAATAGGCCAAGATATTTACATAGAAGGCATGAAGAAATGCAAGAGAAACAATGAGAAAGGTGGACGTATTTCAACGTGTTCTCAATTCTATGATGTTATATCATAATTACCACTGTTAGCTAGTTGCCTGGAGCATAATTCAAAGAGGATGTGAATATCGAGACTGAATTATGAGGATTCGTCTTCAAATCCTTTTATGGTCAAAACTAGGAAACTAGGAAATATGTTCAGAAATACCTTAAAAGCGACATGAGACATAGCCATTACGGGTAGTGACATCGGTTTTTCCTTAGTGACATGTGAGTGGTGACTGCATTTCTGAGGATAGACATGCGACATGGGGACCCCCCCCCCCCCCCCCCATCAAGAGCCCCTGCTGTGACCATTATGCACATACAAAAGCAAATGACCATTGAAGTTGCACTTAAAGTAATACCATGCCTGTATTCATTGATCATCTTTTGAGTTTGGACCTTTATTTGAGAAAAGCCATATCTTGTTTTAGGCAAATGAAAATTTGCTAGGTGAATTGTGGTGAAAACTAGAAAACTTTAGATTTGTGATCCTGATGGGGAGAGGTTACTTTGGCAGCTTTAAAAGAATACAGTCATTTGGAGTCCTGTATAATAGGCATACATTTAAGATAAATATATTGGCCCCGCTCCCATCCCATACCTTCCGACGACAGTATGGATACCTATAAGTCTGTAACAAGAGCTTCTGAAATAATGAATATGAAATTACTGTTCCCACACCATTAGTGGTGGCCATTCAACCGTAGCCACAACATGAGGGATGGGAGCGGGTGGCAGAGGATGGGAACCCGGCTACCGGGCATGTGTGGTCATGTTAGCCACAATTATTATCTGTGCGAATAGACCTCATGGTGGTTTGTAGAATTTCAGCAAGCACCTGTGTATAGTCCAGTCATTATATGATGGAAATAGGGTCCACCCACCACAAATTGCAACAGAATTCATTTTGCCACCATATGACTCAGAAATGTGTATAGAACAACATATCAAGAGTTTAGGAAAATCGAATGAGTGGAAGACTGCCTAATTAGCATTATGTTCGTCAGCACGTCAAGATTTCTCAGTACCTAACTGGAAATGGCCATAACTGTGGTTTGAAATAACCCTTTTGATCATTTTAAAAGCCTAATAGGTACTTCCCATGATAGACAATCATTCGCTTTTTATTACTATAGAACAGTACTAAAATATGAATTCAAATCCAGAAACGGGTTATACCTAGGTTGCGGGTTCCTTAGTAGGGGGCACCATCAACCAATGAAATCACTCCCTGGGCTTCACTGCGGAATTCTTAGGGGGCATTATGTAACAGCTTGTACCCATTGTGAGTGCTGTATCAGTGCTTATCTCGCCAGTTACCAGATCAAGCAATGGACGCCTGCATAAGGCATCCAGCTACCTCGGTATAAGATTCTTGTAAGTTGGGGTGCGGGTTGTACGCGAGATGCGGGTTATACGCGGGAATTTACGGCACCTAACCTAAAATTACAAACCATGTTGCCTGAAACACACCTTTATTGGGCTTACTATACAGGTGCTGATGCTGAATGTCCTGCCGTCTGTACGTCCCACTACGACCCTGTGTGCGGCACCGACTACATCACCTACTCCAACTCGTGTACCCTGGGGGTGGCATACTGTGTCAGGTAGGCCATGTGGGGCAGGCTTTCCAAAATTGTAAATATTGGTGACAGTAAGGAAGAAATTGGTGAACTCAAGTTATATTAAAATGAGTTTCATAAATTGAAAGATTGGTATCTTTGGTCCAAAGAAATCTTCTTTTTTATTTAAAGAAATTGTGGTGAAAATTGTGATTTTCCCTGGTATTCTTTTGTGGCCATGATTTCACGACTAAAGCACTGAAGTGCCGTATTTAATGCCCCCATTGAATACAATGTGGCCTTATTCAAATGGGGGCTGGTGCATATCCCACTCAACTTGCGGCTTCGTGGCATATGGCCCCAGTCCCCACTCGTGAGATACAACAGAGAAGGTATCAATGGGCGTTGGCATTTGCCTATTTATTGACCCAGGGAACCCTGGGTTTCATTTAGAATGAATACGACTGCATCACGACATGCTTTCAAGTGATGGATGTCACCCCTTGAGTAAAAACAGAGCAAAAAGAAAAAAAATAGTAACCAAAAAAGGCATGCAAAAAGTGTTACTTTTAGGTGAAAATGTTGATCTCTGTGAACTAATACAAAAGTATAGGACAGTGACCTTGAATCCAGACTTTAAAAAAGTCAGGTTCACCCAGACTCCCATACCTGCAATGGTTAAGACTTGCGAGATCAAAAAATGAGACGGTTTTAAAGAGGTGTAGCAACCTTGGTGATCTGTAAAGGCCAATGAGGAATGCCACACTCCCATGATCCAGACTGGTTATCTACACCTAGATGGCCATCATGGTTCATGGCCATCATGGTTCATGGCCATCATGGTCCATGGCCATCATGGTTCATGGTCATCATGGTTCATTGTCCACAGTCATCATGGCCCACCATCATCATGGTCCACCGTCATCATGGTTCATGGTCATCATCGTCCACAATTATGATCCATCATGATCCATATGTTCCATTTGTTCATGTTCCCTTTGTTCCAAATGATCCATTATGATATGTATCAAACTACCCTGGGTCACCTGTGATTTAAATCACACAATCAATCTTTAACTTTTTTTTTTACGTATTTAGCAATTCCACCATATCCAAACGTTCTGACGGCGTGTGTGCCTGCACTGGTCGCGCACAGTGTACTGACGAGTACCGGCCACACTGTGGGACGGACGGACACACTTATCACAACCGATGCTATTTCAACTTTGCCAAACTTTGCAGGTTAGTTCACTGGGTATTCTACATAGCATTTACTCTTTTTGTTCTTAACAATCGAATGTCTCAAAGAGGAACTATTTTAATTTAGTGTAGCCCCACACAGATAGAACCGATCTTATTCATATGATATAGTGAATTTAGTGTGAATCTATCCAATGTCATATATTTTCCATAGAATGCCCCCTCCTGGGAAAATTCCATAAACTCATCATCTTAAAAGATTTGCTCCAAACCGGTAGCTGGGGCTCCACTAATCGGGGCTATTCTCACAAATCGGACTCAAACTAAAGAATCATACATATATATACTCTAGGTATGTAGTTTTATGTTTATAAACATGCTTATGTTTATAAGTATTCCATGCTCAAGTGGAAAATAAACTTGCCAAGGCTTTAAAAACAAGCTCCCGATTTTGGCCCCGATTTTGCATCTGAGCCCGATTTTGGCTCCCAATCTCCTATCAAACTGGTTTGATTTTCAGATGTCCGATCTCTAGACCTATGGGATAGGTATAGGGGTACCCGGGTATGGCCCAAAAAATCGGGTAGTGGAGCCCTAGGTTTTGTCCACAAACCCAGGAGAGCCGTACCGCACGTACATAGAATTAGGTAAAGAGAATCCACTTAGGCTCATTTTCCATCAGCCGATTTTTGGGCGCTATCCGTCGGTATACCCCCACCGATCAGTCACAAAGCTGTCGGCAGGTCAATCGGTGGATATAGGTGAAAATAAACAATGTGCACATGATCGGTGGGCCCCACATAGATAGAACCGATCCTATTCACATGGTAGTATACGAAGTGATTTTTAATAGTGTGAATCTATCCAATGTTGTCATATATTTTCCATATAATCCGCTGCCCCGGTGAATAACGGGGAACTTCCATGAACTCAAGATCTGAAAAGATTTGCTCAAAGCCTTTGTCCACATACTCAGGAGAGCCATATCGCAGGTACATAGAATTTGGCAAACGAGAATCCACTTAGTTTCACTTTCTCTTTGGTAGCCTTATTAGACACATATCAACCAATTGAAGATACTCTACATGATGATAAAATATAAATGGGATAGTCCCATGCAGCAATTGATCAGTTCAACCACCAACAAATAGAAAGTTACCCCATGTCCATAGATGTCATCACAATACGCAATGTACAATCCAGCCTGTAGAAAAAGCCTAAAATTGACAAAAAAAAGTGTGAAAGATTTCTTCAAAATTGCATAAACCTCTATGCACCATGTTGCCTCTTTATTCTATTCTATTTTTAACCATGAAATTACTAATCAGCCTTTGTCGAAACTCTAAAATCGACACAAAAATCCTAAAATTGACACAAAAAAAGGTAAAAATGTGAGGAATTCTTCAAAATTGCATAAAAAAAACTCAAGGTCGGCCCTGTTTTGCTGCCCGAAACAACTTTTACAACTTTGACCTTATGTTCAATGTGGTTTTTATTTTTCAGCTCTGGGTTGACTCTTAGTCATCTTGGGGAATGCGGTACAACCACAGCTGAGGATACAGGTAAGCGGCATAGTGGTTTCTATGACTGTAGTCCTTTTCATATCCTATTTCATTGAGACAGAAAACATTTTAATTTTCTAGTCTAAAATTGCCAATAGTTCCCACTTCTATTCAGTTTTCATACGCTCAGCAGTGAACTTCTGAAGGGAGTAATATAGTTGGTGATTAGTTGAGAATCCTTGTGCCGATGTAAATGCTGTACCCTTGTAATACACCTTGGACCGGAAAACCATATGAATAACGAAATGAGGTTCATTAAAAAAAACACAAAAAAACTAACTTAAGAGAGTGGTCTTTATTTAACACTGAGGTCGAGGTGAAGTTTATACGACAACTTGCTTTGGGCTATTGGGACATAAAAGCGTTTCACTGAAATCAGTGACCTCCAGCTGACCTCTCAACATAATCATATGAAATGTGCATATTTGATATTATTTCTTTTCCATAAATTATAAAGACAATTATGACAGATGACACATTCTCAAAATGTGAATTACTAAGACAATCACAACACAGAGTTAACTGCCTGTGAAGCTATATATTCATGTAAAAATGAATACCGTAAAACCTTGCATATATAAGTCTAACCTGCGCATTAGCCACACCCCCAACTTTGACAAATTATATAAGCCGCAGAGAGGTTCTGATAACACTGTGCAACGAAGAAAAAAAAAAGCCGGGGGCAGACCTACCGGACTAGACTAATTTGAGGTCATTGAATCCAAAAATGATGGTAAAAAATGCCCCATAAGTCTCAGTTTCACGATATTCCAACCATGATTATTTGTCGGTCTACCACTGAATATATGGTCCGACCAATATACAGCAGGCACAGCATTCATAAAAAATGGTCAATTTTGTTTGCCTGACAAAGATAACATGATCCTGAAGCACATTCAGTGGTAAGAGACCATAAAAACCAGGATTCTACACTGTTATGAAGCTAAATTAAGTGATATTTTACTGATATTAATTGAAAAAATACCATAAAACATATAAATTTATCCTAAAGCGACACGACATATTTTTAAGCTACTAAAATCAGGATTGTGACCCGTTCTGACAAGAGGTACCTTCAGGAAAGCTATTATTACTGTTTTTAGCCCCCACCAGTGCTAGAATCCCAAAAAGAGTAATAAATAGAGAGAAAATTGCTTGGATAACTCTTTATGCAGAATGCAATGATAGATCATTGGTGTTACATCTTTGGTATTAAAATTCTATATCTATAATGGGTTTTTTAGACAAAAAAGGTACAAAGGCCAGTTTCTGGTCACCATGGTAGCCATTCACACCGTCAAAATATTGGATATTGGCTCTAGTATATTGGAAATGTCATCAATATCGCAAATCTCAAAACAGGCCTTGTAAATTCCTCTCAGAACCAATTTTCTACTAAAAGGTATCCTTGTATGATGATATTTGACCATGTAACCTAATTTTACATTAAATATTAGCCAGGTAGGCTACATTGCTGGAATATGGTCAGAGGTGGTCCTGATGGGGTATACAATAGGAAGACAAAGCGACCTTTTTTAAGCACTATTTATATGTCTCAAAGTGTTATTTTAGACCTATTTACTCACAAAGAATACTTATTTCTGTAACAGATCAGTAGTATATAAATAATGTAACTAGCTAAAAATAAGTTTTCCATGAAACGAAGAATTTTTCTACTTTTTGATCAAATAGTGTATATATAAGCTCTAACCGGTTATACAAAATAACACATGTGAAAATCTGAAAACTGAGACTTACCACACAATTTTAAGTGCTGTTTTTGAATTCCCCAGGTCAAAATACATAAGAATAATTGAGTCTGGTCCCGTTTTTTTTCAATTTTTAAAAATTTGTTGTACAGTGTACCGTAAAACCTCGCATATAAGCCACGGCTAGTACGCGAGTCAGATTGGTGGTGCGGCTTATAGCATCGGCCCATGGTCAGGGTGCGGCTTATACGCGAGTTTTTGCTACTATGGCTCAGTACTCAAAGTCACCATAATCAGATCCCTGGTGCGGCTATTACGATCGGCCCAAAGTCGGGCTTATACGCGAGGTTTTAAGGTAATTGCTAATTTGGTGCCGTACTATACTTATAATTACTGTAACGGGTTGACTATAAAGTCTAACTGTTATTGTTGTATATCTATTGTATGTTGTATGATGTAAGACAACACGGTTCTATTGTGTTTAATAACTGTTTTATTCATCTAACTAGTGTCGTCGGTTCGTTACATATACCGACTCCTCTAGTTCGGTTATCTATACGGTAGTGTACCGGTACCACCTTCGGTTACCGTCGGTAGTTGTTACATAATCATTTTTACATAACTAAACCTAACAGGTGGCGCTGCTAGTACGGTCACGTGGCTACGCAGCGCTGTATATAAGACGGCTGCTTCCCCATTGGAAGGCAGTCAGGTTTGGGACTGTCGTGACATGACCACCCTGTGCTCACGGGCTTAACTCTATGCTATAGGGTTGCCCACTGTATTATATATCTGTTCTGATCTCGTATATCCGCTGGTTATACTTGTACTATAATACCCAAGAGTTACCTTTACAATAAAGTCGCCGTATATTAAAGTCTAATTTACCTTGTCTGGTTTTTGTACTCAAGTGTTACATACGTAGTAAGAGACCAACTACATTGGTGCCGTGACCACTTGATCGAACCGACCATTGATAGGGTATTAAATAGACTTACAGTATATGGATTACCTATACGATTTTGTCAGCTCGTTCAGCGGCAGGACTAAAACCCCTGCTGAGGAACGTGAAGAAGCCGTACAGAATGTACGCTTCTTCACAGGCAAATCTAATAGGCGGGAGAGCCGGACAGCCTTGGAGGTGCCCGGTGACGACCTCTCCCAAGAAGCAATAGGTGATCCTATTGTGGAAGCCTTTACCAAAGGAGAGGATGGGGAGCAATCTCCAATCCCGGGACCCTTTGATATAAGCTCCAGGAGGTCGTTGGACTCCCTTTCCACGAATCTTTTCTGTCCTGAGGGTCAGAAAATACCGGGTAGAGAGCCTAAAACTCTCGGCCCAGCTGCCTTCGGTTCTACACCGACGGTAGCAGATCCTTCATTGGATCCAGACACGTCGGTTTTCACTGATGGTGCCACTCCTACACCGAACGGTATGGGGGGTGGCGGGCTATCAAAGAGAACTAACGTGGCAACAGAAGCTCCTGGTAAGGGGTACCCGCCAGCAGTAGATGAGCCATCCAGTTTACCACTGGATGGGGACCTACTAGCTGCCATGGGGATCCCCACCAGGAAAACTGAGTTGCAAGAGCTCGCTGAAGCCCGGAGGGAACTGGCTTCCATCAATCAAACTAGGAAGTTATTCCTAAGGGAGGTTGATGAGAAGAAAAAGTTCCTACTGGAACTCCAGAACGAGATGGCTTCCCACAAGGTGGAGGTTGACAAACTTTTGCACCAGAGGGTGTCCGGCGAATGTGAGGTTGCAAGCTTAACTTCCTTGGGAAAGGATTTGAGCACGCAGCTCCACTTAGCCAGACAGGACCTCGCAAGCTTAAGACAAGTCAATCAGGACCTGAAGACGAAGTCGGAGAAAGTACCACCACCTTCCACGGTGGTACCTCCAGTCATACCCGTACCCAGTGTATACACGACAGTGACACCTTCAAGTGTCCCGCCGCTAGTACACACCACGGTAACAGGTATGACACCTCAGATGGGGGCTAGCTATCTACAGACTCCGGTCTGTGGTGGCGCCTTTGGAGGCACGGCAACACCTCCAGGGTACACCCACCCATCTACTGGTTCAACGACGTTGAATCAACAGCAGACCATGGTCACAGTTCCAGTACCGAAACCCAGAGCTAGACAAGGCTTAACGCCTGTCCAGCGGGCTAAGTACGACCGGAACCCGGCTATTGAGAAGCTGGGGACAGACATCGTCCCGCGGGACATCGATGAACTGGATGAACGGTATGCTCCTTTCAACTTTGGGGACATCAAACATCCTGATGCAGCCCGTCAAAAGGCCATCGATATTCCGCCTTTCACAGGGTCGCCACCCTGGAGAAAGTACAAAGTTCGGTTCAAGGCTATTGTGGAGAGCAATCGCTGGAACAATCAGCAAGCGCTGGTTGCTCTGAAGCAAGCACTCTGCAACGGGCCAGGTGAACCAGCCCTTTTGGCGTTCGAGAGAGTGAAGATCAAGACATTGAGCTCACTTGAAGAAACAGCTGAATGGGCGATTGGGAAGATTGGTGAGCATGACCCAAGGACTCAGCTGCTCAAACGTGTCCAACGCAAGGACGAGCATCTGAGATCCTACGGATTTGCTCTACAAGAACTGATATCCGAGTGTTATCAGGGATGTAGACCTGACACCCCCACTGTCATCCAGGAGTTAACCTCCAGGTTTGTCAATGGAGTCAGAGACACCAATCTCCAGGCATATCTGCGGGAGAAATGGCAGCCGGACTTATCTCTAGCTGACCTTTTTGACCATGCAGATGTGTATGACACCAAACAGGCTGTTTTTCCTAGTGGAGGAGTGTCGGCAGCTCCATCTGTAGCCCCGAAAGGAGCTCAGGTGGTAGAGGCCGCCACAAAACCACCTAAGAAAAAACAGCCCGCCTCTGAGGAGGTGGCGGCAGTAATGCCTGACAGGGACATGGAAAAGATGATTGAGGGTTTGTTGCGGAAGCACTTGGAAAAGAGCTCTGCGTCCACTTCTGATTCTGGATCTGGAAAGAGAAGGAAAAAGAAGAAAAAGGACACGAAACCTCAGCCATGTAGACGCTGTCAGAAGATGGGTCATTGGGCTAGCGAATGCAAAGCCCCTGCACCCATCGCTGCTAAAACCGAAAAGGAGACGGAAAACTGAATGGGGCCCATCCTCTTGGCAAGGATGGCGCCCCCACAGTTAGCCATGCCTGTAAGGGATTAGTAGACGGTGTTAACTCTTCCATGAACCAAGGCCGCGCAGAGGCAGAAGGGTCTGTACAACCTGTAAGCGTCTGGCAAGGCGGGGCTGGCAAGGACGAACGGAATCCGGAGGATTCTGTAGTCGCTGGCTTAGAGGAGTCTTGGTTAGAATCGATTGCCCAGAGCAGTGTGATTCAGGACTCCCCTAGCGACCCATGTTGGGATTATCTCCTGAAAAAAGGGGTTGCTATGGATGGAGGGGGAAGCCCGATGCTGACCTCTGAGTGTGTCCCTTTACGGGGACAGCGTTGGTACCTGAGTCTGGTTATTTCCGGGACGCGTGGTGAATTTTTGGTCGACACGGGTGCATCTCACACCTTGGTCGATCGTAAATTCATGGCCCGTCTTTGCAACCAGCCCGAAGCTCCGCTACTAGGAGTAAAGGCTCGGACTGCTACGGGAGATAGTATGCAGACTTATGGCAGAACTGTAAAACCTATGTTGGTTGATGGCAAGACATACTGGATATGTCCAACCATCACCGACATCACTGATGATGGCATACTGGGGATGGACTTTGCTGCTCTTTACGGGGTAACAATGAACACCGCAACGGGCCGACTTCAGATTAAACATCCTTATAAACAATCTGTACAGTGCGTTTTAAGGAATGGTTCTTCTGTGGCGTCAGTGGCACAAGACACAAAGTTGGCAGCAGGACATGTATCTGATGTCCTAGTCAGCTGCGTGGGAGTGCAGGCCAAACGGCCGGGAATGTTTGAACCAGAAGATCAAAAGCTCTCTGAGTTAGGTCTTGCTGGCTATCATACTTACCTGGCCAACGCTCGTTGGGGGGTGATACCGATTTGTAACTCGAGTAGTAGAGAAATCACTCTACGAAAGGGGACGCCTATTGGTAACACCACGCGAGCATATGGGGTAGACTCACTAACTACGGACTTTGTGGAAGTAGGTGTGGTGGCGGGAGACTCTTCCCACGAAGAGGCTCTAGCTAAATCCAACCTACCGAAACATTTAAGGTCCCTGTTGTGTGAGTCACACCTCACAACCCTAGAGAGCGAAATGGTGGCAAATGAGCTGTCAGAGTTATCTGACGCCTTTGCGCAACCAGGAGATCCTCTAGGGCGTACCAATACGGTACAACACCGGGTTGACACTGGGGACGCGCTTCCCAGTAGAATCCCCTACCGTCGGTTACCCATGGCTAAAAAAAATGCTATGGAGGCTGAGGTAGAAAAGATGTTGGATGAAGATGTGATTCAACCTAGTGAGAGTCCATGGTCAAGTCCTGTGGTGATGGTCACCAAGAAGGATGGTTCCTGTCGATTTTGCATCGACTATAGGAAGTTGAACGGACTCACTAGGAAGAATGCATATCCTCTACCTCGGATAGATGAATGTGTGGAATCTCTGGGTGGGGCAAAATGGTTCTGTACACTAGATTTACAATCTGGTTATTGGCAGATCGGCATGGACCCCCGGGACCGAGAAAAAACCGCATTTTCTACCCATATGGGACTATTTGAGTTCAACGTCATGCCATTCGGGCTATGCAATGCCCCGGCAACCTTCGAGGCAATGATGGAAACCATGTTACGGGGTTTACTTTGGAAAAAGTGCCTAGTATACTTGGACGACATCATCGTCTTCGGTGGTTCTGTGGAGGAAACTCTACAGAACCTCCAAGCTGTGCTGAAACGCATCTTATCATATGGTCTGAAATTGAAACCTTCAAAGTGCAAGCTTTTTAGGAAGTCAGTTGAATACCTAGGTAGAATTGTTTCTGAACATGGCATCATGGCTGATCCTCATAAGATCGAAGTGGTACAGAACTGGCCTCGTCCGATGGACACGAAGGAGATACGCTCTTTCATCGGGTTTTGTTCATACTACAGAGATTTTATACCTGGATTCTCGAGAGTCGCAGCTCCCTTACAAGAGCTGATGATTGGAGAGAAGAAGGCTAAGGCTAAAATAGTCTGGTCTCCAGCCGCAGAACAGTCTTTCAGTGAGTTAA
The DNA here is from genome assembly GCA_947462335.1 of Harmothoe impar. Classification (NCBI taxonomy): domain Eukaryota; kingdom Metazoa; phylum Annelida; class Polychaeta; order Phyllodocida; family Polynoidae; genus Harmothoe; species Harmothoe impar. Next base: position 28,446,235 of record OX381721.1, read on the forward strand.
AGAGACTCTTCTTAGAAACACCTGTTTTGCACTACCCTGCACCTGTTGGTAAGTTCATCTTGGACACTGATGCTTCTAATACAAGTATTGGTGCTGCCTTGTCGCAGATCCAGGATGGGCGAGAAGTGCCGCTGGCATTTTCGTCCAACAGTCTAAGCAAAACACAACGTAACTACTGCACAACCAAGCGTGAACTCTTGGCAGTGGTGGTTTACACAAAAAAGTACAGACATTTCCTATATGGTGGGAATTATCTCGTACGGACGGATCATTCATCTCTGCAGTGGCTCCTTAACTTCAAGGACGCTGAGGGGATGATGGGTAGATGGTTGAACCACCTCTCTGAGTTTGGCATGACGAATGAGCATATCATACACAGGAGTGGAGTAGATCATGTGAATGCGGACAGCTTGTCCCGCTATCCTATCCGGAACTGTCACCGTGTGGACTGCCGAGACTGTGGGTCTCACAATGCAGTGATTGCGTCTGTGGGTGCGAAAGTTCCTAACTGGACGTTAAATCACTTGAAGGATGAGCAGCTTGCAGATCCGGCTATTTCGAGGGTGTACTCCTTGAAGTTGTTGGGCCTGTCCAAGCCTGTTCGCCCCGCACTTTCGCTGGAATGTAAAGAAGTTAGACAACTGTTAGCTCAGTGGGATAATCTTTTTATACGGAACAGTGTATTGTGCCGCTGGAGGGTGCAACCTGGCAGGAAGAGAACAGCTCAGTCTGTAGTGCCTTTGTCACTCAGACTACAGTTGCTCAATTACTGTCATGGCCACCGAACTTCAGCACACTTTGGCAGACAACGGACTGAGGCGAAGATTAAGAGTAGATATTACTGGCCTGGTATGACTTTGGACATACGGCGTTGGGTGAGACAATGTCCCCAATGCTGTTTATCAAAGCCTGGACCTGGTATTGGTAAACTACCTCTAAGTCAAGAGCTATTCGGTGTCCGATTTGCCCGGATCGCTGTTGATATCATTAGTGGTTTCAACACGACCCCCCGTGGGAATACCTGTATGATGGTGGTACAGGACTACTATACCAAGTATGTCCAAGTATATCCGTTGGTAAATCATACAGCTGTTACCTGCGCAGAAGCACTTTTCGAGAATTGGATCCTCACGTGGGGAGGTCCTTTAATGCTTCACTCCGACCAGGGTCGTGAGTTTGAATCTCGACTGTGGGCAGAACTGTGTAGTAAAATACACATCTGCAAGACGCATACGAACCCCTACCGACCTCAATCGGATGGTATGGTGGAACGTTTCAATCGGACGTTGATCCAATGTCTCACGACAATGGTTAATGAGCACCGGGATGATTGGGATGAGCACGCTCGCTATATCTCCCATGCTTACAATGCTACCGAACATGCGTCGACGGGCTGTACGCCTAATATGCTCGTAATGGGTGAAGACATAGTCATGCCTAGTGACATGGTCTATGGAGTGCAGGGACACCAGCTCGAGCAACCCTGCACAGTGATGTTTGTTGAGTCACTTCGACAATCATTACGCGAGTCCTATGGAGTAGTAAGGGACAACTTGGAAAAATCTGCTAGTTTGCAGAAGGTGGGCTATGACACGGGCCTTAAACTCCGCCAATTCAAGGTGGGGGATAAGGTCGCGAGATTTAGCACACCAAATTCCAAAGTCAAGACCCTGTACTCCTGGGATGGTCCGCATACGGTTACTATGGTGGTTAGTGAAACTACTGTAGTAATACGGTTGCAAAAAGGGACTCTCACTAAATCACATGTGGCTAGACTCCGACCTTGGTATGGAGTTCCATATATAGATGACGGTGAGGATTCCCTCGGTGCTGGTCGAGTACCAGCACCAACCGACCCTGTGCTACCGAAGATACCGAAGGCAGGACCAACGGTCATACCGTCGGTACCGACGGTAGCGCGCCGAAGGGGTCGTCCTAGGAAATTACCGATTGAACCACAGTCGTGTGTTACCAAGCCCAAGCGCGGTAGGCCTCGTAAAAAAGGGTCAGCTGTGCGTAAAGGACTAACCGTAGGCACCGGTAAACAAAGCAAGGTGATACCTCCGGTGTCACCATTGCTGGACATACCGGTACAAGGTCTACGGAGGAGCACACGTGTCAGAGAGCGAGATAAAATTGTGTAAACATTTTTTTCTTACCTTGTTGACGACATTTAGCTGCTGGCTTGATTAAATTTCCCTGGACAGTTCCGTACTGGGCCGGTGGTCATTGGCCCGGTACTCGATCACCAAAACACAACGAGAAGAGACGGGTTATCCGGTGTGGTTATCCGTTGGAGGTAGAAAAGCACGTGTTCAGGGCGGGTGGCTGGCTTTGCCGATTAGTTCTAAGTATGGGACTAGTTTTGACCACATATTGCTTAGCAACACGCTGCTGTGTATATCCTCTAATGCCGGTATATCATTCCCGGGTTATCCGGTGGCTCCGCCACGAAAATTGTAAACAACAGTGAGAGTTCCCACGGTCGGATATGCCAGACGTGGGAAGGGCGCTGCCCGCGTCACCTGATCGATTTCTCCCGCCAAATGAGCCGTGAGAAATTGGGTCACCTCGGCGCGTCTTCAGGGCGCGACCCCTGATTGGCTGAGAAGCCGGTCAAGGGGCGGGGTCACGGGGGACGGGTGGGGTATATAAGCCCCACAGGCGGCCAGGCTTCTTCAGATCAACACGTTTGCCCGCAGGGTAGCGTGTTGATCAGTGGTGCCTAGGTCTGCCCGGCAGTACCTACACTATTGTTTACCAGCTGTGCTACTAAATGCTCGGGTGAGTGAACCGTGAGGTTCACCTACGCCTGAGCTAACAGTATGGCAGCCCGTGTAGATGGCAGATGCACGGCCCCGGAGAAGGCTGAGGCCTCCGATGGGGAAGACCGAGTTCTCGAGTCTGACACGGAAATGGACACTACCGGTGCTCCAACCGTCGGTCAAGGCTCGGCTTTGGTTCCAACTGAACCTAACCCTGAGGGGTCGGGTGATGTTGTTCCGAAGACAGAACCTGGTCTGGGTGGTAGCAATACCAACCAGGAGGAGAACCCTGCAGGGGGATCTTCTCCGAAACCCGCCGGTGTATTGGCACAAGAACCGACGGTCCCTGATGGTGATTCATCAGACGGGTCCACGGTCCGTGCTAAGACCAAACGGAAGCGGAAGCGTAAGAGGAGGATTGCATCTTCCCCTGAGACTCCTGCTACCGAAGAGGTCGCACCGACTGAGGCAGATAGACTCAAAGCTGTTGCTGACAAACTGGCCAAGGCTGAAGCCGAGGGATGGTCTGTCGCAGAGAGCAGAGCCAATCGACGCCTCCGCGCCAAGGCAGCGCATGTCCGTCTAAACCTGTGTCTCCGTGATGATGACCGGGAGAACCTGAGCCTTACTGATTTAATTCAGGAGAATGGCAAAATGGCTCTTCCTGCACCTCACACGACCGATGGTTCAGACGACGAAGACTGGTTGACAGGTGATTCCCATCCCATTGACTGGTACCTCGTGTACCTCAGGGCAGTGTTAGACGGGAATAAACCTAACATCCATAGGTCATGCCGCCCCAAGCTGAAATATGCTTGGAAGAACTACGTGCCAGGGGATCCCTGCCCGTACGTTCGCTGTCAGCGCCTGAAAGGGACTGCGACAGCAGCAAAACGGTGGCCAAACCTGTTCAAGTTTGCCCGTCATTTGGTAGAGAAGCACATGAATGTGCGTCCCTACTTGTACTGTGTGAGTGGGAGTACGAGTACTTCCTGCCCTGAGTACAGTGATGGGGAACTATTCCGTAGCCAACGGAGATCTGGTTTGGTAAGGCATCTTTGCGACAATAAGGGCGTGCACAAGCGCACTATTAGTCGTGGAGTTGAGGCTGCACTGAAGGTTTGGGGGTGCCACAAACGTGTAGGAAATCTACAGTTTAAGTGGCGAACCAACAAACTTAAACAGTGGAACTACCTCACGGAGGCTGACTGGGAGAGGTTGTGTAAGGGCGCCAAGTGCGAACAAACCGACCTCGGACCGGCTACAGAAGCTCCGATGCCCACTGTAAAGAAGGATACCCCTCCTAAGAAGAAAAATCTAAAAAGGGGCCGCCAGTCATCCAAAGATGATACCAAAGGTGGACGTGACCGTTCCCGCAGTGAACCTGCGAAGAAACGTGTCGCCACCGCCACGGTAACATCTGAGGTCGACCGTAGCCAAACCGTCGGTACCGTCACGGTATCTTCGGTTGCATTGCCCCCGGTTGCTGATCAACTGCCCAGGCAGGAGAGACAGAGACTGGGTAGTGCACTGGCTATTGTTCAGAACTCTTTGGGTGACGAGCAGGCGGAACAAGTCGCTGCTGACTATGTCAAGCAGTACAAGTGGAGTCAGAAGCAAAAGAAAGCTTCAGCCCCACAGGAGAGTGTCTCACCTGTCAGTGACGCTGAACAGGTGGAGGTACAACAGCCGGATGGGGCGTCAGCCCAGCCGACTGCTCCAACCCAGCACGGAGCAACCTCTAACCCCGTAAGGGATGACGAGGTGACTCCAGTACCTGAGCACAGGGCTGTTGACGAAGGGCTGGCAGGGTTACCTGTGTTGCCTGGAGATGGCCCTGCTTTTGACACTGGATTCTCTGACACTCTAGTCCCCGGATTTGAGTGCTACAGAGCTAAGATGGCTGAAAACGCAAGTAAGCTACTCCAGTTTCAGGTTTCTTTCTTGGAGAAGTCCTACTTTGAGCAGTACAAGTTGCTCAGAGAACAGGCTATCCGGGAAGGGAAAGCTTGGGTTGCTGAACGCACCAGAGTCCTTGCCGAGCGCGAGGCGAGTCTGGAGCAAGATCATGCCTTCTGGAGGGCTACGATCGACCAGCTCGAATCAAGGTTGACAACTTGTGACGCCAAGTTCTTCCGGCAGTTCGGGCTAAAGCTGACAGAGTGGGAGAGAACTGGTTTTCCAGATCTCCAGTCCAGGTTGGGGCTTGCCGCAAGGCCTGCTCCTCCTGTGACCCCGGTACTGTCAGTACACCCACCTAGGTATGAGATGCCATTTTCTTTCATGGCACAATCTACCCGGGTGGTCAGTGGCGGGGAGCCTACTGCGGCGCCGAGTACCCTCTCGGTAGCCCCAGGTGGAGCCCTTCCTCTCCAGGTGGAGGCTGCTGTGGTTTACACCACGGAGGCCCCTCCTGGAGGAAGTCCTGATGGGGAAGGAAAGCCATCCGGCGGTGTCCCTATGGACACCTAAGGTTGGTCCCCCGTCAGGCCCTCTGGGGTGCACTGTTCCGCCCCTCGGAGGTAAAACTAAACCATCGACGCAGCTACACGCCCCTGGACAACCAAAAGCAGACCGACGGTGCTGTCGTGACTTAACTGAGTCTCTACTGCCACCACACTGGAAGCAGCCTGATGTCTTCAACCGTGGTTTACTACTAAGCCACAACCGTCGGTGCTCTACTACTGTCCAGGGCTCCTGATCCTGTGGTCACATTCTACTATTGTGACCTATGAACTATTATATGGATCATCCTCCTGTGATAATTATTTATAGGGAGGCACGGACCTACCTTTTTATATTTATATTTCACAAGAGATGGAAGTACTATACCGGTACTGGACTCTATCCATCTCTACCACCATAAACTGCTAGGTACTGGAGTACCGCCCCTAATAAGGATGACGATCTATCCCACCTTATTTAGGATACGCTATTATGGATTTTTATATATAAACTTTTCTACGCCAAAGGAAGTGGGAACTGCTATAGTTCCAGTTATAAAACTTTTCTTCGCCAAAGGAAGTGAGAGCTATTATAGTTCTATTATTTATATATAAGGACACTAACTCCACACGGATTCGCACCATTGCTGAATGAAGTAGGTGATGTGTTGAGTTTCCAAGGTGGTTATTTGGTGCCTTTACTATTAACTGATACTAGTCTAGGACTATCAGTTGGACAGTTTTTATATCATGTGCCTACGGGACTATGGTTTTACAAAGACTATATTGTTGATATAAACTGTTATGTGCATGTTAACTTGTATGTTCATGTATGTATACCTGTTGTTACTATGAGTAGAAATGTTACTTGTTGATAAATAGATATACGTGGTATATAATGTATCCAAGAGGTATTATTATTATAAAACCAACCCTTCCTACATTCTAAAGGGGGGTAGTGTAACGGGTTGACTATAAAGTCTAACTGTTATTGTTGTATATCTATTGTATGTTGTATGATGTAAGACAACACGGTTCTATTGTGTTTAATAACTGTTTTATTCATCTAACTAGTGTCGTCGGTTCGTTACATATACCGACTCCTCTAGTTCGGTTATCTATACGGTAGTGTACCGGTACCACCTTCGGTTACCGTCGGTAGTTGTTACATAATCATTTTTACATAACTAAACCTAACAGGTGGCGCTGCTAGTACGGTCACGTGGCTACGCAGCGCTGTATATAAGACGGCTGCTTCCCCATTGGAAGGCAGTCAGGTTTGGGACTGTCGTGACATGACCACCCTGTGCTCACGGGCTTAACTCTATGCTATAGGGTTGCCCACTGTATTATATATCTGTTCTGATCTCGTATATCCGCTGGTTATACTTGTACTATAATACCCAAGAGTTACCTTTACAATAAAGTCGCCGTATATTAAAGTCTAATTTACCTTGTCTGGTTTTTGTACTCAAGTGTTACATACGTAGTAAGAGACCAACTACATTACTATACTCGTATATAAGCCACACTCTATGAAGTCATGTTTGGTATCAAAAGAAAGTTGAGTCTTACTCGTGTACAAGCCGCGGCTTCTAGGCGAGGTTTTACTGTACATCTTTCCCCAGTAGGTGCTACCTTATGGACAGACATGGCAGGGTGTGACCTGGTGTGTGCTGCGGACTATGTGCCTGTGTGCGGCACAGACTACAGGACTTACAGTAACGTGTGTGCCCTCAGTGTCAAACAGTGTCAGAGGTAAGTCATCCCACCTCATCATATCTTAACTACTGTAAATGTAGATGTTTTCACGTGTATACATTTTCGCGCATTTTATAAAAAAAAAGATTCTTAAAAAAAAGGTACAGTTTCGCTTGTATTTAAAATAAATTTTGAAATATTGTAGTTCTTTAGCTACACTGGATAAATATTAGCTCTATACATATTTTTGCGGGTTTTTATTTCCGTGAAATTCGGGAAAATATATACAGCGCGTAGGCCTAAATATCTATGTCTGCAGGACCTCTTTATGGGACTCTTATAGTGCTTTAATGTGCTGTACGTTTTGTCTTTATGATGCATACATGTGATATGACCCTGGTGAGGCCAAAAAAAAAGGTGTGTTTCAGGTTACATAGTCTGAAAATCTTGGTAGGGCAGGTCGGATTTTTTGATTTTTTTTTTTAATTTTTAAATTTTTTACTTTGGCCTGAAAAGTACCCAAAACTGACTCGCAAACTTCAGCGCTGACTCGTCGACAATGGCGTTGACCCGTATACTGAGTGTCCTGAGTGTACTCACTAGGGCCTGATTTCAGGGCCACATTATAAGCCCCCCCCCCCAACAAAAGAAAAATTAACAAAATAAAACACACTTAAACCTGTCTGCTCATCCAGGAGCCTACTTCCTGCCTGTTAGATGTCATATACTGGAGTTAAGTGGAAATTGTTGAACTGAAACCGAATTGATACATGCTGTGCTGACACTACCACCACTGCCATAATAAAAAAAATACTCCTTGTATTTTTGAAAGCTGTTAAGAAGACCTTAGTTTGACTATTCATGTTTATTGTCACTATATCGTTATTGGCGTGGTTCTCTTCTTGTTCTTGTATGACTAGCCCCCTTCGCTGTAATGACTTTAGGTTATGACATTGCCAATAAAAAATTCAAATAGAATTGAATTATATAATAAAATTGAATATATCAGCAATACACTTACGCTTTTATGTACTATCTTGAATTTGTAATGGAAGCACTTTCGACTATTACCCATGGTTTATTTTACTGTACATACTCTTCTAAGGCGATAGGAAATTCATTAAGATGAAAATATATAAACTTGAAATTTACTTTCAGCCCGGAGAGCGACCTACAGTTATTGAAGAAAGGAGAATGTAACTCGGCCAATAACATGGGTATGTAGATGAGTTAGAACATAGGTACAATTTGGATTTTCAAAATCAAACTGATAAATACAGAATAGATATTATGATTTTATATACCAGGGTTAATCGAGATCAGATAATTTTCCTTGTACAAGTTACAACTGTAACCGTAAGGAATTAACCTTCAAGGCTATTCATTCCCAGCTAACAAAAATACCTTATTTTACGTTTTTAACGTTATTATAATGTTTTGCCATAATAAGGAGTCATAGAGAAACGTTATATAACGTTGTATAACGTTTTTTGTTTACTGGGTGTTTCCTCTCTCACGTGTGTGTACAAACGCCTTGCCCATGTGTATTTCCAGTATCCAGCTTTCCTCTCGCAGTTGTGCTGATATCAGGGCTTACAATATTGGTATCGGTCCTAATAATATGAATGATGACGTCTCTGGACTTGGAAAAGTATTTGAAATAAACTGAACAACAAAGTAACAATATAGATTGTTAAGGATTCATGAATTAGAAGATAATTAGTACACTTCTTATGACAGTATTTCGTAAATAATTAATCCATATAATCCTAGTTCATTCAATATGAAGGTAAATACATGTACAAGCTAATGAATACAGCACCAGTAAGCGTTCATAGATCCTGGTAGTATTTCTAGTGCACGACCGACCCAGCTCACACGAGTGCACCAACAAAGATTTACAGGGAAACTGGCAACACACCTACAGGCTATGGCCGAACCCTATTGCCTTTAGCTTTACCGTTGCCTACATAGGCTATGTAGAAGGAGGAGGTAAGACTTTGTTAATTTGAGACTCCTTGTAAACGTTTGTTCGTTCACTTAGGTGAGCTAGGTGCCTCCGGCATTTCTAGTGGCATCTGTGTTTGCAGCCTCACAGCACTATCCAACTTCTAGATTAAAACATGGAGTTGAGGGGGGCGGGACATTTAGAGGGAAAGAGGGCAGAGCATGGGGAATAGCTAACGTCTAATATGTGTAGTTCGCGTTCATACATGTCACGGCCATATTAAGTGCATCGAGTGCAGTTGAATGTGAACAGGGATTAAAATAGTGAAACGAGTATCTATCTATTAAATAATCTAACTCTGCCAGAGCGTACCCATCAACGTTGTGAGTAACCAGTAGGCGTGTCAGCCCCTCAAGGCACCGGCTTATTCCTAAAATGCGCAACTTCTGTTTCTGCGCACGAACAGAATGAGGTAATTCCGGAACAGTTGCGCAATCTAGGAATAATTATAATGAAAAAACTTCTTACATTGTGCAACTTCCGATATTGCGCGTGACATATCCACTATAGTATACTATAGTTTTCCATTCGGCAATGATTCTGAGTTAGCTGTAGCCTATTATCCTGGGAAGCTACCACGCCATTATACAATTAACCACACTATTGTCAGAAGTGGTAATTATTAGTAGTTAAATCAAGTACTAGTAATTATATCAGTAATTTTATGGTGAGTTGTCCATGTGTTATAACATAAGAGAAGTCACGTGCTGCTCGTTATAGTGCAACAGTGCACACACACATTACGTAAGCTACACCAACACAGTTTTATAATGACAATAGACAACTCTCCATTCACATGAAGTCCCGGGGGGTACTTGCATTTTTTCTGATACGGGTGTGCGGCTGGACCAATGGCAACCCTTACCCTTCCTAGGGAGCTTTTGCTACAAAAACCTACCCTTGCTAGGGCACTTTTGGCTGAAAAGTCCTTGTTTTTGAACAGGAAAACACAAAATGTACAATGGATGAGTAATTTCACTGAGAACTTTTACTTGTGTCTGCAAAGTTATGGCGAAAAATGGACAAAAATGGGACATTTTGGTGAAAAAACGGGTCATTTGGGTGAAAAAGTGACCCTTGCTAGGGCGAATTTGTTCGAAAGTAGACCCTTGCTAGGGACATTTTTTCTCCAAAAGAGGACCCTTGCTAGGGAGATTTTGTTGAAAAACTACCCTTGACAGCCGCACACCTGTGTATACAAAATATACTGAGCGCCCCCCCCCCCCCCCCCACCGGGCATGAAGTACTAACATATTATTAGTAATTCTGAGGTCCTGGAAACGGCAGAAAGGGATTATTACAACCATGCATAGGGTCAATTCTCTAAATGATACATTGTAATATAATTATATTATATGGCCATGTATGCCCTGTATAAAACTATACCGTCCTACACGTAGGACAGTAGACCTTTGTCCTACTGTCCTGTGGCCTCTGCCTGGGCCTATGCTAGTTACCTATAGGTGCAGAACCATATTCTGGACTTGTGCAGTTGTGAAACGTTGCTAATAAGTATTACTAATTGTCATCACCTCATTGTAAGTACCATCTTATCACGAGTACTGTATCGTCGTGTTTAAACGCCCCAGCGCTTATAGATTTGAAGGCCTATATATACCCCTGGCACTTCTACAAGACAGGCGCTTATTCGAGATCCTATTTTAGTGCATAAGAACGATTTTAAGGACCCCTCTATCCCAGCGCTTAAAGAAGACAGGCGCTTATTTAAAACCCGGCGCTTAAACGCGATAGTACAATAGTCTTGCTGTCTGCATGCATGGTGTAAAAGTAAAAAAAAAGGTAACAATTACTTGCATTATTATCACCTGCTTAACAGAGAACTAGGGACGAGTAAATATATAATCGTCTGGTGTATTAAGGCACCGCCCATCATTTATGAACAGGTACATAATACAAATAGTTTTTATGATAATTGACCGAGTAACACTGACTAGGTTTGGAATTATATTTATTTTAAGGTTTGACTGAGAGGTAATTCATACACACATATAGGTAATGAATGGACGGTATTACGACATATAGCAGTTAAACCTAAACCATAGAGACGGGCCAGGCCCCGAAAACAAACTCCTGGTATCACTATGGAGTAATGTTATCACCTGAATTACAGTAATTGGTTAATAATAACAATGACAATAATGCAAATGAGCACATGTAAGTATAAGCATTGATATGAGGTACAATGAAACCTTAACATCCAAAGCTCTTAGCCAGGGATGATTGTACCGATGAGAAAAGGGGTTTTGGGACGTAATTATATACTGCATTGCTTTTCCAAAGCCCGTGAGCCTTTATGTCTTTCTCACTAGCGCCTTGAGTGGCTGCAGCTTGAGATGCTCCGCGTCTTAGGCCATGGAGGCTGTAGGAGCCTGCTGCAGGGTGGCCAGATGCCGCTAGGGCCTGCTTGAGGAGATCTTGGAGCGCCGGGGAAGTCACAACTTTATAGGTGTCAGCCCATACAAAGGCTGGGTAGTGAGGCGGGGCCGGAACCAATGCCAACATGCGTGTATATGCTGATACTGGGCAATGTGGTGTCCCCTCCTGGAGGCGCTGAACCGGTAGAGCTGCCGGGGGGGCAGTCCCAGCTGTAGTTTTTGAACTGCGGATGACGACTAGCAGCCCCCCTTCCATGTACCTTATGTCAGCTCGTAGTAACCCATGTCCAGTGTCCCAGGGGCTGCGGACACACATATTAGAGCCGCGGAGGAAACAGTAGTAGCCGATCAGGTATGCCGCTTTAGCTACCACCCCTTTCAGTCCATTTCTGTCGAGGTAGTCACAAATCTGACCCAGCATCCTTGGAGTGATGGGCGGGGCGGGACGAGGGATGTGGACGGAACACCTTTTCACACCATTTTGCATATCCTTAATGAGGCGGGCATCAAACGCTGCGTCAGAACCGCCTAGGGACAGTACAAGGTGGCGCGCTCCGCTCACATAATTTCGTACAGTCTGGGGCGATTTAAACCTTCCTGCCAATACTTGAATATATATGCAGACATCGTCCACACCAGGTGTCAAGACAGGTACGCCATATGACACGCAGAATGCAAAGTAGTCTTTGTACTGCTTGGCTTTATTTTTCTGTGTTGCCTCACTTACAGCGGCGCGTCGAGTATCCAACATCTGATCATAGATAGCTGTGCCGGCCCATGCTGTAAGTACATGAAAACAAGATAGTTTTATAAGCCATCAGTGAATGTGGGCTGGGTTAAATCAGGAAAAATTTCAGTAAGGTTTTTCCCCTTTAGAAGTCGTTCTGCTGTCACTCTGTACCCCACACCCAGGCAGCGGCGAGATAGGGCGTCGGCCAGTTCCATGGACGCGCCAGGGGCGTGGGTAATGGTGATGCGGACGTCGTTTGTCACAGCAAACAGCCACACCTCCCGCGCGCATGATGTGAGAACCCTCTCTTCTGCCTTTCCGGTGGAGATGGCGGATACGGCTCTCATGTTGTCACAGATTACATCAATCTGGTAACCACGGGGGTTCTCTGGTGCGAGGTGCTTGATGGCGACAATGGCGTTCATTGCCTCAAGCTGTGTGATGGGTCTATGCTGGTGAAAGCACTCTGGGTATGACACACCGTAGTAGTGGGTGGGGCTGAAGCCCCCACCCCCCACCAGGCAGCTGTCCACCTCCACTCTCCACCGCGGGCGGTACTCCGGTATCAGGTGGACCCCGTTGCTGATCTCAGCGTATCTTTTGAACCAGTTGAGGTCGCATCTACTATCTGGGGTGATGCGGACGGGATTGGTGATGTTAGACAGCCTTAAGAGCGCCAGTAAGCGGGCTAGAAATCTCCTGGCGGGAGGAAGGCACGTCGCTACAAAAAAGAGTTTGCCTGTCATCTGCTGGATCTCCTTTTTATATACCCATGTTTTGGGTGACCACTCCTCGACCTCCTGGAGCACTTCTGTGAGCTTGTGCTGGGGGATCTTGACTGTCATCTCTAGCGTGTCGATCTCAAATCCCAGCCATACAATGCGCGTGGTGGGGCGTACAGTCTTTTTGGGGGAGAGCTGGAGCCCGAGCTCTTCGTGGAGCTGCTCAAATCTGCTCAGTGCCGCCTCGCCCTCGTAAGATGTGCAGCTCACTGACGCGTAGTCGTCTATATATGCTAGGATGGGGACTCCTTCCTGTTTCATTATATAGGCTACGGCCTGTGACACACGCTGCATGTGTCCGCTGGAGCTCCGGCACCCAAAGGACGGGGACAGGTCGTTGTAGAACTTGTCCTGGTGGCATATTCCAGATAACACCCAGTCCAGTGGGTCCGTGGCCAGCTGGCGATAAGCCCTTTCCAGGTCGCAAGACCATATGCTGCATCCCCTACCATGCCTTTTGACCTCCTCCAGTAGGTCAGTTATTGCAGGAAGGGTGTATTTCATATATGCGCCCTGGAAGAAGTTTTTTAGAATTCCGTTGTTCACGCTGCGGCCTTCGGGGTAACTCAGGTCAACAATGATTCTCCTCTTGTCCGACAGCTTTTTCTCTACTGTGCAGAGGGGGCTGGCCTGGCTCCAGGGCGTGAAGGGCGGGGCGTCAAACGGGCCGAGAAGGGTGCCATGCTCGAGTTCAGTGGTGATGAAACTGTCTATGTGATCACCGTACTCGATGGCGGAGTTGTGGTTGGAGCTGCTCGTGTCAGGGGGGCGGTCTCGGCCAGCCAAACTCTAGGAACTGAACTATAGCCCTGTCGTCATAGTTGTGTAGGTATTTCCTCCAGGCGTCCAGCTTAAAGTTCACATTAAGTGGGATGCGTGCTTCAAGGTAGTTGGGGACTGCGGTGGCTCTGACGGCATGATATATTGCCATCATGTCGCTGTGCTTCATGCATGCCTCCTGGGTGGGGTAGGGCCATATGATGTCCAGTGTGCTAGCATACTCCTTAGGGCCTACACACGCCGGGACGATGTCCTGGTTATTGACCCTGCCGCCCTGGCCACCAGCCCTAGGGCAGTGCAGTGGGTCAGTGGGGGTGGTGGCGGGCGTGCAGTCACCCGTGACGGGAGGGCCGCCGCGGGCCGGGCTGACATTATTATGGTCAGCGCCGGGGCATGTGACTGAGGGGGCGCTAATTGTGGAGTAGGTGTCCTGTGCCTCACTGCCGCTGTAGGTGCCGCTGTTATAACTGTCACAAGTCTCATAACATTGGGACTGGGTCAATGCTGCGTGACCCAGTCCCGGGGACGTGTGTGTGTCAGCTGTGGGACTGTGGGCTTCAGGTATGGGGGAGCAGATGACAACATTATCAAGTTCACGCTGTGTCAAAACACTAATGCCTACATTTGGGGCTGATGAATTGACGCCATGAGAAGAACCCTCATCAATGCTGTAATCTACATACACATCACTATCAGAATCGGACACAATTATTGCATTATGGCTAACACTGACAGGGTCGTCATTACTGACCTCCAGAGCTCCGCTGTGACTGCTGTGTGTACAATCGGAGGCACTCAGGCTGTAATGAACCAGGGGGGGATTATACTGATGGGAGATATTCATGCTATCATCATTGTACAATCTAACACCGCGCCCAGAAGGGGACACAGGTGAACACGTTTGTGCCCCGCCTACATATGAGTGGCTGACGTCGCCGCGCCACCCATCACTACCCTCCCACTCCGTATATACCAGTGACACGCTGTTATGGTCAGTGGTAGGGGATGCTTGCTTAATGGGAGTGCTAGTGATGGGGAGACGGTCAAAGCTGCCCTCATAAACACTTTCTGCTGTATCGTCGCTGTAGCCACTCAGTGCCAGGTTTCTCATAACGCCGAGCAGCTCAGGGTCAGGGCTGTAGTGTGATGCTACACCCTGACTCTCTTCACTGTCATTGTCAACAGAAATTGGTGACACCGAGTTACCGCTAGGGGAGAGCACAGCAGTATACAGTTTGGCATATTGAATGCCATCATCATTCACTGGGACAACATCAACATAACGACAGAAACGAACATGTGGGAGTTGTATGGGCAGATCAACATTGAATACACTTAAATCGGTGGATGTAATGTTATCAAAGTCAGAGTCATTTCTAGGGGGTGCAGTGCCACAAGGGGCCTCCTGCGTGCTGGTGTCTGATCCAGCTTCCTCCTCCTGGTGGGCCTGACTGCCGGTGGTGTCATACTCGCTGTCTATTTCTGTTGTGCAGTCCTGTGCTGACGAATCAGGCGTCCAGCCGCTCACTGCGCAGTGGCCGGACGCTGACCATTTTTTGACGACTTGTTTTTTCCTTTGCGGATGCCCATGGATACACATTCGGATTCTGGGTGGTAACAGGCCTTACACAGGTTGGGAAGGCACCATGCACACAGATGCAGCCTCCTGTAACCATTATGTGCGTGATGGGTCTTGAAGTCACACTTCCCTGTGTTGAAGTCGGCACAGGCTGAATCTGCCTTCGCCCGCTTCACGTCAGGGGGCATGTCGCAGACGTCACCCCTCCTCCCGGGCTGCTGCCTATCTGAAGAGGGCGCGGTGTCAGCACTGGAGTCAGCACCCGACATGTTCCGTGACATGTTAGCCCTGACCTCCAGGCGATCCCCTTTCTTAGACTGCTCTGCGCGGGACATCCTGATGTCCCACACTTTGTCCCAGGTGAGGGGGTTCTCGGGGGCGGCTATGGCGGCCAGTGTAGACTCGCTCCAGCCCCTCACATTTGACCACTCATAGTTTATGGCGTCTTCAGCCACATCTGTCAGGTGGGAGAGTATGTAGGGGCGGTGTGCGGGGTCAGTTGTGACAGCAGAATACACTTTCATCATGCCATAGACGTATTCAGGCATCTCAAGGTCCCCCAGGGTAGTTCCCTCCATCTTGTCCCCTCTGGTTATATGCGAGTGGGGGAATATAGGATGGGTTTTACCTGACTTGGACAGGCTGGCTTTGACGAAGTTGGCGAGGTGCTGACTCACTTCGTCCCCGCCGGCCGCGGCCGCCAGTGTGTATGCCGGGCCAGGCTGCATCATGGCGGCGACAGTAGCGGCGGTAGGTGCCGGGTACCCTCCTGTATAGAGGGCCTGGGGCACCTCCTGGTGCATGGTCTGTGCGGGGTTAACAAATCCCGGCGGCAGGTTTCCTCCAGGTGGGTGGAAGGGTGTAGTAAATACGTGAGGATTGGTGGGCTGAGCGGTTATGGGCCTCTGCTCCATGAGGCTACACAGCCGGGCTACCTGTTCATTGGTAGACGCCATCTGCGCGTCGGCCTTTTTCTGCCACTCTCTCTGCCTCCTACGTAGAAGTTTCCCAACGTCCGACATCTCTGTGTTCACAGGCTTTTGCTTTTTAGGAGGCATGACTGTGCCTCAGCCCTACCGCAGGTAGAGGCTTTCACCGTACCGAGCCAAAAGTCTAAGAAAAACACAAAGACGTCCACCACCTGTGGATGTTTGCACCAGACAAAGGGACTCGGCGCATTTGGCGGGAGGGAGAGATTTATCACATGACCTATTGAATATTCATGAGATGACCTGATTAAATGAAACCATGTCAGCTCGCCGGGCAATTACCAGCGCGTGTACCACGCGCCCCAATGAGAGAATGCATATTAAGAGAATGCCATGGCTGACTAAAGGGATAAGGTGGCTGACTTAGGGTGAATTTGTGGCTGACTTGAGGCGAAATAGGTAAACCTTATGGAATCAGTCCTAAATGTAATTTAGGAAATTGAGTTTGCATGTCTAACAGGGGTACTTCTAATTGTTCTTACTATATGAAAAGGAAGGATGATATGAATGCTATTTGTAGTATATTGTTCATTGGACGTTTACTATTGTTACCAGGTTCGTAGTAAACCCGGAATTTCATGTCTAAAGTAACATTGGCAGATCCAGGGGGGGGGGAGCCGACGGGCCTTGCCCCCCCATCAAAAAAAGGAAGGAAGGAAGAAGAGAAAAGAAAAGAGGGGAAAAGGAGAGAGATGGAGACGATATCATATAGCACATCATAGTTTATTTCAGTGGAGTATGAAAGACCTGGAGGAGGGAGGGGGCTAAGTCTCAAAATATAGTATCATTTCGCGTCCAGACCATCAACATTTTCTTGAGGGGCATGCCCTAAACCCCCCCTAAAATGGCCGCTGCGCTTTGCTCGCGGGAAACAGATATTCACTTCGGGTTGAACAGGTTTGCCCCCCCTAGACAGTCCTGGATCCGCCACTGCTAAGTATGTGTTTCACTTAGGGTGAATCCACCCTACGATTACATTTATAATTTCCATTACATTACTCTAGAGGTTGCCCAGCTAATAACAAACGTTTTTCAAACGTTTGCAAACGTTTCAACGTGGTTCAGAGAAAAAATGTTTTGAAAAGGTTACACCGAAACGTTAAAATAAAGGGTTAATGTATGCCGGAGCAGGTAATATATACAGACGGGGGCCGAGTCTAACATACTTTATGTAAGCCCCATACCCTCATTGGAGCTGTAGTATTTGCTGTAAAAACTCCAAGGTGTACATTCTAATATCTGAACATCTATTTACATGTTGTATTTTGTTGTTACCATGGTAGCAATGATATGATAGAAATGGGAAACCTCCGGGGAAACCCTACGCGCCAACTGTATATGTATAGGGGAAGTCAGGATATGATTCTGCAGCTGTCATCCTATGTACAGGTGCCATGGCTGAGTGGTCTAGATGCTTACCAATGAGTCCTATCCATGTTGGTTCGAACCACATATTATCAGTCCACAAACCAGTGTTTTTAAAAACAAATTGCAGGGTGTTCAGTCCGCTAACAGGGTGTTCAGTTGCTAACCAGCCTTTGGCTGTGTTGGTTTTAAAACTATATGATCATCATCTATCAACAAATTATCTAGAATTAATCTTACCTGAGAATTTACAAGACCGTGCATTACCCATGAAACCTCCAGACAGGACCACGAGTTACAAAATGTCCTGACAGCACTCCCGAAACAATAGGGACTCGATCTCTCAACTACCAACTAAAGTGCCAACCTCTATAGACTGAGCTAATGGGGCTGATCATATCTAGGGAGAACCATAACACTATACACTATTTGGTTAGATCTTATGCTAGATCTTGTACCTATTCATACCTACAGAACTTTATGGTTGTTTTTGCATGAGTAAAACATTAAACAAACGTTTTTTGATTTTGCAGTGTGTATTTATTTCATAAATGATTTTCAAAATACAACAATCAAAAATACATGTATACTAACTTCATGGCATGCCATTTTTAGTCACAATACTAGGGTCTAATGCCCATCCACAGATTGAGATTGTATATATGCCATACAGTATATTGAATCCAAAAAATAAGAACAGAAATTACTGCATGATCAAGGTTTGATATATGAGGTGCAGTATGTATGCAGAAACCTAAGGATTTCAGTATTTCCCGACGCGCAAAATACAAGCAACATTATTCTACAATGTAGAAGTTGAACATTGGCCCACATAAAATGGCCTTGGTAATGAGTTATAAGTTGAGCATCATCCACTGCTATAGATGGATGATTAACATTTACATGTGTGATTATCGTTCATATAACATTACAGACAAACATTTGCCTGTAACGTTATGAAAACGTTATAAAGTGTCAACGATTTTACATAAAAAAAGTTCTATATACTTTTTTGCATACGTTTGCAAACCTTCTACAAACGTTAAATGCTGGTAATGTAGACATATTTTTGTTAGCTGGGTGGTACTTAAAATGGGATATCAATTACCTTTGCATATACCTGTATATACTTACAGCACCTCCATTTCAGTAATATCAAGACTTACAGGTGGACAATAGTGGTCCAACAGTGCATCCTAATGTGGGTTCACCTTACATTTAAAATGTTTCCAGCTGAGGTAGATCTCTTAGTGGATACATCTAATAGGTAGCAGCATTTAGAAAAGAGCACCACTATGTTTGGAGAGTGAGGGCTATAATTAAGTATAGACACCCAGCATGAAAACGATCTGGAGAGTGTAGAAGCACGTCATCTGTATGCGGCACCCGCCCTGACCAGTTGTCAGTAGATGACAGCCCACTACAGGTGGACATAGGCAGCTCTCTGCTACCTGCCTACAACAACAGCTCCCTTTGTGCACACCTGGGCAGTGGCTTTCAATAACAGGGCATTTGGAAAAAGTATATGGACCCGCTAGCAGTGCCTGCTTCACAGCCTACTGCATAGATTAGATACCATAATAAGGTTCATTCTTTTTAACATCGGTCATCTGGAAAAGATTGGCTCCTAATTGAATACCATGTGATTAGGATTACTGTACCGATACCCGGAGCACTCAACAACGGTCCTGTTCATGATGTACAAGTTCTACAATCTCTTCTGAAGTATCACAAAACAAGAATATTCTTGCATTGACGGCAAGAAAATCAGGAGAGGTAGGTCCGATTTATATGTTTACACTCTAGAAGTAATGACAGATTCATACCTGATCAGGACATCGATCACTGATTATGTGGATTATTGACGCACATATTGCATACTTCCAATTCAGTTGAAATAAGCTGCTTTTTTTCAAAATGCGATTTAATGTGATTGCTGTGCTAATTATTCGCAAGAAAAAAATCTGTATCAGGTTGGATTTTTTCAAACACTCAGCATTTCTAAGTGCAAACGTGGTCGTTTCTAAAAAGAAAAAGGCGCCAATAGTCATTAAGTACGGTTCACGAGGAATATAGTTCCCCAATGAGGGTTACTTTACGGGACTGAGTGCTCCTTTGTGTTTACTTCATTTCATTACCAGCAACATGCGTCAGAATGTCACTTCATTGATTGTCAGCAGGGTTGGTCACCCTGGTGGGGACTGAGACTAACAAATAATATGTGATAGCTCTCCTAGGTGCGCGGAAAAGCGTTCAGAACGCAATCTTAATTTATAATCTTAATTAATAAGATCTGAACGTGTAGCTCCTGCCACCTCGTGTCACATACCCAAACTATGCTACCTGAGGTTTGCCTACATAGTATATGCCCTACACCCAGATTTGACAAGATAAACATCGAAAAGAAAAGAAAAAGAAGGAAAAAACGGGGGGTTGGGGGGCAGAGCTACACATTCAGATCTTAATCAAGATTTAAGGTTATAGATTAAGATTGCACTTTGAACGTTTGTCCGCACACCCAGGAGAGTCATCACGGATGTGGGTTGGGTCACTGAAGGCGAGAGGACAGAATGCTATGGGCTACTTTGATGTATGTGGCATGTCTTAATTAAGTCTAACCTTTTTGTCCAGCCATATACTGAATATACCCATCACAAATTGCAAAACCTTTCTTATTTGTCCTTTTCCAGGTCCTTAGATGTATCTTTATATTATACGAAGAATTGAATCAAATCAAATTTTTTATCAATTGGGTGATTGGCAGAAATTTTTCCATACATGAATTCATAGGCATCATGAAACACACATTTTAAAACTCATTTTATGTGTTGTTTCTGGTACAAAATGTTAGAGCTACCCATATTGTAATTTAGGAAGTCCATTTAAGCCATAGATCCTGTGTCATTGTTAGTTTGAGGCATTTTCTGATAATTTTAGTACAAAAATATGAAAATAAATTGTCTATGTCTATGTTTCAATTGATCAAAAGGTATATGGAATCATTTTAGAATACATCCAGACACATGCCCCCCTCGGAGTCGTATATACTATGCATGCCCTTGCCCAATTAACAGATTCCAATTTGCATGGGTTTCTGGTGATCAGGTCGATCCTAGAAAGAGTTATATGGGTCAAGGGTTGCCAATTTCGATCTCAGCATCTTGCAACCAGAAATAGCAAACCAATCTCTCTACTATTGCCATGTTAGCTCACCTAAGGAGACTTGTGGAGAAGGAAAACAACAACATGAAAGCACAGAGGATGGGTAAACTGTGGTTGCAGTACATGGTTGACCTGCTGCGGCAGTTTCAAATTGCAGAACGGCTGGACAATTGGGAGCTACATCTCAAAAGATTGCATGACATGTTACTGTATCTGGTGCAACAAAGGATGAACCTGCCAAGTCACTAGACGCCACCCATTTTACCTGTAATCTAAAAAAAAACATTTTCCCGGTAATCTTAATGATTCCCCCCTCTTCCCTAGATGGCAACACTGTAAGTCTGCAAATCTGAAGGTAAATGGGGTTGGTTATAGTTCTGTTCCAGTTTCAAAACAGAAAAAGAGAAAAAAAAGAGACAGAAGAGGGGGGTACGGGGGCACAGCCCCCTGATACATACAGCAATGTCACCAACTTACAGTGGTGCCATCTAGAGGATAGCCCTGGAAAACTGATTAAGATTACGGGAAAGTGGGCTTTTTAAGATAACAGGTAGAATGGGTGGCGTCTAGTGACTTGGCAGGTTCGTCCCTAGGTGTGTATCTGGCCGGATCTGGCCATAACTTCTATATAGCACATGTATTTGCAAAAGATGAGTAAACTTGCAGAAGACCATCCTGACGTTTATTGCCATTTTCTGAATGACCTTCACGTTATGTCGTGTTCTGACTGACTCTGGGCTGGCCTGTCAACAGATTTGGTAATTGAGCAGTGTCTAATGCGTAGCTTAAAAACTTACCAGAGAAAGGGGATTCTCAGAAATACAAAGACTTGTACTTTCACCAACATCATATGCTGAAATGAACAGTGCCATGCATAAATTCACAGGTGTGGTATACAATAGCAGTGAGCAGCATAAAGAAGTTATCAATGCCCGGATGATCAGAGACACATACATGAACATGTGTCTGCAATACCTCCTTCAATGCAACCCTTTCACAGACAAATGTCCTGAGTCACTGTGGAATATAGCGACAGGTGTCACAGTTCCAGACAGTGTCAATGCTGATCAGGCCTAAGAGGTTGGAGAAGAAATTGTGAGAAATATGGCAGGAAAAAGGTTGCAGACCACTCATGACCATAGATGCAAAATCATCAATCAAAGTCAGGGATGGTGAGATGAACTGCCCGAAGTCTTTAAGCATGAACTTTGTCCATATCCTTCAGCACTTTTCAAGAATTCATCAACAATGCTGGGAGTTGATAAAGCAAGTTGAGCTGAATGACTGTGATCTCCAGAAATAGATATTTATATATAAGACCAGAAGACACAGCATTGTATGTTCTTGATGATGATGCACTGCTCCATTGATTTCACTGGACAAAAGGCACAACACGGGCATCATACTTGAATCATATGTCAACGATGTGTGCCATAAATATGGACAACCTATTGTTGTGTTTGATGGATACAGAGATGATCCTATAACCAAAGGTCCTGTACATGCTACAAGAAGTGCAGGATGTGTGGGAGTCTAGATCTAGATCCTCTTATGTCACTACAGACAGGTGAAGATGAATTCCTATCAAACAAGGAGAACAAACAGAGGTTCATCTATCTTTTGAGTGACAGACTGGAAGTTGCAGGGTGTGAGATTCATTATGCAAAGGAAGATGCTGATCTATACTAGTGGTGGAGACTGCTGTAGCGGCTGCTGATACCAAGCACTATATACTGTGGAGCCCTGTGAGTAGCCTATAATATGGAAGTTCCAGTGAAGCCATAAACATTAAGAAACATGCCCATAAATATGCCAATATCAAATAAAGTGAAGTGCCATGATTCATGTCACATATGAGAATCTCTGCAGGTTAATGACTGGTATTGCAATTCAATTTATATGTGCTCCCAATATACAAATGATATATTCGAGTATATTGTTCCTAGTTTATTTAGCTATGAAATCAGATATAGGATTTAAAATTGTGGCAATTCCTTTTCTGTTAACCACTTTTACATTGTTTTCCACCTGCATTACTTTAATTACAGACTTTGACTGTGAACTATTTTTTTCAAGGTCACAGTCAACTATCCCATTAAACATAATATAATGTTCTTGAAATATGCGCATGATAACAGTTTTTTGAAAAAAAGTACACTGATTCCCATTGGGAACTCCTAGAACAGAATTGCAGACATTTAAGAAGATTAATTTTACTGAACCATTACAGATATAACTTAGTTTAGTCCATTAAGTGACATGTATTTCAAATATACATGAAGTGGCTATGTATAGGCCTTTCAATCACTTCTAAATACAAGTAATTCTGTCAACTAGAAGAAATTGGGAATTATATGCAGGATTCTATGTTTGACCTTGGAGAAAATGACCTTGACATCAACCAAGGTTATCCCCTATTCACTAATCAGTTAAGGGCATATGGGAGTATTGACATTTCCAATATTGAAGACATAGCTATTAGATCCATATACATATATATATATAGTGGCAGTAGGAAGAGCGGGGAACCTTTATATTCCTAGTTAGCTATCATTGTTAGAAGATAACATTACGGCCACATGCCCGATGCTCCATGCGTCACAGCCTGTAATAGTCACTAAGTCACCCTCGAATATAGTTGATTCTGTTACATCCTAAACAGCCTGTGTTTGTCTTCTTCCTGGTCATCTCTTCCCCCCCCCCCCCCCCCCCATTCATCCATCTCCCCGTTACAATACATATTAAGACATCTGTGTAGCTCTATCACTTCAGGTTTGTAACCATTCATTGACCTTTGACCTTAATTCTAACCATGTGCCACTCATTTAAATCTATTCAATTCTTGATAGCATATGTGTGGCATATCAATGATAAAAATGAGACTACTTTAGAAAGTTTTGTAATTAGTGATGGGTCATGCCCCTATCTGTGCTCAGCTGACTCGCCTATTTACATCACCTGCTGAGACCCTGGAACAATGTGTGCAATACACAAACTGTGGTTGTTAACTATAGGCCTCACAAACTGCATAATAATGTCACTTGATTTAGTCTACATTTGTATGTTTTTGTGTGACAAGCTGAGCAACATAGCGTATATGCCATATGTTAGATTCTACCTTCAGATTGGAATAAATGCATTCGGAAGTCGGTTTTATAGATGCATAATTTACAGGTTGAGTCGCAAAGTTTTCATTTTACGTTATTCTATGAATGCTTTGTTTATGTTACAGGTTACGGCACAGCACAGATATCATCACAATGTTGGGATCATTTACCACAGCCGCATATACCATGGAAAATGGCCAAAACACCACAGAAATGTTAACTACTGTTACCCTGTACACCCTGAACACTACAGACTCTTCCTCAGTAGAAATGGACTCTACTCAGACCAATGTCACCATTCATGAACAAGTGGTACATGACCCTGCCCTGATAGACTTCTGGGTGTACCTTGGAGTGCGCACCCTCTGGGGAGTGCTAGGATTATTTGGGAACAGCCTCACCATCTTTGCTGTGGCCAAATTTGATCAACTTAAGACGTGCACCAACTACCTTCTGTGCAGTTTGGCAGTGGCTGATATCCTGTCCTGTGTGATGGTGCCTCTGTTCATAGTCCATGAGCTGTACAGCAGCAATCCACTCTTCATCCCTGTCTGTCTGGTACAACAAGTAAGTTAATGTTATTTCAATTTCATCATTTTTCCTTATGAATACATTTTCAGATGTGTTACCGGGGTATCATAGTATAGCCCGCGATACCCACAGGCTCTAGCGTTGTGAATACTGTTGTGGGTATGAAATAAGTGCTTTGCAGTTTAGTGCCCATCTCTACACATTGTTATAGCAGTTTGAAGAGGATGGTCTGTGCAGGCATGAACTCTTTACAGCAGTAATGTCACCCCTCAATTGGTCTTCACATTAGTCTGGGGGCCCATGTCACGATATCGGCAAAAATATGACTTTTGTGAAGGAGGTCTACGATAGCATTTTTTTCAATGGGTATCACCTTGGGAATAAAAAACATGATGTTGCCAGTTTTTTTTACGAAGGTCATGACCTTGAAAACTGGTTGCCATGGCAAGCAATAAATTAAGTAGATTTTTCTTCGAAATCAATGGTTTTTACACAAGTCTGGTAATATGCGATTGGTGGTCTTCCAATTTGGTATACACAGTTCATGTAACATGTATTAAGATCAAAGTATCTATAATGACTTTGCCTATAAATGATGTGATATTGCCAATTTTTTTAATATGTTTATCCTTGGAAACGTGTTACTATAGCAACTAATCGCTAACTTCGACTTTCCCTCTAAAATCAATCATTTAGCATAGATCTGCTAATATTTGATTCATCATCTGCCAATAAATAATGTGATCTTGCTAATGGTTTTAGCATGGCTATGACCATGGAAACTAGTTGCCATGGCAATCAATTATTTATCTCAATTTTCCCTCTAAATGGTCTAATGGTTTTCAAGTCTCCCAATAGTTAAGTGATTGTTTTCCAAAGTTCATTGCACATATTAAAATTAAAGTATCTCTAATAACCTCACCCATGAATAACATAATGTTACCAATTGTTCTAACATGGGTATGACTTGGAAACTGGTTGCGATGGCAACTAACTACTTACATCAATTTTCGGTTTAAATCGATGATTTTCACATAAATCGTCTCTTTGATTACCAATTTGTACATATCACCTTACCAAATTGATGCCCTAAGTAGCATAAACAGCCAGTTATGGCCTGATTGGGTGTATAAATCTCCATGATTGGGACGGGTAGGCACAACCAGTAGAAAACTACCACTTCTCTCCTTAAAGTAGCTGTCTAGGATGAAGAACGTGTTACCTGCACATCTCTTGACACATACCGGAGGTCAGGGCAGCATATTGCCCTATACCATGATGTGCATAGCCTTATGTCCTTATGCAGGCATTTCTCTATCAATACACTATAGGGGGCAGTACTGGGCCAGTTCATGGACATACATTCTCCCAGCATAGGGCATTGTCACTATAACACTGTAGGTATAGGCCTCATGGATAAATAGAATGATAGAAAAAACCTAAAATAATGCATGGGGTCCTATGTTGAAATTACTTTGATTCATTTGAACATAATTCAAATACTTTTGCTACTATTCCTCATTGATTAAAACTATTTCCCCTCTTTGATTTTAGGGAAATACTTTTATTTCTCAAAATTCTATATTAAAAAAAGTAGCTTGGGACCACCCATATTTCTTTATGCTTTTGGGTTTAAAATCATGGAAGGATCCTGGAGAAACATTTTGGAGGAACACTATAAACTTTTGATCCATCCTAGACAGCCACCTGAACTCCCAGGCAGCCCCCGGTGCCCTACTGAGAATTACAACCCGTAACTAGGCAACTAATGCAGGTGCTGTGACTAATGGAATCATGACAATGGGGCTATTATCCTAATGAGTGAGGATGAAATCTGAGGTGGTAACTGGGAAGATTTCCCTATTTTGGTCCAATATAAATGGACTGTGCCAGTTATTTGTTAATTGTTTAAG
Organism: Harmothoe impar; assembly: GCA_947462335.1. Lineage (NCBI taxonomy): Eukaryota > Metazoa > Annelida > Polychaeta > Phyllodocida > Polynoidae > Harmothoe > Harmothoe impar. The sequence continues at coordinate 28,472,487 of OX381721.1, forward strand.
AGGATGTTACATAGATTTTGCAAATTTGTAGAAGACATTTTTGTAGCAGACATATTGTGTGAACACTTGAAGAGTAACTGATGTACCTAAATGTGATTTACTGGTCGTATGATCTTTGCATTACACTTACCTTGGGCCCAAAAAATAAAGGTGTTTCAGGTTACCCGACCCTACCTGTACCTAGCAAAACAGAGCTGACCCTTCAAATTTTTATCCAATTTAAAAAAAAAAAAAAGAATTCAAGTTATTTTTGGACCATTTCAAAGTCAATTTGATAGTCCACAAGTCAATGCTGTTGTCAGGGAGTGGGAGCTAAAGTTTGCGAGGCAATTTTGGGCTACCTTTCAGGCCAAAGTAAAGAAAAATATTTAAAAAGAAAAAATCTGACCTACCCTACCTAACTTTTCAGACTATGTAACCTGAAACAAACTTTTTTTTGGCCTTAGCTGTATTGTTATTTTCAGTTACGTCTCTAACTGTCCCTTACGTGTATTGGTGGTGCATTGTCTTAGGCAGCTGTTGAAGGGCTCTACATGATTGTAGTGCTATCTCTTGCCAAAAGGAAATTCAAAAACTAAAACGCATTTCTCCTCGTCCCTAACCTCGTAATAATTCACACGTCATAGATGCTGTCTCTTTCACAAAGCCGTATTGCTGTGGGGATTTGGGTCATACCAAACATTGGCAATGAGAAATTGTAAAATAATTTCACATAAGAGGCTAAAAGTATCCATCTAACTATGACATACACTGTACTTTAATAATCAATGTTCAGTTCTCTTTTTCTCATCTCGGAATGAGCTTGTCCTCCACTGGCCTGATTATATATTTGTGACTTTGATATAAAATTGCCACCTTTCTACACTGAAAAAGTAAACTTGTCTCCAGACTCGTCGAAATGACTAGCATAAAATAAACGAGTTACCATCTCACAAATAGAATCTGGAGCTGGCAAATGTTGGGTTTTGGGCTGGCACATGCCAAGTGGGTCTTCTATCTCCAGCTAGAACACCCACTTCCTTGTCACTTAGACAAGTTTTTGACTCGTTTATTTTATCATTCTCACTTGGAAGAGTCTGGAGACAAGGTTACTTTTTGAGTGTACACCACTCCCTTATCATCACCTCTTCACAGCTTTAGAGTGATGTAGAATGCTTCATTTCTAAGATTGGTTTTCTTGTTCACAAATACAGGGAATGGCCATTCTCTCATCAAGTGGCAATGGATTGAGTATCCTGTACGTATCGATCGACCGGTATATCTACATTGCCATCCCGCTGCGATACCATGGTATTGTCACACCACAAAGAACAATGATAATACTGACAGTCTCATGGATCTTTGGTCTGATTTGTGTACCCATCTTGGTATCAACTGCCAACCACCTTCAAATCGGCATGCCCTGCAGGTATCATATCTTCCTCAATGAATGGGTTTTAACCCTCTATATGGCTCCTCAAATGGCTGTGGTTATCTTGTTAATCATCTGGTTCAACCTTGCCATTGCAAGAATTGCCCACAAGCAGGCAAGGTCAATTCATGCTCAAAGTCTGCCGTATGCCACCTTAGAGGTAGCCATCAACCAAAGCACCATCAAGATAAGCCGCACTCTGGGGTTGGTACTTGGAGTTTATGTTATCAGCACCATGCCACACCTCATAATGGCTTGTATTACCTTTAATGGAGAGCCCCATGAACGCATTGAAAAGTATTTGATTGCTCTCTACTGGGCAAATACGTGGTTCAACCCCCTCATCTATGCTTGGAGACTCAAGGACTTCAAAATTGCATTCAGAAAGATATTCACAGGAAAAGGCAGTTTCACTGAAGCCCCGCCACAGGAGCCTGCTGCATAGATCATCAGATCATGTGAGGTATTCGACTCCGTAGACGCTGATATTTTACTACAGACCCTTTAAGGACGGATGTCGCTAAAAGATGACATTTGTCATCATGATGCACCAACCCTTCGGGAATGTCTCAAACCCGTAGGGTTGGCAACGCAGCACTAGCGAGTTACTCACCAGTGTTGCATTCGTGCATCATGACGACCAAGGGCATGATGCATTAAGGCATCATGCCATCCTCATAGAGTTATATGACAAAGCACAAAGTTATGATTCTGGCTCAAGAGTGTCACTCTAGTCATGTGGACAATACAGCTAAACTTCTATAGTGTGGTCAATCAGCAACTAAATCCTGTGGGGTACACAACATAAGTATGTTTCTAAAAGCAAAGCGTAGTAGCTGATATACTACAAACAAAATTAAGGTAGCTGTCTAGGATGAAAAATGGATCCACTGCGCATCTCATTGCACATATGTTCCTCTAGCCGAATAACATGATGTGCATAGCATTATGTACTTATACAGGCATTTCTCTATCAATACACTAGGAGTCAGTAGTGGGCGAGAAAATCAACATGCACTCTCCCAGTGTACGGCTCTTTCACTAAAACACTTTAAGTATAGGCCTCATGGCAAAATGATAAAAAAAAAACTGAAATAATGCACAGGACCCTATGTTGAAATTACTTTAACAGGCCCGTAACTAGGGGGAGTTCGTCGTTTCGAAAGAACCACCCCACCTGCCTGAAGGAGTAAAAGTGTTCCACCCTAGCTGAGTGGAAAGAGGACAGACTTGTCTACATCTCATTTTTTACGGCTTGTTGATCGGACAATTTTTAAGGATTCTAGAGAGAAAACTATGAAGGATTGATTAGATACACAAAATTCAGCTCATATCAGAAAAGTCCAGCTCCACAATATCCAAAAACGAACCATCCCGCAAAGAGGGCTAGTTATGGGCCTGCTTTAATTAATTTGGAAATGATGGTATGGGTGTTTTGTGGAAGCATAATTCAAAAACTTTTACTACTATTCCTCATTGATTAAAACTATTTTCCCTCTTTGATCTTAGGGAAATACTTTTAATTTTCAAAATTCTATATTCAAAAAAGTAACCTGGGACCTGTGGGGGCCTTGCGCGTCAAATTTGCCACTAACCCTCAAAAAGATGAGTAAGTTGTTATTTAAGGCCGTTTTGCTATGATTTCAACCTACATAGTGTTTGAGGCATTAGGGCAGGCGGATTTTTTAGGTTTGTTTAGTACACTACCTTACTATATAGGTTTTGAGGCATAAGGGCAAGTTGATATTTATGGCCTATTTGGTATATTGGCACACATAGTGTTTGAGGCATTAGGGCAAGTTGTTATTTAAGGCCTATTTGGTATATTGGTACACTATATAGTGTTTGAGGCATAAGGGCAAGTTGATATTTTAGGGCAGTTTGCTATGATTTCAACCAATATAGTGTTTGAGGCATAAGGAAGATATTTTAGGGTTGTATAGTACATTAGCTGCCTATATAGGTTTTGAGGCATTAGGGCAAGTTGTTATTTAAGGCCTATTCGGTATATTGGCACACTTTATAGTGTTTGAGGCATAAGGGCAGGCGGATATTTTAGTTTTTTTAGTACATTAGCTGGCTATATAGCATTTGAGGCATAAGGGCAAGGTGCACTAAATTCTCTTTCCGTAGGCCATGCCGTTATTTTGTTCCTCATATCAAATCATCTATGTATGAAAGTCCACTATTCACACTTAGAACAAACACTCTATCTGTCACTTCGGTTTCAGAACAGTGTGTGCTAGTCCACTATATATGACAAACTAGCCATTGAACCCGATTATATTTAGAGAATAGACAACAACCCTCTTCACGTCGAGACTGTCTGTTGTCCTATAATGCACGGATGCATCTGAGTGCATTATAGAACATTATAGGACTACAGACAGTCGAGATGTGAACAGAGAGTTGTCTATTGTCTATAAAACCGTGCTGGGTAACTAACGTAATGTCCGTGTGTAACTAACGCAATGACCAAGCCATAGACAGACCCTTGACCTAGCTACAGCCACTGTGGTGCCGTACTCAGCGTGCACTGTTACCCTACGTCACGTGACTTCTCTGAGGCTATAATGCACGGCCAAACTTTTATGATATATTTCATAGACAGTCTAAATATCTAATCATTTTTAACGATATTTGAACTGTTTTACGCGGTGAGGTTTGTTTTGTATATAATACTAGTATGAGTTGGATACTGCATACACAGTATCCAGGTTTATTACACGATTGGGCCACTCATCGTGCTTTTTAGGTGATATCCCCGTGCTGATATCTAGTGATATCTGCACTCTTCCGGTGGATATCGGCACTATTCCGGTTGAAGAGAGTCATTCCGAAATTTCGTCACCCATAAAATCCGAGGTTTCATGGTGATTCGAACAAGCTACCCCAAGACTTGGAGTCGGACGCTCTATGTACCACGCCGTCAAGGCGCTGGTAATAGAAGGGGGCGAAACAAGGAGTCTATAGGCTTTATTTACAGTTACAGAAGAAAAGACATTTTTTGGTATAATTTCTTTGAAATTCCATATTTTTTATAACTCTTTCTATTATAAAGGTAGAAGTTGGACTTTAATTACATATTCGTTAAAATAATTCTAGGGACGTTTTTTACATATATAATATAGGCACTTTAAAAATGGTACGTTTCGACCCAGGTTTGATCCGGGGGACCTCTGCTGTGTGAGGCGAACGTGCTAGCCACCAAGCATTTCTGGCCATGGTACATGGAGAGGGAAACGCTGCTGTCTATTAGGGCGCGGTTAGTTTTCAAACCAGCCGGTCGCGCCGCGGGAGTACACTTGTATACGTTAACACTGAGGGTAGGTTGGGCAGGAACGTGGTTTAGTTGATTTGAAATAATGAATGCTCCCAGCTCAGCTCCACCAATCAGAGACCAGGGTTGGTGGGATGTCAAAATCAACATGGCGGCTTCCTTGCTGGAAGCAATCTTCCTGAATATCCTTCAAAAAGGCCAAATTAGGACGAATTTAAGGTAAATTTTTATATTTGGATCGAATAATTGTATAATAAACCTAATATTATGTGGCTAACAGGGCACTCGGGGTGTGTATCAATGTATAACGCACTCGTCGCTACTCGACTCAAGCGTTATTCAACCAATATTGTATGGCTAACGGGCACACAAGGGGATGTATGGCTGGATATAGGCACGAGTGACGATATCCAGCCATACAGCCCCGAGTGTGCCCGTTACACATTCAATATTAGGTTTATTATACGATTTTTCGACTCATCAATTACCTTAAATTTGGCTTATTTTGGCCATTTTGAATGATATATAGTCGTCTTGTACAGAGGGTGCAGTCGCCATGTTGTGGAAATCTTCAGTAGGGGAGGTAAGGAACAAGGAGCTAGGCGCGGGGAGTGTTCATTATTTTGTTACATTGCTTTCGGCATGTTAAAGAATACGACTGTACTCCCGCGTCGCCACCTGCCGTTTTGGTTACTAACTGCTCCCCTGTATACTTCAATATACCCAGCGTTTCCCTCCCCATATACTATGGCCAGAAATGCATGGGCGCTAGCGTGTTCACCTCACTCACCAAAAGTCCCCGGATAGAACCTGGGTTGAAAGGTACCATTTTCAAAGTGCGTATATATAGGTAAAGAAATGGGCCTAAAATTATTTTAACGAATAAATAAGTAAAGTCCAACTTCTACCGTTATAATAAAAAAAAAACTTTGATTTTAGGAGAAGTTATAACAAAAAGTGTAAAAGTTGCTGTATCTCTGTTAATATAAGAGCTAGAGGGCTGAGAATGTGCCTATAGACTTCTTGTTTTATCCCCTTCTTCTGTATGGCCAGCACGGTCTAGTGGTTAGGGCGTTCGACTCGCAGTCTTGCGGCCCCGGGTTCGATCCTGCGACGAAACGTAGGATTTTAACAAAGTCGAAAAATTAGAGCCAGGAGTGCCTGTTATACCTTTCAATCGTGCTGTTATCACCAGTTATACCACGATTCTGGCGTTTCCCGTGCCGAGAGTGGATATTTGCCGTGCGGTTATCTAAGGATATACGCACGCTCAGAATTCATTTTTTACACCAAGACGCTTCTATATTTATTAACAAGGTAATGAAAGAGAGGCATAGCCATTTTGGCTACAAAATTAGAATGATTCGTCCGGGTTGCGAACCCCGGCCGCTGAGGCCAAACGCCAGTGCCTAACCTCATGCGCCGTGGAGGCGGCACACATAACGCGGGTAGGAAGCCAATACTGCCTTACCATGTCGCCATGATTTCGTTGATCGTCCGATGAATCCATTTTGAATAACATCCAAATGTGGCGAAATTAGACCTTGTCAAGCTTATTCCTTCAGTCCAATGCAAGTTTAGATCTCCTTGTTGACGATCCCGTGCAGTATTAGCCTTTTAATTGCGTAAAATCCTCATATTTCGACATTTTGCGATCGATACCATCCCGGTTAGAGTTGTATTTGGGGCAGGCGGAGGACGATCAGCTGATCGAAGCCACTGCGGAAAGTAGGTCAGTCGGTCACGTGATCGGACGCGTCCCACTGTTTACAACTCTTAGCGGGCTGGCGGCCTTTGCAAAATGTCAAAATATGAGGAATTTACGCAATTAAAAGGCAAATACTACACGGAAACATCAAGAAGGAGCTATAAACATGTACGGGATTGAAGGAATAAGACTGACATGCTCTAATTTTGCCACATTTGGATGTTATTCACTACGTATTTGGTACCGCTGGGAGAATCATGGCGCTCAGCTGCGCGGATCGAGTCTGCCAGTCCGCGAGACAAAATGGACAATTGAAAAAGGTAGGCCTAACACGTTAAATTCTCATATATTTGAGGAAATAGTGGTATAAATGCATTAAAGGCTGATCGTGAAAGCACTTGTGAGGTATATCTAGCTAATAATGAACTTGGCTTCGCCTCGTTCATTATTGCAAGATATACCTCACGCGTGCCTTTACGATCAACCATTATTGCATCAATATCAGCACGGCGATATCACCTAAAAAGCACGATCAGAGCCCCAATCGTATAATAAACATCGAAACACACCCCTCGCGCCCTGTTAGCCATACATTATTGGTTAAATATTACCAAACAAATCTACATTAGTTGATGGTGGGGCAGGACCCAACATTGGACACTAGTACCCTACCCACCCACCAGCTGGAGCTGTGTGCAGTAAGCGTCAGTCTCCTCAGTCATCCGCCAGCTACTATAGCAATATCATATCAAATGGTTTTCTTTATGCTCTGTGAGATTTTAACCAATTAGTAGGTATATATATATATATATATATATATATATATATATATATATATATATAAATATAAATATATATATATGTATATATATATATATATATATATATATATATATATATATATATATATATATATATATATATATAATCTTTATCTATCTATATCTATCTCTATCTCTATCTATATGTTTATCGCTATCTCTATATCTCTATATCTGTATCTATCTACATCTATATATCAATATCTATATATCTGTATCTATATTTATCTATATCTATCAATATCTATATCTCTATATCTATCGATATCTCTATATCTCTATATTTGTATCTATATCTTGACCATATTGTGGTTTAAAAGCTACCTAGATAATAGATCCCAGTCTTGTGCGGAAAACTCTGGCAAATCTAGTGTCAAGTCAATCCACTGTGGAGTGCCTCAGGGGTCCGTTTTGGGCCCCTTGTTATTTGTTTTATATATAAATGATATTGTTGCTTATATTAACAATGTGTCATGCTATCTGTACGCGGATGATCTCGCAATCACGGTGAGTGCACATAATGTGGAGCGTATAAAGGTATAAAGGAATTACTGAATGGGGTACTTTAAACCGTCTCACAATAAACACTGATAAGACCAAGGTCTTGTGGGCTCACTCCAATCGACAGTATCCTGATTTGACTAACTGTGGTCTGTTTGTACAGAATCAATTGCTGTCTGTGGTTCGGGAAAAAGATCAAAAGCATGGCCAGAGGTAAAATGACTTGTGACTTGTGGATTTGTGTTTACAATATTGGTGTACATGAAAAACTTATTGTTAATATGACTGTACTTAGCCAATAAAAATATTGAAAACTGAAAAAACAACTGATGTCTATCTACATCTATATCTCAATATCTCAATATTGTAACGGAGATGACCGGACTATGGGGTGGAAGGAAGACAGAATGCAGTCAAGTATGGTGAAAGGCAGTTCTCTGTTGAATCGTAATAGAGGTACACAATTGGGTGCATGAGGCATAAGTCCCCTTACGTTGGTGCGGAGCTGGCACTCGTGCGGAGCAGTGAGGAGAGCTAACGCACCTCCGAACTCAACCAGAGCCAAAGCAAGACTGGCGCCGCCGCGTGCGTCGCTGTCTTATATAGCGAGCGCACGCCCCCCCCCCCTCCCCCGCGGAGTACCTCTGGCTCCGCACCGCTACAATATCTATATGTATAGTCATATCTATATCTATTTCTATATCTATCTATCAATCTATATATCTATCTGTTAATCTATCTATCTATCTATCTATCTATCTATCTATCTTTCTATCTACCTTTCTATCTTTCTATCTATGATATATGATATTATATATGTAATCATCGTGAGTATTTTCGTATGTAGATATCTAAAAGCACTTCACCTGTCATTCAATTCATTGAACTAATGTGATTTTATCAACTTTTATGTTGACTAAAATAGATATCTGTCAAACTCAAACTCGAGACAAATCATTAAACATATTATATTAGTGTTGCTTAGTTACACACAACCAGACGCGTTCACAGTGACTTAAGTGTGGCTTTTATTTGAATCAGAAAATGACATTAGGACAGTTGGGATATCACAGATAAGATTGGTTTTAACTCGATTACGACTATCAGTTTGGACAGCGTCCATCAGGAATACTATAGCTTACATCCTTCATCAGAGTTAAAAATACAATAAAAGGTTTTATTTTGTAAATAATTGCACATCATATTACATTCACCGTTCAATAAATTCACAGAGTTGAGTAAAGTATCATGTTGATTACAACATATCACATAGTATTAGACCCCATTACACCGCAATTATTCAGGTTAGGTAAATGCAACGACTGTGTAACTACTTTATTATTGTGAAATTAAGCTGATCTATTTTAGAATGTTACAAAACATGCTATAAACAATCACTTGGCTGGTTATCCATGGCTTTGCCTCGTCTCTTAAGCCATGGCTAACCAACCCTGGCTTGTCTGTGTTTTTTCTATTTATATAAGATTAGTTTCCCATTACCATGCACATTACAAAGATATATTTTTGTGGGGGAGTTATTGAATGTTCTACATGTAACTATATGGAAAGAACGAACAATTGTGGTAACATTTGATATCAGCTGAAAGCATATCATGTCAGTAATACAGTGCGCTAGAAGTAAGTTAAATATAAGTAATCCTTGCAGGCCATTAAAAATTTAAGCTAAATCCCTCGTGCTCTTCATGAAATATTCGACACCATTATGATACCAGTAAAATATTTAAAGCAAGGGTCAAGACATCCGTGCCTGACTTCAACGTACAGTCACACCAGAAATAACTAATATAATGGGTATATAAATCAGCCTCAGAAAATTGCCGTCATTTCTTTTTCAATTATTGATTCAGAGATTCAAACATTTCGTCAATGGCCTTATATACGGGTGATAAAGCGAAAACTGAATAGGAGGGGAAAAGCAAAAAAGAACATATGATTATGAAAGCATTTAGAACAATTTGTCAAAACTCATTATGTTTAACAGCGCTATTAAGGCTATGCCAGCGTATTGTAGTCCGTGCCAAGTCACAGGCACGATTTCTTGCTTAGGAGAGTAAATCTACCGTTGGCTAGGGCTATATATTTCTGCATGGAGTCATCTAAGTGTATTTATAAATATAATTTACATCCGACCGGAGAATAATAGTGGGATTAACTGCGATTCTGCCTACCCAATGTTGATTTACAAGCCTGATACAATGAATGATAAATGAATGAATATACAATACAGTATTAGGATTATTTTTTACACCAAATTGAACCCTTCTGTATGACCCCACCTTTTTTGGAAGTTTACTCTTCCTCCAATTCGGACATTTTTGCATAAGTTTTTGCAATTTCTTTTCTCCTGCAAATTGGACTTTAAAAAAAAAGAGATCTGACCCTTTTGGGAAAATACCCCCAGCTCCTGTTCCCTCACCACCCTACTACCCACTGCAATATTCCCTGGATGCCCTCTCTACCACTCCCCCATTCCCCTGTTCCCTCACTCTCCTACCCGCGCATTCCCCCACCCCTCTACCCCCCCCTCTGCGTTCTTCCCCTAGTCTCCCACTTCACCCCTATGTATACCTCTGACCCTCCCTCTTACAGCAACTCCCTACCCTCTCACCCCACACACCCCTACTTGCTTAGTCCTCTGCCCCCTCAATCCCCCCACTTACTTCCCTCTCCCCCTCCCCCTACTCGCCCACTCCCCTACTACCTCAATCCAATACTCCGCTATACCCCCATACCCCCATTCCCCTAATCGTTCACTCCCCTTCTCCCTCAATCTCCCACTCCCCTGACTTGTTACCCCCCATTCCCCTACTTGCTCAGTCCCCTACTCCTCCATTCCCCTCTACTACTGCTCACTCACTGCCTTATTCTCTGGTCCTTTAATTGCTAACCCTCCTACAACCCCCCCCCCCACACACCCCCGCCATTCTGCCTCACTCTCCTACTGCTTCACTAATGCGAAAAGTGAAAATGTATTCAAAATTGCATTAAAAAAGAAAATCAATTTAATGCGCCGTCTTTCTATTTCATATCATTCGTAACAAGAATGTGTACAAAATATTTTTAAAATTTCTTTTTCAAAATTGCTTAAAGAAAAGTAGGGTCGGCCCTACTTTGATAGGGTCGGTCGGGTGACATGAAACAAACCTCTTCTCTTTGGCCTTATCAAACTGAAAGTCACTTTGAAGTCATTATTTCCCTTTTTTTGAATTTGAAAGATGGACTTTCAGTTTCAAAATGTAGGTGACTTCATTTAAAGTCATCTCTAATGCTGATCCACTTAACTCCTATCAGTAGACAATGCGACACATCACCAGATTGCAGCTAGCAAGATAGCACATCAACAAACCTCTCTAACGCTATATCCATAGCTGCTAGACTGATGCCACATAGCATCAGCAGCCCTACGATGGCTGAACACATGGCGCTACTTTGCCTCCCTAGTTACTTGTTAGTAGCCTAGTACACTATCTGCCTGCCTCCAGCACATTGAGCCACAGGGGGTCCTACGGGGATCACACACTCTGCAGCACGGGCTTGTTGACATGCGTATTGCGGTGCTGATTGACATCCGAATCCCAGTTGCTGATTGGCGCGGCCAAACATAGGGTACCGAATTATGTGCCGACGCATCACCTTTTCTATTGGTGGAGTTTCATAGGCTTCACTGCAAGGATGAAAAGATAGAGAGAGATTAGTAGTGACCATTTATGGATCTTTCCTACCCTAACTATTAAACCCTTTAAGGACGACATGATGCACTAATGCATCATGCCCTTAGGCATCATGACGCATTAATGCATCCCTAACAGATAGCTCACCCGATCTAAACTTATGCATCATGACGGCATCCCAGTGGGCAAAAACTCCCGTTCAACGTTGAATCAACGCTGAATTACCATTGCCAACCTTTTATCAATATTGATTCAATTTTTTGTATCCACTGGGATAGGGCACAATGCATTGATACATTGTGCAGCCAGGGTTTAAACTTGATATTTGTGCTGCCCTTTGCACTGATAATTGTTATGCTCCAGGCCTTAGTCTGTATTGGATATCCCAAGGATATGTGTCAGAATGACCGATTGATATTCAAAAATGACAAAATGTGACTAATGCCTTTCTCATAGGGACTTCCCTAATACTCAGGACTAACTAGCATGGCACTATCAACGAACCTAGGTTGGTGGCATAGGGAGCCATATCTACCAACAACTATAACAATGTAATACCTTTAAGATAACAATCTAATACAAGTGACAACACTTGCTTGTACATATTGAATAGATGTTAGCATGCATGGGTTCTCTGATATCCGCCCAAACCGCGTACTTTAGGGAGAAACAATAATAATGGAATCATGTACTTACACTGCGATCACACTCTTCCGCCTCCTAAACAGTGAAAGAAAAAGTATGTATTGGTTATGAGTGGTTTACTCCTGCGAATATCTATTTGAAGTTTGGATATACGCATGATATTATGTTTGTAACAAATGTAAACACTCCTTATACATGTCATAAAGTGTTAACGGGAAGTCATGCATTACAGACTCCACCAATGGCCCGGAGTAAAAGAGAAAGGAAAAAATAGATAAATTTAAGGTACATCTTTATACTTTTCAGAACGTGGTGATGAGGAACCCCTTCATTCTTGAGTGGCCTAATTTGATGCATGCAATACGCAACAAGGGACGAACTTGCCAAGTCACTACATGCCACCCATTTTCCCTGTAATCTTAAAAACCATTTCCCCTGTAATCTTAATGATTCCCCGCTCTTCTCTAGATGGTGCCACTGTAAGGCTGCAAGTATGAATTTCCTTTCTCTTAGTTCTAACCACCCCATCCTTTAGTGGTAAATAGATTCGGTTATAGTTCTGTTACAGTTTTAAAAAAAGAAAAAAAAGAGATAATGACAGCCCCCGATATATATATAGCAATGTTGCCAACTTACAGTGGTGCCATCTAAAGGATAGGCCTGGAAACTGATTAAGATTACTGGAAAAGTGGGTCTTTTAAGATTACAGGTAAAATGGGTGGCGTCTAGTGACTTGGTAAGTTCGTCCCCACGTGTATCTAATACAGATTATTCACTATTTCAAATCATATCATGTTGGAAAAAAATAAAAGGTGTGTTTCAGGTTACATGGTCTGACAATCTAGGTAGGATGAATCGGATTTCGTTTTTTACTTTGGCCTGAAAAGTACCCAAAAATTGACTTGCAAACTTCAGTGCCAACTCGCCGACAGCGGCGTTGACTCTTGCACTATCAAATTGACTCTGAAATAGCCCCAAAATTACTTTAGATATAGATATTTTCTAAAAATTGGATAGAAATTTCTAGGTTCGGCCCTCTTTTCGTAACCTGAAACACACCTCATTCTTTGGGCCCAAGGTAAGTGTAATGCAAAGTCCATACGACCAGTAAATCACATTTAGGTGTTCAAGTGTTCACGTAAAATCTTTGTAACATCCTCTTTATCAATTAATAGAGTCCATTTATATATATTTTTAAAATTTAGCCCAGCTTACCTCATCCTGAAACAGCAGCACAGGCAGATACAGCAGAACAGCAGCACGCACACCACTCCTCCAGCTATTGCCCCCGCCATGGCCAGTTTTGATTTGTCTGTAGGCAAAATTGAATCATTTTGTCAAGAATTTTCAAATGGATACACTGTATAGACTAATGAATAGGGTCAATCATATTTTGGCTGGAAGACTGTTTTACCAAAATCTACCAACTATCCCCCACCCCACCCTTTATAGATATAGCAATAAAATCTACCTAGGAGGGGGCGCTTATAAAGGAGAGGGCGCTTATTTTGTCTAATAATTATGGTATAAATGTTCAACTGCAGTATACCAATATTATTGCAAAATAATTTATGACAATGTAACTCCCGAATTATAAATTAAAACTTTAAAACTAGGTTGATAAGATCCAACACCTACTTTCACACCGTGGACCGGAAAATCCGGGCCAGCAGTCACATCTGTTGCCACCCACTTCAGAGACGCACGAACCTCCAATACCGCAGAAACCGGAGACGCACTTGGAGGCTTTCACTTTAGCAGGAAAATACATAGTTTTTTAATTCCGATTTTTAACCCATTAGTAGCTGTCACATCAGCTATGAATAGACCTTTAAAGGCCTATGGGATATAACCTGAGGCCAATACCATAATATTATAATGGACTTCATGTATAACTTGATTGTATTTCACAGTTAACAGCAGCGAAAAAAAGTTTGAATATATTTATAATCATTTCTATATGACTGTAGGAAAGTATGTGATGCCACTCAAAACATATATACATCTACATACCATCTAAGACATAGAGGTGTATAAGTATAAAGTTATTTGCTTACGTTCACAGTCTTTACCGCCATAACCAATCATGCAGATGCAGTTATATTCATTCACACGGTCTACGCAGCTTCCGCCGTGCTGACAGGGACTGGACACGCAGTCGTCCACCTCTGAACAGATATGACATAAATCATCATGTATCAAAGAAATCACCTTTGACAATACAGCTTTATTGTGATAAGATTATGACATAATATACTGGTAATAAGTATGCAAGGACCTAACATGTAAAACTTTTTTCAATAACGAAAGTTTGTACCTACAAATGAAAATCCATTACCCTGTACTTTATAGCCAAAGGGTCACCAATAAGAAAAGGTCTAGTAGCAGAGGCAGTTTATGTTATTTAAGGTAAATACTGTAAACATTAAAAATATACTTTTTAAAGTTACTCTCTCATTGCTGATGAAGTATGTACATACAGTTTTCCATTTGTATATGTCAGTTTTATTATATCATGTTCTCAAGCCATTAAAAGCTACTGATTTCGCATGTCTGATAAATGCATTCAGCTCAGAATGCATAGGGTAGATTCCCCATGAGTCAGACACATACCCTCAGACGGATTGAATAAGCCAGAATTCCACTGTCCGTGTCAAGGTATGTGTCCGACCCAATGTGAATCTACCCCACTTGCACGCTGATATATGGGTGAGAGAGGTTACAGAATTATTAGTCAAAAGACCCCCGACGTCCGGCATTCTGGATAACCCCTCATCTGGATGAGCCTAATCAGGCATATCCACTCCAATAGGAAGGAGATGAAGAAAGTGGTAGGTTTCAGGGTATCACCCCTATCAGTCTTATCAGTGACCATCGTTCTGGGCCTGGGAGGTGGCAGATAACAGATCACCCATAGTCCTATTCCAAATCCAATATGGCCGTCGGGGGTATTTTGAGCAATATGGCAGCGCCCATGGTTCAATATGTGTAAGCCCTATACATACCTTCACAGTGCATGCCTGTGAACCCTGGGGGGCACCGGCAGGTGTAGTACCCGGCACTGTCTACACACGTGCCCTCGTTCTGACAGTTGTTGGTTGTACAGTGCCCAATGTGTGCTGTGTTAAACATATCATCATTATTGTCATCTCTAAGCAGCATTGTTACCTGACATCCATTAGAAGCTTCACCAAGACCTCAGTATACAAGTAGCTTGAAAAGACTCCCAGAACCCTACAGAAAACATGCAGGGCTTTGGTAGTGCTTAATAAGTGCCCACTGGGTAGAGTGTCAACTTGTATAAATAAATCAACCTTGACAAAGGACAGCAATGTCCGCAATGTCGGTTCGCTTTATCAGTTAACTATTTGCCTTATTACTTCATACATTTTGACAACTAAGATTACAGAGTTTGAGGGAATATCTTCTGAACTTGAGTCATAATAAAAATTGAAAGTTGTGAATGTGCTCCAGTTATCAATTCATTTAGAAATGCTGGTTCTTGGTGTATTTTTAATTGTGTGTTGAGGCACAAAACCAAATCTAAAGCAGACTAAACTTTATCAATTAATATAAAGAAGGATGGCATTTTTACACCTTTACCAAGTAGAATATACTAATAAAGACTATGCTTAAATTAGCTAAATGAGTGTAAAGGTTAGTATTCCAGTAAGAGAAGGCAGTTGAGATTGGATTTCATTGAAGTCAGACTAGTAATAAGTACCAAGGAAAGCAATTTAATCATGTTGATTCATTTAAAATTCACAAACACTAAAACATGCTATCGTCTAGAGTGTACTACTGCGTGCATCATAACGTACCACGTTGCCTTTTTCACACACTATATCAATCAAGCTGTACAGGACTGAAAGAACACTATTCTGTAATGGTCATGGAGGCTGGACGAAAAAGACTACTCACATTCACATGTTGCACCAGTGTAGCCAGGGTAGCATTCACAGCGGAAGGACCCGATGGTGTTTGCACATGCCCCGTAGTTTTTACACGGGAATCTGTGACATTCGTTCACATCAACTGAGTAAAACAAAAATAACATATGTGGATGAGTCACAATGATTTAATTTTCTTTGTTATTAGAGGTGTCGGTAGTGTATGGTCATATGTAGTACACAGATAACCTTTGAACTCCAGAACTTTATGTTGGTTTTAGCAGAATTCTTATGACATTGTCTGTAATGGCTATGTTTGCAAACATCCCATACCAGGAGTTTGACAGGGCAATTATCGTTCAGACAGTCTATATTAGAATGCAGGATTCTGAGATTATATTATGAATTTGTGTCATGGTGTCAAAAATATTCAAAGGCTTTATCAACAATTTTTCTGAGAAATCGCCCTTTCTTGCAGCATTGGTCTATGACTTACATTGACAGCGATCTCCCCAATATCCAGGCACGCAGTGACAACTGAAGGACCCTTCCTCGTCCACACATGTTCCCTCATGTTCACAAGGAGACGTTTCACATTCATTTACATTGTCTGAAAAGGAACAGTTAAAATATGTGTGTGAAGAACGTGATAGCCAACAATGTACCGGGTATCTGATAATCTTTATATTTTCAAAACAGATGGAAAAATACAATTTTCTAGCAACTGGACATTGATATTGAGGTTAAGTGACTCTGCCATTGAAGTAAATTATTTGTTTGGCCGAAATCACTCACAATCATTTAATATGTATAATGATTGAAAATATTGACTAATAATCCCATTATGATTTGGGATAATCAGACCAGATTTCCTGAAAAATATTGTGGTTCTAGAAGTTGATTGATTACCCTCCACCTTATTTCTTTTTTAAATATTTTTCAGATGCCGATAAACGCCAGCTTGGGAAGCCATACACTCTAAGAAAAGTGTGTTATGTTTACACGCCTTTTGAAGCCCATTTTAACACACTTTCGTATTGTAACACACTACTCTAGTCAACGTTTGTTGATCTCAAAAAGTGTGTTACTCCGTTACGCTACTCAAAGTATGTTACTCTGTAAATGCATGTTCCCACAGCACACATATTTTAGAGTCTATATACACACTAATTAACAAACAAAATTTGGGGGGGGACCAACAAAAATTGACCCCTTGAAGGGGGGGACCAAAAAAATTGCACCCCTTTTTAATGAAAAAGCCTGCGCGTTACTAGAGCTCAGAGGGGTCGGCTGCGCTCAATTTCAACTTGCCTGAGGGGGGGACCAAAAAAATGTCGACCCCTCCCGTGGGGGGGACTGAAAAAATTTCGACCCGCTCGTGCAAAAACCCACCAACCCCCCCCCCCCGCCTGTTGTTAAAAAATGACCACTCCCTTACCTGTACAGTGTTGCCCCTGCCATCCGGGGGGACAGTCACAGGTATAGTTCCCGACACCATCCCGGCATCGTCCACCGTGCCTACACGGGTTAGGGAAACAGTCGATGATGTTTACTGTAAAAAAGGGATAAGGAAAAAGTGTTAAAGCCAGGTATAGATGGCACGTATTTTCGGGTTGGGGCCCTTAGTTTTTTTTTCAGAATTACTTTCCCATGGGCCCGGGTGGCCCGCAGAAAATTTTGAAGATATATGAAGAGAATACACCTGTATCGCCATGTAATATGTCGTTGGAAAGAGGAATATGTGAGAAAATGGGACAATTTGGTTTCATTTTTACATAGATAAATCTAGAAATACAATTATGTAATGTGAATAAATCCCATTCGGTCGTAGATTTATGTCTAAGCTACGTAAATCATCGTATTTTTATTACACAACCTAACGTTATTATCCTGTGTAAGAAAATAGAAGGAGTTCAGAATATTTTACGCCGCCCTCAGGAGAGGTCGGAAATTTTTACGCCCCCTCCAACCCACCACCTCCCACTGTAACAAATAAATCAACACTCCCTAACTGTGCTGACCAATAGTACAGTCCTCCCTCATCAGGTGGGGTGCCTGTCCCTCTCTTGTTCCAGTCAACTGTTGATTGGTGACATTTTCAGTGACTCTTACATTGAAGCAAATTATTTGTTTTGGCAAAATCAATTATTTATATAGATATAATTCAAAATATAGACTATCAATCCCAAGATGATTTGTAAAAATCAAACCCTGGAAAAATGTGATACAAGTCAATACAAGTCAATTTTGAATGCCTGGTGAAATATGCATCATTTGGAGAAGACATATTTTTTTACTAACTTGAGCAGTCGCTACCAGTCCATCCTCGGTAACAGTCACATGTATAGGAAGCAACACCATCAACGCATCGTCCATTATTCTTACATGCGTATGGAAAGCAGTCATTGATGTTATCTTGAAAAAAGAAGAAGGGGCTTCGTCATCAAATGATGTTTCTATTTTTAAGCATACCTATCAAATGAGTCAACCATGAGATGAATTATAAAACCATTAAACCTTTGTGAATTGCATGATGCTGCAAGGTTCCATGTTGACATGCTGTGGCAAAAATGAAATCCTAAAAAAAGGCCTCCTTTCTACTGATCGCCTGACTTAACCTTCGCCAACATAATAGACAAACACATATCAACTGATCAGGCTCAAAGTTATTGTTCAAGCAAGTTGATCTTCGTGACTACATTGAAAGATCCATTTGTAGGCAGGGCCAGTATCCACACATTGCCCTTCATTCTCACACGGGTTAGGAAAGCAGTCAATGATTGTTTCATCTTTTTGGCATCAATATTAGGAAAAGGGAAATATGTTGAAACTTTAGAGGATTACTGGGATGAGGATAATTTAAACTTGACAGAAATTGGTATTACCAATTCAGACAGATCAGGCTAAAAGTTGAATTTCAATCTATCTAATCTATGGAAGCTATACATTTTTTGGAGAAAGACCTTTTTGACTTACCTGTACAATGTGTACCCTTCCATCCAGCGTAACAGTCACATCTGTAGGAGGTACCAGTATTCACGCATTGCCCATTTCCACATGGGTCAGTAGAGCAGTCATTGATTTGTACTTTAAAAAGTAAGAAGGGAAATATGTTGAAACTTTAGAGGATTACTGGGATGAAGGTAATCTAAACTTGCCAGAAATTGTTTGAAAAAGGAAATGGGAAATATTTTGAGACTATGTTTGGTGTCGTTATAAAATGATGTTTCCTCTTTTTAGAATCAATACTAAATGAATGAACGATGAAATAAAATAGTGAAACTGTTGAACTTTAGTAGATGGCATGATGCCTCAGTACTATTTGTTATCATAATGTGGTAATCTAATCTATGCAGGTCATACCTTTCTTGAAAAGACCTTTTGACTTACCTGTACAATGTGTGCCCATCCATCCAGTGTAACAGTCACATCTGTAGGAGGTACCAGTATTCACGCATTGTCCGCTTCCACATGGGTCAGTAGAGCAGTCATCGATTGGTACTTTAAATAGTAAGACGGGAAATATGTTGAAACTTTAGTTGAATGTAATCTAAACTTGACAGAAATTGGTATTTCCAATTTAGACTAATCAGGCTCAAAGTTGATAATCAATCTATCTAATCTATGAAGGCTATACATCTCTTGGAAAAGACATATTTGACTTACCTGTACAATGTCGCCCCGTCCATCCACTGTCACAGTTGCATCTGTAGGAGTTACCAGTATCCACGCATTTTCCATGCACACATCGGTCAGGAGAGCAGTAATTGTTTGGTACTTTAGAAAAGGAAATCGGAAATATTTTGAGACTATGTTTGGTGTCGTCATAAAATGATATTTTTAATTGTTTGATTGATTGACTGACTGATTCATTTTTATTGGCAAATAATGTACATTCAAGCTCTTCATCATCGCCATGGTGGACATTGTCCACATTTAAATTAAGAAGGACAGAATGCGTCGTGTTTATACCTCAGCTGGACTTGGTATGCTATTCAAGATGTAGGCCCTATCAAACATTTACTTTTATCACACACAAATGATTAGTTCCTCTATGATAACTGAATCATAGATACCCACGCTTAACATCGGCTGCAAGCTTACTGACCTGCTCCGAACTCTATAGGGAGTTTGCTGGATTAGCTACGCCTGTTAGGTTCTTGTTAACAAAGACCTATAAAGCAACCTGTACACTTGATCCGAACTGTGTCGACCTGTTCTTTACTTGATAACTTCTCACCAATATTAAAGGGAACAAAGTCACATTTATTACACCATCAAAGATTGCCTCCTTTCAACTAATGGCCTGACTTAACCTTGGCCAACATCATAGTCAAAAACCTAAAAGCCTGACCAATCAGGTTCAAAGTTGAAATTCAATCTATTTAATCTATGAAGGTCATACCTTTCTTGGAAAAGACCTTTTGACTTACCTGTACAATGTGTGCCCGTCCATCCAGCATAACAGTCACATCTGTAGGAGTTACCAGTATTCACGCATTGTCCATTTCCACATGGGTCAGTAGAGCAGTCATCGATTGGTACTTTAAATAGTAAGACGGGAAATATGTTGAAACTTTACAGCGATGAATGTAATCTAAACTTGACAGAAATTGGTATTTCCAATTTAGACTAATCAGGCTCAAAGTTGATATTCAATCTATCTAATCTATGAAGGCTATACATCTCTTGGAAAAGACATATTTGACTTACCTGTACATTGTCGCCCTGTCCATCCACTGTCACAGTTGCATCTGTAGGAGTTACCAGTATCCACGCATTTTCCATGCACACATCGGTCAGGAGAGCAGTTATTGTTTGGTACTTTAGAAGAGGAAATGGGAAATATTTTAGTCTTTTCTGCAGTTACAGGTAACTTATACTCGCTGCACCAATCAAGAATCAATTATAAAATGAATGAACAATGTAATAAATAATGAAACTGTTCAAGCTTTGTAGATGGCATGATGCCTCAGTACTATTTATTATCATAATGTGGCAATGGTGACTATGAAACCAGTGTAGGGGCTAGGTTCTGGGTTAACTATAATATGGCGGGTTCTGTTGGACGCTGTGTTGCGAGCTTGGTCGGAACCCTTCAGTCCGGCGGCAGGTGACAGCACCTGCTCCGAGCTTGGGGTACGGATAGAGGTCGCTACCCAGCTAACAAAAAAACGTTATTTTACGTCAAAATAACGTTCTAAAAGTGTATATAACGTTATGCCATAGTGAGGAGCCTTAGAGAAATGTTATATAACGTTAAATAACGTTACAAAATGTTGTATAACGTTTTTTGTTTATTGGGTATAGGCTTCCGGTCTGCATGTGCACACGCAGGCTGGCTGACTATATATAGCCAGAGTCTAATAGAACTTGTCGGTTCCTCTATGATGACTGAATCATAGATACCCACGCTTAACATCGGCTGCAAGCCTACTGACCTGCTCCGAACTCTATAGGGAGTTTGCTGGATTAGCTACGCATGTTAGGTTCTTGTTAACAAAGACCTATAAAGCAACCTGTACACTTGATCCAAACTGTGTCGACCTTGTTCTTTACTTAATGACTTCTCACCAATATTAAAGGGAACAAAGTCACGTTTATTACACCATCAAAGATTGCCTCCTTCCAACTAATGGCCTGACTTAACCTTGGCCAACATCATAATCAAAAACCTAAAAGCCTGACCAATCAGACTGCAGTAATCAGGTCCAAAGTTGAAATTCAATCTATTTAATCTATGAAGGTCATACCTTTCTTGGAAAAGACCTTTTGACTTACCTGTACAATGTGTGCCCGTCCATCCAGCGTAACAGTCACATCTGTAGGAGTTACCAGTATTCACGCATTGTCCATTTCCACACGGTTTAGTAGAGCAGTCATTGATTGGTACTTAGAAAAGTAAGAAGGGAAATATGTTGAAACTTTGGAGGATTACTGGGGTGAGGATAAATTTAAACTTAACAGAAATTGTTTGAAAAAAGAAATGGGAAATATTTTGAGACTACAGTAAATTCCCGCGTACTACCCGCGGGTTGTACGCGAACCAAACTCAGCTTTCATTTGATACCAAACATGCCTATATAGGGTGCGGGTTATACAAGGGTTTTCATCACTAAAGAACAGTACTAAAATGTAAATTTTCAAATGCAAAAACGGGTTATAGGATTCTCCTGAGTTAGGGGTGCGGATTATACGCGAGATGCGGGTAGTAAGCGGGAATTTGTGGTATGTTTGGTGTCATTATAAAATGATGTTTCCTCTTTTTAGAATCAATACTAAATGAATGAACGATGAAATAAATAGTGAAACTGTTCAACCTTAGTAGATGGCATGATGCCTCAGTACTATTTGTTACCATAATGTGGCAATCTAATCTATGAAGGTCATACTTTTCTTGAAAAGACCTTTTTGACTTACCTGTACAATGTGTGCCCATCCAGCCAGCGTAACAGTCACATCTGTAGGAGCTACCAGTATTCACGCATTGCCCATTTCCACACGGTTTAGTAGAGCAGTCATTGATTGGTACTTTAAATAGTAAGGCGGGAAATATGTTGAAACTTTAGAGGATTACTGGGATGAAGGTAATCTAAACTTGACAGAAATTGTTTGAAAAAGGAAATGGGAAATATTTTGAGACTATGTTTGGTGTCGTTATAAAATGATGTTTCCTCTTTTTAGAATCAATACTAAATGAATGAATGATGAAATAGATAGTGAAACTGTTCAACTTTAGTAGATTGCATGGTGCCTCAGTGCTATTTGCTATCATAATGTGGCAATCTAATCTATGATGGCTAAACATCTCCTTGAAAGGACCTTTTTGACTTACTTTTACAATGTGCACCCGTCCATCCAGCGTTACAGTCACATCTGTAGGAGTTACCATTATTCACGCATTGTCCATTTCCACACGGGTTTGTAGAGCAGTCATTGATTTGTACTTTGAAAAGTAAGAAAGGAAATACGTTGAAACTTTGGAGGATTACTCGGATGAATATAATTTAAACTTGACAGAAATTAGTATTACCAATTCAAACTAATCAGGCTCAAAATTGATATTCAATCTATTTAATCTATGAAGGCTATACATCTCTTAGAACAGACATATTTGACTTACCTGTACAATGTGTCCCTGTCCATCCTTCGTCACAGTCACATCTGTAGGAGTTACCAGTATCCACGCATTTTCCATACATACATGGGTCAGGAGAGCAGTAATTGTTTGGTACTTTAAAAAAAGGAAGTGGGAAATATTTCGAGACTATGTTTGGTGTCGTTATAAAATGATGTTTCCTCTATTTAGAATCAATACTAAATGAATGAGTGAGACTGTTCAACCTCAGTAGATAGCATGATGCCTCAGTATTATTTGTTATCATAATGTGGCCATCTAATCTATGAAGGTCATAATTTTCTTGAAAAGACCTTTTTGACTTACCTGTACAATGTGTGCCCATCCAGCCAGCGTAACAGTCGCATCTGTAGGAGTTACCAGTATTCACGCATTGTCCATTTCCACACGGGTTAGTAGAGCAGTCATTGATTTGTACTTTAAAAAGTAAGAAGGGAAATATGTTGAAACTTTAGAGGATTAATTACTGGGATGAGGATAATTTAAACCTGACCGAAATTGGTATTACTAATTCAGACATATCAGGCTCAAAGTTGAATTTCAATCTATCTAATCTATGGAAGCTATACATTTTTTGGAGAAAAACAGTTTTGACTTACCTGTACAATGTATACCGGTCCATCCGCTGGTGCAGTAACATTTATAGGAATCAACACCATCCTCGCATTGTCCTTCATGCTTACAGGGGTTAGGAGAGCAGTCATCGATGTTTTCTTTATAAGAGGAAGTGGGGAAATATATTAAGGCCTCAAGGGTTTACAATAAACAATTGAATTCAAGCTTGATAGCAATAGCCCTGCTCCAGTGACCTCAGGTCCTCATATATGATGTGTACGCATCTCCCAAAAGTTAGTCATGCTAGATCAAACAGCCTATGTAAAGCAGAGGTTTCATAAGTTTTCTCAAAAACCAATGGCAGCTATTTTGCTTTTGTTAATTTCCCACAGAAAGAGCCCCTTTTGAGCTTGGCAAGTGTGATTTCCGGATTTAGGACTCCTAAATTACCCCAAGAAGTGATGTTGCCTGCTTGTACTTTGAAATGCGCCTTGGTGGGAGAATTTCTCATTTTGTTGCCAGTCTGTAATGATGGCTATAAAACCATCATTTGAAGACTGCCCCCCTCCAACTTATGGCCTGACTTAATGTTGGCTAACAGTCATGAACATGAAAATGTGACTGATCAGGCTCAAAAATTGAGATTCATTCCATCTAATGTATGGAGACTACAAGTCTTGGAAAAGACATTTTTGGCTTAACTGTGCAGTGTGTACCTGAAAACATAAAAGACTTACTGATCAGGCTCAAAGTTGAAATTCAATCTATCTAATCTATGGAGCCATAGATTTCTTGGAAAAGACCTTTTTGACTTACCTGTACAATGTGTGCCCGTCCATCCAGCATTACA
The DNA here is from genome assembly GCA_947462335.1 of Harmothoe impar. Lineage (NCBI taxonomy): Eukaryota > Metazoa > Annelida > Polychaeta > Phyllodocida > Polynoidae > Harmothoe > Harmothoe impar. The sequence goes on from OX381721.1 coordinate 28,496,978, forward strand.
GTCGCATCTGTAGGAGTTACCAGTATTCACGCATTGTCCATTGCCACACGGGTTAGTAGAGCAGTCATTGATTGGTACTTTAAACAATAAGAAGGGAAATATGTTGAAACTTTGGAGGATTACTGGGATGAGGATAAATTAAACTTGACAGAAATTGGTATTACCAATTCAGACATATCAAGCTCAAAGTTGAATTTCAATCTAATCTATGGAAGCTATACATTTTTTGGAGAAAAACAGTTTTGACTTACCTGTACAATGTATACCGGTCCATCTGCTGGTGCAGTAACATTTATAGGAATCAACACCATCCTCGCATTGTCCATTATGCTTACAGGGGTTAGGAGAGCAGTCATTGATGTTTTCTTTAAAAAAAGATGTGGAGAAATGTTTTAAGGCTTCAAAGGTTTACAATAAACAATTGAATTGAAGCTTGACAGCAATAGCCCCGCTCCAGTGACCTCACATCCTCATATGCATACGCATCTCCCAACAGTTGGTCATGCTAGATCAGACAGCCTATGTAAAACAATGTAATGATATGCACGAAAATAACATCCTACTATATGCCTGTTTCATTCAAACTTCAAAACAATTATCAAAGCTCTTGTCTTGGTACAAGATTATTGGAAGCACTGAATGAAAACTTGTAATTTTTGTTACCAAATCTGTCTGTTTTGTGAAGGGTTGCTTATTTATCTAGTGACCATCTACTGATTTTGTTGACAAATTATGCTCGTACTTTCTAGCACCAATATCAAACAAGTGAACAAAAAGGCACATTACAAAACCAGGTAATTATTGTTGATGGCATGATAGCCTTCATGTCCACATGGTGTGACAATGATACAGCATTGCAGCACCATTGAGTAACTAGTTGGTGTTGCATTCGTTCATGTCACATGTCAAGCATAGGGTTAGAATGATGGCTGAAAGCAACACCAAATTGTTATTGCATGTGGCTGCATCAATTCACCATGCCCATAAATGTCAATGATACATTAAAATCATACGGTATCATTTGATTCACTGGTTAAGAAATGTTTGGCAAATGTGACATATACATCTTCATTACTAACCTTTACAGAATCTACCAGTGTATCCATCTTGACAAACACACGTATAAGAGTCAACACCGTCCTTGCACGTTGCATTATTTTTGCAAGATTGTTGTGCACTCGGGGTGCAGTCATCTATGTCGACTGTGGAAATATGGGGGTCAGACTTATATGGGTTCCTTGCTTTGAAAGTGAGGGAATAGTTAGATAATTTCACATAGACCACAAACTATATGTGACTTTTTCATGTGTTGTGTTACTTTACACTTTAGCGATTACTTTGCCTCCTGATCACCAAAAATAAAAAAACACAAATATTTTTAACATTAATATAGGAATGATAGATATTCCCAAGAATAACAAAAGTTTTGAACATTTGAATAACATGCTTGGGTGACATTGTCATATAAAGAGATATGATACAAGTAACATGACTTGTAACTTGGGTAAGGTCAGTATAAATATATCAAAACTTTAAGGGAGTATTTCAGGTTGATATTTAATGATATATCTAAATTTTTATTCACACAGATACCTTGTAGGAAATAACATGCTTGGGTGACATTGTCATATAAAGAGATATGATACAAGTAACATGACTTGTAACTTGGGTAAGGTCAGTATAAATATATCAAAACTTTAAGGGAGTATTTCAGGTTGATATTTAATGATATATCTAAATTTTATTCACACAGATACCATGTAGGAATGCTGTAACTTTAGTACTGTTGAAAGAAAACGGAAGGAAGCAGAAAAAAAACTTATCATTGTTTTTGCACAATATTGACATCTATTTTTGGTGAATTCTCATGATGTTGTTGAACGCCCAATATTTTGTCATATACGGAGGTAATGAAGAAGCCATATAACCATTTTTTTAAAGTATGCTCTATGGCTACTTTAGAGCCTCTGTAAATTGGGAAATATTTTGAAATTTGACAAAAACAGTAAAAAGGGATTGATGTCAATATCAAATGAAAACAATATAATAAAGATCCCATCTGACATTCAATATCATCAGCTCAAAATAATATATCATTAGGGGAACTACCTGAAACACTGACTGATAAATACACAGTTTCTTATTAACTATAAAAGAAGATGACCTGTATTCCCATTTCAAAAGCAATTAGCAGAAGGGGACCCTTCAAAACTACAACTCTGTCATAGTCACTGCTCATCTGGTTATGGGGTGCAATATGCAGTCAATTGACAGGCTAAGAAATGTGAGACACATATTCATTACTAACCGTCACAGAATTCACCACTATATCCATCCTGACATTCACATGTGTAGGTGTCATCACCATCCTTGCATGTTCCACGATCACCACAAGCCTCTTGTGCACTGGAGTCGCAGTCATTTATGTTGTCTTTTGGAAAACGGTAAATTTGATTAATTCGAGACCTCGACATTTTTTAGGTGTAATAATGTATTAATTGACTGGATAAACATATGACATCACATTCTAGTAACTGACCTTCACAGAATTCGCCACTGTATCCATCATCACAATCACATGTGAAGGAGGCATCACCATCCTTGCACTTTCCATTATCACCGCAATCCTCCCGTGCACTGGGGGTGCAGTCATTAATGTTCTCTTTGAAAAAAATAATCAATTATCAATATCAGTATGCCATATCATATTGTCTCCCCCTTTATTCATTACTATGCCTGCTATTCGACATAAGATAATAAATACAAAACTGGTTGATATTAGTTTAAAAGCAATATAGATCAATGAGAACAATCCTAGGGAATCATTTACACAAATTATCAATGTAAATTAAGTTCTGGTTGTCTTGGTAGTACTACTGATGGTATGAACAACAGGACAATTGGGTAGTGTCAAATATGATGATGAGGAAAGATAAAATCAAACAACATGCTTGGGTGGGTTTATCATAGTACGGAGATGGCTGACTTGACTCACTTGCATAGGGTCAGTATGATTATGATATAACTTTGTACTAAGTTTCTTTCTAAATATGAAAGAAATTGACTTGTCCTCCACTAACAGAAGTCAATGTCAGATAGGACCCTTCATAGGTTAATTGCTGCTCGATAACAGTCACTAAACATCTGGACGTGGGGTAAAATATGCTGATAATTGACCGGGTTGTAAAATGTATTCATAACTAACCTTCACAGAATTCACCACTGTATCCATTTTGACATTCACATGTGTAGGTGTCATCACCATCCTTGCACGTTCCATGATCACCACAAGCCTCTTCTGCACTGGAGTCGCAGTCATTTATGTTGTCTTTTGAAAAACATTTAAATAAACAATTGGGTTTGTTGCATTCAGAGTGAAATAATTATTAAAGAACACAAGCTATGTCTTTTTCCTTTACAGGAATTATTTTCCCTTTTTATTGATTACTTGCTAGTCAGCAAAGGATGACAAACAGAAAACTGTTGATGTTAGTCTTAATTTAGATTGTTAAGAACAACCGATCGATCCTAGTCAATGAGTTCGAGTGTAAACTTTTTACTTGGCATTAATGGTTGCCTAGCGAGGGGCATTTCTCAATTAGTGCCAACTGTACAACAAAATAAACTTCACTTTTTACCAAGGTAAGTCTTGTTCAATTTACAAATTATATATAAAATTTTAATGACGAGTTTTTTTTTTATCGACTACAGTCCTTTGGTGACAGAAGCAAATAACATAGGGTTAACTATTACTCTATGAAGGTCAACACACATGTGGACATGACATCTAATAAGTTGGTAATTGCCAGGTTGAGATATGTGAGATGCATTTTCATTACTGACCTTCACAGAATTCACCCTCGTATCCATTTTGACATGCACATGTGTAGGTGTCATCACCATCCTTGCACGTTCCATGATCACCACAAGCCTCTTCTGCACTGGAGTCGCAGTCATTTATGTTGTCTTTTGGAAAACATTTAAATAAACAATTGGGTTCGTTGCATTTAGAGTGAAATAATTATTAAAGTACACAAGCTATGTCTTTTTCCTTTACAGGAATTATTTTCCCTTTTTATTGATTACTTGATAGTCGGCAAAAGATGACAAACAGAAAACTGTTGATGTTAGTCTTAATTTAGATTGTCAAGAACAACCTATCGATCCTAGTCAATTGAGTTCGAGTGTAGACTTTTTACTTGGCATTAATGGTTGCCTAGCGAGGGGCATTTCTCAATTAGTGCCAACTGTACAACAAAATAAACTTCACCTTTTACCAAGGTAAGTCTTGTTCAATTTACAAATTATATATAAAATTTTAATGAAGATTTTTTTTTTATCAACTACAGTCCTTTGGTGACAGAAGCAAATAACATAGGGTTAACTATTACTCTATGAAAGTCAATACACATGTGGACATGACATCTAATAAGTTGGTAATTGCCATACACCATTTTATAATGTTATATAACGTTATATGTCAACGTTTTTCTAAGGCTCTTCAATATGGCATAGCGTTATGTAAAGTTTAAAACGTTATTTTGTAGTAAAATAACGTTATTTTGATAGCTGGGATAAGTCTCTAGTTTTCACTGTTTGTAAACTAACATGGTCGATGTAAACCAAGATTACCCCATTTCTTTTGGGTGCCATGTAATTTAAACCATTTAAAGTGTAAACCCTAAAGGAATGTATACAGATGCATTCTGATACTCAAGATACGGACATGGTCACCTGTCTCAATTAGAAAAATGTGCAAAAACCAGTCTACATTCCGGGAAACCCCCAGGAAATTCCCTCTGTGACGTCTTGATATGTATAAACATACGGAGCTTGGCTGGAGAGGGTCCGCATTCTGTTTAGGATGTTAGGGAATGGAGAGGAGAGGTTAGAGAATGGAGAGGGGAGGTCAGGGAATGGAGAAGGGAGGTCAGGGAATGGAGAAGGGAGGTTGGGGAATGGAGAGGGAGGCCGGGGAAATTAATGGAGAGGGAGGTCGGGGAATGGAGAGGGGAGGTCGGGAAAACTAATGGTGAGGGAGGTCGGGGAATGGAGAGGGGAGGTCTGGGAATGGAGAAGGAAGGTTGGGGAATGGAGAGGGAGGTCAGAGAATGGAGAGGGGAGGTCAGGGAATGGAGAAGGGAGGTCCGGGAAAGTGCAGTGGAGATAGGAGAATGGGCAGGGGAGTCGGGGAATGGGCAGTGTGAGATCAGGGGAGATCAGGGGAAGCACGGGGGAAGCCGGGGGGGGGGGGGGGGGTCAAGGAAAACAACCAGGGAACCCTTGGCATAATCACACTCTGGGCTAGGTAGAATATGGACTTTGTATCTGGAACAGCTGCATGAACCAGCACTAAAATACAGGACTAAGTATCGAATACTTCAATTCATAGCTTAGTTCAACATGTTCTAGATGTGGATCTGATAGCTATGTTTTAACTGAGATATATAAGAATTGTGGGATTTTCCTGGTGGAAGTAGTATATGGAAAGGTGGGTTTGTAGTAGGCAATGCATTAAACATGCTATTCATCTGATTACTTGAGAGACTCACCATGAGAAAATCAATGGTGAGCAAGTAATGAATGCTCCCATACTTCTATGGTAATGAATAAAGCACAATTTGCCCATTATTCAGGAGGGAATAGATCGTATATATTCTCTCATACCATTACTGTACTGAATAAAGCAGGTTACGTCCTTTATTCAGTACATAATGAATGATAACTTCTCCCATATATTCTACTCTACTGAAGAAGGTACAACAAGCCCTTTAGTCAGTAGGGAATGAATACTGATTTATCCCATTTATGTACCCTATAAAGTCAGATATATAGATTATTATGCCCGTTATTCAGGAGGGAATAGATCCTATCTTCTCTCATACCGTTACTGTACTTAACCCTTTAACTGCTGGCCTTGGAAAATGCAATTTGGGCCTTAACCACCGGCCCTATGCCATGGGAATATGCAACTTTGCAAGTATGTGCTCCCTGGGATAGTGAATAAGGAGTAAAATAAATTGTATTGGAGACCTAATTTACACTTTTCTGACAAGGGGACGTAGTACTCATGTTAAATATCTTTTGATTGGTTCAAATATTCTAATTTTTTGTCTCATAGCAGGAGCTTGAATTTAGTGGTATTGCTGCCATAGGGCAGCACTATGGCAGTAGCGTTTTTTTCAAGGGTATTTTAGATGCTTCCAAGAGGCATCAGCGGCCCTTAAAGGGTTAATAAACCAGGATAATTGATTGAGTTGATTGATTGAAGCTGCAAATTATTTTAGAGACAATGAATTATTTGTCAATTCTGAGAGCAGAAATGTAGGGCGTAGTCCCACTTTAGGTCGCCAGTTAGGTAAAAGTAAAACCAAGGAACCTGTTCCTATTAAACGGAAATTTTACTATTTCTTGTAGCTAAGTATATAACATTAGCGACTCCACCTATTAGCGACTTAAAGTGGGAGTTGTTATATATGTGATATGATCTGAGAAAAAGGCCCTTAGTGCAGGGTGCACAAAGGTCCCTTTTTCCAGTACATGCCACATATAGTGATTATTGAAATAGAATCTAAAAACATTCAAGGGGAATATACCCCCGGGGGAAAGGGTTTCCCTTAACGGGAGCTATTAGAAAAACATGGGCCATGGCTTTTTTAGGGGGAAAGAAGGTAGTTGACGCAGGATTATTCATATTAATATAGTTTGAATAAAAAATATTATAATATACAAGGCTAGTGATAACAACCAATAGCGACTCCATCTGGTAGTGACTTAAAGTGGGAGTTACTATTAGAGTGATTATTGAAATAGAATCTAAAAACATTCAAGGGGAATATACCCCCGGAGAAAGGGTTTCCCTTATGAGGAGCTATAAGAAAAACATGGGGCATGGCTTTTTGGGGGGAAAAGAAGGTAGGTGACATGGGATTATTCAAATTAATATATTTAATATTACATTATACAAGGTTAGAATGAATAGGTCGCTATTATGTGAAAAGGTTTAGGTCGCTAGTTGGGTATTTTTAACAGAATAAGCCTCATCTTTGTCTGGCAAATAGTCAGAGGGAAGGGTATCTTTAACTGAATAAGCCTCATCTTGGTCTTGACAAATAGTCAGAGGAAAGGGTATCTTTAACTGAATAAGCATCATATTCCCCTTTTAATATTACCCTTATCCTGTTATCAAATCTGACTATTTGCCAAGACCAAGATGAGGCTTATTCAGTTAAAGATACCTTTCCCTCTGATTATTTGTCAAGACAAAGATTAGGCTTATTCAGTTAACCCCTTCCATGCGGTAAGCCGATAATAATATTGCACAAAATTGCATTGAGTTACAATAAACCCAGTGGTGAAGGGGTTAAAGATACCCTTCCGTCTGATGAGGCTTATTCGGTTATTGAATACTCTTCTTTCAACAATTCATGTACTACTACCTTGAAAATAATTGCCTTTTTGGTTCCACTATATAACATTCCACTTTTTCCATATACCCCTACGTTTCTCTAATTTATATCCCTTTTCACGACTTGAATGATCAACTAGCGACTTAAAGTAGGAGATTGCGAAATGTAGGCCATATCACACTTTAGCCCCGGATTAAAAACACTGATTCTGAAGCAATGAAAGGGAACGAAGAAGACACAGAATAATGCAAGAAAAGAAGCTAGCCGGCAATTTTTATCTGAATCAATTTGCCCTCTTTTCCTATAGAAAGAAGTTAGCCCTGCAAGGTTTAATCCTTCTAATTCATCCCTTATATATCATCGCACTTTGGCCCCGGCTGACTTCATATTGAGGCCCTTTCCGATAGAAAGAAGCTTACCCAGCAGTGGCTAATCATTCTAATTTGTCCTGAATAATTTTTTCATTCATTCCCTTATACATCATCACATTTTGGCCCCAGCTGACTTCATAATTATAGTCATTATGAGGCCCTTTTTCCAATAGAAAGAAGTTAGCCCCACTTAATCATTTTAATTTTTCCTGGATAAATGTCCATTCATTCCCTTATATATCAAAGATTTGTCCTGAATAATTTTGCATTTATTCCCTTATATCATCACACCAGCTGACTTCATAAAATAGTCATTTTGAGGCCCTTTATCCCCATGAAAAGCAGCTCACCCCTTATGGGTTAATCATTCTAATGTTTCCTGTATAAATTTCTGTTCATTCCCTTATATATTATTACACTTTGGCCCCGGCTGACTTCATAGAATAGCCATTTTGAGGACCTTTTCTTCCATAGAAAGAAGCTAGCCCTGCAGGGGCTAATCGTTCTAATAGTCATTATCAGGCCCTTTTTTCCCATAGAAAGAAGCTAGCCCCACAGGGGTCAATCATTCTAATTTGTCCTGAATAAATTTGCATTCATTCCCTTCTATATCATCGCACTTTGGCCCCGGCTGACTTCATAAAATAGTCATTATTAGGCTTTTTTTTCCATAGAAAGAAGCTAGCCCCATAGGGGTTAATCATTCAAATTTTTCCTGGATAAATTTCCATTCATTCCCTTATATATCAAAGATTTGTCCTGAATAATTTTGCATTCATAGCCTCATATATCATCGCACTATGATCCCAGCTGACTTCACAAAATAGTCATTTTTAGGCCCTTTTTCATGTGTCCAGGTTGACAAATATACAAATATACATATATTTATATATATACATATATATATATATATATATATATATATATATATATATATATATATAAATATATATATATATATATATATATATATATATATATATATTCACTGAATAAGGGTCATAATACACTTATTAGCAGTAGAATATTCATTGAAAAATAAACCTAATAAAGGTGGAATGGCTAACAAGTAATCACAAATGCCAAACATTTAAACAATATAGAAAACAGAGTGGCTTAATATGAGTTAAATCTGCTCATTTGACCAAGCTAGTAAAATTGTCATGACTTGGCTGAGACTTAAAACCATCAACCCATCCCATTACCTGGCCAGTGCCCTAGACAGAAGGGCCATGGGGTCTGGTGTAGTGATATCATGACACTGCCTCTCTGACACCAACACTTATCATACTATGTATCACACAATATGGACTTTATTTAGTAGTAGAATGATCCAGACTTCTCACTTATGCTCTGTGTACTAGTAGTATCTCTCCTAGTAACAAGGTAGCCCCATAGGGATGGTGTTAAAGCATAAGAGCCTAGGTCTCTCCCAGTATTAATCAGGTGAAAATTTTGCCTGTGGCAATGGCCATACTCCATACACTACTTGCACTGGGTCTTGCATCTTATTAGAAACGTTTTTTTAATTTCTATGCTACAGAAATGGCAAAAAATGAATATAAAAATGATGGAGCTCAATGCAAAGGGTATTATGCATCTGCATTGGTTCCTCTTATCTCTAATATTAGATAAATGAGAACAGATTGCTGTATGTGTGCCATTTCAACTTTATAGTACACCGATCCAACTTTTCCATCTAACCAGCTATACAATGCTATAGGACCCTAAAGGATACCTGACCATGCCAATGGGACACCCAATGTATGATTATGCCGAACCCTTTAAGGGCCGCACACTGCTTCATGCATTATAGTAAATATAAACAACAGGCTACTTTCAATTAGCTGAACACAGGGGAGGTTTCTCCCATGTTGGTATGTGAGTGTCTAACTGATTGGTGAGGTAACCACCCCTACCATTTCCATACGACCCCTACCACTTCCTCACGACCCCTGCCATTTACTCACGTCCAGCACTATCTCCTCACGTCCAACACCAACTCCCTATGTCCAACACCATCTCCTCACGTCCAACACCAACTCCCTATGTCCAACACCATCTCCTCACGTCCAACACCAACTCCCTATGTCCAACACCATCTCCTCACGTCCAACACCAACTCCCTATGTCCAACACCATCTCCTCACGTCCAACACCAACTCCCTATGTCCAACACCATCTCCTCACGTCCAACACCAACTCCCTATGTCCAACACCATCTCCTCACGTCCAACACCAACTCCTCACATCTAACACCAACTCTTCATGTCCAAAACCAATCCCCTACATCCAAAGCCATCTCCTCACGTCCAACACCAACTCCTCACGTGCAAAACCAATCCCTTACATCCAAAGCCATCTCCTCATGTCCAACAGCATCTTCTCACTTCTACTACCAACATGCGGACCCTATTTACAACATACGGCCCCACATATAACCCCTTTTTATGTGATTTTTGACATACCACCACCCCTCCTACCCCTTTGCATTCTGTCCACTAAATACGCCAAACATACAGAATTTATGTGCTCCGTATGTTGGGCTGAAACGCAATCATGGCCGTATGTACATAGGGCCGGCCGTATGTGAATATTTGAAGTCTAAAACCTTTGGAAAAGACATTATTGACTTACTTGAACAGTGTTGACCTTCCCATCCGGAGTCACAGTCACATTTGTAGGTACCATCACCATCCACGCAGTTTCCATTTTTACACGGGTTAGGAGAGCAGTCGTTGATTGGTACTTTAAAATGTAAGGAGAGAAATCTTTTGAAGCTTTTGATGCCTTCTTTAAAAGAGAGAAACAATGATTTCTTTGTTGGTGTTTCATATATGTGTGTCAGCTCTTTAAGCATATAGTTAACATGATGCCTGCATGCAGCACTGCTATAATACCTTAAAGTGATATGGTCTGTTTAGAGGATTAATAATGTGTAAATTGACTGGTTAAGAAATATGGCATGTACATATTCACTAGGCCACTCCAAAAAAAGAGGTTTCTCATCACCAATGACTGAAAAATCTGACAAGGGAGGCTTTCTCTTTTTTTTCTTTCTTTTTAATCCGCGGGCTAAAATGTATAGGATGAAATTCATTTTTGTCATGTTTTTCATCAAAAATAAGCAAAAAACACACCAAAAAACACATATTTTTATGATGCGTGCAGTGATGAAAAAACATTTAATTTTTTTGAGTGGCATTACTGACCTTTACAGAATTCACCCGTGTATCCAATGGAACAGTCACATGAGTAGGAGTTGACACCGTCCTTGCATGTTCCATATTCACCGCAAGACTGTTTTGCACTGAAGGTGCAGTCATTTATGTCGACTTTGGAAAAAAAATCAAATATGCTGAGTATATTATTCTGTAAAACCTCTCTGATAGGCCAACCTTTTTGATTTTAGGCCAAATTTGGTGCATAGAATTTTCCCAAAGCGGGGGTTCTGCTTGTAGAATAATAATACAGAATATAGAATAAAAATGTTCTTTTTCATTAGTTGTTATTCTAAGCCAAATGTCTATTTAGGGTTTAAGATATTAATTTTTTCATAATTTCTTCTAAATAATTGACATTTTGTTTTGGAATTCTCTTTTCATGTTGTAGAAATGTCATATAACGATGCAACAAAGTAGCATAGGGTAGATTCACCTAAGTCGGACACATACCTTGAGACGGACACTTGATGTTATGGTTATTCAAGCATTTTAAGCTCTTCATTTGTGAACTATGTAAAGTTTAACTGTTATTCTTTCCAAATAACATGCACTAGAAGTCATAGTTTACATGAATAACCTCAAACTGCACTGTCCGTCTCAGGGTATGTGTCCGACTCATGGTGAATCTACCCTATACCTAATTATGACTGTTTATCAAAATATATATAAGCATGGTATATGGCCACTTAAGATGTATAGAACTTTGACAAAAACGGAACCTCATCCAAGAAAAAATACCAGAAGAGACATGAGAGGTCGGAGAAGAGACAGGAGAGGTCGGGGAAGAGATAGGAAAGGTCGGGAAAGGCACTGGATTTAGAGTGTTTTCTTCACCTCTGGCACCCAGCCAGCTCTGTACTCTGATAGCTATTGTCTACCACCGTCTATACACGAGGAGTCTATGGGCAAAGTTTCAGCTCCATAGGGCCATTATTTACCGAGTTACGGAAGAAAAGACATTTTTTTGTATAATTTCTTTGAAACTCTTTTTTTTTTTCTTTTATTATAAAGGTAGAAGTTGGACTTTACTTATCTATTCATTAAAACAATCCTCGAGCCATTTTTTTACATATATATGTGCACTTCAAAAGGGAGACTCTACTAGCTTACAGAATAATGGTTTAGGTCCACATGACCTCCCGCAATTGGCTTGCAATCTCCATTCCCTTATATATATATATATGAGAGGAGTTGAGGCCAGCATGACTTAGCCTCTAGGTGGCAGCACCAACACAACCCGGAATTTGCAGTCAGTGGCTATACTAATGATGCACATACAGGTGTAACCGTACCATGGCCTGTTTGGTCAGTAAAACGTGGATCCACACAGGGGAGAAACCTACCATGTACAGTGTCTGCACCAACACAGCCCATACAGAGCTGGCGAAAGTGTCCCCTTTTTAAAGTGCATATATATATATATATATATATATATATATATATATATATATATATATATATAGATATATATATATATATATGTAAAAAAAAAAAGGCCCTAGAATCATTTTAACGAATGGATAAATGAAGTCCAACTTCTACCTTTATAGAAGTTAACAACAACTCTATCACAGATAATACACATTTAAAACTGGGGTAGGACAAGCTGGTAAAGAAATAGGAGATGCATATTCACCATTGCAGAAGTCACCCTCATATCCATCGTGACATTCACATGTGTAGGTGTTAACACCGTCCTTACATGTTCCACTATTACCACAAAACTGTCGTGCAATGTTGGTGCAGTCGTCTATATCGTCTTTGAGAAAACATTAAAATAGATGGTCAGACTGTATATCCTTCATTTAGAGTGAAGGATAAATTATTTTGGCAAGACTGTTTTGCATGTGGAGTGCAGTCTTCTATGTTGTCTTTGGAAAAATTATTTGAAAGGAAGTCAGATATATGGGTTTAATGCATTTGAAGTTAAGGAATACATAGGTTATTTCCCATAGGAAACAATTTGTGCTTCATCCTTTTCTTGTATTGCTTTCCCTTCATCAATTTCTTTACCTCCAAACCAACAAAAGATAACAAACAGAAAACAGGTTCCAGTCCGTAAATTGTTCATTGGATCTTCACCGGCCTTAAGTCAGGATTTAAACTGACAAGTCACGATCGGTTGCATCACACTGATACAGCAAAAGCCAGTCATAGCATCACACTATAGATAGATTTATGCCACCTAGTACTATAATTGTAAGATGTGAGGTGCATATTCACTACTGACCATGACAGAATCTACATGTGTATCACATATGCAGGAGTTGTTTTTTTTAATACTCAGACGAAAATTAACTTTATGACAAGTTCTACAGGATCATTGGCTTTTGTGATGGATCTGGGACCCAATCTTGACCCTTCTGTTGGATCTTTGTCTATCAATCTAATGTTGAAAATGAACAAATGAAAATCTACAGGTCCTGTACAGGTCCCAATCAAAGACAAGGTATATTAAAGTGACATGGTATCCTTAAAGGGTTAATAACTAGTTAATTGACTGTTTAGGAAAGTGACATGAACAATTTTAATACTGACCTTGACAGAATTTACCACTGTATCCATCTTTACATTCACAGGTGTAGGTACCAACACCATCCTTGCACGTTGCACCATGTTTGCAAGACTTTCTTGCCTCTTTAGTGCAGTCGTTTATATTAACTTTGAAAGAAAGCCAAATAATAGTTTGGTTGAATATGGACCCCTTGAAGGGGAGGACCAAAAGAATTTGGACCCCTCTTGAGGGGGGAACAAAAATAAGTGCACCCTTTTTAGTGAAAAAGCCTGTGCATTAATTCAGCTCAAAGGTGTCAGCCGCATTCAATTTCAACCCGGCTACCAGGTGGACAAAAATCATTTCCGACCCCTCCCGCGGAGGACCAAAAAACTTTTTGACCCTCTCACTTGAAAATCCACTGACCTCCCCCCCCCCCTGTTGTTAAAAAATGACCACTCCCTAACAATCTTTATGCAAATATTACTACAATAGATAGGCCTAGAATTCAACTTCTAACACTGCATTTAGTTAAATTCTGCTCTGATAAATTCTGCTATAACGAATTTACGGATATAAACAAACTCATTGCTGTGAGTTGTATAGTGGTCAATATCACAGGGATAAGGAGGCGGGGCTGCAGAAATGTCTGTCTCACAAGCTTGTACATGTATTGTCCATATATTCATGTTCAGAATCTTAATGATTTCAGTAACCAATCTAACAAGAAGCGTTTCCCAACCTTTTCCAAATGATTCAAGATTTCTTTTGGCTAGCCAAGTTTGTATTGGTATACTCCTCTGTTGCTTGCTGATATATAAATGGGGATTACGATACATTTCTTAGGTTCTTTGACAGTATCAAGATTTCTAAAATGCTCTATTTGGGTTCTACATAGTTTGTACATACCCTAAGCACTTTGTTATAACAAATCTTATTGTATTATAATTGTGGGCTAGGTCAATTCTGATTTTGTAAAATAAATAGTTTACTTACCATTGCAGTGTCGACCTGTATACCCAGGAGCACAGTCACATGTGTAGGAGGCAATGCCATCCTTGCATCGTCCTTCATTCTTACAAAGGTTAGGAGAGCAGTCATTGATGTTCTCTTTAAAGAAAAAGAGGGAAATGTGTTAAAGCTTTAGGAAGAAGCATATATTCATAAACTTGACAGCAAGTGGTGTGTTTTAGGTCTGTAATCACAACTTGATATTTATATTATGTTTCATTGATTCTTACATTGAAGTAAATTATTCATTTGGCCAAAATCGATTGGAGTACGATAGCATAATACAAGTAATTGTATGGCGTAAATACAACCAGCGTAGCATACAGGTCCTGATAAAACAAGGTGTATTACCGTAAAACCTCGCGTATAAGCCGCGGCTAGTACGCGAATCAGATCGCTGGTGCGGCATATAGGATCGGCACACAGTCCAGGTGCGGCTTATACGCGAGTTTTTGCTCCTATAGTACAGTACTAAAGCCACCATATTCAGATAGCTGGTGCGGCTTATAGGATCGGCCCAAAATCGGGGTGCTGCTTATACGCGAGTTAGGCTTATACGCGAGGTTTTACGGTAAAGTGATATGGTTTCATTTTCAAAAGGGTAAATAATGTGTTAATTGAGCGTTTAGGAAAGTGACATGAACAATTTTATTACTAACCATCACAGAATTTACCACTGTATCCATCTTGACATTCACAGGTGTAGGTACCAACACCATCCTTACATGTTCCATGAGGTTGGCATGACTCTTGTGCATTGGAGTCGCAGTCATTGATATTTTCTTTGGAAAAACAATCAAATAAGCAGTCAGACTGTGTATTGCTACCTTGCATTAAAACTGAGAGTAATTCCATGCTGTACACAGACTATACATTTTCCTTCACTTATAATGCTTTTCCCTCAATTATGTTGCCTGCCAATCGTCAAAGGATAACAAACATTGTTGACTTTAGATATTTATGCGCTATACATATTTTCATTTTTTCACGATTTTTAAATGTGTGCAAAAATATGTACAGAGCCACTATTTATATAATATTGAATTGAATAACCAAATCTTCGAAATCTGCAATTAATAATACGGACAAATTTGCGGAAATTTATGCATGAGAAAATATCTAAATTGACAGTAGATTGCTCAGAACAACAAACTAATCCTAATAAATAATTCACAAGAGCTAACACAGTACAACCAAGTTTAAGTTCACAATTAGGTGGTATCATATAGCCTAAGATGTACATTAAGAATAACACATTTGATTAGAATTATCAGATAAAGAGATCTAATGTTGCAGACTTCAACTGATTCAGTAGGGTCAGTATACTTATAACACAGTTTAATAAATACTCATTTTCTTTTTTGCTATCAAAGATGACTTGTCCTAAAACATCAGAGGCCATTAGCAGAGGGACACTTGCCAATAAGGATGTCATTAATACCTACCAAATCGATGTATCAGAATTTCCGGAATATTAATTATTGCATCAATAACTACATTATATGAATACCATTTTTGGGATCCCTTTAGTCTAAGAAATCCCCTTTCTGAAACTAAATCTTTTGGGGGAAATATTCCAACTAGATCTGACTTTATGACTCATTCTATAGGCTCATTGGCATTTGTAATGGATTTGGGACCCAATCTTGACCCTTTTGTTCGACGTTTTTCTATTAATCTCATGTTAAAAATGAATTATTAGAAGAGGACATTTTTGGGAGGTGCTGTACCTCCATATCAACATAGCTTGCCTGTATTAGGGGTAGTATGAGAATAAATAGCTGAAAATATGCCCTTTTAGATTAGAAGATAGTTGCTTTTCTTTTGTATTTAAATATTGATATAATAAAAATATCGAGACCAAGATAGAAATCAAAATAAATTTGATATCAATTATATCCTACCTGCCAAGGTTAACCACTACTGCATCATAGTCAACCCACATCTGGACATGGGGTACAATGAGTTGTTAATTGATGGATTAAGAAATGTGAGATGCCTATGCACTACTGACCTTCACAGGATTTACCAGAGTATCCAGTGGAACAATCACAAGTGTAAGTGTTAACACCATCCTTACACGTTCCATGTTTGCAAGAGGCTTGTGCACTTTGGGTACAGTCGTCTATGTTATCTTTGAAAAAGAAATGAGAATAAAGCGGTCATATTGTATATATATTACTTGTATATAAGGACAAGTTGTGTAAATTTACATATTACAAAAACTATGCCCTTTTTCATTCCATGTATTGTTTTCCCTTTTATCAATTATTTTCGCTTCTCAATGTACATAGCACTATATTGAGGTCCTGTACAGGTCCCAATCAAAAACAAGGTATATTAAAGTGACATGGTATCCTTAAAGGGTTAATAACTAGTTAATTGACAATTTAGAAAAGTGACATGAACAATGTTATTACTGACCTTGACAGAATTTACCACTGTATCCATCTTTACATATACAGGTGTAGGAGTCAACACCGTCCTTGCACGTTGCATTGTTTTTGCAAGAATATTGTGCACTCGGGCTGCAGTCATCTATGTCAACTGTGGAAATATGGGGGTCAGATTTATATGGGTTCCTTGCTTTGAAAGTGAAGGAATAGTTAGATAATTTTAGTCCACAAACTATATTGACTTTTTCATGTGTTGTGTTACTTTACGCTTTATCAATTACTTTGCCTCCTGATCACCAAAAATAAAAAACACAAATATTTTTTACATTAATATAGAAACGATAGATATCGCCAAGAATAACGTTAACAAAGTTAGCAATATTCAACTAAATTCTATTTGTTTTGGTAGTCATATTGATAATATGAACAGAGGAGCACTCAGGTAATACTGTATATGATAATGAGATGATACAATATTTGAATAACATGGTAATATATCTTATACCCAGATAACCGGTACACACTGACTGTGATAGCATAATACATTATAGAAGACACGGACACCCGGTTGAAATCCATCTTTTATTGTACCTAGCATAAACTTATTTTATACATGGATTGACCGTAGGAACTCTGTAGCTGTGACATTCAAAATGGCTAATAAAGGTTAAATTTTCTTTAAAAAAATATTGTCTCTTATAGAACTGACATGACCTACTTGGGTACGGTCAGTATAATTATGCTAAAACTTTAAGGGAGCATTTCAGGTTGATATTTAATGATGTATTGTGTTCGTGAAGTCACGTGGTTTATTCATAGACGGCATCATGTTATAAAGCTAGTACAAACGGCGTAGGTGATGCCGTGCATGAGCTGAAGGCGTAAACATCGTCGTAGGGTACGTACACAACACTCCTCCACACTTAATATATATGCTGGAATAAACATATGATTAGACATCACCTTATTGGTGTCAATGAACTTAAAGTCTTTGAGTCTTTATCTCTTTGAGGAAATGTAGTATACTATAAGGAGTCTTTTATCTCTTTGAGATTACTGATAACGAAACCTCTTATCTTTATGTAATGTTACTTTAACATGAACAATAATACTGTCAGAAACACAAATATATCAGTCTCTGAAATAGAACAGTTATTTAGGCACATAGTCATTGAACTTTGCTGGAGCCCTTCTAGGTCTCACAGATACACGTCTTGGAGACGGCACTCTCGGTGGAGTAGCAACCACCTGGGGTGGAATAGCTCTAGGTGGTTCCTCATAGGTAACCACATCTTCCTGTGGCATGGCCGTAGCTGGCGTTTCAACAACTACAGGGTCAGTACCACCTTTGGGTATATCACTTATGATATCCGTGATTGGCCTTTGCATAGGCCTGAGCTGTTCGTCATCAATGTCATCTTCGATGGCTTCGCCGGACTTTCGAAGATGGTCGACATGGACGTAACGGATGTTACGGCCGATTCGTACCAAGTACTGTACGGGACCCTTCCTAGACACTATGGATCCTGGTACATACTTTACGTCGGTGCCTCGGCAGTTCTTTACTCTTACTCTCTCTCCTGGCTCGAACTCTCTTAGCTGTGGCACTCGCTGGTCTCGATACTCTATCATTTTGTCCTGTTTTCCCTCCACCGTCACATGAAGGTCGGGCTTTATCATCGACAACCGTGTGTTAAGCTGTCTCTTGAGAAACAACTCGGATGGGGACACCCCTGTCACCGAGTGAGGCGTCGAATTATACGACAGGAGGAAACTACACAGCTTTCTGTGAGTAGTCATGCCGGGTTTCTCGTCCAATGTATGCCGCTTTAAGGCATTTTTCAGGGTCTGCACCGCTCGTTCTGCAAGTCCGTTGGACGCTGGATGGTAGGGAGCGGTCAAGGTATGTTTTATACCCTTGTTATGCAGGAACTCGCGAAACACTTCCGCGATGAATTGTGGGCCGTTGTCGCTCACAACCTCTCTTGGGAACCCGTTATGGGCGAACATCCGCTCCAGTACCTCTATAGTCTTTTCTGCGGTCGTAGATTTCATGAGCACTACATCTAACCACTTTGAGTGTGCGTCTACTACCACTAGGAACATTTCAGATTTGTACTCTGCAAAGTCTATGTGCAGTCGGTCCCATGGCCTTTGAGGATATCGCCATGGATACATCGGAGATGCTGGTGGATCGTTCTTGAGACTCAGGCATGTTTTGCATGCTTTTATTAATGCTTCTATAGCATTGTCGATGCCGGGAAACCACAGGTAGCTACGAGCTAGTGCTTTCATGCGCACTATACCGACGTGTTCGATGTGTAGCTCTTCTAGCATTCGCTCCTGCAGTTTCTGTGGAATGATAACTCGCATACCCCACAGAAGACATCCTTGGTCACACGATAGCTCGTGTCGTCTGGTATAAAATGGTAACAGTTCATCATCGTCAACATGGTTCGGCCAACCATTCATGGTGAACTCATACACTTTGGTGAGGATCCGATCTTTTCGGGTCGCTTCTTTGATGTCTCTGGCGTTGATCGGTAGCTTGTCAGTGTGGCTAAAATAGTTCACTTCAGCTTCCATATTCTCTCTGGCTATGTCCACTGGTGCCCGACTCAGATAGTCGGCATTGGCATGATCCTCTGATCGCTTATATTTGACCTCATAGTTGTAGGTCATCAGAATGAGAGACCATCTCTGCAGTCTTAGTGCTGCCAACGTTGGCACATCCGTTTTCGGACCCAATATTTTGGTCAGTGGCTTATGGTCGGTCAACAGTGTAAATGACCTACCATACAGGTACTTGTGGAATTTCTTAACTCCGAAGATAATGCCTAACGCTTCGCGTTCTATTTGGGCGTAGTTCCTCTCAGCTTTCGTTAGAGTCACTGACGCGTAGGCAATTGGTCGCTCCTCTCCATTCTCGTCAACGTGTGACAGAACCGCACCAACTCCGTAAGGAGATGCGTCTGTCGCGAGGAGAAGCTCTTTGTTCACATCGTAATATGTTAACACTGTTTCACTGGTAAGGGCGTCTTTGACTTTCCCGAATGCCCCTTCGCACTCCTTTGACCACTTCCAGGGGACGTCATCTCGCAGGAGATTATTTAACGGAGCGAGAGTTGTGGACAAATTCTTAACGAACCCACCATAGTAGTTGACCATCCCGAGGAATGTGCGAAGTTCTGAGACATCTTCTGGTGCTTTGGCGTCTTTTACTGCGCTCACTTTTTCTGGTACGGGCCTACGACCCTCCTTGCTGATCACATGTCCGAGATATTGGACTTCGGGAGCCAAGAAGGAACACTTCTCCCGTTTCACTCGGATGTCATGCTTGTCTAGTCTTTGAAGTACCAGTTGGAGGCGCTTTAGGTGCTCATCCTTTGTGGGAGCGGTTATCAGGATATCGTCTATATAGCAACAAACACCAGGAATTCCTTGCAAGACCTGGTCCATAATCCTTTGGAAGATGTGTGGTGCTGTCTTTACCCCATAGGGAAGCCTAGTAACTTCGTAAAGTCCTTGCAAAGTGTTGATGGTCAGGTACTTTCTTGACTTCTCCTCCACCACCACTTGCATGTAGGCACTAGACAGGTCCAGTTTCGTAAACTGGCTACCACCCGCCAGCGTAGCGAATATATCCTCAGCTGTGGGTAGCGTATATGGTTGATCGACAACTGCACTGTTTATAGTCACTTTGTAGTCACCACACAACCTCATCTGTCCATTATCTTTTGGAACCACTACTATGGGAGATGCCCAATCACTTCTTTCAATGCGGCGATAAACTCCACTTTCTTCAAGTCTATTTAGCTCCTTCTTTACACCGTCTGTGAGGTTATAGACAATGGAACGTGCCTTTTTGAACTTTGGCGTGGCATCTGGTTTTAACTCAATTGTCGCCTCAAAGCCCTTTATCTCTCCTATCTCTCCTTTGAACACAGACTGATACTCATGCAGGAGCTGTTCCACGGGCGTAGCATGTATCGCGAAGACATTTTCCCAGTCTATACGTATGGCTTTTAGCCAGGTCCGTCCGAATAACGGTGTACGGACGCCTTTCGCGATCACCAGTGGCAACTGTCTCTTTTGACCCTTGTACTCCACATGGACGTCGATTTCACCGAGTAGCTCAACTTTGTGTCCGGTGTACGATTTTAAGTTGATAGAAGCTTCGCGTAACTCAAAATCGGGGAAGAATTCTTTGTAGTCGTCCTCACCGACGATCGAAACTGCCGATGCCGTGTCTAAAGCAAATGTCATTTCGTTGTTTTCGACACGGGCATTCACTGTTATTTCTCCGTATTTTCCGCTTTTAACTTCAAACAGTGATGCGTAACTGACCTCTTCCTCTTGTTTTTCGTCGTCATCGACGTAATGTGCACGGCCTTGGCCTCGCCCGCGACCTCTTCCGCGGCCACGGTATGGACGTGAGCTACCTCTCGACTGAGATTGACCTTGAGCAGACTTCGTTTTGCAAGCCTTGGCAATGTGTCCAATTTTATCACAGTTGAAACACTTTTCCGTTTCGAATGGGCACCGGCCCTCGTGGTCGCCATCACAACGATAACACTTATTTTTAGTGCGGGCTTTTCCTTTGTTCTTGTAGCCCCCATGCTGAACCCGGTGGACATCATGGGTAGGCCCCATGAGCTGATTACCATGGCAAGCCGTGTCCATTGACGTGCCTATGTCTACGGCTTTCTCCCATGTCAACCCTGCACCCAAACCTAAAAGTCTGTTCTTAATTGCAGCGGATCTCAACCCGGTAACCAGGCGGTTTCTGAGCCTCTTTTTGATTTGGTCTTCATCCCCGAACCCGCAGTGTATGCTGATTTTTTTTAAGGCCACTATATAGTCTGCCACAGACTCATTATCACCCTGTTTCCGCTCATCAAACTTGAAGCTCTCGATTAGCTCGTTGGACCCTGAGGTGTAATGGTTACTAATCAATGTTGTTAGCTGGGCATATGTTTTGGTCTCAATTTCAGCAGGGGCACACAATGCAACCAAAAGATCCACCACCTCAGGTCCCACCATAGATATGAAGGCATCAATTTTTTCATCATTCTGGATTTTGTTTATTCTCATCCAAGCATTAAACCTTCTTTGATAATTAGCCCACTTTTCTTTATTGGGACTAAACTCTCCTATGGCACTCACAACATTCCTAGCTTCAGCCATATTTTCTAGATGTAGACTCCCAGCCTCAGATTCAAGATCACTTATTTCAGAGTCACTCATTTGTAGATCAACACTTGTAGATATAGGGCCTAGCCTACACAATGCACAGTCACTTTTAGTTTCAGAGATCTACTTTCACTTTCATGGAGTTCACTTTCACTTTTGGGATCTGGAGTCTACTTTCAGTTTCAGGGACTTCACTTTTCACAACCAAGTTTTCACAGTGTATCAATGGGAGTTCATCCAATTTTGGTAGGAATGGCTTCTTGGCCTTTTTACTTAGCTTATAGTCGATTTCTGCAGGAGAATCACTTTTAGTGACAGCAAGAAAATCGAGTTTTATGCGTGAGTTCTTTGGATCCCGTCCTCGTTCGCCATTATTGTGTTCGTGAAGTCACGTGGTTTATTCATAGACGGCATCATGTTATAAAGCTAGTACAAACGGCGTAGGTGATGCCGTGCATGAGCTGAAGGCGTAAACATCGTCGTAGGGTACGTACACAACATGATGTATTTCATTTTTATTCACACAGGTTCCATGTAGGAATGCTCTAACTTTAGTACTGTAGAAAGAAAACAGAGGTAAAGTAAAACAAAAACATTCATGAATTTGGATTCTTAACGTCGGGCATAAATTCCTTTGGGGAAGTTATTCCCATATTTGTGGTCCTACCAGTGCCACCTAGTGCCTCCCTAGATTAGCATGGGTCAGCCCAGTTTATGTCCTGCACGGATGTGTTACTCTACTCACACCATTTCATTGTTAATAAGTATTGAATCTAACACGTGAAATTAGTTTAAGGTTACTTTAGTAACAGAGAAGGGAGAACTTATTCATGTTATATATATATTAGACTATCTGGAATTTTTTGTTCTATCTATTTTGGTAAATTTTTAAATCAACTTTGTAAAAGGGGGGGGGGGTTGAGCTATTTCCTCACTCTTCTCTTCTGACTCAATGCTCCTCTAAGCCTAGCAATGGGGAGAAATCCCTCAGTGGGAGACACTAGTTGTCAAAACCTACTTTATTATTGTATAATATGTATTATCTATGTGGGGAGAGACATAGCGGGCAAACCCATACGGTATCCTGCCAGGTAGTAATGTAAAAAGAAATAGCAAGAATGAATTCACTTTATCCCACCTAAATACTAGAAGTTTAACCTCAAAAATTGAGACATTACGTATGTACATATGTGGGATAGGATTGATGCAGTCCTTGGTATATCTGAAACATGGATTGGCGAAGACACTCCTAAGCACGACTACCATATTGACGGGTACACATTTGAAAGCTTGAATAGGAGCTGGGGTGATGATAAAACTGGGGGAGGGGTCGGCATATACATAAGGAACGATGTTTCATATTCTTCAAGCAACTACGCTCACCTTAATGTTAGTAGCAATGATATTGAGATCCAATGGATGGAAATTGTAAGAAATGGTGAGAAAAATTTTGTAGTAGCTAATGTATATAGACCTCCGGATGGAAATAAGGCGCTTTTCATAGAGGCATTTAATTCTCAAATTGAACTATGCAACTTGAGAAGAAAAGACTTAATTATTATGAGGGATTTCAATTTCGACTTCTTGAATGTTAATAAGGTTTCAACTAAGCTAATGAAAGTGTATAAATATATTGGGCCTTAAACAATTGATTGATGTACCCACAAGATCAACTGACGAGTCTAGTACATGCCTGGACTGGGTGGTCACTAACACTACAAAAAGTATGATAGCTTTCACGAGAGATTGGAACATCAGCGATCACTTGTTAGTGGGTATAACCCTATTAGGGCATTATGTAATGTATGAAAAGGTATTTTTTACAGGCAGAACTTATCGCAAATACGATAGTGAGTTATTTAAGGCCTGTATGAGAAACGCTGACTGGGGCCCATGGGACGACTGCCAAAATGTTAATGAAAGATGGGACTTTATTTTGAAACTACTTTCGAAATTTCTTGATGAAATGTGCCCTTTAAAAACATTTAAGGTGAGAAAAGAAAGAGCACCTTGGATCAGTGATTATCTCCTTGAGATAATCAGAGATAAGGATGTTGCCCTAAAAAAGGCCAAAGCGAGCAAACGTCCTGACGACTGGCAGATTGCAAGTAATTTAAGAAATAACGTACATAAAATTGTCAAAAAAGCCAAGTCCAAATTTATAAGAGATAGCTTGGAAGAGAACCAAAAGGATAGTAAGAAATTCTGGAAAATACTTAATACAATAATTAAGGGTAAACGTGACCATTCTAACTTTAATTTGAGAGATCAGGAAAATGACATTGACATTCTGCCAGACGATACCCCCAATTTTATAAATGACTATTTTCTGAATATAGGACCCAAGCTGGCAGCACCCTACGATGAGGTTTGGACCTATGATGGTCTGATTAAGGAGGAAGGTATAGGAGATATCCATACTGACGAGGTTGAGCTGCTGAAACTTATAAAAGAGATAGAGGTGAATAAGTCTTCAGCCATTGATGGTGTATCTGCCAGAGCACTGAAGGATTGTTTATTGGCTATTCCTGATGAAATCACAGACCTGTTTAATGAGACTTTTATATCGTCGCTTATACCCGACAAATGGAAAGTTGGTACTGTGATCCCACTGCAGAAAGAAGGCAATAAAGCTGATGTTCACTTTTACCTATTATAGGTAAACTATTAGAAAAAATTGTGAATAATAGGTTAATAGGTTACCTTGAGGATAACAGTTTACTTCATGCTCAGCAAGGCGGTTTTAGAGCGGATCACTCTACCATTTCTACTGTTGCTTACTTTACTGACGATATTTATAGAGGTATTAATGAGAGACATTACACACTGTCTGTGTTTGTGGACTTAAAGAAGGCTTTCAACACCGTAAATCATTTAATTCTTTTAGGAAAATTGTCAAAATTAAGTGTCGGAGGTCTTCTTTATAAATGGTTGGCAGATTACCTGAAAAATAGGAAACAAAAAACTTTTGCCAATGGTCTCACTTCAGATGAGGGTGAGGTAGTCTGTGGGGTCCCCCAGGGGTCCATTTTAGGCCCCACCCTCTTTTTGGTATATATTAACGACCTACGAAATATCATTTTTAACTCCAAGACTTATCTCTATGCCGATGATACGGTAGTGTCAATGACCGGGCCTATCCTGAATGACCTTACTGTCTCTTTGGAACAGGACCTAGCTCGACTATCCACTTGGTTTAGAAAGAATAAACTGACTCTTAATGCTAAAACAACAAATTACATGATTTTTAGCCTGAGATCTAGGTTGAAAGAGATCAGGGAGCATAGTGTGAGCTTTGGAGATAAGGTCATTGATAGATATATTAGCTTTAAGTATTTAGGAGTCATACTCGACCCTGTACTGAACTTTAATATGCAAGCTGAATCGGCTTATAAGAAGGTTGTGTATAGGGTTCATCAGATGGCTGTATTAAGAGACTCTATGAACAATGAAACTATGCTATATATGTATAAGATCATGGTATTACCTCATGGAGACTATGGAGACATCTTCTATGGCGTGGCTAGGAAAGCTACCCTTGAAAAAATTCAAGTGGTAGAGAACCGAGCCCTGCCTATGAGCCTAGGTCTTGATTACAGATTTCCTGTTATATTGACACACCAGCTTGCCTCTATATCAAAACTTGAACCCAGACGTGAAATGCACTTAGTAAATGTCATGTTCAAGCAAAAAAATAACCACGAAATAAGAAATAATAGGAATATTTTCATTAGAGCACATGATGCACCCCTCTTTTTGTCTATATAGCCAAAAATTGAATCATGTAAAAAAAGTGTTTTATATAGGGGGGGCAGTGGCTTGGAACAACCTAACTGTTAGCGTAAGAAATATACAAGAATATGAACCCTTCAAATTAAACAGAAAAAAATGGCTAGGGAGCACAAATTATACTATTACATAGGATTGCATTGTTGCATCACATGGTATCATATCTTGCTAATTTTGGCTAGTACTAAAATGTTGATACTACCGGTACAAAACTGTTTTTGGAGGAAAAGTAATAATGCTATGTACGGGGTGCCTGCCCCTAAACTCTCCTCAATAGAACATCGCTGGGACCTAATTAAATTGCTGAGGTATAGAAATATAGACAAGAATCATGTATAATTGTTAAACATAACTTTGGAATTTATTACGTTGTATCAATTGCTATGAGCAAATAACTTAATTATCTCGTTGTGTAGTCAGGGGTCCGGTCACTCCTGGGCTGCATAACCATTTTTTGTAAACCATATAGTCCTATGATACATGTGAATTATTGTTGAAAATCTGGATGTAAAATACTCATCGAGCTGAACAAGCTCTTTTTTATGTCCAGTATAAAAATAAACGGGATTGACAATTTTGTCATCTCAAATCAAAAAAACAGCAGCAGTCTTCAAACCCCTCCCATGCAGAGTTTCTGCAGGGGAGACAGCACAAACAGTGGGCTGGGTTGGCAGGGGATGTGACCCCTTCTGCTCAGTCTACTCTACAAAATCAGCAGACACTACAGCAACAGCTACAGCAACAGCTGGGCCAACACAGCTCCAGCCAGCATCAACAGCATCAGTCCTACACCTCAGGCCAGCCACTTTCTACTGCACCGCCCCCAGGGTTCTCAAGTCTGCCTTCGGCAGGGGGTGTAGGCCTGAACATGGGAGCAGCGCACACTCTTCAGACTGGCCTATCTACGGCAGGTATAGGCTTCAGCAACATAGGCCTACCGTCAGGTGACGTGGAGGGCCTCTTCAAGAACGTCGCGACAGGTAAGTCAGCTGCGGAGGGTGATATCCTGGCCTCTCTGTATACGGCCAATGAGGCTAGTAAGAGGAAAAGATCCAAGCTATGGATAAGGCCAGATTATGACCTCCCAACTGACAAAGAGTACAGCGAGATGTCATACAGGGAATTGATCTATGGTATGATAAATGTCACACAAGCCCTGAATATAGCTGACCACCCTGATCTGAAACCCCTTGCATACTTAGATCACATGAAATTCATTGCCCTGAAGAAGATCAAACCCACTTATTGTATGAAGGCCATATGCCAGTACGATCGGGAAGTGACTGATAAGGTGTTGATGAAGCAGATCCCTGGTTTTGCCGCAGCAGACCACGGCGCGATGGCAAACAATATGGGCATGGACAAAACTCTTGCCTACATGAAAATGCAACAAGAGATGGCAAAGCAAATGTCTCTTCTAAACAAGGCCCCGGGCAAGCCACCAGCAAGGCTGTCACTTGAGTCAGGGCAAATTCAGGATTGACTGCCCTGATCACCTGTGCAAGCGGTTCAATTTTACGGTGTGCGATTGGGCAGTATGCAGGAAAAAACACTCGTGTGCGGTCTGCGGTGGCCCACACGGGGTTCGAGGATGCACACACAACCCCTACAACCAAGGGGGGCAACCGCTGAGCCAGGGTAGTTACCAGAGTCAGCAGCATCCCTACTATGGCCAACAATCCCAGAACTACGGCCACCAGGGGGGCCAGCAGCGTAACGCGTGAGGCAAGGACGAGCACGACTACGCGGGCAACAAAGCGGATGTCGGCACCTCATGTATGGAAGACATTCACTCTCATACATGTGAAGAGCTAATATGCACAAGTAGTATAGATGCCCTACTAGACATTTACAAAGGTTATATCCCTCTGTGGGACATTAGCTGCAGACACAGGGTTCAGGGGGTCGTGTCGCAGTTGAAGCCAGCAGGCTGGAGGGACATGTTGTTGGGGCACGGTGTCATAGATGAAGACTGTCACTTTATATTAGATGGTGTCCTACATGGGTTTAAGATGGTTGACCCTCATGCACGGGTAGACAGTTATGAGGTAAAAAACTATTCGTCAGCTTCGGTAGATAATTTTGACTTTATTGATAAGCTCTTGAAAGAGGAGCTGGGCTGCGGGAAGCTCAGCGTGTCGCGAGAAAAACCCACATGTGTGCACGCCTTGGGTGCTGTTCCCAAAGCTACCGGGGGTTTCAGGCCCATTACCGATGCGAGCAGGCCAGAGGGACTGTCCATTAATTCCCATATGTTTTCCACTTTTCAACACTTCAAGTTTTCTAAAATAGACGACGTATGCGAGGTTCTCCGTCCGTCGTACTACATGGCGGTGACTGATATGGCTTCGGCGTACCGCTCGGTACTCATCAGACCCGAGGACCGGAACTATCAGGGACTGAAGTGGAAGTTGGACAGGTCTGACACTTACATGGTGGACAATTGTATTTGTTTTGGCACAAGAGCAGCTCCTTTTATATTTAATAGACTCACGGATGCCGTTACCAGGTACATGTGCCATCAGGGCCACACGTGTGTTTCAATTACCTGGATGATTTCCTGTTATTAGCCGCTAGCGAGAGGGAATGCACGGAATCCCAATGTCTCCTCCATGAGCTACTCAGGCAACTAGGTTTTTACATAGCCTACAAGAAGGTGTCATCCCCGTTGAGGATACAGCAGTACTTGGGCATAGAAATAGACAGTATCGATATGAAGCTGAGACTACCGGAGGATAAGCTGCAAAAGTTGGAGCAAGAGCTATCGTTCTTTCACGGTCGCCGTCAGGCAACACGTAAGCAACTGCAAAAACTGTGTGGCATTCTGTCCCATTGTTCGTCTGTCGTTAAAGGCGGCAGGACTTTCGCTCAGCGTGTGATCAAGATGCTGAGGGGTTTCCCAGCGAACAAGAGGTACATAACTCTAAGTAAAGAGTTCAAGAAAGCTTGGTATGGTGGCAGGGCTTCGCCAGATGGTTCAACAGGGAGGCCCGCATCATTGACCCAGGTAGCAAGAAAGAGTTGACCCTAGCTATGGATGCCTCAGCCTGAGGCTATAAGGTCGTGTTCGAACAGGACTGGCTCGCGGGTGCCTGGGAAGGTCCTCTTAGTAGCAGGGAGGACAGGCACAGCCACTTCTGTTCCGAGCCGGACATGGAAATCCCCGCAAATATTAATATACAGGAGTTTTACCCCCTTATAGAAGCTCTGGGGAGGTGAGGCCCCTCCATGACATACAGCAGAGCAATTGTGTTCTCAGATAACACACAGGTAGTTTCCGCTATAAACACGGGCCGTAGCGAGAATGACACAACGATGATTATCCTTAGAAGAGTCTTTTGGCTATCTGTTATTTATAATTGTCATGTCACAGCAACTCATATTCCAGGCCACGTTAATGTGGTCACAGACGCCATATCCAGATTATTATTCGATAACAGCAAATTCCCTGATTCCCTGTGTTGCAGGG
This sequence comes from Harmothoe impar, assembly GCA_947462335.1. Lineage (NCBI taxonomy): Eukaryota > Metazoa > Annelida > Polychaeta > Phyllodocida > Polynoidae > Harmothoe > Harmothoe impar. Next base: position 28,526,334 of record OX381721.1, read on the forward strand.
GCAAACCAGAGGTGCATGCACCTGGACCGGATGGCGGCAGAGGCAAGAGCCCATGTCTGGTCTCCCGCCACCTGGCGCACCAAAGCTTTGCAGTGGAAACGCTTCATAACATTCTGCACCTGGCTCGGGGTCACTTCATGCAACGAAGCTCGGTGAGGTTCTACCCCTGGGGGGTGATGCTGCGCATTAGCAGCTCAAAAACTATACAGTTTGGCCAGCGGGAGCACCTGGTGCCCATCACCTACACCTCTGACTCCACTGTGCGCCGCCTCCTTGTTAAGGCGTCATCTCTCGGATTCTCCGGCTGACCCCTCCGCTCCCCTCTTCCTGGTTAGGAGAGGCTCCCACCTAGTACCGCTGACGTACCCCCGTTGCTCAAGTTCCTCAAGGGGCTGATTGAGGGCATCGGGATGAACCCGGAACGTGCGGGGGTACACAGCATGCGCAGGGCGGGGGCAGCTTTCTTCCACCAGTCTGGCATCCCCCTGGAGGACATAAGGCAGGTGGGTGACTGGGCCTCCCTAGCCGCACTCATATACCTCGCCAAGCCTATGTCGGCGAGGATAGCCATGTACAGAAAAATTACAGATGCACTCATTGCGGCAAGCAACTTCTGAGACTTAAGACTTACACCTACCCCCCTCTCTCACTTACAACTTCACTCCAGTTTGGGTGTGCCGGGTCACGGTTGTGACAAACGGTTAAGCGCCAATGTCCCTCGTCATTAACATTTACCTTAAACTGTAGTCAACGGTAATGTCGGGCATAACTTCCTCTGGGGAAGTTATTCCCATATTAGTGGTCCTACCAGTGCCACCTAGTGCCTCCCACCAGCACCAGCTGTGGAACTCTTCTCCAGAGGAGGGGAGGTAGCCAGCAGCAAGCAAGCAAGCATTCCTAAATAAATAGGCCAGGTCACGGTTGTGACAAACGGTTAAGCGCCAATGTCCCTCGTCGTTAACCTTTACCTTAAACTGTAGTCAACGGTAATAGCAAAATTCCTAATCATAGTTATAATGTTAGAATTGATAATTGTTTCTACATAATATTGACATCTATTTCTGGTGAATTCTCATGATGTTGTCGAAACGCCCAATATTTTATATATATGGAAGCAATGAAGAAGCCATATACCGGTACCCATTTTTAAAATATGGTATATGGCCACTCTAGAGCCTCTGTAAATTAGGAAATATTTGGAAATTTTGACAAAAACAGTAAAAAGTGATTGATGTCAATATCCAGTAAAATAAAAATCCCATCTGATATCACACAAATAGGTTTCATGAGTGTTTGCATACATTCATTTTCATCAGGGCAACACAGAAAAAAAATGGTTTTCTCAAAATAATATATCATTAGGGGAACTGCCTGAAACACTGACTTAGATAAACACAATTTCCTACTAACTATGAAAAAAGATGACTTGCCTTCCCATGTCAAAAGCAAATAGCAGAGGGGGACCCTTCAAAACTACAACTCTGTTATAGTCACTGCTCATCTGGTTATGGGGTGCAATATGCCAATTGACAGGCTAAGAAATGTGAGACACATATTCATTACTAACCGTCACAGAGTTCACCACTGTATCCATTTTGACATACACATGTGTAGGTGTTATCACCATCCTTGCATGTTCCATGATCACCACAAGCCTCTTGTGCACTGGAGTCGCAGTCGTTTATGTTGACTTTGGAATGAGAATTTGCAAATTGAATATTTCCACAATGTGAAAGATGTGGAAAAGTCTTACACTGCAATTGTTGGCCAGTATGGTCATAGGACATTATTACGTACAAGTTTTACTTTCATAGAATAATACACAAACCAGAAAATGATACAAGCAACAAAATTATGGCAGGCTCGTCAGTAAACTGTTGTATGAGCCATACTATGAAAAACAAATACTGTCATAAAGATATATTTGACATAACAATATTGTTGGGGCAAAATTTGATTAATTTGAGACCTTGACATTTTTTAGGTTTTAGATCCCAAGGGTTAATAATGTATTAATTGACTGGTTAAACATATGACATCACATCTTCCTAACTGACCTTTGCAGAATTCACCACTATATCCATCATCACAATCACATGTGTAGGAGTCATCACCGTCCTTGCACGTTCCACGATCACCGCAATCCTTTTGTGCACTGGGGGTGCAGTCATCTATGTTGTCTTTAAAAAAAAATCAACTAAGCGGTCAGACTGCATATGAGTACCTTAGTTTTTAAAGTGAAAGAATAATTGGTAAAATACAATAGTACAAAACCTATGCCTTATCATATTGTATTCCCATTTATTCATTACTATGCCTGCTATTCAACAAAAGATAATAAACACAAACTGGTTGATATAAGTCTAAAAGCAATATAGATCAATGAGAACAAATTCACGATCCTAGGGAATCATTTACACAAATTATCAATGTAAAATTAAGTTCTGGATGTACCGATCATACTGATGATATGATCAACAGCACAATTGGGTAGTGTCAGATATGATGATGCGGAAGGTTTGAATTAAATAACATGCTTGGGTGGGTTTATCATATAAGGAGATATAAAAATGGCTGACTTGACTCACTTGCGTAGGATTAGTATGATTATAATACGACTATATATAAATACTCAGTTTCTTTCTAAATATGAAAGAACTTGACTTGTCCTCCACTAACAGAAGCCAATGTCAGAGAGGACCTGTCAGAGGGTAATTCTTGCTCGATGACTGTTACTACACATCTGGACATGGGGTAAAATATGCCGATAATTGACAGATTGTAAAATGTATTCATAACTAACCTTCACAGAATTCACCCTTGTGTCCATCTTGACATTCACATGTGTAGGTGTCATCACCATCCTTGCACTCTCCATAATCCCCGCAAGCTTTTTGTGCACTCAAGGTGCAGTCATCTATGTTGTCTTATTTTTGGAAAACATTTAAATAGATGATTGGGTTCGTTGCATTTAGAGTGAAATAATAATTAAAGTACACAAGCTATGTCTTTTCCTTTACAGGAATTATTTTCCCCTTTTATTGATTACTTGCTAGTCGACAAAAGATGACAAACAGAAAACTGTTGATGTTTGTCTTAATTTAGATCTTTAAGAACAACCTATAGATCCTAGTCAATTAGGTTCGAGTGTAGATTTTTTACTTGGCATTAATGGTTGCCTAGCAGCAAAATAAACTTCACCTTTTACCAAGGTAAGTCTTGTTCAATTTATAAATTATAATATGAAATTTTAACTACAGTCCTTTGGTGACAGAAGCAAATAACATAGGGTTAACTATTACTCTATGAAGGTCAATACACATGTTGACACGAGATCTAATAAGTTGGTAATTGCCAGGTTGAGATATGTGAGATGCATTTTCATTACTGACCTTCACAGAATTCACCCTCGTGTCCATTTTGACATTCACATGTGTAGGTGTCATCACCATCCTTGCACGTTCCATGATCACCACAAGCCTTTTGTGCACTGGAGTCGCAGTCATTTATGTTGTCTTTTGGAAAACATTGAAATAAACAATTGGGTTCGTTACATTTAGAGTGAAATAATTATTAAAGTACACAAGCTATGTCTTTTTCCTTTACAGGAATTATTTTCCCTTTTTATTGATTACTTGCTAGTCAGCAAAAGATGACAAACAGAAAACTGTTGATGTTTGTCTTAATTTAGATTGTTAAGAACAACCGATCGTTTTTCTAAGGCTCTTCAATATGGCATAGCGTTATGTAAACTTTAAAACGTTATTTTGACGTAAAATAACATTATTTTGTTAGCTGGGATAAGTCTCTAGTTTTCGCTGTTTGTAAACTAACATGGTCGATGTAAACCAAGATTACCCCATTTCTTTTGGGTGCCATGTAATTTAAACCATTTAAAGTGTAAACCCTAAAGGAATGTATACATATGCACTCAGATACTCAAGATACAGACATGGTCACCTGTCTCATTTAGAAAAATGTGCAAAAACCAGTCTACATTCCGGGAAACCCCCAGGAAATTCCCTCTGTGACGTCTTGATATGTATAAACATACGGAGCTGGGCTGGAGAGGGTCCGCATTCTGTTTAGGATGTTAGGGAATGGAGAGGAGAGGTCAGAGAATGGAGAGGGGAGGTCAGGGAATGGAGAAGGGAGGTCAGGGAATGGAGAGGGAGGCCGGGAAAATTAATGGAGAGGGAGGTTGGGGAATGGAGAGGGGAAGTCGGGAAAACTAATGGAGAGGGAGGTCGGGGAATGGAGAGGGGAGGTCTGGGAATGGAGAAGGAAGGTTGGGGAATGGAGAGGGAGCTCAGAGAATGGAGAGGGAAGGTCGGGGAATGGAGAAGGGAGGTCGGGGAAAGTGCAGTGGAGGTAGGAGAATTGGCAGGGGAGTCGGGGAATGGGCAGTGTGAGATCAGGGGAAGCACGGGGGAAGCCGGGGGGGTCAAGGAAAACAACCGGGGAACCCTTGGCATAATCATACTTTGGGTGTCCCATCTGGGCTAGGTAAAATATGGACTTTGTTCTGAGTATCTGGAACAGCTGCATGAACCAGCACTAAAATACAGGACTAAGTATCGAATACTTCAATTCATAGCTTAGTTCAACATGTTCTAGATGTGGATCTGATAGCTATGTTTTAACTGAGATATATAAGAATTGTGGGATTTTCCTGGTGGAAGTAGTATATGGAAAGGTGGGTTTGTAGTAGGCAATGCATTAAACATGCTATTCATCTGATTACTTGAGAGACTCACCATGAGAAAATCAATGGTGAGCAAGTAATGAATGCTCCCATACTTCTATGGTACTGAATAAAGCACAATTTGCCCATTATTCAGGAGGGAATAGATGGTATTTATTCTCTCATACCATTACTGTACTGAATAAAGCAGGTTACGTCCTTTATTCAGTACATAATGAATGATAACTTCTCCCATATATTCTACTCTACTGAAGAAGGTACAACAAGCCCTTTAGTCAGTAGGGAATGAATACTGATTTATCCTATTTTTGTGCCCTATAAAGTCAGATATATAGATTATTATGCCCATTATTCAGGAGGGAATAGATGCTATCTTCTCTCATACCATTACTGTACTTGACCCTTTAACTGCTGGCCTTGGAAAATGCAATTTGGGCCTTAACCACCAGCCCTATGCCATGGGAATATGCAACTTTGCAAGTATCTGCTCCCTGGGATAGTGAATAGGGAGTAAAATATATTGTATTGGAGACCTAATTTACACTTTTCTGACAAGGGGACGTAGTACTCATGTTAAATATCTTTGGATTGGTTCAAATATTCTCATTTTTTGTCTCATAGCAGGAGCTGGAATTTAGTGGTATTGCTGCCATAGGGCAGCACTATGGCAGTAGCAGTTCTTTTCAAGGGTATTTTAGATGCTTCCCAGAGGCAGCAGCGGCCCTTAAAGGGTTAATAAACCAAGTTAATTGATTGAGTTGATTGATTGAAGCTGCAAATTATTTTAGAGACAATAAATTATTTGTCAATTCTGAGAGCAGAAGTGTAGGGCGTAGTCCCACTTTAGGTCGCTAGTTAGGTAAAAGTAAAACCAAGGAACCTGTTCCTATTAAACGGAAATTTTATTATTTCTTGTAGCTAAGTATATAACATTAGCAACTCCACCTATTAGCGACTTAAAGTGGGAGTTGTTATATATAGTGATTTTTGAAATAGAATCTATAAACATTCAAGGGGAATATACCCCCGGGGAAAGGTTTTCCCTTAAGGGGAGCTATAAGAAAAACATGGGGCATGGCTTTTTGGGGGGAAAAGAAGGTAGGTGATATGGGATTATTCAAATTAATATATTTAATATTACATTATTCAAGGTTAGAATGAATAGGTCGCTATTAGGTGAAAAGGTTTAGGTCGCTAGTTGGGTATTTTTAACAGAATAAGCCTCATCTTTGTCTTGGCAAATAGTCAGAGGGTAGGGTATCTTTAACTTAATAAGCTTCATCTTTGTCTTGGCAAACAGTCAGAGGGAAGGCTGTCTTTAACAGAATAAGCCTCATCTTTGTCTTGGCAAATAGTCAGAGGGAAGGGTATCTTTAACTGAATAAGGCTAATCTTTGTCTTGGCAAATAGTCAGAGGGAAGGCTATCTTTAACTGAATAAGCCTCATCTTTGTCTTGGCAAATAGTCAGATTTGATAACAGAATAAGGGTAATATTAAAAGGGGAATATGATGCTTATTCAGTTAAAGATACCCTTTCCTCTGACTATTTGTCAAGACAAAGATGAGGCTTATTCAGTTAACCCCTTACACGCGGTAAGCCAATAATTATATTGCACAAAATTGCATTGAGTTACAATAAACCCAGTGGTGAAGGGGTTAAAGATACCCTTCCGTCTGATGAGGCTTATTCAGTTATTGAATACTCTTCTTTCAACAATTCATGTACTACTACCTTGAAAATAATTGCCTTTTTGGTTCCACTATATAACATTCCACTTTTTCCATATGCCCCTACGTTTCTCTAATTTTTAACCCTTTTCACGACTTGAATGATCAACTAGCGACTTAAAGTAGGCCCGACTTAATGTAGGCCATATCACACTTTAGCCCCGGATTAAAAACACTGATTCTGAAGCAATGCAAGGGAACAAAGAAGACACAGAATAATGCAAGAAAAGAAGCTAGCCGGCAATTTTTATCTGAATCAATTTGCCCTCTTTTCCCACAGAAAGAAGTTAGCCCTGCAAGGTTTAATCCTTCTAATTCATCCCTTATATATCATCGCACTTTGGCCCCGGCTGACTTTTTGAGGCCCTTTCCGATAGAAAGAAGCTAGCCCCGCAGTGGCTAATCATTCTAATTTGTCCTCAATAATTTTGCATTCATTCCCTTATATATCATCACACTTTGGCCCCAGCTGACTTCATAATTATAGTCATTATGAGGCCCTTTTTTCCAATAGAAAGAAGCTAGCCCCGCTTAATCATTTTAATTTTTCCTGGATAAATTTCCATTCATTCCCTAATATATCAAAGATTTGTCCTGAATAATTTTGCATTGATTCCCTTATATCAACACACTTTGGCCCCAGCTTACTTCATAAAATAGTCATTTTGAGGCCCTTTTTTCCCATAAAAAGAAGGTCGCCCCTTATGGGTTAATCATTCTAATTTTTCCTGTATAAATTTCTGTTCATTCCCTTATATATCATTACACTTTGGCTCCGGCTGACTTCATAAAATAGCCATTTTGAGGACCTTTTCTTCCATAGAAAGAAGCTAGCCCCGCAGGGGCTAATCGTTCCAATAGTCATTATCAGGCCCTTTTTTCCAATTGAAAGAAGGTAGCCCCACAGGGGTCAATCTTTTAATTTGTCCTGAATAAATTTGCATTCATTTCCTTCTATATCATCGCACTTTGGCCCCTGTTGACTTCATAAAATAGTCATTATGAGGCTTTTTTTTCCATAGAAAGAAGCTAGCCCCACAGGGGTTAATCATTCTATTTTTTCCTGGATAAATTTCCATTCATTCCCTTATATATCAAAGCTTTGTCCTGAATAATTTTGCATTCATAGCCTCATATAGCATCGCACTATGACCCCAGCTGACTTCATAAAATAGTCATTTTTAGGCCCTTTTTCATGTGTCCAGGTTGACAAATATACTGTATACATATATTTATATATATACATATATATATATATATATATATATATATATATATATATATATATATATATATATATATGTATATATATATATACATATATTCACTGAATAAGGGTCATAATAGACTTATTAGCAGTAGAATATTCATTGAAAAATAAACCCGATAAAGGTGGAATGGCTAACAAGTAATCACAAATGCCAAACATTTAAACAATGTAGAAAACAGAGTGGCTTAATATGGATTAAATCTGCTCATTTGACCAAGCTAGTAAAATTGCCATGACTTGGCTGAGACTTAAAACCATCAACCAATCCCATTACCTGGCCAGTGCCCTAGACAGAAGGGCCACGGAGTCTGGTGTAGTGATACCATGAGACTGCCTCTCTGATTAGCTGAACACAGGGGAGGTTTCTCCCATGTTGGTATGTGAGTGTCTAACTGATTGGTGAGGTAACCACCCCTACCATTTCCATACGACCCCTACCACTTCCTTACGACCCCTGCCATTTACTCACGTCCAGCACTATCTCCTCACGTCCAACACCAACTCCCTATGTCCAACACCATCTCCTCACGTCCAACACCAACTCCTCACATCTAACACCAACTCTTCACGTCCAAAACCAATCCCTTACATCCAAAGCCATCTCCTCATGTCCAACACCAACTCCTAACTGCAAAACCAATCCCTTACATCCAAAGCCATCTCCTTGTGTCCAACAGCATCTTCTCACTTCTACTACCAACATGCGGACCCTATTTACAACATACGGCCCCACATATAACCCCTTTTTATGTGATTTTTGACATACCACCACCCCTCCTACCCCTCTGCATTCTGTCCATTAAATACACCAAACATACAGAATTTATGTGCTCCGTATGTTGGGCTGAAACGCAATCATGGCCGTATGTACACAGGGCCGGCCGTATGTGAATATTTGAAGTCTAAAACCTTTGGAAAAGACATTATTGACTTACTTGAACAGTGTTGACCTTCCCATCCGGAGTCACAGTCACATTTGTAGGTACCATCACCATCCACGCAGTTTCCATTTTTACACGGGTTAGGAGAGCAGTCGTTGATTGGTACTTTGAAATGTAAGGAGAGAAACGTTTTGAAGCTTTTAATGCCTTCTTTAAAAGAGAGAAACAATGATTTCTTTGTTGGTGTTTCATATATTATGTGTGTCAGCTCTTTAAGCATATAGTCAACATGATGCCTGCATGCAGCACTGCTATAATACACTAAAGTGATATGGTCTGTTTAGAGGATTAAAAATGTGTAAATTGACTGGTTAAGAAAAATGGCATGTGCATATTCACTAGGCCACTCAAAAAAAAGAGGTTTCTCATCACCAATGACGGAAAAATCTGACAAGGGAGACTTTCACTTTTTTTTTCTTTCTTTTTAATCCACGGGCTAAAATGTATAGGATGAAATACATTTTTGTCATGTTTTTCATCAAAAATAAGCAAAAAAAACACAAAAAAAACACATAATTTTATGATGCGTGCAGTGATGAAAAAACATTTAATTTTTTTAAGTGGCATTACTGACTTTTACAGAATTCACCCGTGTATCCAATGGAACAGTCACATGAGTAGGAGTTGACACCGTCCTTGCACGTTCCATGTTCACCGCAAGACCGTTTTGCACTGAAGGTGCAGTCATTTTTGTTGACTTTGGGAAAAAAAATCAAATATGCGGGGTATATTATTCTGTAAAACTTCTCTGATAGGCCAACCTTTTTGATTTTTAGGCCAAATTTGGTATTTGCTCTTAGGCAATATTTTTCATGCTTTTTGGTTGATTTAAATGGATATTAATTAGAATTAGATTATTAAGGTTTGAATTAAATACTATCTATATCATCTAGTACAATTGATAATCCTATGGCCATCATTTTGGGGAAAATGGGAGTTGAAATTTGGTATATAAGTTAGAATGTGAGGAGAAATGTCAAAAACTCATTTTTCAAAAATAATATTTTTTTCTATGCTACTTAAGAAGCCCATATCTAGTGTCTTAAATGTGCAACTTCTGACCCATTTTGTTAAATCGGGTCACATATAGAATAAAAGAGTTCTTTTTCATTAGTTGTTATTTTCAGCCAAATGTCTATTTAGGGTTTAACATATTAAATTTTTCAGAATTTCTTCTAAATTTTGAATCTTTTTTGGAATTCTCTTTTCAGGTTGTAGAAATGTCAAATATTTTATCATATAAAGATGCAACAAAGTAGCATATACCTTATTTTGACTGTTTATCAAAATATATATAATCATGGTTTATGGCCACTTAACCCCTTCCACGCGGTAAGCCAATATATTGCACAAAATTGCATTGAGTTACAGGAAATCCAGTGGTGAAAGGGTTAAGATGTATAGAACTTTGACAAAAACGGGAAGAAAAACTCATCAGGTATTGATGTCAATGTTCAGTAGAAACAATAAAAATCCTTTCTGATGTCATACTAATGAGTTTTGCAGGCATTTGAAATAAAACACTCCAAATAGCAGCAAAAATAACCCGATTCCCTAAATACTACTGTTTATTGTGGGCGGAAAAAATTGTCCCATGATTAAAACACATGCGTTTTCATCAGCCCAACATGAAAATTAGATTTATTCAAATAACATATGGTATTATCAAGAATCAATCTGAAATGCTGATGAATGCAATATGTCCTGTCCTCCAGTGTCAAAAGCAAAAATCATCAAAGGGAACCCTTCAAAGGTTAACAACAACTCCATCACAGATAATACACATTTAAAACTGGGGTAGGACAAGCTGGTAAAGAAATAGGAGATGCATATTCACCATTGCAGAAATCACCCTCATATCCATCGTGACATTCACATGTGTAGGTGTCAACACCGTCCTTACATGTTCCACTATTACCACAAGACTGTCGTGCAATGTTGGTGCAGTCGTCTATATCGTCTTTGGGAAAACATTAAAACAAATGGTCAGACTGTATATCCTCCATTTAGAGTGAAGGAAAAATTATTTTGGCAAGACTGTTTTGCATGTGGGGTGCAGTCTTCTGTGTTGTCTTTGGAAAGGAATTCAGATATATGGGTTTAATGCATTTGAAGTTAAGGAATACATAGGTTATTTCCCACAATTTGTGCTTCATCCTTTTCTTGTATTGCTTTTCCTTCATCAATTACTTTACCTCCAAACCAACAAAAGATAACAAACAGAAAACAGGTTCCAGTCCGTAAATTGTTCATTGGATCTTCACCGGCCTTAAGTCAGGATTTAAACTGACAAGTCACGATCAGTTGCATCACACTGATACAGCAAAAGCCAGTCATAGCATCACACTATAGATAGATTTGTGCAACCTAGTACTATAATTGTAAGGTGTGAGGTGCATATTCACTACTGATCATGACAGAATCTACATGTGTATCACATATGCAGGAGTTGTTTTTTTTAATACTCAGACGAAAATTAACTTTATGACTAGTTCTACAGGATCATTGGCTTTTGTGATGGATCTGGGACCCAATCTTGACCCTTCTGTTGGATCTTTGTCTATCAATCTAATGTTGAAAATGAACAAATGAAAATCAACAGGTCCTGTACAGGTCCCAATCAAAAACAAGGTATTTCAAAGTGACATGGCATCCTTAAAGGGTTAATAACTAGTTAATTGACTGTTTAGGAAAGTGACATGAACAATTTTAATACTGACCTTGACAGAATTTACCACTGTATCCATCTTTACATTCACAGGTGTAGGTACCAACACCATCCTTGCACGTTGCACCATGTTTGCAAGACTTTCTTGCCTCTTTAGTGCAGTCGTTTATATTAACTTTGAAAGAAAGCCAAATAATGGTTTTGTTGAATATGGACCCCTTGAAGGGGGGGACCAAAAGAATCTGGACCCCTCTTGAGGTGGGGAACAAAAAAAGAAGTGCACCCCTTTTTAGTGAAAAAGCCTGTGCATTACCACAGCTTAAAGATGTCAGCCGCGCTCAATTTCAACCCGGCTACCAGGTGGACAAAAATCTTTTCCGACCCCTCCCGCGGAGGACCAAAAAACTTTGTGACCCGCTCACTTGAAAATCCACTGACCTCCCCCCCCCCCTGTTGTTAAAAATTGACCACTCCCTAACAATAAGTAATGAGCAGTTGCTTCACACAGATATAGTCATGGCTGGTGACTATCTTTATGCAAATATTACTACAATAGATAGGCCTAGAATTCAACTTTTAACACTGCATTCAGTTAGATTCTGCTCTGATAAATTCTGCTATAACGAATTCACCGATATAAACAAACTCATTGATGTGAGTTGTAAAGTGGTCAATATCACAGGGATAAGGAGGCGGGGCTGCAGAAATGTCTGTCTCACAAGCTTGTACATGTATTGTCCATATCTCATTTCATGTTCAGAATCTTAATGATTTCAGTAACCAATCTAACAAGAACCGTTTCCAAACCTTTTCCAAATGATTCAAGATTTCTTTTGGCTAGGCAAGTTTGTATTGGTATACTCCTCTGTTGCTTGCTGATATATAAATGGGGATCACGATACGTTTCTTAGGTTATTTGACAGTATCAAGATGTCTTAAATGCTCTATTTGGGTTCTACATAGTTTGTACATACCCTAAGCACTTTGTTATAACAAATGTTATTGTACTATAATTGTGGGCTACGTCTATTCTGATTTTGTAAAATAAATAGTTTACTTACCATTGCAGTGTCGACCTGTATACCCAGGGGCACAGTCACATGTGTAGGAGGCAATGCCATCCTTGCATCGTCCTTCATTCTTACACAGGTTAGGAGAGCAGTCATTGATGTTCTCTTTAAAGAAAAAGAGGGAAATGTGTTAAAGCTTTAGGAAGAAGCATATTTATAAACTTGACAGCAAATGGTGTGTTTTAGGTCTGTAATCACAACTTGATATTTATATTATGTTTCATTGATTCTTATATTGAAGTCGTTATTCGTTTGGCCAAAATCGATTGGAGTATGATAGCATAATAGAAGTTATTGTATTGCCTAAATACTATCAGGGTAGCATACAGGCCCTGATAAAACAAGGTATATTAAAGTGATATGGTTTCATTAAAGGGTAAATAATGCATTTAAGAATTATTACTAACCATCACAGAATTTACCACTGTATCCATCTTGACATGCACAGGTGTAGGTACCAACACCATCCTTACATGTTCCATGAGGTTGGCATGACTCTTGTGCATTGGAGTCGCAGTCATTGATATTTTCTTTGGAAGAATAATCAAATAACCAGTCAGACTGTGTATTGCTACCTAGCATTAAAACCGAAAGTGATTCCATGCTGTACACAAACTATGCATTTTCCTTCACTTGTAATGCTTTCCCCTCTATTGATTATGTTTCCTGCCAATCGACAAAAGATAACAAACCTTGTTGACTTAAGTCTGAAAATTATTTACTGTAAACGATATTTTTGCGCTGTACATCTTTCCACAGTTTTTCACGATTTTAAATATCCGCAAAATTATGTACAGAGCGAATCTTATACAAGATTCAATTAAATAGCCAAATCTCGGAAACCGTGAATTTTAATACCAGTAAAAATGTCCTTTTTAGCAAATTCGCGAACATTTATACACGGGAAAATATCTACATTTACAGTATATTGCCCAGAACAATAAACCAATCCTAGTAAATGATTCACAAGAGCCAACACTGTACAGACAAGTTCTAGTTGCTTTTGTAGTACTATTGATGATGCAAACAACAGCAAAATTGGGTGGTATCATATAGAACAAAGAGGATTTTTAAGAATAAGACATTTGATTAGAATTATCATATAAATAGATCTAATGTGGCAGACTTGAACGGATTCAGTAGGGTAAGTATACTTATATCATAATCTAATAAATACTCATTTTCTTTTTAACTATGAAAGATGACTTGTCCTAAAACGTCAGAGGTCATTTGCAAAGTGACACCTGCTGATACAGATGTCAATGATACCTACCACATCAATGTATCAGAATTTTCAGAATATCGATTATCACATCAATAAATATGTTATATCCATACAATTTATAGGAACCCTCTAGTCTAAGAAATTGCCATTCCAAAACTGAAATCTTTTGGGAAATATACAAATTAGGACTAACTTTATGACTCATTTTATATGCTCATTGGCATATGTGATGGATCTGGGACCCAATCTCGACCCTTCTGTTCGATCTTTTTCTATTAATCTAATGTTGAAAATGAATTATTAGAAGAGGGCATTTTTGGAAGGTGCTGTAGCTCCATATCAACATAACCTGCATGTAGTAGGGGTAGTATGAGAATAAACAGCTGAGAATTTGCCCCTTTAGAGTAGAATATAGCTGCTCTTCTCTCATTTTGAAATATTGATATAATGAAAATAACGAGACCAAGATCAAAATCAAAATAAATTGGATATCAATTACATCCTACCCGCCAAGGTTAACTACTACTACATCATGGTCAACCCACATCTGGACAGTGGTTACAATGAGTTGTAAATTGACGGATTAAGAAATGTGAGATGCCTATGCACTACTGACCTTGACAGAATTTACCAGAGTATCCAGTGAAACAATCACAAGTGTAAGTGTTAACACCATCCTTACACGTTCCACGTTTGCAAGAGGCTTTTGCACTTTCGGTACAGTCGTCTATGTTAACTTTGAAAAAAACGACAATAAAGCGATCAGATTATGAACGGATTTCTTGTATTAAAGGAAAAGGTGGGTAGAATTACATATTACACAAACTATGGCCTTCTTCATTCCATGTATTGTTTTTCCTTTTATCAATTATTTTCGCTTCTTAATGTACATTGGAAAACATACAGGTCCTGTACAGGTCCCAATCAAAAACAAGGTATATTAAAGTTACATGGTATCTTTAAAGGGTTAATAACTAGTTAATTAACTGTTTAGGAAAGTGACATGAACAATTTTATTACTGACCTTGACAGAATTTACCACTGTATCCATCTTTACATGCACAGGTGTAGGTACCAACACCATCCTTACATGTTCCATGAGGTTGGCATGACTCTTGTGCATTGGAGTCGCAGTCATTGATATTTTCTTTGGAAAAATAATCAAATAACCAGTCAGACTGTGTATTGCTACCTAGCATTAAAAACGAAAGTGATTCCATGGTGTACACAAACTATGCATTTTCCTTCACTTGTATTGCTTTCCCCTCTATTGATTATTTTGCCTACCAATCAACAAAAGATAGCAAACATTGTTGACTTTAGTCTGAAAATATTTTAAATTGCTGAGAACAATAAACTAATCCTAGTAAATAATTCACAAGAGCTAACACAGTACAAGTTCTAGTTGCTTTGGCAGTTCTATTAATGATGCAAACAACCCATGTGGACAATGACACTGCACTTGCAATATACAAGGCCATGGTGCTCCCCTCCTTTGATTATGGAGACTTCATCTGGGACAGAGGTAAAATAGGAGAGAATAGGGAACTCCAACTTCTACAAAACAAGGGCCTTCGTACTGTTTATAAGGTCAAATTAGAGGAAAATCCTTTATTTACTACAGAGGAGTTACATACAAAGAGTACCTGTATGTACCTTAACCATAGGAGAGACATACATCTGTTATCCTATGCCTTCCATTTGTCAAAACAGGACGAACTGATAGACACTAGAGACATACCTACATGCACACACCTTGGAAAAAGGCTTAGGGCCATACGCAGCCTTAAGCCAATCATTATTAAGAGCGCCCTTTATAGGGCCATTGAACGTTGGAATGGCCTTAAACCATATTATACATGTATAGAGACCCTCTGGGAGTTTAAGAAAGCCATCAAGCGTGACTACCAAAACTGTTTTATGTAAGATAATGTCACCCGACTTTTTGCTCCCATGTGTTTTAGGCCTGTAATCACAACTTGATATTTATATTATGTTTCATTGATTTTTACATTGAAGTCAATCATTCGTTTGGCCAAAATCGATTGGAGTATGATAGCATAATAGAAGTTATTGTATTGCCTAAATACTATCAGGGTAGCATACAGGCCCTGATAAAGCAAGGTGTATTAAAGTGATATGGTTTCATTAAAGGGTAAATAATGTGTTCATTGAGCATTTAAGAATTATTACTCACCATCACAGAATTTACCACTGTATCCATCTTTACATGCACAGGTGTAGGTACCAACACCATCCTTACATGTTCCATGAGGTTGGCATGACTCTTGTGCATTGGAGTCGCAGTCATTGATATTTTCTTTGGAAAAATAATCAAATAACCAGTCAGACTGTGTATTGCTACCTAGCATTAAAACCGAAAGTGATTCCATGCTGTATACAAACTATGCATTTTCCTTCACTTGTAATGCTTTCCCCTTTATCGATTATGTTTCCTGCCAATCGACAAAAGATAACAAACATTGTTGACTTTAGTCTGAAAATATTTTGAATTGCTGAGAACAATAAACTAATCCTAGTAAATAATTCTCAAGAGCTAACACAGTACAAGTTCTAGTTGCTTTGGCAGTTCTATTGATGATGCAAACAACCCATGTGGACAATGACACTGCACTTGCAATATACAAGGCCATGGTGCTCCCCTCCTTTGATTATGGAGACTTCATCTGGGACAGAGGTAAAATAGGAGAGAATAGGGAACTCCAACTTCTACAGAACAAGGGCCTTCGTACTGTTTATAAGGTCAAATTAGAGGAAAATCCTTTATTTACTACAGAGGAGTTACATACAAAGAGTACCTGTATGTACCTTAACCATAGGAGAGACATACATCTGTTTTCCTATGCCTTCCATTTGTCAAAACAGGACGAACTGATAGACGCTAGAGACATACCTACACGCACACACCTTGGAAAAAGTAATGTTACATTTTCTCTTGATCTATGACAGA
Source organism: Harmothoe impar (assembly GCA_947462335.1). Taxonomy (NCBI): domain Eukaryota; kingdom Metazoa; phylum Annelida; class Polychaeta; order Phyllodocida; family Polynoidae; genus Harmothoe; species Harmothoe impar. Next base: position 28,542,913 of record OX381721.1, read on the forward strand.
AGATGGCTTCTCCTCAGACTTCAGAATCCAGTATTGTAGAGGATGATGTAAAGGGTAACTCTTACTGTTTCACTGCCAATGCACATATGGACATGGGGTTTAATATGCTGTTGATTGACTTGAGCATGAATATGAAATGTAAATCAATTACTAACCTTGACAGAATTCACCAGTGAAACCATCCTTACAGACACATTTGTATATTTCATTGCTGTTACTGTCCTGACATTTTCCACCATGTTGACAAAGATCATCTCCACTGCCACTTTTGCTGCCAGTGCCACTTTCCCCTTCAATGTGCAGGCCACGGCAGTCTACTGCAGCAACTATTGGAAAAGAAGCAAATAAGTGCTCACCTTGTATATCCTTAGCACTGCCATAGCGGGCCAATGCGTATAGTAAAAAGGGCCTCCTGAAAGCCAAGATGTTGCGTTTGCATTGGAAACACTACGCTATGGCAGTGCGCCTCCAGAAAGTACCGGCAGCCCTAAGGATATGGTTATCTAGCATTTAAAGTAAAGGGATAATTTTGCCACTGCTACTGTCACTGGTGAGGCAGTCAACTACCTCGACTTTGTGATTAAGGAAAAAAAGAGCTCAAATTGGCAATCCCACACTACACCCATCTAGACTCATGCAGTTTTCTACACTGAAATCAAGGTTGGGATGAAAAAAAACATAGATCAGCAAGAACAACTTAGCAATCTCTTCCATTATTTGCATGAGCTACCCGTGCAGAAATCAATGTTTTCTATTGAACTACAAATGACATCAATGTTCTAGGGTAGCAATCAAAAGATGGACCAATGCTTTGATAGTACTATTGATGTTGTATGAAGAATGGCATGCTTGAGCAGCACTGCTGATGACACCGAGCAAAGTAAGTATTAGTATAATGCTCTGGGGTAGCTTCATCATGTAAAGACATGGAAAGTGGTTGACTTGACATACGCAGGTGGTCTCATCCATAATACATTATAATTTTAAGTAATGTTACATTTTCTCTTGATCTATGACAGAAGATGGCTTCTCCTCACACTTCAGAATCCAGTATTGTAGAGGACAATGTAAAAGGTAACTCTTACTGTTTCACTGCCAATGCACATATGGACATGGGGTTTAATATGCTGTTAATTGACTTGAGCATGAATATGATATGTAAATCAATTACTAACCTTGACAGAATTCACCAGTGAAACCATCCTTACAGACACATTTGTATATTTCATTGCTGTTACTGTCCTGACATTTTCCACCATGTTGGCAAAGATCATCTCCACTGCCACTTTTGCTGCCAGTGCCACTTTCCCCTTCAATGTGCAGGCCACGGCAGTCTACTGCAGCAACTATTGGAAAAGAAGCAAATAAGTGCTCACCTTGTATATGGTTATCTAGCATTTAAAGTAAAGGGATAAATTTGCCACTGCTACTGTCACTGGTGTGGCAGTCAAATACCTCGACTTTGTGATCAAGTAAAAAAAAATAGCTCAAATTGGCAATCCCACACTACACCCATCAAGACTTATGCAGTTTTCCATTATTTAAATGAGCTACCCGTGAATAATTCAATATTTTCTATTTAAATACAAGTGACTTAACATTAAAGTCCTAGGGTAGCAATCAAACAATCCACCAATGCTTTGATAGTAATAATGATGATGTATGAAGGATGGCATGCATGAGTAGCACTGCTCATGACCCTGAGCAAAATAAGTATTAGTATAATGCTCTTGAGTAGCTTCATCATGTAAAGACATGGAAAGTGGTTGACTTGACATACGCAGGTAGTTTCATTCATATTATATTATAATTTTAACTACTTTGAGAATTTCTTTTGATCTATGACAGAAGATGGCTTCTCCTCACACTTCAGAATCCAGTAGTGTAGAGGACCATGTAAAGGGTAACTCCCAATGTATCACTGTCAATGCATATATGGACATGGGGTATAATAAGCTGTTAATTGACTTGAGCATGAATAAGATATGTAAATTAGTTACTAACCTTCACATAATTCACCAGTGAAACCATCCTTACAAGCACATTTGTATACGCCATTACTCTCCTTACATTCTCCACCATGTTGGCAAAGATCTTCTCCACTGCCACTTTTGCTGCCAGTGCCACTTTCCCCTTCAATGTGCGGGCCGCGGCAGGTGTGAGCGCCATCTTTTGGAAAAAAAGCAAATAAATGGTCAGCTTGAATATGGCTACCCAGCATTAAAAGTAAAGGGATAATTTTGCTACTGTCACTGGTGAGGCAGTCAACTACCTCGACTTTGTGATAAAGGAAAAAAAGAGCTCAAATTGGCAATCCCACACTACACCCAACTAGACTCATGCAGTTTTCTACACTGAAATCAAGGTTGGGATGAAAAGAAACATAGATCAGCAAGAACAACTTAGCAATCTTTTCCATTATTTGCATGAGCTTCCCATGCAGAAATCAATGTTTTCTATTGAACTACAAATGACATCAATGTTCTAGGGTAGCAATCAAAAGATGGACCAATGCTTTGATAGTACTATTGATGTTGTATGAAGAATGGCATGCTTGAGCAGCACTGCTGATGACACCGAGCAAAGTAAGTATTAGTATAATGCTCTCGGGTAGCTTCATCATGTAAAGACATGGAAAGTGGTTGACTTGACATACGCAGGTGGTCTCATCCATAATACATTATAATTTTAAGTAATGTTACATTTTCTCTTGATCTATGACAGAAGATGGCTTCTCCTCACACTTCAGAATCCAGTATTGTAGAGGACGATGTAAAGGGAAACTCTTACTGTTTCACTGCCAATGCACATAATTATGGACATGGGGTTTAATATGCTGTTAATTGACTTGAGCATGAATATGATATGTAAATCAATTACTAACCTTGACAGAATTCACCAGTGAAACCATCCTTACAGACACATTTGTATATTTCATTGCTGTTACTGTCCTGACATTTTCCACCATGTTGGCAAAGATCATCTCCACTGCCACTTTTGCTGCCAGTGCCACTTTCCCCTTCAATGTGCAGGCCACGGCAGTCTACTGCAGCAACTATTGGAAAAGAAGCAAATAAGTGCTCACCTTGTATATGGTTATCTAGCATTTAAAGTAAAGGGATAAATTTGCCACTGCTACTGTCACTGGTGTGGCAGTCAACTACCTCGACTATGTGATCAAGTAAAAAAAAAAAAAAAAGCTCAAATTGGCAATCCCACACTACACCCATCAAGACTTATGCAGTTTTCCATTATTTAAATGAGCTACCCGTGAATAATTCAATATTTCCTATTTAAATACAAGTGACTAACATTAAAGTCCTAGGGTAGCAATCAAACAATCCACCAATGCTTTGATAGTAATAATGATGATGTATGAAGGATGGCATGCATGAGTAGCACTGCTCATGACCCTGAGCAAAATAAGTATTAGTATAATGCTCTTGAGTAGCTTCATCATTTAAAGACATGGAAAGCGGTTGACTTGACATACACAGGTAGTTTCATTCATATTATATTTTAATTCTAACTATTTTGAGAATTTCTTTTGATCTATGCCAGAAGATGGCTTCTCCTCACACTTCAGAATCCAGTAGTGTAGAGGACCATGTAAAGGGTAACTCCCAATGTATCACTGTCAATGCATATATGGACATGGGGTATAATAAGCTGTTAATTGACTTGAGCATGAATAAGATATGTAAATCAATTACTAACCTTCACATAATTCACCAGTGAAACCATCCTTACAAGCACATTTGTATACGCCATTACTCTCCTTGCATTCTCCACCATGTTGGCAAAGATCTTCTCCACTGCCACTTTTGCTGCCAGTGCCACTTTCCCCTTCAATGTGCGGGCCGCGGCAGGTGTGAGCGCCATCTTTTGGAAAAGAAGCAAATAAATGGTCAGCTTGGATATGGCTACCCAGCATTAAAAGTAAAGGGATAATTTTGCCACTGCTACTGTCACTGGTGAGGCAGTCAACTACCTCGACTTTGTGATTAAGGAAAAAAAGAGCTCAAATTGGCAATCCCACACTACACCCATCTAGACTCATGCAGTTTTCTACACTGAAATCAAGGTTGGGATGAAAAAAAACATAGATCAGCAAGAACAACTTAGCAATCTTTTCCATTATTTGCATGAGCTACCAATGCAGAAATCAATGTTTTCTATTGAACTACAAATGACATCAATGTTCTAGGGTAGCAATCAAAAGATGGACCAATGCTTTGATAGTACTATTGATGTTGTATGAAGAATGGCATGCTTGAGCAGCACTGCTGATGACACCGAGCAAAGTAAGTATTAGTATAATGCTCTGGGGTAGCTTCATCATGTAAAGACATGGAAAGTGGTTGACTTGACATACGCAGGTGGTCTCATCCATAATACATTATAATTTTAAGTAATGTTACATTTTCTCTTGATCTATGACAGAAGATGGCTTCTCCTCAGACTTCAGAATCCAGTATTGTAGAGGATTCTGTAAAGAGTAACTCTTACTGGTTCACTGCCAATGCACATATGGACATGGGGTTTAATATGCTGTTGATTGACTTGAGCATGAATATGATATGTAAATCAATTACTAACCTTCACATAATTCACCAGTGAAACCATCCTTACAAGCACATTTGTATACGCCATTACTCTCCTTACATTCTCCACCATGTTGGCAAAGATCTTCTCCACTGCCACTTTTGCTGCCAGTGCCACTTTCCCCTTCAATGTGCGGGCCGCGGCAGGTGTGAGCGCCATCTTTTGGAAAAGAAGCAAATAAATGGTCAGCTTGGATATGGCTACCCAGCATTAAAAGTAAAGGGATAATTTTGCCACTGCTACTGTCACTGGTGAGGCAGTCAACTACCTCGACTTTGTGATTAAGGAAAAAAAGAGCTCAAATTGGCAATCCCACACTACACCCATCTAGACTCATGCAGTTTTCTACACTGAAATCAAGGTTGGGATGAAAAAAAACATAGATCAGCAAGAACAACTTAGCAATCTTTTCCATTATTTGCATGAGCTACCCATGCAGAAATCAATGTTTTCTATTGAACTACAAATGACATCAATGTTCTAGGGTAGCAATCAAAAGATGGACCAATGCTTTGATAGTACTATTGATGTTGTATGAAGAATGGCATGCTTGAGCAGCACTGCTGATGACACCGAGCAAAGTAAGTATTAGTATAATGCTCTGGGGTAGCTTCATCATGTAAAGACATGGAAAGTGGTTGACTTGACATACGCAGGTGGTCTCATCCATAATACATTATAATTTTAAGTAATGTTACATTTTCTCTTGATCTATGACAGAAGATGGCTTCTCCTCAGACTTCAGAATCCAGTATTGTAGAGGATTCTGTAAAGAGTAACTCTTACTGGTTCACTGCCAATGCACATATGGACATGGGGTTTAATATGCTGTTGATTGACTTGAGCATGAATATGATATGTAAATCAATTACTAACCTTGACAGAATTCACCAGTGAAACCATCCTTACAGACACATTTGTATATTTCATTGCTGTTACTGTCCTGACATTTTCCACCATGTTGGCAAAGATCATCTCCACTGCCACTTTTGCTGCCAGTGCCACTTTCCCCTTCAATGTGCAGGCCACGGCAGTCTACTGCAGCAACTATTGGAAAAGAAGCAAATAAGTGCTCACCTTGTATATGGTTATCTAGCATTTAAAGTAAAGGGATAAATTTGCCACTGCTACTGTCACTGGTGTGGCAGTCAACTACCTCAACTTTGTGATCAAGTAAAAAAAAATTGCTCATATTGGCAATCCCACACTACACCCATCAAGACTTATGCAGTTTTCCATTATTTAAATGAGCTACCCGTGAATAATTCAATATTTTCTATTTAAATACAAGTGACTTAACATTAAAGTCCTAGGGTAGCAATCAAACAATCCACCAATGCTTTGATAGTAATAATGATGATGTATGAAGGATGGCATGCATGAGTAGCACTGCTCATGACCCTGAGCAAAATAAGTATTAGTATAATGCTCTTGAGTAGCTTCATCATGTAAAGACATGGAAAGCGGTTGACTTGACATACGCAGGTAGTTTCATTCATATTATATTATAATTTTAACTATTTTGAGAATTTCTTTTGATATATGACAGAAGATGGCTCTTCCTCACACTTCAGAATCCAGTAGTGTAGAGGACCATGTAAAGGGTAACTCCCAATGTATCACTGTCAATGCACATATGGACATGGGGTATAATAAGCTGTTAATTGACTTGAGCATGAATAAGATATGTAAATCAATTACTAACCTTCACATAATTCACCAGTGAAACCATCCTTACAAGCACATTTGTATACGCCATTACTCTCCTTACATTCTCCACCATGTTGGCAAAGATCTTCTCCACTGCCACTTTTGCTGCCAGTGCCACTTTCCCCTTCAATGTGCGGGCCGCGGCAGGTGTGGGCGCCATCTTTTGGAAAAGAAGCAAATAAATGGTCAGCTTGGATATGGCTACCCAGCATTAAAAGTAAAGGGATAATTTTGCCACTGCTACTGTCACTGGTGAGGCAGTCAACTACCTCGACTTTGTGATTAAGGAAAAAAAGAGCTCAAATTGGCAATCCCACACTACACCCAACTAGACTCATGTAGTTTTCTACACTGAAATCAAGGTTGGGATGAAAAAAAACACATAGATCAGCAAGAACAACTTAGCAATCTTTTCCATTATTTGCATGAGCTACCCGTGCAGAAATCAATGTTTTCTATTGAACTACAAATGACATCAATGTTCTAGGGTAGCAATCAAAAGATGGACCAATGCTTTGATAGTACTATTGATGTTGTATGAAGAATGGCATGCTTGAGCAGCACTGCTGATGACACCGAGCAAAGTAAGTATTAGTATAATGCTCTGGGGTAGCTTCATCATGTAAAGACATGGAAAGTGGTTGACTTGACATACACAGGTGGTCTCATCCATAATACATTATAATTTTAAGTAATGTTACATTTTCTCTTGATCTATGACAGAAGATGGCTTCTCCTCACACTTCAGAATCCAGTATTGTAGAGGACGCTGTAAAGGGTAACTCTTACTGTTTCACTGCCAATGCACATATGGACATGGGGTTTAATATGCTGTTGATTGACTTGAGCATGAATATGATATGTAAATCAATTACTAACCTTGACAGAATTCACCAGTGAAACCATCCTTACAGACACATTTGTATATTTCATTGCTGTTACTGTCCTGACATTTTCCACCATGTTGGCAAAGATCATCTCCACTGCCACTTTTGCTGCCAGTGCCACTTTCCCCTTCAATGTGCAGGCCACGGCAGTCTACTGCAGCAACTATTGGAAAAGAAGCAAATAAGTGCTCACCTTGTATATGGTTATCTAGCATTTAAAGTAAAGGGATAAATTTGCCACTGCTACTGTCACTGGTGTGGCAGTCAAATACCTCGACTTTGTGATCAAGTAAAAAAAAATGCTCAAATTGGCAATCCCACACTACACCCATCAAGACTTATGCAGTTTTCCATTATTTAAATGAGCTACCCGTGAATAATTCAATATTTTCTATTTAAATACAAGTGACTTAACATTAAAGTCCTAGGGTAGCAATCAAACAATGGACCAATGCTTTGATAGTTATAATGATGATGTATGAAGGATGGCATGCATGAGTAGCACTGCTCATGACCCTGAGCAAAATAAGAATTAGTATATTGCTCTTGAGTAGCTTCATCATGTAAAGACATGGAAAGCGGTTGACTTGACATACGCAGGTAGTTTCATTCATATTATATTTTAATTCTAACTATTTTGAGAATTTCTTTTGATCTATGACAGAAGATGGCTTCTCCTCACACTTCAGAATCCAGTAGTGTAGAGGACCATGTAAAGGGTAACTCCCAATGTATCACTGTCAATGCACATATGGACATGGGGTATAATAAGCTGTTAATTGACTTGAGCATGAATAAGATATGTAAATCAATTACTAACCTTCACATAATTCACCAGTGAAACCATCCTTACAAGCACATTTGTATACCCCATTACTCTCCTTACATTCTCCACCATGTTGGCAAAGATCTTCTCCACTGCCACTTTTGCTGCCAGTGCCACTTTCCCCTTCAATGTGCGGGCCGCGGCAGGTGTGAGCGCCATCTTTTGGAAAAGAAGCAAATAAATGGTCAGCTTGGATATGGCTACCCAGCATTAAAAGTAAAGGGATAATTTTGCCACTGCTACTGTCACTGGTGAGGCAGTCAACTACCTCGACTTTGTGATTAAGGAAAAAAAGAGCTCAAATTGGCAATCCCACACTACACCCATCTAGACTCATGCAGTTTTCTACACTGAAATCAAGGTTGGGATGAAAAAAAACATAGATCAGCAAGAACAACTTAGCAATCTTTTCCATTATTTGCATGAGCTACCAATGCAGAAATCAATGTTTTCTATTGAACTACAAATGACATCAACCCAGCAAACTGGGCTCATGTATTGTCTGCTTGGGTCATCCATGCGTTGGGTCATAACGCAGTGGGTTGCCCTGGGTCATCCTCTGTCATATTGACCCAGCATGACACATTCTGACCCATCTGATGATAGTGATCATGATACATTGGGTCAGTATGAGTCACCCCCAGTCGGACCTAACCCAGTATGGCGCATTCTGACCAATTCCATTTTAGTGGTCATGATGCACTGGGCTAGTCTGGGTCACTCCCTGTCAGTTTTGATACAGCATGGACATACCATGGTCAATGGCATGGTACATTCCGACGCATGGCACAATAGTGGTTGCACTGTGTATAAATCCACCATTTCTCCATAATGAATAAATTATTGAATCACCTTCCTTATACATGTCCTAATTTGGGGCTCTGGATGGGGGGTTCCCATGTCCCCTGTAGATTATAGGAAATGCCTATGTCCCATGTCACTAAGCAAAAACCTGTGTCACTTATGTCACTAACCTAATTCAATTATTGGGTATTCTATATAGATAGAGACACCTAAACCCACTTAAATTTTAGTTATCCTACTTTTTGATGAAGAAAAAATGAGCAAATTATACATGAATAGAAATGGTATTGCACATTGTAACAATCCCAGATTTCAATTAGAATTATTTCCTTGTCGCTAAGCTTCATGTCATGTCACTAAGCTTCATGTCACATGTCGATTTTAAGGTTTGACCATGTCATAATTATGTCACTTAGGTTGCCATGTCACATGTCGATTTTAAGTAACAGCCATGTCAAATGTCGATTTTAAGAAATGCCCATGTCGCCATGTCGAATTTGGTGGTCCACACCCATTAATTTAGACTAATCCTTCCCCCCATCCCCCCCCCCCCCACACACACACACCCTCCCACCCCACACACCCAGGCTTCCCGCCATCCAGGTCACGTGGGGACGCCATCCAAGCGTGGGGGACGCCATCTTTGCATCCCAGCAAAGTAGGACAATGGGGGAAGCTGGGGGTTGGTCAAAAACGACCAGAAGACTGAGGAAGGCCCAGAGGCCGGGGAGAAGACTGATGAGGTGCTGGAGGATGCTACAACAGGAGGAGGATGCTCAGAGGTTGGGGAGAACACTGAGGAAGGGCTGGACAATGCTACAACGGGAGGAGGATGCTCAGAGGTCGGGGAGAAGACTGAGGAAGGGCTGGACAATGCTACAACGGGAGGAGGATGCCCAGAGGCCGGGGAGGAGACTGAGGAGGTGCTGGAGGATGCTACAACGGGAGGAGGACGTTCAGAGGCCAGGGAGAAGACTGAGGAAGTGCTGGAGGATGCTACCACGGGGGGAGGAAGCCCAGAGGCCGGGAAAAGACTGAGGAAGGGCTGGACAATGCTACAACGGGAGGAGGATGCTCAGAGGTCGGGGAGAAGACTGAGGAAGGGCTGGACAATGCTACAACGGGAGGAGGACGCTCAAAGGTCGGGGAGAAGACTGAGGTGGCTCCAGATGGGTCAAAAGCGACCTGGCGACCTGGGCTGTTTTCCAGGCAACCTGGCGACCTGGTACAATAATAAAAGGGTTTTTTGGACTTCTATGTCTAGGACTTTTGGAAAAAACTGCCTATAGCATAAATGGCCTAAAAAGCGACTTTGTAGCCTGGGGCCCTTCATTTCGGCGACTTTCCGACCTGAGGGGGGTACCCCTCTGCATCCCCACTGAGAAAAGGCTGGACAGTGCTATAACAGGAGGACGGCCAGAGGCCGGGAGAAGACTGAGGAAGGGCTGGACAATGCTACAACAGGAGGAGGACGCCTAGAGATCTGAGAGTGTTTTAAATAAAAGAAAATGATGAAACAAATGTATTGCTCCACACCCCCACCCCGATTTCCACATTACCGATGACCCCCCTTCCCCTCCCTCTAAGAAAAATATGAACAAAATGGTCTGATAATGATAACATTATAGTCATAATGGTTGGGTTAACCCTGGTTAGTTTGGGTCATGACGCGATGTGTCAACCCTGGTCAGGCTGGGTCACGAACCGATGTGTCAACCCTGGTCAGGCTGGGTCATGACGTGATGTGTCAACTCTGGTCAGGCTGGGTCTTGACCCAGCATGACCAGATTTCAACTAGCGCATTGGGACAGGGGGTGTCCCAGCCCTCACACAACATGACCACAGTTTGCTGGGAATGTTCTAGGGTAGCAATCAAACGATGGACCAATGCTTTGATAGTACTATTGATGTTGTATGAAGAATGGCATGCTTGAGCAGCACTGCTGATGACACCGAGCAAAGTAAGTATTAGTATAATGCTCTGGGGTAGCTTCATCATGTAAAGACATGGAAAGTGGTTGACTTGACATACACAGGTGGTCTCATCCATAATACATTATAATTTTAAGTAATGTTACATTTTCTCTTGATCTATGACAGAAGATGGCTTCTCCTCACACTTCAGAATCCAGTATTGTAGAGGACGCTGTAAAGGGTAACTCTTACTGTTTCACTGCCAATGCACATATGGACATGGGGTTTAATATGCTGTTGATTGACTTGAGCATGAATATGATATGTAAATCAATTACTAACCTTGACAGAATTCACCAGTGAAACCATCCTTACAGACACATTTGTATATTTCATTGCTGTTACTGTCCTGACATTTTCCACCATGTTGGCAAAGATCATCTCCACTGCCACTTTTGCTGCCAGTGCCACTTTCCCCTTCAATGTGCAGGCCACGGCAGTCTACTGCAGCAACTATTGGAAAAGAAGCAAATAAGTGCTCATCTTGTATATGGTTATCTAGCATTTAAAGTAAAGGGATAAATTTGCCACTGCTACTGTCACTGGTGTGGCAGTCAACTACCTCGACTTTGTGATCAAGTAAAAAAAAATTGCTCAAATTGGCAATCCCACACTACACCCATCAAGACTTATGCAGTTTTCCATTATTTAAATGAGCTACCCGTGAATAATTCAATATTTTCTATTTAAATACAAGTGACTTAACAT